>JAJEKV010000021.1:12793759-13993759 GCA_021234155.1 Isoetes taiwanensis | reverse complement strand
GACGTTAAAAAAACTATTCTATTCATTTGGCATCAATGCCAGATTTGCCACTTGGTTTTTTTTGTCTTGCGTAGCCACTCGGCATATGTTCATGTTGGCTAATGATAGGTTCATTTGCTAGAATTCAGTTTGATTCCTGGGAGCTTATGCATGTTCTCAACTACTACTTCTGAATTTGAGGTAAAATTACTTCCATTCTAAGTTTATTTTCAGTTGGCAGCTTGTCTAGCATAGGGTGTGGCATGGCTCCTGCTGTAAGTAGGGGTCTGCCACCCCTATATTTCTGTATATGCAGGACATTCATCATGCCCCACTCTACGGTTGGAGGTAGGGTTTTTTTTATATGCAAGTTTTACTCAAGGGAATTAGACCTTTGGACCCAGGCTGACCCAGGCAGGCAGCTTGTGGGAATCTCTTCTAGCATGTTTTATATGAATACTTAGTGTGGTTTATCTAACTTGATCTGTATTGTTTGCCTCCTAATGGCAATAAGTGGATAGAATGTAATCCATTAACATTCTTTTTAGGGATTTACTGATAATTTAAGGAATTAGTTACCATAGGGTGCTTAAGACCTTGCAGTTGTTAGCCTCAAAATTACTTGCAGTTGTTTCCTAGTGGCAATATACCTTTGGATAAAAATTGATGCCATACTGTATACCAGGGTGAGATTTATTAGTACGAAATGTTTTCCTAGAATTCTCATTTTGAGGAGTTGCATGGTTACAAAACCATGGGATACCTTTTCTTTAAAGGAATAGGTTTTTCCTAATGTACAAATAAGGCATACCTTCTAAAATGGCCATTTTGTAGTTTAACAATTGGATATATGTATTATTTGTTGGAAAGAAATTTCCCTTTCTATAATTGGCTAACTAGAAACCACTTACCCTTAGCCGAATTAGGTTTCCATCTTGATCTTCGAGTGGAGGCCGCAGATTACTGTCTATTCTGAGCTTGGGTGCGATGGGCTCTACCCAAAACTTCCTGGCATACATAATATAATTAGAACAGAAGCTCTGACCAATCTTTCCCGGGTATTGCCATATGTGGATCCTTGGGACCAGAATCTGATTTCAGATTCAGCCTGGAATATTTTTCCATGAGTTATTTTTCATATGTCGCAGATCCGGCCCTGTTTTTGGCTTGAATGACATGCTACAGGCAGATGATTCTGTGTTAAGTCTCATACAAATTAGTCCCCTTTTTTTGGCTTGAACATCTTGCTACAAGCAGATGCTTCTAAGATAAGCTTATTCTTGCAAGAGATGGATTCACATCCAGTTTTTTCTGGTTTCTTCTTTGTAAAACTATGGCCACAGTCTGGAAGATTGCATGGAAGATTGCATTGGTCTGGAAGATTGCATGAAGCTGTTTGCGGCCTGTTTGCAAGGGACGGCATATGGAGATGGTTTGCCTAGTCCTTCCAGGGCATAAATCCATGTGGTATTGCCTGTAACAGATTTGGCCATGCTTGTAGCTTGAATGACGAGTAAAAAATAATCCATAGTCTTGCTCCCGTGGAGTTTTTCCGGTGTAAATCAGGGCATATAAAACTGTGGCCTAAGTGTATACGAGTTACAGACCATATGCTTCAACTTATGGAGCATTCTTCAAGAAAATATGGAGTTTCCATAGGCAAGGATATGCTGAAGCTTGTTTTGTCTATGTTACTCAAAATGTGGATGAGCTTATGTCTTACACAATCAAATATACCGGTATTACAAATGATAATTTGTGATGCTTATAAGTCAGGTAACAATTAAGATCTAAGCTACAAGTAAAGATCAATGTATAGAGACTTGTTTGGTTCTTAAACCTCAGCATGCTTAAGTTTGTTACGTGAACCTTTCTCCATTATTGTTTATCCATTTTATTATGATTAATATGTGAATACAAAGGAAAGCTAATAGTTGTGGTCTCTGTATGACTTCAGCATAAAGTTTTGATCAGGAAAATGCATCTGAGCTTTTATTAAAGCAGTAAAAACTTTTTCATCCATCGTAGAATGGTCATTTCTAAAAGAGTTATTTCTGATATGAATGTATTTGTCTTGATTATCTAGTTTACTTTCACGTTGCTCACTTTGTCTACGGGCAAAAGGTCTACATTAGGTGATCGGTTGACAACCGAGAAGCCTAAGGTACCTTTTGGCCCTTGCATCTTTACCCTTATCAGGCTAATGATGTATTGGTTGGCTGCAGGTACGGGCTTCTCTTCTTAATGTATTCCTTTTGTCCAATAGATCTTAGGTAAGCTGCGGAATTGGCATTAGATGATGACTATTTCACAGAGGATTGAAGATTTTAAACTGTCTACAAATACATGAATTTGATCACCCATTTTGGAAATTGTAACTTTAGGTTTGCACTTTTAAAACGCTGCTAAGGTAATCTATCACTTTTTCTGGTTTTACAAAGTATTACAAGTTGATCTTGGCTGTTACTTTCTAGTCTGTAGGTAATGGGTTCTCACATAAACCATTACCAGTTTGAATGCCTATTAGGCTGTGTACTTAGGGCCTTTATCTAGCTGGCTGTATGCTCTAAATCGGCCCCTCTAGTTTAAATGAAAAACATTTGACAGGTCATACTTTGGCAGGGCTGCCATATGCTGGATGATTGTATTTCCTACATGATTATATTAAAACACAAAAGCTGGTTTCCTGAACTAGTGCTCTTATTATTGTATATGCAATATTCTGACATTAATATACTGCTATAAAGTTTTTGAAAAAGTCACATATTGCTTGTCCCTCTTGTCTCGTATTTGCTAAATGCTTTCTGAATAGGATGCAATCTCCTAGTGTAATTTGTTAGAACAGGGACATTGACTAGCTTGCCTAGTTCTTTGATGTATATCCAATTGAAAAATGATGAGAAATGATGTTTGAAGCATTCTTGTTGCACAGTAACATTTTGGCTGTCACATTTTGGCCTTGTGCATCTTAAAATCTGCCATGAAATGCAATGCAGTTTTGTTATGATTTAAGCCTTGAATCTAAGGGTTACATCACAGATAATATTTTAGGCTCTTAAGCATGATGCTTATTAGATGCATTGTTCTGTCATTGTATGGTCAATGTTGGATCTGTCTATGATCAGTGTTGGATCTGTCTATGATCTGTTTACCAAGGAAAGGTATGTTATATGATAACATAGATGCTGTATACCAGGAAAGGATGGTACCATCTAGGACTTTACGGTTCTTGTATGGCCAGATAAGACAGCGGCGGGATTGACCAATGCTGATGTTTGTGCTAGTCTAGACTAGTTCAAGTCGGTTTTTTTTTTTTTGTTATAGTATCTCTCCCAGTTCAAGTATATATTCAAGATATTTATGATATCTAAATATGTAGGTAGATGATGTTGATGTCTCTTCCAAAATAGATGTGGATTTTGATTTAATGTTGTCCATAGAGGCATATGAAACCGAAGCAGTAATCCAATTCATCAATAATATAGATGGGTGCCGCTCAACGTTGAGTGTTTCCCTGCGTGAAAGAACACGAAGGGCTACAATCATGAGAACGTTGCATATGTCGCAAATTCTCGAAGAACACTTGGCCTCACTGTCCGACCCTTTGCCAGGGACCGCAAGACATTTGGCTTGTGGCTGGTAGACTTGTCTATCCCTATGGATCAAGAATTTGCTTATTGGGGAAGAAGATACATCATTATGCGGAGCCGCATTTGTCCCGAAGTTGGATTCGGCTTTATCTTTGGCACCCATGTAGAAGTAGAGCGAGGAACCAACATTCCATTAATGCCATATGCAGGTCCTGAGTACGATGGCAAACTTTGACTAAATATGCTTGGCGTATGAGGATTTTTGGAAGGAATTCGAATGCTGCATCGATAGATATGGTGGCATGTGATGAGGAGTTGAAGCTTATTGACGGTCGGCTAGGAGGGTTCATCAACAGTTCTACTGACGATCGTGAGCGATGCAATTGTGAATTTTTAGAGTGTCAAGGAGGGGAGGAAGATTTTTTTACAAGATATGTAAAAGGCAGATTTATCATGGTGTGTGCTATTAAAAGCATAAACATTGGAGATGAGTTATTCATCAACTATCACTATGATAGACCTCTCCCGTTCGAGATGGAACAATAGTATTGTTGTACTTTAAAAAAAAGAGGGGGAGGGGGGGGGGATAAAGAGCATTTTTTTTTTTTAATATGTTTTTTGTCATTCACGAGTCTATGCATATGGTTGTATGTATTTTATACTTATTACATTATTTGACATGATGCTTAATATGTTACTCCTGTTTAATGAACTCATTCAGGGTGGTATCCATTCCGATCCATTAGTTCTAAGTTACAGGCAAAGGGAAACCTATCGTCATGAATTTCAAGCCAGAGCGCACCAATATGAAGATATTGCATACGATCAATATGAAGAGGATGAACCTATTAACGAACCCGAGAACGAAGTCTTTCATGACGAGCCGATGCTCGATATGTTGCACGCTCTTCAAGAATTACCTGATATTGACTTAGATGATGTCGAGGATGGTGGTGGAGAGGACATGGTAGAAGATATGCGATACCCCTCGAGGACTGGTCGTATCGACGATGATCCTATTGTTATCGAAGCAGAAACACAGTTGTTTCCTGCGTCTCGAACCTCTCGTTTGTCGGCGTGCCTGCTAATTCTCAATCTCCAAACCAAGTCCAAGTGGAGCAATGCTAGTGTCTCTGCTCTATTGAGATGACATACTTATCAACTCTTTCTATCTTACCACCATCTCCATCTTTTTATCTTACCACTCTTTGATGCGCAGGTTATTGCACGAGAAGATCCTTCCAGAGAAGAACAATATGCCTACCGACAGATCTCAAGTTAAGAAAATGATTCAAGCGACTGGCCTTGGTTACAAAGTCATACATGCATGTCCAAATGATTGTATGATCTTCTACTTCCCCTGCCGAGCATGAAAAGTCCACTTATTGTCTCGTATGTAATGCACCAAGATACAGGAATGACCTAAAGGGAAAAGCAATACCTCAGAAGGTTATTCAACACTTTCCAATAATCCCAAGGTATATGCATCACCACTTCTCACAAATAGTTGTAGATTCACTTATTTTTAGTACTTATATGTTACATATAATTTATTCTAATATATTACAAGATGATTTAGCGGCGGCGTTGCCGCCGCTATAGTTCGAGGGGTTTTTTGAAGTAGTGGTATGGGCGAGACTTTGAATTTTGAACAATAATATCTAGTTTTAGAAATTCAGGGAATTCACATCTGTAGCTGCATTAAAATCTCAGCGGCAAGAAATGCAAAAATCTCCTTGCTAGGGAATCTCAAATGCGAGAAGCTCCTTGCTAGAGACATCTTTGTTGTTGAAGCCATTGTACAATGAACAATTAAAAATGAGCACGGACTAGATAGTAATTTGTATATGTTAATTAGGCAGAAAACAATGTAAAACTTTGGGGAATGATGCAGCATTGGGCAAATTAAACTGGCAATTGTAAACAAATCATAAATCTAGCCCCCACCATGTGGAAGCGAATGATTAGTTCCAAAATCTATTGCATGTATGCCGATATTCAGTGAATCCCCTTCATGGCCCAAAGGCTTACAAATTGTAACCATGGGTGAAATCTAGAAAATCAATTTGGATAGCCTACTTATGCAATCTTAAGGAATGCATGTTTATTTAAGCTAGCATCATAACAAATGCACTAACAAATGTCACATGCCTGTCTTTAACAATGGAGCTCGCCACCCATGCAAACCATTATAGCGCCATAGTATGCATACATTACGGCAGGGCGTATTATATGCCATACATATTTTAAGGTTTACATATTTATCCATGTGCAAAAAAATGCTTCTATAAGTATTATCTTAGAGGATATAGTGTCAAGCTAGAAAAAAACAACAGAATATAACAATAGAATGGTGTACTTTTATGGGACATGTGCTCAAAGCACCATTTAATTAATTGAAAGGGTGGCAATTCCCCTACTAAGATGCTGCCTTAACGTCCTTGGCCTCAGCATTTAGCTATAGGGTTTAATCTCAGCCGTTGATCTCTAGATGTTATGTCCAGTAACATTATGTGGCCCAATTGGTTATGACCATAACAAAGATGTTATGGCCATAACATTTTCTCTGCTGCCACGCCGTCATAAGCATGAACCCCACGCTCTCTTACCCCGCCCTTTCGGCCCCTCTCCGCCATATCCGACCCTTTCGGTTCTTCGACTTCGAGCCTGTGAATGTGAAGCGCGAGTCGCCAATGTCATCGCCAATGGCCAGAACCAGCATTTCTGTCATCGCCAATGACCAGAACCAGCGTTTCTGTCAACAGGTGCGCAAAGATTTTAGCAGGTGCGCTTCCTTTTTCCCGCAGCTCTGAGCAAATCCGGCTCCCCTGCCTGTTTATCTCTGAGGAAATCCGGCTCCTTGCTCTGCTCTGCTTAAATCCGACTCTGCTCTGTCGCCCTGCTCTGCTCTGCCCTACTCTGCTTAAATCCCCCTCTGCTCTGCCCTGCTCTGTTTAAATCCAGCTCTACTCTGCTTAAATCCTGCTCTCCTCTGCCCTGCTCTGTTCAAATCTGGCTCCTTGCTCGTCGCTGCACCACGACCACCTGTTCCAAAACAGAGAAAACAGAGACCACCTGTTTCTGCTGCCAAGCTTGGCTATGGCGGATCTGCCAAATGCCTCGGCCAAGGACGTTAAGGCCGATAACGTCCTCCCCTCGGAGTTATGGGCCAGGAAAATGGCCTCGTGGCCATTTTCCTGGCCCATAACTCCTCGGGAGAGGACGTTATCTACCCCATCACGATCTAGGCAGCTTACAGGCGGGAACGCATCAATCCTTGAGAAAATGCTTACGGAAAGTATCAATGGGTTTTTCCATTTTATGCGGCAAACCCATGGAACCATAGCCAGGGCCTCAGCTATAACCAAACTAATTCAACATGGATTGGACGATTTAATGGGCAAATGAACATGTATAGAGGAATAAAAGTTTCAAATCACACCCAGGCAGAAAATTTGCCTACTTTGATTACAGAGAAATAGAGAAAATATCGACAATTATCATGCGACCGCCCTTCAAATTCCGGATCAGTACACTCAGGAACTAGGAGTTCAGAATAAGAGGGACTCATTGAAGGCCCATTTGTCCCATGGATACATACGCTCACAAGATTGGGCGATCTACAGAGCTTCAGCAATTGCGATAGTAGCTACACTATCACACGTACAGCCTGTGCTTGAGAATAGATATGGTAGTTAGCTTTTCTAAGCCTCTCTTTTAATTTAAAAGGGGCTCGCGAAATAGTCACTGTTGTAAGAGATGCATCTATCAGAAAGAGAATGGAAAACAGAAGTTATTCATGAGCTTGGCTTGAAACATGGGAAAGCAAGGCATGGAAAACAGAACTTATTCATGAGCTTGGCTCGAAACAGGGGAAAACAGCTTGACTCGGCCCAAGAAATCACAGTTAAGAAATTGTTTACAATCACAGAAGGCTTTGATCGGCTTTACAAATTCCCTGCACTGCCACGACTAGCATTAGAATAAATGAAAGCAAACTGAAAAAGGAGAAGAAAAAGCGGCACCCTGGCTGTTTCTTACATCCAAGGCGATAGAAATAACCTCCAGGGCGATGGCTCCTCAGACCTTGCCTTCCCGCTTCCTCTCCCACGCATCTGTCCAATTGCATATCCTCCCCTTCCCTCTTATCCCACAAGAAGCCGGAGCTGAGCCCCACATCTTGCCAGAATGACCCAAACCCTACCTTGCCTAAAGAAATCGTGGCCCTCCATCTTAATCTGATGTGGAATTAATTCTCTCATACACGTCATCTTCTCTTGCCACATCACCAAAAAAACACACATAATTTTATATATGGGAGATGATATAGGTTAAAGCTGATGTTCCGTTGCAAGACATTGGCTAGCCTAATGGACTTCACGGGTACACATGCATCTAGCGATGATGTGATGCGAGTCTCGAGCGACAGTGCAGCTTGATAGCATGTCGATGCGACATGGCCTGACTTTAGAAAAGAACCACCGATGGCGTAAACCCGTATGGCCACCGACGGCGTAAACCCATATGGTACACAATCGACTGCGTGGTCTACATGGCCAGTGATGCTAGTTAACTACAACATACCCCCATGGTTGTTGATGAAGAGTGGGTACATTATTATGACTTTATTGATACCTGGGAAGAGAAAACCAAGTAATTTAGATGTGTACCTAAGAATAATTGTGGATGAGTTACTGCCTTTGTGGAACACAGGTATTCAGGTTTACGATGCACATAAAAACGACGTTTTTAATCTTAGAGGTATACTATTATGGACTATGCATGACTTTCCTGGATTTGCCGAGTGTTCTGGGTTTAAGACATCGGGGCACTTCCCTTGCATGATATGTGGGGAAAAGTTGCAGCACCGTCACTCTAAGCATCTGAAGAAAGTAGTATACGAGGGATTTAGAAAGTATTTGCCGCTCATGCACCCCTTCAAAAACTAGCGTGCATAATTCGGTGGCACTGTAGACTATACAAAATCACCAAGCAAAATTACCATACGAGAATGGGGTGAGCGTTGGGAAAAGAAGGAAGAGGGGGGGGAATCCACGGGGGGGAACCTGCAACTGAGGAAGTCGTAGCCGACCTAGGCAGTGAGGATGAGGAATTATAGAGTGGTGGCGAGGAAGCCACGAAGGAGGAAGTTTTTACTGCCAATATGAAAAGGAAGTCTGTTTTTTATAGACTACCATATTGGACTGATCTATCGATTCAACACCTTTTAGACTTGATGCATATCTTCAAGAACGTGGGAAACTCTTTATAGAAGCATGTATTTGGTCAAAAAGACACAACAAATGCCAGGATGGACCTTAAGGTAAGTAATACAAAGAAAGAGACATGGATCCGAGGTGAAGGGCAACCAGTTCCTCCGGCAAAATGGGTTATTGCTAGGGCTGACCATCGAGCTATTTATGCTGATTTAAGGGCCCTTAGAACACCAACTGGTTATATGCAATCATTACGAACCTCATTCACAAGTACTGGGGAGTTGACTGGTTTAAAGTCCCATGACTGGCGTAAGTTCTTGCATGTAAGCAATTGATGTCCACATATGCATTACTATTAATTGTAACCCATACTTATATTTGGTGTTTGGATCATGCAGTTCTTCATGCCCCTGACCTTTAGGGGAGTTTTAGACAAGGGACCCTTGGAGGCAATAAGTGCCCTATCAAAGGTGATAAGGTTGTTACCCATGTTGATTTAATTGTCCCCCGTCTATTTTATTTGTGGCTAAGTTTTTTTTTTTGTTTGGGACCTCATAGGTGGATGTGTAAAAAAACTATCCCGAAAGACAAAATTGAAGAGATGAAAGTGAAAATGGCAGAGGCATGTTGCTTGTTGGAGAAGGAGTTTCCTACGAGCTTTCTTGACAGTCAAATCCATCTTTTGGTACATCTATTAAGAAAGTGGAGCTCGCGGGAACTGTACATGCGAGATGGATATTTTTCTTGGAAAGGTTTATGAAGGTATTGATGTCAAAGAACACATCCTGAAGGTAGTATGGCAGAGGGGTGGCTTGCGAAAGAGTCACTTTTCTATATAAAAAATTATATTTCCGTCGTACATCCAGATGCACCTCGCTTATGGAGTGATGAAGGGGACGAGAAGATTGTGGGGGTAGTGGCAGAAGGCAATGGTATGTGTTAGGATTTACAGCACTTATCATGTCAAAATTCCAACCTTAATCACTTAAAGCACTAGAATCACATAATATGCATCTTGAGTTCAATATAAGAAATTCAAAACCATGGTTTATCCAAATAGTTATCAATGCAATAACAAACATTCATATCTTCCAAACATTTCAATGCTTTGCTATTACCAATAGTGAAGAATCTTTTCGAAACTCAAACTCAATTCCTTAACCCGTATCACCAGTGTGTACTCTATTCCTTTTTGGTTTCTCTTAAGCGATCAGTCCCGGCCTCTTTGCCGGACCGATCTCTATCTCTGTACAGTATGTCAAGCTCTGATTAGACCGAGCTTTTTGAACCAGGTTTGGCTCCAAATAATTGGACCGACCCGTTCTTGAGGTCAACCTACCATTTACAAATAATTTCCAATGGTTTCGTCACAACTACACCATAGGTTCACCATTGCATATTTAAACATTCACTAGTATATCAATATACTAGCATAACCATGCTAATGTTCAACTGTAAATATTTTAATTCTTCATATCTCCCCAGTTCTGTGGCTTATCTAGCCTCAACCTCATTCAACCTCAAGTGTATTTGACTGTCAACAATATTTATCTAGACAATGTTTCTTTATGTTGTTCCCCTTTTCAAGTATAAGTCTGAAACACCCTTAAGGAAACAATATGAACCTCTAGATTATGATATGAACAACCTAATCTCATCTGCTTTTCTCACATTCCCCTTTCAGATCATAATCTTTGATATCTATGCAATTTATTCCTTCTGCTAGTTTTGAGAATCTGGTACAACTTAAACCTTTTGTGAATAAGTCTGCCAACTGTTTTTCAGAACATATGTATTCCAGCTCAATGATGCCTTTATTCACCATTTCTCTGATAAAATGCATTTCCATCTCTATGTGTTTCGTCCTCTCATGCATAACTGGATTTTTGCACATAGCTATACAACTTTGACTGTCACAGAACAAAGTTGTTCCTTTTCTTTGCATTATGCCCAATTCACTCAAAAATCTCCTGCTCCAGATTATTTCTTTGCTTGCTAAAGTTGTAGCTGCATATTCAGATTCAGCAGTAGATAAAGATATGGATGACTGTTTTTTGGTTCTCCAACACACAGGACCACCTCCAAGCATTAAGACATATCCAGATGTTGATTTTCTTTCATCTACATCCCCACACCAATCTGCATCTGCATATGCCCTTAGTTCTAGATCATTTCCACAATATGCAATTCCCCTTGTTTTGGTTCCCTTTAGAAACCTTAAAACTTTCTTTGTTGCCTTCCAATGATGTTTTCCTGGATCACTATTGTATCTGCTCAATACATTCACAATATAGCTTATGTCAGGCCTAGTATGGTTTGCAATATGTAACAAACTTCTAACCAGCTGTCTGTATGGTACTCTTCTCATTTCTTCTCTTTCACTTTTAGTTTTAGGACACGTCTGCTTAGATAATTTTTCCCCTACAGTCAATGGCAACCTGGCTGGATTGCAATCTTGCATATTAAATCTTTCTAATACAGCATCTATATATTTCTCTTGAGAGAGTGATATTCTTTTATTGGCTCTGTCCCTTTCAATTTGGATTCCCAGAAACTTTGACAATTCCCCTATTCCCCTAAATCTGTCATTTTATATTTTTCCTTTAATATCTCCTTACATTTATTGAGAATGTCCATACTATTTGCTGCCAGCACACAGTCATCAACATAAATGCCTATTATACACATGTCCTTTTCCCTTTCTAAAATATACAAGTCGCATTTAATTAAAGTGGGTCAAATCTCGAAATTTGGGACTCAGATTGAAAATGGGACTCATAAAAAAAAAAAAAAAAGAGGGGAGGGAGAGGGGGCACACCTTGATAAGGAGAGTGTAGGAGGAGAAAGAGGGAGGGGCCACACGTTGAAGAGGGGAAGAGGATAAGTTGGAAGAAGGGGCAAAGGGGGAGGGGGAGAGGAGAGCAAAAGGGCAAAGGAGGAGGGGGGAGGGAGAGGGGGGCACACCTTGATAAGGAAAAGGGTAGGAGGAGAAAGAGGGAGGGCCACACGTTGAAGAGGGAAGGGGATAAGTTGGAGGAAGGGGCAAGGGCAGGGGAGGGAGAGGAGAGCAAAAGGGCAAAGGAGGAGAGGGAGGGATAAGTTGGAAGAAGGGGGGGGGAGGGAGGAGGGAGGGAGGGAGGGGAGGGGAGGGAGAGCAGAGGAGGGGGAGGGGCAAAGGGGGAGGAGCAAAGGAGGAGCGGGAGGGGCAAAAGGGGCAAGCCCCCTCCCTCCCCCCAAAAAATATTAATTATTAATATATAATCAATAATTAATTAAGCTAATTAGATAATTAATTAAATAATAAATTAAATTAATATATTGATAAAATAATCAAATATAAATTAAATTAAATCAATACTCCATTATAAACCTTTCTCGACCCACTAGTCGAGAAGGCAATCTAATTCCAGCACCAAAAAAGCATTGTGACAGAGGCAAGAGGCAGCAAGGAACGAGCACGAAGGCTTTCCAGACTAAAGCTCCATTTCCATTCTTTGCCCTCAAGCTGGTACAGAATGGCGCTCTCAAAAGCAGGGGTTTGCCAAAAAAAAACCATGACCGAGTGTATTTTTAACGCTACAGCGAGAGAGCTTACATGCCAAGGCTGGTTTGGGGATAAACCCGACGCCATAGCTGACGGCTCTGGCTCCTCCTACTGCTGCCGCCGCCATCGCTGCCAAGCTCCAAAAAGCATGTGGAGTGATATAGGGAGTGATACAGAAGAGTGGCAGCTTAATCTGTTAGAACCGAGCAGGGCAGTGCAGCTAATCGGGGACATTTCTGCTGTAAATCCGAGCAGGATCTTCATCTTTTATCTGTGGGCTTTTCAGTCCACTCCATCACCACAAATCAGTCGACCCAAAATTTATCGATCTGTACACCATGTGACGGAGTAAGGTAGGCAAGAACAAAAGGGACCTCTGCCTTGCCTAGACAGTCAACTTAGGCAAAGGGCTTCTTCACCATAGGCATTTTTGTAGGAGAAATAAAGCCGCAGGACAAAGGGAAGAAAAAAAAAGACTACCCATTCCGGCAAAGGCCCCCCACAAGCCCCTGTCTGCCCCTTTGCCTCTGTCTCAGTGTGAAAAAAAGCACCGTTTTCTCAGTGCCTGCCAGAACATGGCTCCGAGTTTATCAGGTCAGGCCGCTCCTCTTCTCTATGACCCAAAATCCACCATAGCCCCCCCAAAACAAGTAGAACAAAAAAAACACGAGATGGGTCCTCTTCCTTTGCTATCTATTCACCAATCTACTTCCGATCAGACTTTCACAGAGTTTACTTGGGCCATTTTTCCTTCCAATCTGACACCCACTCCGTTGCTGGTAAGCCCTATTTGTTTGTATTTTGCTGCTAAGCTTGTTCTGAGTTGTTTTTTTAATCCAGGCACAGAAGATACAGTCGGCAGCGACACTGATAGCCATGAATCTGCGTTAAAATCCAGGCGTAAAAGGAGCCGATTCGTGGGCGTGAGGCAGCGAAGAACGGGAAAATGGGTTGCAGAGATTCGAGACCGTTCGAAAAAACCAGGCGCTGGCTGGGCACGCATCCGAGGTAAAAATGCGAGGCTTTCATTTGCCTCCTTCTTTCTGTCCTTTGCTCTGCATTTTTTATCTCGACTCTCCATAGGTGTGAAGCATTCTGGTGGGAGCTATGGCTATGGGATCTTCTTCCGAAAACAAAGAGTCCAAGTGGTACAAAGGATCTCGTCTCAAAGGTATGTACCAAATTTTAAATTTTAAGCATGGGCGAGAAAAAAAGGCGGGGTATTAGAAAAAAGCGGGGTAAAAAAATACGTTGAAAAAAAAATGTAAAATAAATGCTACAATAGGATTATATTTTGGCGTTTATTTATATGTCCCCAATTTCTCTTTTTATGTGTGTGCTACTATGTTCACACGTTAAACATTATGTTGCCATGGTGCACATTTTCTAGGCATATATTTCTATTCTAAGGTAAAAATTTAACTTTTCAAAGATTATGATATACTTTACACCTTGTTTAACCCATTTTGAGGGTTTAAGACACAAAATGGGGACAAGTACTCTTGGATGCACATGATTATCCTTTATAGTTCCTAACACAATATAAGGTTTACATATTAATAGATTTAATGCATAGGTCTAATAGGCTCTCATAGGTTTAATGCACATGTTTACATTGTTTAATCATTTCAATGTGCTTGAATCGGTATATTACATAGATTTACATATTTTTAATGTATATCTTTCATAGGTTTAATGCATAGGTTTAGATTGGTTTAGATTGCGAGTCGAGAAAGGCTCTTAGACTTGCGTTTTTTCACTCTGAGCTGTCCTTCTCGACTCGCGAGTCAAGAAAGGACATTAGAGGGGCCTTGAGGGTCTTTCTCGACTCGCGAGTTGAGAAAGGCCCTCAAAAAACTTTTTTTTTCCTAGTTAAAAAAAAAAGGAAATTTTTTTTTTTTTTGTTCTGAGCTACGTTTTGCGAGTCGAGAAAGGTCCTCAAAAAGCCTTTTTTTTTTTTTTTTTTCCTACAGACCTGCCTTTTCCACAGAATTTGCCCATAGACCTGCGTTTTTCACTTTGAGTTTCCTTTCTCGACTCGCGAGTCGAGAAAGGCCCTCAGAGGGGCCTTGAGGGTCTTTCTCGATCTGAGGGCCTTTCTCGACTCGCGAGTCGAGAAAGGCCCTCAAAAAAAAAAAAAAATTCCTACTTAGAAAAAAAAGGAAAAAAAAAATTCTTGTTTTTTTGTTTTTTTGGGCTCTAAGCTACATTTCTCGACTCGCGAGTCGAGAAAGGCCCTCAGAGGGGCCTTAGGCCTCATACCTACATTCTTCAGAAATGGCCCTTAGAACTGGTTGTTTTCTTCTTTGTATTGTCTGTAGCATCACTTGCACTAACTTGATTTTGCCTTTCCCAGTACAGATCGCGAACAGAAAGGACATGATCGGGAGCCATGTCAGGCTAGCGTGTTCAGATTTCTATTCTCTTCAAGTTGCTCTTGTGGCTTGGAACGCCTCAGACCTTGCTCTGCATGTTGTTCCCAGTAGGTGGTCTGTGCGCGAAGATGATGTAATATTTGTGTCAGCCCGACCATCATGGTATCTTCAACCATTGTAAAATACCCTGAATAAAAATTCAGGGCAGAGCAGCACTTTGTTTACAGAGAGATAGCATTTTCATTGGTTTTAGTTGTGCGCTTTATCTTCTTGGCTCGCTAACCGAGAAAAGTAGACCACGTAATTTTCCTTAACCATTTCTTCCACACAGGAAAACAGGCATCTTCTAAAGCAATAATGCGGTTTTCAAAATTTCCCTCGTCCTTTTCGTGTAAAATAATAGGGTTCCAAAAAAAAGTGGGAATGGAATGAGACCCACTTTAATTAAATGCGACTTTACACATTCCCATCATTCTCAAGTTTTCTAAGCCCTTGTTCCTTTAGATAATTGTCAATGCACTTGTACCATTGCCTAGGAGCCTGTTTTAATCCATAGACTGCTTTCTTCAATTTCTAAACTCTTTCCTTACCATTTTCAAATCCTTGTGCTTGTCTCATGTACACCTCCTCTTCCAAATCAGCATTCAGAAATGCTGTGCAAACGTCCATATGATGCAATTCCATGTTTAAGGCATTTGCCATGGCAACAATCATTCTTATGCTGGTCATTTTCACCACTGGAGAATATGTTTCTTCAAAGTCTATGCCTCTTTTTTGTGAATACCCCATGTGCCACCAACCTTGCCTTATACTTAGGAGATCCATCTGCATTTTGTTTACGTTTATAAATCCACTTATTTCCAATTGCTTGCTTTCCTTTTGGCAAAACTGTAATTTCATATGTTGATATCCTCTCAAAGGATTCCATTTCTTCATTTATAGCCTCTTTCCAATTTTCACTATCATGTCTATTTATTGTATCTTCAAAGCTTTCTGGTACCCCTGTTTCTAATATTATTAAGGCTTCTGATGTGTTCTCAAATAGTCTGTCTGTTCTACAACTTTTCCCATCTTCCTTTCTCCCATATAAGTCCACATCAAACCTAATTCTTCCCTAAGTCTTTTTCCTTCATTTCTTCTTTTCTTATTTTCCTTTGTTGACTCCAGAACTTGTTTCCCTATTTCTTGTGCAGAGGTTTTGTTTTCTGCATTATTCTTAACACTTTGTTCTGTCTCATCAAATGTCTTGTTTTCTAGATCATTCTCAAAAACCTGTTCTGTCTCACTAATGATCCTTTCCTTCTGTTCCTTGTCTTCATCCAGGTCAATGTTTACCTTTGTTTCTGATGTCTTCTTTTCTATACTCTTCTCAACTTTTCTTTCAGCTCCAGCCTTTTCATCATGACCTTTATCTGTCTCATAGATCAACTTAGGTTTATACAATTGATTTGTTACAAGAAAAAAGAAATATTCTAATAAGCAGGAATGTACATTCTATATCCCTTAGAGTTCTCATCATATCCAACCAAATAGCTTATGGTTGATCTATTATCTAATTTCTGCCTTAGCTCTTCAGGGACATGAATATATCCTAGGCAACGATATGCCTTATATTTTTCATAGTTAGATTCCTTCCCTGACCACAGCTGTTCTGGAGTTTTCCCATTTATGGCCTTTGAAGGCAAAATATTATGCATTTCCATAGCTATTTTTACAGCCTCTTCCCAAAGAAAATTAGGAAGCCCAGCATGCTTAAGCATGGATCTCGTTGCATTCAAAATTATTTTGTTCATTCTTTCTGCCACTCCATTTTGTTGTGGTGTGTAGCTACATGTGTATTGTCTCTTAATACCTTTATTTATGCAATAACTTGCAAATTTGGAAGACATGTACTCACCTCCTCTATCAGAACGAACACATTTGATTTTCCTTCCAGTTGAACACTCCACTTCAGCAGCAAATCTTTTAAAAGCTTCAAAAGCTAGATCCTTGGTTTTAAGGCAAAAAACTCTAGTTTTCCTGCTAAGATCATCCACAAATGTTATGAAGTAACTACCAGAAATACCTGTAACATTTAATGGTCCACAAACATCAGTGTGAATCAATTCCAAAATTTCTTTTGTGTTCCTTTTTGCCTTTGCAAATGGCAGTCTGCTATGTTTTTCCAGCATGCATCCTTTGCACACAAAATCAATTTTCTTGCTGTCTGATGAATTCAATCATCCTTGTCTGATCATCATTTCTATATTTTTTATGTTTGTATGGCCAAGTCTCTCATGCCATAATTCAATATTTGGTTCAGTTGTCAAATTTACACTTCCAAAACAGTTAGGACTGATTCCAAATAGGTTTCCAACACGTCTTCCTAAAAATCTCAATTCATTGCTTTCAAAAATTTTACAATGCATTTGTTCAAAAACAACTTTGAATCCCATGGCAACCAATTGAGCAATGGAAATCAAATTCCTTACTAAGCTAGGTACACAAAGTACATTCTGCAAATTCACTCTTCTTCCCCTTAAATCAAATAATTCTAACACTCCTACATCTTCAACCCTTTGCAAATTTCCATTTCCCACTTGAATATGTCCACCTCCATTTCCTTTGCAATCCTTCAAGATTTTGGTTGAGCATGCAATGGTTTTCTCAGCTCCACTATATAGAATTAGAATATCATCACTATTAGTTCCTTTTTCACAAGTAAATAAGCTGACTTACTTACCTCTTCTTCTTCATCTCTAGTTTCTTCTTCTAGAGGAATTTCTTCTGCTATATGAGCTTCTGAGTTTGATCTTTTGCCTCTTCCTCTTCCCCTGCCTCTGAAACCTTGATTTCCCCTTCCTCCTTTATTTTTGTTCCTAATGTTGTCCTTTGGGGATGGACAGTTTGATGCATAGTGACCTCTTCCCCCACAATTGTAGCAATTTATATCTTTTGATACTTTTGGACAATTGATTTTCAAGTGGCCATATTCATTACAACCAAAGCATGGCCCAATCCTGCCTCCTTGCCGAGCTTCAGATTTTTCCTTCCCCTTTGCCATTAGAATTTGTGTTGTGTCTTCTTCCTCTAATAGCCTGTTTTGCTCAAGCTCAGTTTTGAGCATTTTTTCAGCTTCATTTCTTGTTCTTGCAATGGTCCTAATGAATATTGATATGTTTCCCAAACTTGCAACTACCCTAGAGATAGCCAGCACTTGTTGTTGCTAGGAGTAAATCACTCCAGCCCCCTCCATTATACTGTTAAAATTTTGAAGAAAGTCATTCACATTGTCCTTTTCATGAAATTTCAGTCTTCTCAATTCATTTTCCAGTAAGTCAATTTGAGAAGATGTCTTAGCTTCATATGTTTCCAGCATATAACTCTACATTTCTCTTGGTGTCATTCCCCTTAATTTCAAGACAATTCCAGAACTCACTTTGCTCATTATGATCCCTTGAGCCTCACGAATCTTTGCACTGTCAGCCACTACCACTACTCCAGAAGTTGCACTAACTTTTTTTTTTTTTTTTTGAGTGAATGGGGTTTTTTTCATTAATTATAGAAAAAGGTACAACATAGTGAGTGAGCCTTTATAAATAGGCTACTCATGATAAAGCATGCAAATAAAACAAATGAAGTAGGTGCTGCTGTAAGCACATAGCAATGTTTTATGATAACAAAAACAATAGTCAACTATATAGGTAGCTGGGATATGTGTTGTGCTGCAGCTAAGAGTAGAAACAACATAAGTGAACACACATATCAGATCAATTCCTGCAGAAAAAATGTAGATGTTAATAAGATGTAAAAGTTATATGCAGATTTGTTTCAAGCCAAAAAGGGAGAGGTGCAAGTCAATGATTTGGGAGAGTGGGATGATTTGTGTGAAAGTGGTAGGAGTTTAGGAATTCATAGCGAGCTCGGAAGTTAGGCTGAAGAATAAGAGTTCTGCCATTTCCCCAGTTTAGCTCAGTAATCAGCCTGTCTGCATTGGTAGTGGACATCAAAATTATTAAAGTGCCATATGCATCTGCCAGTCCCCTATGATGGTAATAGCATTCCCTGTAATACTCAAACTGTTGATCTGTCATTCTTCTGCTGTTGCTTTCCATGAACCACCATATTTCATGCATTAGGTATGTGCTTCTGCAAAATTCCATAGCCCAATCTAATTCCTCGTCAGGGATATCAATTATGTCTATATCTGTGATGCCCCTAACTGTGCATGTCCACATATCATGAGTGTATTGAATATCATGTACCAGTCTCTGCCCTGGGAACAATCTGTATTCTGCAGGCTCCACTGAAGTGCCAATGTCTCTGCTAAGGCTCCCCATGTAATCTATCAGAAAGACAACAAGTGTCAGTAAGTGAATCATGACAATTTAGTTTAAACAGTCTATGAGCTCTCATGAATTGGCCTATATTTAGCCATTTAGTATCCACACAATCTTTATGCAAGTGTATTTGACTTGTTGCAACCATCTCAATGTCATATATAACTTGAGATTTAATCCAGAATATAGATATTGGTTTTCCTCCATATTGACACCTGTTTCTATGCTTCCAAACATTCCATAAAGCAATGTAGCATAAAGAATTCTTAAAAGCATCATCATTCATCATAAATTCAAGCAGAGTAGCAGGGCAATTTATATCAAAAGTATCTTCAAACCATCTCCAAAACGTAGTAAGCTTTGCACAGCCAAATATATGCTCCATAGATTCAACATAGCTGCATCCCAGTGGGCAGTAAGGATTCACTGGATTTGTTGCAAGATTGGAGTGCCTGGAGATGGTTTCCAAACATGGCACACTCTTATTTGCAATTAACCATGCAAAATAAGAGATTTTGGGGGGTAAGTAGGAAAGCCAGATATTTTTGAACAACCTAAATTCAGTGTCATCTGAAAGACTCCAATAAAGCTTAGATTTGGATGGCACATGAGGCTTATTTAAACAAGAGTATACCTTGGACACATTATAGCTGGGCTTACCAGAGAGGGTGCATTGAGCAGTGATAGGATTGTGTAAAATATTGATGTTGCTAATTCTTTGCATGATAAATCTAAACATAATTTTGTCAGTAAGAACTGCCTCTGATCCGATTTTTCAGGTTGGTCCAGGAGATCCATCTTGTCTGATCACAGAGATCACCAAGGTTTAATATACCATAACTCATCCATTTTTTATAGAGCTTTGGGTGATTTATAGCCAAAGGAGTAATGTTGTCTCTGGAGAAGTTGGGATTCCAGAATATACTAATATTTCTCACTAGCAGAATTATCAAAGGTTTTGTGAACCTTGTTCCAAGCCGAGATAAAGCTTCTCATAAGAGGGGAAGTATTTGGGGCAGGTTTCAAAGATGTGAAGGCTGAGGAAGGTAAGCTATGACTGATGGAAGGATGCCCTTTGGGATGACTGCAAGATAGCCAATATTTGATGAAGACCATGATTATTGTGATTGGACAGGGATTTCCAGATGTACTTCCCAGCTAAAGCATAGCCCTGAAGGACCAAGTTTTTGCAGCCAAGGCCACCATGTTTCTTACTTCTGGTGATATTGTTCCAGTTAACCATGTGATGATTCTTCCAGATGAAATTTCTCACAATTCTCTCAATTTGTTGGTAAATGCCTTTAGGAGCCAGGAGAGCTGAGGAGAAATAAATGTGTGAGGCAGCAATGACTGAATTAGCAATTATTGTTCTCCCTGCCAGAGAGAGACAATTACCATAATTGCCTAACTTCTTTCTGATTCTTGCAACTATTGGAGTCCATAACTCTTTTAGACTGGGGTTGAGTGATAAAGGCATACCTAACAGGCTTGCTGTCTCAGTTGATCTCATGCATTTGATACCTGCAATGCTATCATTGTCCAGATCACCAATAATAGTGCATTTGTTTAGGTTTAGTTGTATACCAGAAGCAGCTCCAAAGATGTGAATGATGTGAAGGAAATTGGCAATGATGCTAGAATCATTCTTGAGAAAGCTGAAAGAGTCATCTGCATATTGCAGAATGGACAGATTGGTTGTATTGTCAGGGAGATTGAGTCCAACAATATTCCCCATAGATTGTTGATAGGTAATCACTCTAGTTAACATCTCTGCTACAGCCAGAAAGAGATAAGGTGCTAGGGGGCATCCCTGTCTCACACCTCGAGCTAGAGGGAAGAAGTAACCAGGGGAACCATTGACAAGGACAGTTGATTGAGATCTAGAATTTAAGCCCAAGATAAGCTTAATGATCTTTTCACTGAAACCAAGCTTTTGAAGAGAGAATTCTAAAAAGTTCCACCTTACAGTATCAGATGCTTTTGAGAAGTCTAGCTTGAGCAGGATACAATTTTGCTTAGTAAGATTATTCCAGTGCATTCCCTCCATGGCTGCAATGTAATTATCCAGGAGGTATCTATTGGGGAGAAAGGCAGATTGATTCGAGCTGATGACCTCTTGAAGATGAGATTTAAACCTGTTAGCTATGATTTTGGCACAGACCTTGTAAGTGGAATTTGTCAAAGAGATAGGCCTCCAGTCTAAAAAGCACTGAGGATTGTCAACCTTAGGAATTAGAGTAATAAGGCCAGATGAGAGAGAAGGATGAAGGTGATTTGAGTTCCAGAAATCTTTGATCATGTGCATGAAGTAATCTTTAATGATTTCCCAAAATGTAATAAAAAATTCAGGGGGCAACCCATCAGGACCTGGACTTTTACCTTTTGCAAGACTCTTTAGGGTAGAAAAAATCTCTTCAGCATTTGGAATAGCCTCCATAGCAGGGGACATGGCAATGTTACTGTGAAGGCCATTAATTTCAATCAAATCAGTGAAAGTTTTGGCTTCTGCAATTTGGACATGGCTGTCATTGGGTTGGGAGAAAATACTAGCATAGCTTGAGCAGAAGAAATTGAATATTTCTTTTTGATCAGAAATGGTGTTATCATTTCCATCCTTGACTGAGGTAAGTTGACTTTTCAAAAGTCTAGACTTAGCAACTCTATAAAAAAACCTTGAGTTTCCATGATCCATATTGAATAGGTACTTAAGTTTACATCTGATGGATGCTCCTTTTGCTTCCAGCTCTTCAATTGTTTTAATGACCATTTCCAAATTTCCTTCTTGCCTATGAAGCTCGATGTTTCTTGCAGTTTAATTCTGACATCCTTCATTTCTTGCAGATAAGATTTTTTTTCTGCCTGCTTGATCTCATGAAGGTTCTTTGACCACTGTTTGATCCAGGCCTTGGAGTTTTTTAAGTTGGCATAAAAGGTTCTCATGGAGTTTGTAGATCTGACTTTGGGAAGAGTGGCATAAAAGGCACTGAAATCTTGACAGAAAGAATCTGAATCAAGGAGGGAGCAGTTCAACTTAAAAGGAGTATTTCCATGCCTCTTGATAGAAAGTGTGAGATTGGTGGTAAAGAATTGAGGCTGGTGATCAGATATTGAAGTACACTCATCACTGTATACCAAGCAATTATTCCAGACCTCATTCTGAGTGTTGTTTATATAGAACCTGTCAAGAGCACAATAGACTCTGCTATTCCCTTCTTGCTTGTTAGACCATGTGTAGGCTGAGGTGCAAGAGGGGATATGCTGTAGAAAATGGATGTCAAGCATTTGATCCCATTGAGTTCTTTCAACAGAAGACATGTTGAGATTTTTACCAATTTTCAAGTCCCAGGTAGGCGTGTTATTAAAGTCCCCTGCCATAATCCAGGTGTCACAATCTTGAAATGCAATGTAATTGTTAACAGTGAGCCAAGTGTTAGCTCTAGATCTAGAGTCAGTGGAGGCATAAACATTTATAACACCAAATCTAGAATCATTGTGTTTAAAAATTACTGATTGCCAAGATCTACAAGGGCTAGTGTAGACAGAGCTATGAGTAAGATGTCTCCAAATAATGCAGAGCCCTCCTGAGGTCCCAGTTGCATCAATCTAGGTAGAGGAAAAGCCAGGGCCAATCCAATCTGCCAGATTGGAGCACTCAAAACTGGGGAGTCTAAGCTCCTGTAGAAGAATGATGTCAGCATCATAACTCCTGATTTGAGAAATGGCTCTTCTCCTTTTCAAAGGACCTTTTATGCCTCTTAGATTCCAACTGAGAATCTTCATGATATAGATATAGGAAAGGCAACCTTAGGGGGAATCAATGAAGTTTAGTAGCTCTTTTGGATTTAAGCCGAGTGTTAGCTGCAGGTGTATTATGGAGTTGACCAAGAATATGTTTACCTTTTTTCTTTTTGATTCCAGTGGAAGTTTTTTTAATAGAGTGATCAGCAAAAGCCCTACCTTGGTGAGCAGTCAGGAAAACATCATTATCCCAGAGGGTATCAGAGTTTGATAAGTGTTGTGCTGGGTCATTTTCTTTATCAGGGTCAGAATCTGCAGAATTATTATCCTCAGACAATTTATCAAGGTGAGAGCATTGCCAGAACTTAGATTTGCAACACTCATGCTGTGTAGGCTCATTTGAAGACGTGTCAATGGAGTAAGTTACATTATTATCCATATTCGAATTAATGACCAGCATATTAACTTCAGCATTTGAAATGGAAAGATCTTGCCTGGGAGTAATTTGTTGAAGGTGTGATAAATCTGCAGATGCCTTTTGAGTAGAGACTGATGTTTTCTCCTTGACATGCTGAGAATCTACTTCTATTATCCCTGTGTGTTCCTGAGGGTCTGCATACCACAAATTTTGTTCCCAAACATTTGAAATATCCCTAGCCTTTTCATATTTGTCATTCAAGTCAACTAGCATATGTTCAGGGGATTCTGGCACCTTGTCTGTCACCATGTCTGGCACCATGTCTGACACTATCACTGCCTCTAGCTCCTGTAGCTGATGAGCTATCTCAGGGGAAATGGCTGCAGTTTTAGAAGAAGGGGAGGTTGGTTGTGAGGTGTCAATAAAGTCTACATGCGAAGGGGGCTTCAGAATCTATTTCAGGTGAGGGTGTAGTGTTGGGGGTGAAATGAGTGGTTGATGTGATATGAGGCTGAGTGTGATGGGGGGGGCAAGATAAGACCATTGCATATAACATCTGCATCATTATCAGCATCAGGGTCCTCTGCTATATCTGCAAGTATGGCAAAAGAATTTGAGACTTCTAGATCATCAAGGTCATTGCCAATCTCTACAACAGGTTCAGTGTCCTGGATATCCACAGTCTGTGGGGGACATAAATCCCTAACTGGAGGGATTTGAACTCTTGTGGATGTATGTTGCATGTCTTTTTTAGTGTACTCATTACCTTTTTCATTAATTAATGAAACTCCATTCAAACCTTCTGCCTCAGTTGTATTTTTCACTGTAGTTGAAGCTGAGACCATTTTGTTTCCAGTTTGATTATCTCGAGAAAATTTGTGTGATGAATTTTGATGACTGGTAATGTTCTTGGAATCCTTTAGGATGTTTGATAAAGTCTTATGAAGATCAACTCTTGAAGGCAGAAGTGGTGCCTTGCCTTTGCCTTTTAGCATGTTTCTGTTATGCTCAATATTTGCTGTGTTTGTTTTTAAAACACCTTGAGAGGATTCTTTTGCTGTCTCACTTGACTGCATAGTTGTCAAAGTAGGCTTATCCATACCATCTGCTGGTCGATTTTCCTTGATGAATATTCCTTTGTTTAGAACCTTGATCCCCATATGTTTGTCAGAAGAAGATGTTCTGAAGGAGATCTGAGAGTTATTGGAGAGATCATGGTTCTGCTGTGCCAAGTTCCTAGCTTCCCTGTGTTTTTGAATTCTTCTAGCACTGCCATTTACTTTGTTCCATTCTTTTTGAGGACAAAGAGCACTTTGAACTGGCCTGTTAATGCCTGTTGTTGTATGGTGGTTGGTTTGTTTGGATTGCTCAGAGATAGCAATTCCTTTTTCTTAAATATCCTTGAGGTTTGTTTTCTTATGAGGAAGGAAACATTCACTGCCAACCTTATGTCTCGAATTACAACTCTGGCAATGATTTGGTAAACCTACCCACCTAAGTTGTAAGATAGAGGTTTGTCCAAAGAAATCCAAGAAGGATATGGCAGTAGGGATGACTTTGGTAATATCTATCTGGATGAAGCATTTAGGTGGTTTGAATGAGGAATATTCTGTGGTAAGGTAGGTGCCAATGGAGTTAAAAATAGAAGAGAAACAATCTTCATTCCAGTAAATGGGACTTAGCTCACTCATGGTGACAGAAGCAATGTGATACTTTCTGAATTCATTCAATGGTAAAGTGGCATTCCATTTTAAGAAAGATACTTGGAAAGTGTCACAGGTGGTGAGGCCAAGCTTAAGTAAAAAGTTTGAAGTCCTGGGGCAACCACATTCCACCATGATGTAAGGAAAGTTTAGCCAGTAAATGGAGTTTATGACAATGCCCTTATGCAGCCTCAAGAGATGGTCCCAAAGTTTTTCTATTTTTAAACCAACGGAATCAACTTTGACAACAACAGCAACCTTTGATAAAGATTCAATTTTGGATGCAACCAAAGGTGAGTTCAGGTGAATACCTCTGAATAGTTGTACGTTTGTAGGAGCTCTGGATTGTTGGTATTCAAATTCTGGGGTGAAAGCATGTTAGGGCCTACATAAAAAATTACCAAAAAGGTACTTTTCTGTGTACTTCTGTGCAAGTACATAATTGTATTTTAAAGTACCTAGACTACAAGATTGACTAAAAGAAATTGTGTTATGTTCAAGAGTAGTAGTACGTACATGTTGTAAGGTACTTTGTGATGTCAAGAAGATGTTAAGAACTCAAATATATCATCATCTTTGACTACCCAGAGTATTTTCTAGGTAGTTTCCAAAACATGTAGGCCCTAACATGCTCTTACCCTCTGAGGCAAATTGTTCGTCCGAGATGTATGGTTGGGCTGGTCGCGGAAATAAAAGAACTGGTATCCCATTAACATCCAATCTTGGCAGAGTTTGGGATCCCCTTTGATGCAGAGAAAGTGTATCCCAGTTTGGAGCAAAGTAGCTGAAGTGGTTCATATCTTTTGACAGAGGATCTTGGTTAGCAAAATCCCCAAATTTAATAATTTTTGAAGGATCAAGATGGAATGCACTTAACTGAGAGAGTAGAGCGTCCCTTTGAGCAGCAGGAAGGAGCATAAAATTGTGAAGGATCGTAAGAGAATTTGAATTTAGGGCTGACGGGCCATGTAAAAGTTTATGTTTTTGGGGGAAATTTGCCATAAATGCAGAACAAAAGGGAGGAGGCTGTCAGAGACTAGATAGGCAGAGGAATGGGAAATGAGGTCCTGGAAAAAAATCTATCTAGGAACTTAAAGGGATATGAATACCATAAAATTGCCAGAGGTACTCAAGAGCATACATTGAATCATTCTGAGAAAATTTTAACCACAATTTTGTTATCTGACCACCCACAATATACCTGAAAAGTTGCAGTTGCTGAGATATTCTTTTTGCCTGTGAATTTCAGCACCCAAGCTTCAATCATCTCAGCTTCAAATTCTTCTGAGGATGGTACAATTGAGTATTCCTGTTCAAACAGGGAATCTGGGAAGAATTGATTGAGAATAAGACTGTTCCAGAGCTCAGAGGATGATCCAGTTAGATAACCACAAGAAATTCTTTGATCCTGCTTCAAAACAGTGAAAAATTTGGTATCCATGCATGAAGAAAGCGATGAGGAAGTCGAATTTTGTTGAGCCTCTACAGGGCCAGCAATCCCAGAGAAGGAATTTCGGATCAAATCAGGCTTTGGGGGCCAGAAATTCAAATTTTTAGGCCAATTTTGGCCAAGAAAGCATTTCGAACTGAAAAAGTGGGAAGACGACAAAAATTCCAAGAAAATAGGCGCTCGTCATTTCTGTTCGCAAATTCAATTTAAGTTGCACTAACTTCACCTTCAGCGCCTTGCTCTTCATGTGATGAAGAGCTTCCTTCATTTACCTCAGCTACCAACTTCCTCCTGGAGTTTAACATACTGGTTTATCCTTCAGAAGGTTCAATAAGATCCCACAGATCTTCCACTTGAAGCACATGCTTCACTTTCTCCTTCCAAACTTGGAATCCAGAGTCACCCTTGAATACATCAATGGCATTCAACAATCCTGCTCCAAATCTGCTAGACATTTTGTCTGCAACCTTGCTCTGATACCAATGTTAGGATTTACAGCACTTATGATGGGTGTAAATTCTATACTGGTGTACAAAAAGCACTGTCCGGACATGTGCTTTATGTGCTGAAAGCGCTTAGTACCTCCTTAGTCGTGTGACGTCCAACCGAATTAAAACAGAATTGGCATGCACCAAGAATAGTATATGCAATTCCGGAATGGCAGGGATCAGTGACTAGGATCTCCAAAGACGCGGGAACTCCGTTGGCGGGGAGGATGGTTGGAGTTTCCTTTAGTGGTTGGCGGGAGAAATCAGAATTCGGAATTGCAATTAGAGAATTGCAATACCAATTCATACAATTCGAACAAATTTTGCATTGTTTCAATTGAATTTTCAATTTGGAATTGTAATTCGAAGTCGTGAAATCTGTCTCGTGAATTTCAATGGAAAGCTCCCCCAAAGCATCGATTCAACTAGAAGAAGGATTTTCTTGCAAATTCAAGCTGAAAATAGAAGAAAATCCCGAGAAAGGAAGAGACAGAGAGAGAGGAAAACAATCCTCCTTCCAATACCAAAGATTGTGGTGTTTTGAGTGAAAAAAAAGATTACAGGAATTGTCGAAGAATTTGGAAGATTATTTCAATGAAATTACAAATACTTTTGCCTCGAATGTGGACAAAGGGAAGTTAGCATCGAGATTCTTCAAGAAGATTAAACATCTTCCATTCGATGTTGATGTAGCAGATCCAAAAGAAAATGCCCTTATGAGGGATTTAATTTTGAATGTGAAAGAGACTTTTCAAGCTCAAAAATATGATAGAAATACTTGATGTTCTTCAAGCAAAAAAAGGAGTACACAAAGAAATGGTCGTGATCTTCAACAAAGGGAGTGAATCAATCAGCAATAGCAAGGCTTCTATCTATTCCAAGAAGAACTATGGCAAGAGCATTTCGAGAGACGTGTGTATGCAGAATTTGAAGCGTGTCCCCGGTCAATGTTTGAGGAGGAGAAAAAGGTCCGATGCACTTTCGGATGAAGCGATGGGGTAAGATAAAGAATTTTTGGGATGAGAATACTAGGATCTCACCATATAAAAAACATGTGAGAAAACATGTTAGTGAAACAGTGAAAAGATTGACCATCCTATTCATTTCTTTGGAGGTGACACAAGTAAGCACATTCGCCTCTTTTTTTCTCAGATTTTGCATGACATTGTTCTTTGAATCGTGTTATGATCATTCTGCGCTTTATCTTCAATTCAGGAAAAGAGTATCCCGAGATCAATATATGCCAGCAAACCTTTGAGAAGCTTAAACCAAGCTATATTAGGAGATTGCAAGAAAGAGAGACTTCTGTCTTTGCCAGTACCACATGCACCTTGATTTTGTCATGCGGGCAATTAATAACATGAGGTCCGATCCTTATGGTGTGCACAAAGATTGCAAATCTTAAATCACGGTATGTGGTCCAGGTCCAACATGCAATGCTAAGGACAATATTTTCAAATCTACAAGTGAGTATTGGAGAAATGTGGTATGCCCCAAAGTAGAAGCAGATGAATGGCACAAACATGCATGTTTGATGCACCTACAAGAAATGTGGTCTCAAGAGGTAAGTTATTAACATAGCTCATATATATTGTTTAACTTTTCATTTCTATGATATCTAGATAACATATGTCATATATATTGTTTAACTTTTCATTTCTATGATATCTAGCTTCAATATTCTCTTACAAGACTTTCTCTATTCCACTTTATACGGATTCCAAAGTGTCCAAGGGAAACAAGTAAATCATTAGAACACCTGGTGGATTGGAAAGTTTTGAAAAAGTTAGTGTTGAGATTGTGTTAGAAGGATGACGCCATTTATACTAATTTGTTGATTCTATCTTGCGGCAAAGAAGAAGTCGTTTCTAAGAGAAACCCTAAGAAGAAACCAACTAAAGTTACAAGATTGGCCTACAAGACTGGTACCCTTTTTGAATTTCAGGAACATGCAAGGAAAAGAATGGCGCATTTGTGCCCACACACAACTACAAGGCTCATTGGCAAGCAAAACAACTCGCATACAATGTTTGGCAAGTTTTGAGAAAGACACAATAGTTTACGTAATTGACTTTGCGTAAAAACTATGGTTTCAAAGTTCAGCAGAAGCGCAATCATGTCATTGGCACACTCGACCCGGTATCCATTTTAGTTCATATCACTTACGTTTTGGAAGGAAACAAATGGTGGATGGCAATGACATCAAGAAGAAAAAAAAAAAGATATGAAGCAAAAAGATGATAACAGAGAAATTATAAAAGAGTGTCACTTCTATATTTCGGATGAGAAGTCTCATGACACCGAATTTGTACAAAGATTGCCTCTTAAAACATGCCACTTGGTTGGAGTTAAATGGTATTCAATATTCCAAGCATTATGTATGGTCGATGGTTGTTCATCTCAATTTAAGTCTGCAAGACCATTCTATTTCTTGGGTAGATGGTACGTAGATCTTGGGAAGGAGATTATTTGGAATTTCTTTGCCACCGCATGGAAAAGGTGAGCATGATGGCCAAGGAGCGAAGTGGTAAAAAGATTTCTCACAAAGGAACAACCTGAAGTATAATAGGAGAAAACTCCAGGTGTCTTTGCGGATGTCGCTCGATTTCTAAATGAATTCTTTACCAACAAACCATCCGATTCCGATATACACAGTAAGAAATCGCGACTTGTAGCACTTGAAGCACTTGAAGCACTTAGACCTGTATTTTAGTCTAATTATTGTTCATGATTTTTATGTATGTTTGGTGATACTTTACTAGTTTTATACATGTTGAAGGCCATTTATGTACAAATATAACATTTTGAACTTTTTTTTTTTGTTATTGGAATGTTTACTTACCCTGCATAATTCACGGACTTACAAAGTAGCTTAAGCACTTACGGCCAGCTTAAGCACTTACAAACGCTTGATTAATTGTTGCCCGCGGTACTTTTGGGAAATTGACCTGTGGCGTTCCGGCCACGATATCCCCGGGGCGTATCGCGTCTTGCCTAAATCGCCGCATTACCGCCACTCGGTGGCGATTAATGCGCTAGCGTGTAGCCAGGTGAGTAGCCCTAGGGGGCAACTTGCAAATATGTGCAACTATTAATGTGCACATTTTTCAATGTACACATTAATGTGGGCACACATTTCCAAGTGGACACTTCATGCCAAGTGGGCCACACCCATAGGTGCAATTAATGTGCACATTTTCCAATGTACACATTAATGTGGGCACACATTTCCATGTGTGCACATTTGGCCACCTAGCCCTTAAAGGCAAGTGGGCCCATTTCCAATTATCCCACATGCCAAAAGGGGATAATTGGAAACCCTAGCCAACCCCCTTGTCTATATAGGGTAGGAAACCCTAACTAGCCCAATTTTCGATTTTAGGGCTTCAGAACTCTGTTTTGGCTGCCTCAACAGCCAAAACCGCATCCCAGACCCTGATTGGGAGAATTGCATCCTTAGTTTCTCTAGATTCGAGCGTTTCAGCAGGATGGTCGAGCTCAGGTCAGGAGGAGCCTCTCAAGGATCAGGTATTTGGCCAATTAGATAGTCTAAACCCTATTTTAGTCATTGTATCAGTAGGTTTAGCCTATTAGATTGGCCATAGCAGCCCTCTAGATCTCTAGATAGCAGATTCTAACTAAAGAACCTAACTCTATGTTGTAGATTAGATTTAGTTCTTTAGTTCTCTGTGGAGTATATGGATGATGCATCTCTATGAACTCCTTGTATTGGGAAGGGGGGTAGAGACCTAAAGCTTTGTAGTTGATGCTCCTAGAGTAGCCTCTCTAGCACACTGTAGATGCGGCCTGTGCACAAGAGCCACACCCGGTTGTGGGTGAAGGGGCCAGACTGGCTTATAAGGAGGTTCGTGTTCTGACTCCTGAACGATCCCTATGGTGTGTTAGTGCTGCCGGGGATCATTGTGACTAGGTCTAATGGCTTGCCACTGCGTGTGGGCAAGGCATGGGCTCGACACTCGTGAGGTGGTGAATATGACCTTCCATTGAGTTCAAGTCGTATACGGGCAGTGGCCCTCTAGTCACCTTGAGTCAGCATGTAGATCTCTGGAGGGAGAGATCCCTACCTGCCCCATCGGAACTGGGGAGATGTAACCCAGGATATAGCCCCCTTGGCTATGCATCCGGCGGGCTGGTCAGTCCCAACACTTTTCAGCCTACTCTGCAAAGTGTGCACAGGAGGGGCGGGTGGAGTGGACAACCCTAAGCCATGTTCATATGCCAGCCAAATCCATTGCCATGAATTCTCTGCAATGAACTCTGGAGACCCAAGCCATCGGGCATCCCTTGAGTCCGAGCCTTGGGTAGGATTCCCCTATGTGATGTGCTTGATCTTTGTCTATGCAGATATGTGGAGGACCATCCTTCGTGATGGTCATATGATGTTGATGTATGTGCTACCGACATGTATGTTTACGCCCGCAGCCTAGGTAGGCCCCGAGGGAGACGGGGTGCAATGACCCTTCCACTCTTCCCACTTTGGAACCCGTCCACGGTTCGCGGTGTCATGTGGAGGGCCCCGTATTAGCATGGAGCTGGTATGGGGATGAACTCTGTTTGTATACGGTGAGTGCACCGTGATCACCAGTAGGGGACGTCCACAGTGGTATCGAGCTATGTTCTTGGAGACCAAGAGCAAAGCAATCGGCCATGTTCCCAATAGCACTAACTTGATAGGATCCTCAAACCTCGAAAAATGAGAAAATTTTTTCTCATTTTTGTAGTTTATGCTAAGCTAGTAAATGGTTAAAAAATGAATAGAAACGTAAAAAGACTAAAATTGATGAGCCAACATCCAAAAAGTAGTAGGGTTGGTCTCGTCGCGTCGGCCAGACGATTTCTACATTCTAGAAATCTGGGCCGGGCGATAATGAGACATTCAAATTTTGACACCAAAAATTGTAAATTACAAAAAAAATATCCCCGATAATCCTAAATTTAAGCTAAGAATTAGTAGATTTAGCATGTTACATGTTAATTTAATAGTGGGCCCCACCATGTCTCACACGTCGCACCAGGACAGGGTTTCTAGATTCTAGGAATCGGGCTGGGCAACGTGAGACCTTGCTTAATTAGGTGTTTTAGATGCCTTAGACAACCCAAAAGGTAGTTTAAAAGTTGACCAAAATTTGGCCCTATAAATAGAACCGAGATCCCTCCCATTTTTCCCCGTTCTTCCCTAGAACTTCGCCAGATCTTGCCAAGGCGATCTTCTCGGGCTCTTAGCTCCGTCGACAAACCGTAGAAAATGATGGCCCGCACGGCGACCGCAAGGAAGCCTAGCCAAGCGGATCCTCCAGCCGCCATCTCCGCCTCTTTCACAGATTCTTCGAACGCTTTCTCCACGCATGAATCTTCGCAAGTGAGGGAAGCGGGGTCGGACCGAGCGACCACACGTAAATCTTGAGGACGACGGGCCGACGTCATGAGTGAGATCCTCAAGAAATTGCACGGGCAGAGGCGGGGAAGCTGGGAGCAAGCAGGAGCAACACGGGGGACGCCAACCCACGTGGAGAGGAGCAGAGGGAACAAAGCGGACCCATCAACAGCCCAAGAACAACCCCTGGGCTGAGATCCACCCGCAGGAGGAGGTAGGAGAGGAGCAAAGAGCTGCCGCGACTCACCCCCCTAAGAAGAGGCCGACCTCGCACGACGCGGGCCCACAAGTACGAAGCCAAGGAGCGCCGCCGGGAGCAGAGGACAAAGGGTCGGGAAGATGACCCGACTACAGCCAGCGCACCCAAGAAGAGGAGGGCCAAAGCCGTTAAGGCAGGCAAGAGGAAGCTGGTAAAGGTTGGGAAGCGAGCCAAGGCCCCCGCCATCAACAACGCCAGCCATCGAGGGGAGACCCCCGCCACCACCGACGACTGGATGGAGACTACGCAGCGGGCGCAGACGGGGCAAGCTCTTCAAAGCCCCCGGTCGTAGAGGAAGAGGTCCCAGAGCAGACGGCCCAAGAGCAGGAGGAGGCCGGGCAGGTGGCGAAGCCCCCACCATTTCCGACGTGGGATAGGGTCAAGGCCCCACGGCCGCAACGGGAAGCCTATGTGATAGACCCCCTAAAGGTCTATCAGAAGAGGATCAGGGAGCACGACGCATATATGGCAAAGTGGGAGGCCTACAATGCCTATTACCAGGAGCACCGGGTGAGAACGATTGAAGGCGGGCACCGGCGAAGAGCCGCATTAATCAAGCCCCCCTCCACCAAAGCCCAAGCCTCCCCGAGCACCAGGGAAGAAGCGGAGCAAGAAGAAGAAGCTGGAAGACAGGGCACTCAAGGAGATCCGCCACTTCCAGAAGAGTTACGGACTCCTGATTCCCCGGGCGCCGTTCCAGCGTTTGGTCCGCGAAGTCATACAAGAATACAACACATATATGCGCGCGTGATGAGAGATGTTGCCAGTGTTTTACAAGAGGCGGCCGAAGCGCATATAGTTAAGCATTTTGAAGATTCAACGGCCGCACGGTGCGCCAAGAGGGTTACCCTCATGAGGCAGGATATGTATCTTGCCAGGCACATCAAGGGTGAACGACCTTGAGTTTTGTAAATAACTGGAAAATTTTGTTAATATAAAGAAAATTTTGTGTAAATAAAGTGTCAAACCTTGTTTAAATAGGTCAAGATATCGATCCCTAGCCTTCGTTTTAGTTAAATTGGGGTTTTGAGCAAAATTGAGACGATGTCTCACACGTCGCGCCAGGACAGATTTCTACATTTTAGAAATCGGGCTGGGCGCAACGTGTGAGACCATGCCCAAAAGTGCCCAAAACAGCTCCAAATCGACCAAGTAAGGGGTCAATTCTGCCTAACTCGATGAGTTTAGTGGAATTACAGCCTTAGATCACCTAAATTGAGTAATCCTAGCCCAATTAGGACCCATGTCTCACACGTCGCGCCAGGACAGATTTCTACATTTTAGAAATCGGGCTGGGCGCAACGTATGAGACCCCGTACCATTTCATCACCAAATGATCTCCAAATTGCACAATAGGTTCAGTAGCTGTCCTTAGCATGCTCAAACTCTAGAAATAGTCTTCAAACTTGCAATTGCATCCCTTAATAGATCAGAATTGCCTAATCTTAGTAAAATCTAGGTCATCCAAAAACTAGGGTTTTCCCCTTTTCTATAAATAAGTTCCCCATTTCTCAATTGGCACCCTGCAAATTTGCTCCCCACTGCTTAGGCGATCTTTTCAGGCCTCACCGAGGCCACAGATCCGCTCGATACTCCCTTCCTTGCTAGATCAATGGCTACTGCTGATTTCGGGCGATGGTACAGCGCCACTCCCATAAAAGCATCGAGGCAGATGTCAACGACATCTTCCAAGTCTTTGTGAAAGAAATCGACATCCAAGCTACGCTAAATGCAACCCCAGCTTATAGGCAGGTGCTAGCAGAGTTTCAAGCCAGGGTAGGACCCTCCCTTGTTCAAGTTCCCCCTTGCATAGGATACTTTGTTCCCCGCCAATCCCTTCAAGCAGCCTTGGGCGATGTCCCCAACATCGCCAAGTACTTGACTAACAAGGCGCAGAGACTACCCGACTACATGGTCCCGGCGATACCAACAGACCAAGTACTTCTCTTACAACGCCGCCCTAGCCATCTTCTTATCCCACCGCGCCGAGAACCAGATGGGGGCAACCTCTATCCCTCCGAGGGAGGTAGACCCCATAGCTGAGCAAGAGGAAGAGCAAATGTTTGTTCGCAAAGATCAACAGAACAGAAGCAAGAGAGGATGAAGAAGAGTCTGGACGACGAAGGATACACGAGCTCGACTCGCATCTAAGAACGGCCCAAGGAGAGCAGGAGCTGATCAATTTCGAAAGCAGAGCCAGGCATCGAGTTGCTCCCCACTCGGGCTAGGCATCACAAGCCTAGCCCCTATCATCATCGACGGAGAGGAGTATCTACTCCTCCTGACATCCGTAACCTTCCCCAATGCCGGAGAGGGAGCTCAGTTGGACGAATCGCCCCACCAAATGCGCGGGTAGACCGACCTGGATCGACTTCATCGTCCCGGGGAGCCTCGAGACTTCCCGCTTCAAGTGAGGGAGTCCAACACCTACACGGGGAGACGCACTGACATCCGTGCCTACATAGCAGCATCGCAATTGATGGACGAAAGGAGTCTGCCAACGAGGAGGAGTTCCTCGCCCTCCAAGAACAGATGGGGATCCGTGGAAGACCACGAGCATCCTAATGCCGGGCCTTCGATATCACCCCCGCCAAAAGGAGAAGGAATCGACCTCGGGAGGCTCGACCGCACAATTGAAGACTACAGAGAGCTCACCGGGTTGAGGTCGACGAGTACCCGGGCGGCACGAGCCGGAGGCCAAACAAGCGGGAAGCTTCGACACACACAACGACAGTCGCCGATACTACTTGCCGCTGCCGATAGATGGGGAGAATAGCGGTAATTCACCGCAAGTTCAGTCCCGTGGGCTAAGAAGGAGTATTTATGCCGATTGCACTATCATCGCTTCTCGCAGCATGCTCGAATAGCAACAAATGTCGACTATGCTTGCCTTTAGTCAAGAGGGCAATGGCACTTGACCTCTTCGACTTCGCCATACCCCACCCGACGCCGCGAGATTAGCGAAAGGATCATGCCCCTTACATCCGACCTAGGTAGAAGACCCGGTGAGAGCCATCCGTGGAGGCTCGTCGCCAGCATCATCGAACTTGGGTCACCTTCGGTAGGGACGGCCCAAGTTAAGAAGTTTTTTGAAGACAACCCGCCTTACCTACGATTTCAAGACTAGTTAGACTCTTGATCCCTGAGACTTTTTGTATCTAAAATATTATATGATATATAAATACAATTCTCACAAGACTTTAAATGTTTCGTTGATGTATTTTGCCCCACAATTATACCAACAAACATAAACAATGCAAGAGAACAAATGGAACTAACCATATAGCCATTAATCACTTGTGGATGCAGCTAGAGAGGACTAAGCTGCTAGGGGAACGACAACTGCGAGACCTCATAGAAGAGCAAACCCCGCCCCGCACCACCCCGGCAAGGAACCTATTTGAAGATAGGGAACCCATGACCCCAGAGGAGGAGATAGCCCTGATGAGGACGGATCCGAGCAGATAAAGGCATTACTATCCGCCAAGCAAAGTGAGTGGGTTCGGTGGGCAATGCTCGGCCGCCGCAAGCATCAGCTTCGGAGGGAAGGAAGGGACAAGAAGAGGAGCAAGAGAAGGAGATCCCCAGTCCGGAATCTTCCGACTCAAGTTCGCACTCGACCGACTGGCGAGGAAGAGGAAGAACAGCTCGAGAAATAACAGAGGGAAGGCAGAGGAACACCCCGCAGGGATCGACAAAAGAGATACCAGGGCCTCGACTACCGTAAGAAGGTAGATTCCGCGACCGGCAATGTATGGAAGGCCCGGAACCGGAACAGTTCTCGGGGAGAACAGTCGATTGGAAGCAGAGGCATGGCTGGACCTAAATGAGCGAGTATGGAAATGCTTATGGCATGAAGGATAAGGACAAAGGCGAAGTTGCAACAGCCAACTTGAAAGGAGCCGCCGGATTTGGTGGAAGGGTTATGCAAAGGCACACGGCTTAAGCAGGATGCTTGTAAGTTCGTGAAAGTTTGCTAAAGCCTTCAAAGCCATTACGCCCAAGGGAACATAAGTCCAAAGATGATGCAAAGCAGCTTTTATTGTGCTGCGCAAAGGGCAACAAATCAGTTCAAAATATACAGAGGAATTCATGAGGCTAAGGTCGTATGTGCCGGGTTGGGAGAGAAGCATGCAAAGAGAAAGCTATATTGAGGGGTCAATGAGGAGATCCGCAAGCTTGTGAGGGCAATAAACCCTAGGACAAGATCGGTTTAATCCAAGGCTATAAGCTTGCGGGGGTCGACCTCGAATAGCTGGCACAAGCAGCAAAGCATTTCCGTGATAAAGGCAAGGCGACAGAAGCTATAGCCCCTGTGGCAGCCAGTCCAGTCCAAATTAGAACCCCACGTGGTGGGAACCAGGGGAAGCAAAGGGGAGAAGAAGCAGTGTCCTTCAAGGACAAGCGTGAGAGGTCAAACTACTCCAAAGCAAAGGTAATCCTTTTGCAAGCGATGCCCAAGGAAAAGAGGCGAGGAGTGCATAGAAAAGCAACCGGGCTTCAGTGCTTCCAGCCAGCCATAGGACAAAGAACCGCCCCTACGCCATGAGTGCAGCTCTAGCTGAGTTGGGAGATTGGGACGCCCGTCGGACGACGACGGGCGAAGAGGCCCGCGACTACATCCGTGGTGAGTGTCACATCTTTGCCGCAATAGATACGAGCAAGCAGAGAGCCAAGATAAGGTAATTTCCACAAAGAGGGAAGGCTAAAGCTAAGTCCTTCATAGTCTTGATAGACTCAGAAGTAGCCATAACTTTGCATCCCCCGTAATGGTTCAAATGTTGAAGTTGAAGCCGCTAAAAGTCAAAGCCAAGACCCGTTGTTTTAGCAAGTGGTGCAAGAAGGCGCATCTACGGCAAGAGAATTAACTTCGACATCGACTTGCCGTGGATTAATATCCGTGATGGGGGCAGAAGTAATGGGCATTGGAAAGTATGACTTGATCATAGGAATGGAGTACCTTGGGCCAGCCGAGGGCCATTATCGACCGTGGAAAGCGGAAAGTGACCTTCCCAACGCCCGACGGCAAGATCATTGAGATAACAAAGGAAGTTGTTCCCATCATGCAAAGCAGTATGTCTTCTAAATGGTCGCTCAAGTGCATCAAGAGTGAGCAAGTGGCATACATCTTCAAGCTTGAGATTAGTGAGCCGTAATCGGAAGGAAGCAAAGAAGACAAGGTGCTCGAAGAAGTTGCCGGGCAAGTAGCTAAGCTGATCACGGAGTTCCATGATCTCTTTCCGCATGAGATCAAGCAGCCCTCCTTATAGGGGAGTTGAGTGCGAGATTGCACTCGAACCAGGAACAAAGCCAACAAGTAAGGCTCCATATAGAATGACAACGCAGAGTTGCCTGAGTCAAGAAGCAGCAGGAGCCGCTCGACCTAGGTTTCATTAGACCTAGTGTCTCGCCGCTTGGGCGCCCATTCTTTTGTCAAGAAGAAGGATGGATCTTTGAGAATGTGCATAGACTATAGACAGTTGAATAAGCACACCATTAAGAACAAGTATGCGCCCCAAGATCGACGAATTTGATGGATCAGCTCCAAGGTGCAAAGATCTTCTCCAAAATCGACTTAAGGTCGTTATCATCAGATCAGGATAAAGGAAGAAGATATCCATAAGACCGCTTTCGCAACGCGGTATGGGCATTATGAGTTCACAAGAATGCCTTTCGGCTTATCAAATGCCCGCCCGCAACGCTCATGAGGCTCATGAACGATATCTTCGTGGAGTTCCCGGACACCTTTGTAATTGTTTTCTTTGACGACATTTTGGTGTATAGTAGATCCCTTGAAGAGCACGCACAACACTTGAGAAGAGTGCTAGAAAAGTTGAGGAGGCACCGGCCATGCGCCAAGTTGTCGGGCGCCACCGCAAATGTAAAAGGTGGAGTATCTAGGTCATGTGATCTCGCCAGGAAGGCATCTCAACAGACCCGCCAAGATTGAAGCCGCCATCATTCGGCCGGGGCGAAGAATGTGCATGAAGTCGAAGTTTCCTCGGCCTAGCAGTACTACTACAGAAGTTCGTGAAGAACTTTGCTAAGATAGCAGCCCCGCTAATGTGACCTGACGAGGGCGAGAAGGTGAAAGATTGGGTAGAGCATTGGCACAAGAAAGCCCAAAAGGGGTTTGAATTGTTGAAGGAAGCTTTAACAACAGCCCCCCAGGCCTTAACCCCGCGGACCCGAGAAAGATAAGCTTGTAGCAACAGATGCGAGTAAGATAGCTACAGTGCAAAGGCTTATGCAAGAAGAGCGCGTGGTAGCGTATGATTCCGTGAAGATGAACGACGCCGAGACGCCGCTACCCAACGCACGATCGAGTTGCTTGCGGTTGTCGGGGCATTAAGAATATGGAGGCATTATCTCTTGGGAAGGAAGTTCCAATTGGATACCGACCATCGAGCTCCAATATGTATTCACGCAACCACACCTTAATCTGAGGCAAAAATGGAGATGGATGGAGTTCCTCAAGAATATGACTTTGATATAGTCTACAAGCCGGGAAGCTCAATGTGGTAGCAGATGCGCTTTCAAGGCATCCCCGACAACTAGAGTGCATTGCAATGCAATTTCGACGCCTCCAAATGACTTTGGTAAAAGGATTGAAGAGTCCTTGCCAACGGATGTGGATTTCAGTGGAAGTATGGGCAAGCCTTTCAAGGAGGCTAGAAATGATAAAGAGCGGAGGCCTTCAAGCATTATAAGAAGGAAGGCAACCTGTTATACCATAAGAGCAAGTTGTGCGCATCTCAATCATCGTGTAAGGAAGTTAATCCTCCATGACACGCACAACAGCCCAATAGCTGGGCCATGCGGGATTCATGAAAACATATTTCAAAGCGCAGCAGCCTATTATTGGCCAGAATGAAGAAGCAAATAGCTTGCTACATCAAGGAATGTCAGCTATGACAACAGCATTTAAGGCGGAGCAGCTTCAATTCCTGTGGGCATTAGAGCCATTAGCGGTGCCAAACGCTAAGTGGGAGGTAATCAGCATGGATTTCATCACAGGACTCCCAAGAACAAATGAGAGGCAAGGATGCCTTGATGGTAGTGGTCGACAAGTTGTCGAAGATGGCACATTTTGTGCCTTGCGTAACCACGATACAGCCCATGGATACAAAGAAAGCTCTTCACCAAAGAGATCTTCGTGCTTCATGGCATGCCAAGGGAGATCATCTCCGGCTGTGGATCCGGTTCATGAGCGCTTTTTGGCAAGACCTCTTTGCGACGATCCGCACGGCTATCCATGAGCACGCGCATATCATCCTCGACGGATGGCCGACGGAGCGGACCAACAGATTTTAGAGGACATGCTACTTAAACTATGTCCGAATAAGCAAAGTATGTGGGAAGAATTTATTCACTTGGTGGAGTTTGCATACAATAGCACCAAGCAGAATCATCCCAAATGTCGCCGCTTATGATCAATTACGGCTATCGCTGTTTAACTCCGCATTAATTTGGCACAACCCCGTGTCAAAAGTGGAAGTTTCGCAGCAGATGTTGGCCGATATGCGCAGCCTTTGTGGAAGAAGTTAGAGGGTATCTGCTAGCAGCAAGAAGTCGACAAAAGAGCATCGCCGACAAGCAAGCGAACAAGAAGAGAGTTCAAAGTTGGAGATGATGTTTGGCTCAAGATCAAGGTGAAGCAGTGCAAAGCTCAGATCGGCAATTGCAAGAAGCTTGCTCCAAGGTGGGCTGGACCTTTCGTAATAGTCGAGAAATTAGGTAATCAAGCCTACAAGCTAGACTTGCCAAAGACACCTAAAGATTCATAAGGTCTTCCACGTGAGTTTGTCGAAGAAGATACCCCGAATCCGCACGGTCTTGATTCGCCAACGCTTGTTGGAAATGACGGAGGAACAAATGAAATAGTTCCGCAATTGATTCTTGATAAAGCTTTCAAGAAAACGAGGAGATCGAATTCCTCCAAAGATTTGGTCAAGTGGAAACACTTACCGCTGGAAGACGCGACGCGGGTACTTAAGAAAGATTTAGTAAAGCAAAGTACCCACGCTTTATGGAGCAATGGGACGGCAAGGTCATCTCCTCAAGAAATCGGCCCGTGCATGTCGATTTGTGTAGGTTAATTCTGGTGTAGTAAGATTAATCTACGATGCAACCTATGCTTGGTATGGGTCGCATGCGTTGCTACCGATGATGAGACCGCTACGGTGATCTCTAGGGCGGGTGTAATGCCAATGTAGGCATGACCGCTTCCGCTTTGGGGAAAGGAAGGTAGATTAGAAAGTCTACTGTCCCCATCTAAGCAGACGACCTCGAGAGAAAGGAGGTCATGAAGGAATGCATTGATAGGGAAAGCACCTTTAGCCCCATATATGCTTTGATAGGAGGAATCTATCCTTCTTCCCCACGCCGAGAAGGATATCCTCCACCCGGGCAACTAGAGGTGTAGGCATGAGCGCATATAGGCATGTAGGCGCTGCCTCCGCCCATAATGGAAGATTCACCCTCTTCCTACGGAGATTAGCCATGCATCCATGTAAATAGGTGGGTGGTCACCATATAACCAAAATTTTATTTAATAATTAAATGGTACTAACGTGAGTGTCGACCACAGCCAAGCCAGAGAGCTCCGAGGGCAAGGAGGTCTCCGAGTTATTTAAGACTTGCAACACAAATTTTGTTGGAATGTGTTGCAAGGAATGAAGAGTGCCTCTGACGTTAATTTTAAATTTTGATAAACTTAATTGTAATGTTAAGTGAATTTTGGAGTAATCTGTTAGTAATGTTGTGAATTGATAAGTTATGTTATAATATAATAAGGTGATAATGGCATAAAAATATTACCTTAAGGTAATTTTAAGAAATGTGTAAGAATTATAGTAGTAATCGTATGTATCAGGTTGATTGCAGGTTACGATGATCCCAAGGTGGGGAGACCCACGATGTTTGCGACAAAGATCATTTCAAGGTGGGGAGAATGTGACGTTTCCAAAGACAAAGATATCGCCCGACGCGTATACCGCATCGCTCGTCACACCGCATTACACGCCACTCCAAACCGACGGTACGCTTAGCGTGTAGCCGTGAGTAGCCCTAGGGGGTAACTTGCCGAAAATATGTGCAACTATTAATGTGCACATTTTCCAATGTACACATTAATGTGGGCACACATTTCCAAGTGGACACTTCATGCCAAGTGGGCCACACCCATAGGTGCAATTAATGTGCACATTTTCCAATGTACACATTAATGTGGGCACACATTTCCATGTGTGCACATTTGGCCACCTAGCCCTTAAAGGCAAGTGGGCCCATTTCCAATTATCCCACATGCCAAAAGGGGATAATTGGAAACCCTAGCCAACCCCCTTGTCTATATAGGGTAGGAAACCCTAACTAGCCCAATTTTCGATTTTAGGGCTTGAGAACTCTGCTTTGGCTGCCTCAACAAAAAAAACCGCATCCCGCACTCGATTGGGAGAATTGCATCCTTAGTTTCTCTAGATTCGAAAGCTTCAAATAGGATGGTCGAGCTCAGTCGAGGAGCCTCTCAAGGATCAGGTATTTGGCCAATTAGATAGTCTAAACCCTATTTTAGTCATTGTATCAAAGAGGGTTTAGCCTATTAGATTGGCCATAGCAGCCCTCTAGATCTCTAGATAGCAGATTCTAACTAAAGAACCTAACTCTATGTTGTAGATTAGATTTAGTTCTTTAGTTCTCTCAGGGAGTATATGGATGATGCATCTCTATGAACTCCTTGTATTGGGAAGGGGGTAGAGACCTAAAAGCTTTGTAGTTGATGCTCCTAGAGTAGCCTCTCTAGCACACCGTAGATGCGGCTCAGGCAAAGAGCCACACCTGGTTGTGGGTGAAGGGGCCGACCGGCTTATAAGGAGGTTCGTGTTCGACTCTGAACCATCCCTATGGTGTGTTAGTGCCGCCGGGGATCATTGTGACTAGGTCTAATGGCTTGCCACCTGCGTGTGGGCAAGGCATGGGCTCGACACTGTGAGGTGGTGAATATGACCTTCCATTGAGTTCAAGTCGATATCACGGGCAAAGGGGTCTCTAGTCACCTTGAGTCAAAGATGTAGATCTCTCGAGGGAGAGATCCCTACCTGCCCCATCTGAACCGGGAGATGTAACCCAGATATAGCCCCCTTGGCTATGCATCCCGCTGGCTGGTCCAGTCCCAACACTTTTCAACCTACTCGCAAAGTGTGTGCAATGGGAGGGGCGGGTGGAGTGGACAACCCTAAGCCATGTTCATATGCCCAAATCCATTGCCATGAATTACATGCGCAATGAACTCGAGACCCAAGCCATCACCATCCCTTGAGTCCGAGCCTTGGGTAGGATTCCCTATGTGATGTGCCGATCTTTGTCTATGCAGATATGTGGAGGACCATCCTTCGTGATGGTCATATGATGTTGATGTATGTGCTACTCGACATGTATGTTTACGCCCGCAGCCTAGGTAGGCCCCGAGGGAGACGGGGTGCAATGACCCTTCCACTCTTCCCACCGGAACCCGCCACGGTTGGTAAAGTGTCATGTGGAGGGCCCCAGTATTAGCATGGAGCTGGTATGGGGATGAACTCGCTTGTATACCTGAGTGCACCGATACGAGTAGGAGACGCCACGCACCCTCATAGTATAGATAGATCGAAAGGTATGATGCTCACCCTCAAAGGGATAACTAAAATTCATTGCATCAGCCTTTTGATAGAGAAAATCCTTTGAAGCTTGCACATAGACCTTTGTCATGTTTTTTTGCATGTCTTGCCGGCAAAGGGAAATGAGACTCAGAGCACTAAATCTCAGATAGGAGGTTGGGAGACAAATGAGTTGGTCCCAAAAGAGCGTAATCAGCAGAAATTCCCCGACAATGAGGTTGTGTCCGAAGACGAGGAGACTGATAGTGAAGATGATGGTGACCATGATCTGATCAGCTCTAATGTAGAAGTAGGGGACAATTTTGCAGTGAATGCAGAAGAAGGCAATGCTGAGGGTGTAGACTTTTATGTCCTGAAATGTATTGAGACAAAGAACACATTACTAGATAATTATGAAGATGGGCTCGGGGCAATGTTTTTGGAATTGGTGAGGTCATACTTTCTGGCTACTATTACAAACAATTGGAAGGAGAATTAAGTTTTCAACTTCTTTTAGACAAACCACTGGCCACAGTGTACAGCCACCTCGTTAGGATTTGCAAATTTGACATGACTTTGGTGAAAGACAACCTGTATAGTATGGATGAGCAGACATGCCAACAAATAATGAGCAGCCTGCCTTCAAGTTGATAACAGTTTCTAATCATCAATTGTGCAAAGAAGATAAAAATATTCATTGATAACTTAATAAGTATATCCAGATCCAAAGGATATATCAAAATGTATACAAAATTGGCCAGCCTACATGAACAACAAAAATGGCTGGCTGTCAGTTGACTATTTACAATGTGTTTCACCTAACTATTTACAAATTGTTTCAGGTGTGCAAGGCAGAATTGTTGATGAACTTGCTATCTCTGCCTTCGCTCACCCACTTCACAAATGTAGAGTAATAGAGATCAAAAGAAACCTGCTGAGGAACTGTTAACATTGCTGCATCCAACCTCTCAAGAATTTCCACGGCCTCCATATCAAAGAAATCCACAAGTTGTATTCTCTTCAATAATGTCTTCCAGTTATCATCCATTGCAAGTTGATACAACAATGGAAAAATGGAATCCACTAGCAAACTTGAACTTGACTTAAATTCTTCAATCCTCATGCTTGCTGCAATAACAGTTGTATAAGGTGGAGACAAGAATGTTTTATAAACTGAGCCATCAACCAAAATACATCTTTCAGTGTATTGAGGAAACTGGCAGTACACCTTTTCCAAAGGTTTCATGAACACTGGTTTGTCAACATGTCCAGGTAACGTGAAAGGCATTTTGTCACAAAACTCTTGTCCCCAAATAAAAACAAACCTGTGTATAAGTAATGGACACAACTTCTATAACACCTCCTTTGTATTGAAACCAGTCATAGATGACCATATAGCCAAGTCATAGTAAACACTTACCTTGTTTAAAAAATTCAGAACACCAGGCCCTAATAGAACTATCTTGTTTTTTGTATACTCTATAATGTGTGGGCCAGGTATTTCAAGTTTTTCAGACTTTGAATATGTTTTGACCAAAACACCATTGAGGTCCATAATCAATAGCTTTCTACTCACCATGATATCTCTGCTATGTGCTGCTTTACTTGTTGAACCTGCTGGCTCAACACTTGCTGGCTCAACACTTGCTGGCAAACTTGCTGGCTCAACACTTGTTTCAAATGTCTTGGCAATCAGATCAACACAATGTTGAACCATTGTTGGCTGTACTATATTTGCCTCTGAAACTATCTTTTGTGGAACAAAAGCTGGCTCAACACTTGTTTCAAATGTCTCAACTATATTTGGCTCAACTATAGTTGGTGGAACTATAGTTTCACTCTCCTTTTCTGCTCTCCTTTTCTTCACTTTATTGATGATGTTTGATTTCTCTTTTTCATTATCAAATTTGTTTGAATTTCGTGCAGACCTACATTAGAACAAAACAAATTCAAACAACCATTGCAAAGCAATTTAATTTTTTTTTATTAATAACACTCAAATGGCTACAATGAACACTCAAATACCTTCTAATGGCTACAACACTGCCTTTCATTGATATGGAATTATCTCCAATTGTCCCTGCATGGAATCAAGGCCAGCTAATTTTCATGTAACAGACTCTTGATTGAGACAGAATCATTTTTGTCATTCAGAGCATCAAGTATAGCTTGAAATAGAATACCTTCTTTTGGAGTTGGACCCTGACTTCTACTTCAACAAAGAAGAAGGGGGCGCCAGATTGACTGTGGTGATGATGCTTTCCCAAGTAGCAAAGATTATTAAGTGCTACAAGTGCTTCATCCGTTTGTTTGTCGCAACTCTAAACTTGTATTCTCATCAGCCTCTAATGCATCTTTCAGATTCTTCTTGCTTCTGAATGGATAAGTCCTCTTAGGTGCTTCTCCTTTCCTTCTTGCTTTATCTTTGCTTTTCTGTTTCTTTGGAACCTGCACTTTTGATTTGGGTGAAAATTTCCTTTTCTTCGAATGTTCCTTCACCACTTCTATCTCTGTGTCACTCTCTTGATGTGACTCAATTTCCTTTCCCTCAACAACCTTCCCATCATCTGTTAGTATAACATTATCTCAGAGCAAAGATCACCCTCATCATCTGTTAGTATAACATTATTTGCTCCAATCTTATAAGGAGATTTTGAAGTTGAGGGTAGCAGAGCAAGATTTCCAAAAGGTAATATCCTATCATGTACAATGGAAGGTGATCCTGTATTTTCAAGCACCGCCTCGTCCCACAGCAATTTGCCATACCAAGCTCTAAAAATAAAGCGTAACCGATAGATGAAGTGCAAACAATGCATTTACCTTTAGCCAACAAAGTCATGTGCATTTAAGTGATACTCATGATCACATTTTAGTTTTACTTGATAACCTGTAATTGCCGGAGAATGCTAATCCACATGCAAAGACAAAGCGTCCTCAAATAGCACAGTAAGTCTCTACTAACCGCATTGACTCTAATTGGTGAAAATTTCATACCTTTCAGTTCTTCCAAGTTTTTGAGGTTTGATCTCAGTATTGAGAGGTTAGCATCCTTCATGTAAAGTTCACCTTGCAATTCATCCCTTCTTGATGTTTGTGTTTGGATTGACCTTCCCAGTAACTTGTTTTTGTTGCATAGGTCTCAAGCATAATACTTGTTTCAAGCTCAAGAATGTCTTTTTCTAACTCGAGTTACCCGCAAAGATTTTTGAGTTCTAATTCTTTTTTCGCTTGCTCAATATTATTGTTTGCTTCGCCACATTGCCACTTAAAGCCCGGTTTTGAGATCCTCTCACGCCAATGTGACAAGGATGTCATTCAACTCCAATGCACAAGCTTCTCTCTCACTAGAAATTCGTGATCTCATTCTCGATCGGTTCTATATTCTCAGACAATTTTTGTGCTCAAAATAAAAGATTCCACCGCCAACTTCTTTTCCTCTTGAGCTTCTACCGCCTCTTCTTCTCTCAGTATTTTTGGTTCCAATGATTCAAAGCTTCCTACACCTCCCCTCAGTATTTCATAATTTGAGCTCCAAAGTGACTGTTCCAATTTACCTTGTGCTTTTCGTGATTTTTTTTGTGCAGATATGCAATTTTCCCATGCAAAAGCATAGGCTATCTGCTTTTCGACCTCATTATTGCATAATCCCTCACTGATAAAGCTTTTTATCAATGTTTGTAATTGTTCTTTTCGGATGTGGTCGTACTCAAATGAGATTTTTATATTGTGGTCCGAATTTATCTCCTCTCTCAAACCGATAGCCAATCTTCTTTGGTGATTTTTTTCTCCAAATATTTCATTTTAGAGCCTAATTAGTCCATCATCCGACAATCCATGCATTTCCACAAAATCTTCTACTGTCACTGCTTCGGCCATTCTGATGCTTTCCATTTGGCTTTCGGTATGGCTATGGCGCGAGAAAATCCCAGACTAAAAGCTATGGCTATGGCGCGAGAAAGTTCGACTAAAAGCTATGGCTTATGGCTATGGCGTACGGTTATGGCGTGGGAACTGCCAGCATTAATTGCGTGACACAAGGCTGACGGGATCCAAGTGCTTTAGATGTTGGGTGCTGTCGCGTTTTTTTGATCACCAGTATAGAATTTACACCCTGATGTCAAAATTCCAACCTTAATCACTTAACGCACTAGAATCATATAATATGCACCTTGAGTTCAATATAAGAAATTCAAAACCATGGTTTATCCAAATAGTTATCAATGCAATAACAAACATTCATATCTTCCAAACATTTCAATGCTTTGCTATTACCAATAGTGAAGAATCTTTTCGAAACTCAAACTCAACTCCTTAACCCGTATCACCAGTGTGTACTCTATTCATTTTTGGTTTCTCTTAAGCGATTAGTCCCGGCCTCTTTGCCGGACCGATCTCTATCTCTGTACAGTATGTCAAGCTCTGATTAGACCGAGTTTTTTGAACCAGGTTTGGCTCCAAATAATTGGAACGACCCGTTCTTGAGGTCAATCTACTATTTACAAATAATTTTCAATGGTTCGTCACAACTACACCATAGGTTCACCATTGCATATTTAAACATTCACTAGTATATCAATATACTAGCATAACCATGCTAATGTTCAACTGTAAATATTTTAATTCTTCATATCTCCCCAGTTCTGTGGCTTATCTAGCCTCAACCTCATTCAACCTCAAGTGTATTTGACTGTCAACAATATTTGTCTAGACAGTGTTTCTTTATGTTGTTCCTCTTTTCAAGTATAAGTCTGAAACACCCTTAAGGAAACAATATGAACCTCTAGATTATGATATGAACAACCTAATCTCATTTGCTTTTCTCACAGTATGCAGAAGTCATTTCCGCCTAATATCCTATATTATAATGTTATTGGGTGTGTCTTAAACCACGCTCTAATTTTAATGGCTTGGATTCTACCAAACCAATGGTGGAGATGATGCCACGTCACGAGATTTTTGAGTTTTTTTTTTTCAATAAATATGGGTTTTTCTTTTTTTAAAATGCCCATCCAGAAAAAATTGTGCCCACAAAATTCAATCTCTGTTTGATGCATGAAACTCTGATTCAAGGACTTTCTTTGTAGCAGATCGCCCAAAACGACCCTGCAACTGCCTTATTCTTACAAACCTAGAATAGAAGGGTCTATTGCCGTAGAAGAAGAAAAGGATTTTGTGATCAACAGAGCTTCCGAGGTTTTGCATAAGTATTTGAAGACATTCAAGTCATTTCCTGAGAAAACAGAGCCCACATCTTGCTCGTTTTATGAAGATTAGGATCGAAGAGGATAGGTTTAGTGGGATTTTACAGTGCTTAACCTGCTTGGACATGGGTTTAAGGGAGGTCAACCCTCTCCTCTCGGGGATCATGGGAAATAACCCTCTCGAGGGTTATTTTCCATAATCCCCTCAAGGGGCTCTACACCCACCTTACATGTAGGTCAAAAAAAATTCCCTTGATAATTTTTCATAAAAGGCTATTTATGTAATTCAAAATGAGGGACGGACAAGCAAGACTTTATGTTCTTTACGTGATTCAAAATGTGGGACAGACAAGCAAGACTTTATGTTCTTTACGTGTAGTTAAAAACAATCCCTGATAATTTCAATGGAGGCTAACAAAATCAAGACGATATATATGTTATGCACGATCTTCACCAGTACAAAGCAATAATTCTTGGGATACACATTTTTGAATTGGATGTACCGGGATGGAATATGCCAATTATTCACTCGATTATTAGCATGCTTGTCTATGTCCAGATACTGTTTGGTGGTCCTTGGAATAAGCCGTGTGTCGGGTTTCCTGTCCTTTATTGAAATTGAATCAAACGTGTCAAGTTGATGAGATACTTATGGATAAACCTGTAAAAGTTGATGGCTGAAACTTTGGCAGAGCAATGGATCCTTTGCTGTGCAGAGCAATGGATTCTTTGGTTTTTTGCAGAGCCGTTGTTGCAGCTCCAAAATTGCCGTTTATCACAACTCCATATATGCCTCTAATTGGCCCGAGGCATTCTGCCGGAATGAGATGCCTAAGGGCCCCTACTCTCCATCAGAAATTGGAAACAGTCAAGCCTCAGCTGAATACAGATGCTTTACATCCTAGCACAAGCTATGAGCAGTATGTTAGCTGGTTTCGGCAAGCCTGGCCTTATATTCAAGGGCATCTTGGAAGCACATTCGTGCTTGTCATTCCAGGCGAGATCACGGCAAATAAATTGATTCTGGACAGTATTTTACAGGTATTTCATTTTGGGATTTATTTTGCAAATCATGGACGATATGCTTATGCGTATTTACATTCTGGTATCATGTTTTTGATAAGCTTAACCAATCCAATTTAGTAGCCAGAAAGGTGTTTTAAAAGACGAGTAAATGAGGATCCTCAATGGAACTTATTGTCTTCAGTTCTTTAAATGCCGATGCTCCCCTCGGCTTAATATAGATTTCTAGAGCGGTTGGTATATTAGAGGCTTGTTTTTTGTCTTTGCAAGTTAGTTAGTGTTTTTTATCTTTAGAAAGCATTCTTAAAGTGAAGTGCTTCTTATCGTGGTTTCATATCTTATTCATAACTTTCTTACTTGTAGGACATTTCACTTTTACATGGTTTGGGGATTAAACTGGTGATAGTACCAGGAACACACGTGCAAATTGATGCTCTTCTCAGGGAAAGGGGTAATTAGAAAGAACTTTTTCCCTTTTTTAGAAAAAAATTAGATTTGATAAATATCATTCATATGATGCATTAAAAGAGTAAAGAATGTGTCCTTTTTGTTCTGCTGGCATGCTAATGCTTGACTGGCATTATCAACCCCATAGTATATTTAGAGTAAACTCCTAGCAAGGGTACATGTAGAATGCTTTACGTTTATGCAGGTTTACAGCACTTTGAAGCTGACAATGTTTAATAGTCAGGTCGTCTTCTTTTCAGGTCAGGAGCCTAAGTACCTGGGACCACATAGAATAACAGATGAAGCAGCATTACAGGCTTCTATGGAGGCTGCAGGAAAAATTTCCGTAGAACTAGAAGCAAAACTATCACGAGGTCCACTAATTCCAGTGCTACGCCGACATGGTCAAACTGGACGTTGGCATGAGGCTGGAGTTAGTGTAGCAAGTGGTAACCTTCTTGCAGCAAAGGTAATATGGTTGAGTTATGAAACGTTATATATGGTAATAGAACTCTTTTAATATCCTCATTACTCTTTGAACTCCAGATCCACTTTGTCATTAAACTATACCTCTAAGGGCAGGCTCATATTAAAAGTCTACTGAAATTGATCTTGTCGTAATCTATTTAGTAATTTTATTAACTTGTTGCCTTACCTACTGGTACAGCGTAAAGGTGTAGTTGGAGGCGTTGACTATGGTGCAACTGGAGAGGTCAGAAAAATTGATGTAGCCCGAATTCAAGAACGTCTAGATAGCAACTGTATTGTGCTGTTGAGCAATCTTGGATGGACGAGCACTGGAGATCTCTTAAACTGCAAGTATGCTACTTGGCTCTTTTATGCGTCATGCCACAGAATAGATCTAGTACATCCATGAATCCACGTTCATCTAAAGTCCTTTTGATTAGACTCAACAAATATTAGTTGTCATAATCAATAAGTCAACATCATGAGCTAGTCTGAATTTTTAAAGGATAGAATGTAGATTATAAGGATCATAAGTAGGCGACTAAAAAGGTTGGGTTTTTTAGTTCTTTATCCCATCATTCTGCAATTTTGTTAATGCAAAAATGTCATCTTCTGTTGGAAGAAGCTTAGGAAGTTTTGTTGCTGTCATGAGTTTGTCTGAAGAATTTTGTTTTGTAATTTTGTCGATAATCCCTTACTGCAGCACCTATGAAGTGGCAACAGCATGTGCCATTTCTTTGAAAGCTGATAAGTTGTTATGTCTTCTGGATGGTCCAATTCTGGATGAAAACTACAACGTTGTCAAGTTTTTGAGCCTTCAGCAAGCTGATCAGCTGATAAGAAACTGGGCAAGCTGGAGCTCTACAGCTGCTGATTATGTAAAGGTTGTTGGGCCAGTATTCAAGGATGCTGTGGGGATAGGTCCATTACCTGGTTCTTTATCTCCAAACGGTAGCTATGAAAGCAGAGAGGAACCAGATGGTCAAGGGTTTGCTATTGGTGTTAAAGAACAGACCGGACTACATGGATATCTTTCAGAATTGGTTGCTGCTGCATATGTTTGCCGGGTAAGCTTTTGTGTCACGTAAGTTCCACCTTTACTTCTATTCTCCTATGTATGATATCTGCAGCAACATTAACTATCATATTTTGCTTCCAACCTATGACTTTATGTTTAGATTTGACCTGAATTTGTGAAAATATGGTTATGCTAAGATGGTATTATTCGCAGCATGGTACTTTTCCGACCTATGCTTAGAACTTTGTTAGGCATCCTGCAAGTAATCATGCATGATACAAGAGTTAGTATTTTATTTCCTAAACTAGTAACATGAAGGTGTACGTAAGCAACGTAGAGCCTATATATTGGACCTGGATTCTGAAATGTACTTATCATATAACTAGGCCTCCATTCCTACAACGTATTGTGCTATTACAAACATTTTGTTTAAAGCCAATTCCGACTATTACGAAATGGATTTGATGTTGCCTTAAGTTAACTACTAACTTCTTAAAATATGAGGACCTGTTGACTTTTTAATGATATATAAGAGGAGTTATGTGAGAGCTTATGTTGTCCTGTTCTTATTTCTTGCAACTTATGTTTGGATCTCATCAGGGTGGTGTTCCCCGTGTGCATCTCATAGATGGGACTGGGGAAGGCACGTTGCTGCTTGAACTGTATACACGAGATGGTGTTGGAACAATGATCTCAAGGTTTCTGGGACATGTTTGGCACAAGATATTAGATAAAACTTTTAAGGAAGTTTGTATGCTGTACATGAGCCTAAGTCATCTAGACGGTCTCATTTCGACTTGGGAAAGCTATAGACAGACAATTTAACTGGTCAAAAAGTGGTTATAGTTTCCTGCAGTCGTGTAATGGATATGTCTAGCTAGTCACTGCTTGCAAATTGAAGGAAGCGTTTTTAGAATGGCATGCTAAATAATGATATTGAATGACATACAATATCATGTTGATACCTGTGACTGATCTTCTTTTGGCTCTTGGCAGTGATATATACGAAGGCATTCGACCAGCAACAGCAACGGACATTCCTGGCATTGAGAAACTGCTTCGATCACTGCAAGAAAGTGGGATTGCAGCCTTAGAGCGGGTAAGACGATCCGGCAGTGGGACCCAATTTTTGCATGATGCATTTAACAAGGATGCGGTCCTTAATGGTTGATCTTAATCTATGTAGCTTGTGCAAGAAATAAGTTTTTATACGGTTGCAGAGAGGGATGGCTCAATAATTGCTTGTGCCGCTTTATTTCCCTATTTTGAAGATAGATGCGGTGAGGTAGCTGCTTTTGTTGTGGCTCCTGAATGTCGAGGCCATGGCCAAGGCGATAGTATGCTCGGTAATTTTTAGTTTTTAACATCTTAGAAGATCAAATAAGGTTATTGTTTGTTTCAGTGGTTGAAAGCCAAGATGTACAGCAGTCTCATCATGAACTTTCTCTTAATTTTCTGTGGCTTGTTTACCATTTCTATAGTGAAATGAAGGATACCATAACTAAATGGTAGTATAACACAATAACTTAGTGGTGTTGACTGCATCTCTAGTCCATTCAGACCTTGTGCAGTGGAGAAAGTTCAATGGGCATGTATATGAATGGCTACTAATGAGTGGTTCTGTCTCAGATTATATAGAGGAGGAGGCAGCGAGAATGGGCCTCGAGAGACTCTTTCTATTGACTATTCAGACTGCAGATTGGTATGTATGCTCTGTGTGCATGCACCATATCATCTAATACTTGGTTGCTGATTTCAGGTTCATGCAGCGTGGCTTCTCTCCCTGTACAATTGAGTCAATTCCCTTGGATAAGAGGAGAGAGCTAGCTCGTGATTCACAATATTATGTGAAACAAATACAAAATCTGGTGTCTTGACACTTGTACGAGAGCCTAGCAAATTGTGTATCACATTACCTGAGAGCAAAATAATCTCCTTCCACTTTGCCTTATCGTTGTTGGCGTCCCTTGTCAGCAGAATAAGTATTAAATCGAACCTCTGGAGAAGGTAACACCACAATATTAAACTGATTTGAATTGAATTTTATAGTCCACGCAGACTAGATGGCAAGATAAAACCTACCTGCCTGGCAAGATAAAGAGCAGACGACATCTAAATATTAAAGAATAGAGGATCCACCAAAGTCGGAATGATTACTAACTCAAGACAACGGTATCAGCTAGTCGTATTAGCTACCATTACGAGAAGGCAACTTTGAACCTGAGAATACAGAAGAAATTGTTTGTGCAACGACCCCTAACCATCATGTAATCTTCTAGCCATGATAATTAGTTGGTTGAAATCCCTAGTTTTTATGTCAAATTTTTGGGTAACTTTTGCTCGCACTCGTTACATCTCTGCCACAATAATCGGAATTTCAACGCCTTGGTGGCTTTTGGCTAAACATTATATTTTTCTCCTCCAAAACTTTGTGGGTTAGCTACACTTTTTGAAAAATATAGATGCAAATGATAGCATCACGAACCATGCTATAAGAAAATCCAAATCTTTCTAGACCAATATTGAATGTATTGTTTAATTAATTCAAGATCAACAAGTAGATGGAAGCCAATATAATGTAGCATAGAGCATGAAATTATAATATTTGTTTTAACAAAACCTAGGTCCTTGTGACCCTACTTGGCAATTTATTAAGGCTCCTACATAGGCCTATTTTGGTGCGAGGGTCTTAGATAATCTCATAACTTTTTCAAGCCCACCTGGTTAAGCTATTCCAAACCTACGTGGGCTGCACTGGAGTCGGAGATTTGGCTATTCGACCACAAGTTTGAGGTGGGCAAGGAAGCATTGGGCAAGTCTTATTCCTTTTGGGCATAAAAATGCTATAATAGCCATTTGACTAACTTTAGCTGTTATTTTATTCCATGGTCAGCTAATCGTAATGTCAAGGGTTTCCTAGCATCTAGTCGTCTGGTTGTCGTGGTTTCTTGTGGAAACAGGTAGCGACAATATCACTCGGGGATTAATATTCCTTGTGTTATTGCGCTACCTGTTTCCCACAGAAAACCTCCTCCACCTAGGCGGTTACCTAGCACATAACCTCCTGAAGCTATGATTCTAACAAGCCCATGGAGTTCGTGTTCAACAATCTATGCAGGGGTTGGTCCGGCATAACTAACTATATATACCGTGTCCGAATATGATCGAATGTTAGGCAGGTCTGAAGGGTATGGCATTCATCGGTGCCCTGCTTGCAACACTGACAGATCCTGTCCTCATGTGCCTCCCGAGTCCATCGGCCTGTTTCAATCCATAGGCGCACCTGTAAGAATGGAAGCTATCAGTCTATGCTTCTTCATGGTAAATGAGTGCGCAAGTAGTGTTATGGGCCTCGTGTGAGTCTGGGATTGACTTGCTACCGATAGTGTGCCATCTTGATATGCGTCAGAGCATCTGCATCCCAGAGCATGCTAAGAAAGCAAGCATCAAGGTACTACCTCAATGCATTGTGGTCCTTCTCTGTCCGCACCTGCATGCGTGTGCCTGTACATCCCATCGTTAGAATTATTGAGCTTACTTGTCCTTCTAGTAGGCTTTGAGGCGCTGTGTAAGGGTAGCACGATGCATCAGGACCTTCAAAACCTCAAAATGACCTCAAGCAGCTCAGATGTATTATGACTGTCAAAATTTAGTTCAAACTTCTGGTATTCCAGTAGTCGAGGTGGATCATGCTGTTCATGTCAGGCGTGCTGAAAATTTGTCATCGTCTTCTCTTCTTGGCTGCTTTATTGGGGGCTATTTGTTGCATAATTTTGTGGTTGGTTCGCTCATGTGGTTTCTCATCATGTTCTCTTCTTGACTGCTTTATTGGGGGCTCAAGTAAGTTACTGTCCTATAACTTTGTTTGGAAATAGCGATGCAATGGATACATTAGTGTTTAAGGGGCAGCAGTTATCTTCTATATCAGTATTATTCATCTGGTTTCACACCTGCAATAGTGCTCCTCAAGATGCCATGTTGGTTCTTTTTACTTAATATTCCTCCAGATTTTATGGCAGGTCGGTTTTTGGTATCAATTATTAACAGAATCATGGTGCATATTTCTCACTCCTTTATAAATGGTCCTAGAATTTGTGTATTTATGTCAGTAGATACTTCATTGTCAGACTGTATTATAGTGAAAAGTGGCCTTGGCACAAGAAGTTGGACCCCAAATAGTTGAATGGCCCCGAATTGGCTTGCAATTTTCCTGATAAAGAGGCATTTGCTTCTTTCGACGTGGACCTTATGGTCAACAGCAGGTGCAACCTCCTCCTACTTCTCTTCAGTCTCCAATTCGATCTACAGTTGGTGCTTCTCAGGTCTTACCTTCCCCTGCCATTTCATCTACTTCCACTGCTAGTGCCATTCCTCCTTTCCCGAGCTCCTTTCTCATCTGCACTTGTTGTTTCTTCTGACTCTCATGTTGATGATACTATTGATGTATCTTCTCATTTAGTTCGGATAGCTGAGGTTATCATGCCTGATAGCCTCACTATTCAACGTACTAAAGAGCCTTGATAGAGGGTTAATTTGAAGAAGGCTCCAAGCAAAAAATCAGCTGCAAATTCATGTGAGTCTGGTCCTTCCACTGTGAACTTATCAGGAAGTGGTAATTGTCCTACCTCTCCTCCTCATTGTATTATGTAACATCATCAAGCCAGGTAATGAGCAGCTAAATATTGTGGAATATATTGATCATGATGAGGCGGCCAAACGCCTTAAAGTAGTACAAGATAGATGATTTTTTACTGTTTTTACTGCTTATGAGTGGTTTTGCTTATGACTTTATGAGAGACAGTACATAATTTGCACACAAGTTTGTCTTTCCAGGCCAAACTGCATTGCCTGCATGCTCTTGCAAAAAGTAGAAAGAACACAACTCTAATATCAAATCCAGTTATGCCACCAGCAATGCTTTTTAGTTCTTTAACATCTTATTTTTGTTCTCAAAAGTATGTGAACAATTTGATTTATACCCTGCATCTTCATGGCCCTGAATTTTGGCCATGATATCCCTAGCATCATAAGTTTTTCTTAGTAAATCCTGCATTGTCTTTGACAAGATACATATATGAGCATTGTTTCTTAATCGCAAATGCTGAGTTAACAACCAAAGTATAAGAAATTTTGCCACGTGGCAGTTATACCTCTCTTTCTTTTTGTAACAATCTCTTATTTTTGTAACAATTGGATTTGTGGATTTTAAAGTTGTTTATTGTATTGTTGTTTTGGAACCCTCGAAGGGCCAACATATCTTTAGAAAAAAAATGCTTGGCCAACTTTTAATTGTTACACTCTTTCATAATTTGAAGATTTATAAGGATGTCATCAATAGTGATACATCTGCACATCTATAAATTTGCTTTGGATTTAGCATCGTCTGATAAGCAAAAATAAACAAGTGATTCCAAGTTGTTTTTAAAACCATGATTCCAATCATTTAAAAAATGATATCGATGTTCTTAAAACGATGTCCTTATTTGAAAAAACAATACATCATGTTATTTTTAAAACACGTCGTTCATTGAAAAAATAACACCTGAATATGCCTGTGGTTGCCATGATCAAAATATGATGAGTTCGCAGTAGGCAACCGTCTTTAACAACAGTAGGCAGCCGTCTTTAACACAAGTTTTTACGGGAAGCCTTAATCAAAGACCTGGAAGGCAGTGAAATTTTAAAGATCTAAACGAGTTTCAAACACTAAATCCAAAATTCAATTGTGAGGAAGCACCAGCCTTGACGTGAGGGCACTGAACACAAGGCAACAAAATGCAGGTTCAAAATCTGCATGTTCTAGCATGTATAGACGAGTTGGAGAAGAGAAACGTTCGCGGCAGCCTTGGCCGCCACGATAAGTTTCTTGTAACTTAAGTATAAGATGTCAAGTTTGATTAAAATCACCATGTCATAAACTTTAGGGAATCAAAAAATCTAGAATAATGCAGCATATGTCTTCAATTTAAATACGTTGTCAACAAACTAACAAAGTAAAATTTATATTATCTTCCACTGAACGTAACGGAATTTACATAAACTTTTTCCTTAGATAAAAAAAATTATTGTATTGAGTAAAAGTTACATGACTGTACAGCAAGTAGACACTCTCTTGCACAAGTTTGAAGAAATTCCCTCAAACCACCTCCTTCTGGGTAGCCTCACAGTCATGCATGCATTTGTATTTTCTTAAACACATCACAAAAGGATTCACCAATTGTATGCCTGATGTGTATTCTCCACAAAAGGCAATCACTCTCCTTGTTTTCCAGACAACCCATGGAGTCCATGCTCTAACAATGTTCAAGAATGTACTCATTTTGTTGGATAGATGCCTACGAGGAACTGATTTATGTATTGGTCCCATATTACAGTATCTATAATGTATCTTGATCTTTGTTCTTGAATATAGTCTTCGGCCCTTCAAAAAAGAAAAGAAAAGAAAAAGCAAAAAAAAGGAGAAGCAAAAGATAAAAAAACAATGAATTTTTTCAACATTCATAGATATAGAACATGTGAAATCTCTTAGTAATTACAAGAAATTTATCGCGGCGCGTTGTTAGAAAATGTGTGCGAAAGTTGGAACAATGCCTTGTGCTACCTCATCAAGGTTTTCTCAAGTGCACCTCTCTGTGAATATCCTCCGCGTCAAACATTTTACATGCACATCATGAGCAAAATTCTAGGCAAATTGGCTCATCACATTGGCCAAACATCCATAAGGGTGTTACACCAAATGGTCCAATCGGTGAAACAAAATAATAGTGAGTTTCATTCACTGTGTTTTCTAATAAAATTCGTCGCATTGTGTAATTATTATGTATGGAAAGAATTCAATAACTTTCTATTGCAAGCATAGAAGTTGACATACTGCCATAGACGAAACTAGATCCATTCCTTAGAGAGATTTGCAGGCTGTTGTTCAAACAAAGTAAGAGTGGCTAACGTCAGTTTAGTGGTGGCGCTATCAGAATTTTCTAGGAATTTCCTAATGCCATTGATTTCCTGATTTTGATGGATATCCATTTAACTTTGAACAAAGCATGTCTAATCATGTAGAATAAGATGTCCATTCCTTTGACAGAGTTGGAGGCTGTTATTCAAACAGAGTGAGAGTGGCTGCAACAAGGAGCGTTTCCTATTGTCTCCAAGCAAAAAATTGTATTCAAAATAGTGTTCAAAATTTGCGGTGTTGAGGAAGAACTCTAAGACTGCATCTTTGGCAAATTGCCATAGAGTGCGTTTACTGTTGCAATATAGCTTGTTATCAATTTATATTTAAGAGGATGTGCAATCATATTGCTTTGGATCGGCATCACTGGAAGCAATACAAGCACATAAGCACATAGCACATGGTGAGTGGCAACTTGCCATAGAGTTCATTTACTATACATTTCTAACTTTGGATCGTAAACAAAACGAGTTGCATTCGCGCACAAGACCATCATAACTCAATGATGGTAAAGTTGCTAATTTACTTATGTTTGCACTCTTTAGAAGACCGAGCATATGATACCTTTTTTGTGTTCATTCACTTTGTTTTGTAGTCAAGCTCTTTACCTATGTGAGCTTTTCTTTGGCAATTTTTTTGAACATTTTTTTTTTCTCTTTGCATTTTTTGCTTTTAAAGATTGAGTCCATCCAAGTGCACATCTTCCATCAAGCTTTAATCCAACTTTATATCGAAGTATGTCAATTGGTCGTGTCACTCTGAAACTTTTTTTCTTGAATGCCTCTTTGTGCGATGAATATTAATCCCAGAAAAGGTAGAGAATGCTATGTTTGTGGTTATAAATGCAAGCATGTTGGGAATGTTACAGAAAGGTAATAGAAGTATTATTTGCATAAATATTTACTGGCATGAGACGCTTGGAGAGTTGTAAATCATGTAAAAAGGAGAAGACATTTGTTCATCTATTGGGTGCCTGATTTCACGCCTGCTTCTCAGCTCCAATGCATTGCGTAAATGCAGTTTGCTATTGCATGCACTTGATTATTCCATTCCTGAATGTTTATATGTCCTTTAGCCTTACTCAGGAGATTACGTCGATCAACACGTTAGCCTCATATGACCCATCAAATGACCTGTACAACTTTGATAGCCAGCATTTCTGCAAGAAGTTGGAATTGGCTTAGCCCATTTGAGCTGAAGCTTTGTATGGGTCTAGGAATGTGAGCCCCGAGGGATTCAGTATTGTTTGCAGTATGGGGCATGTGCATGTAACAAAGGGGGTTTTTTTTTACTATTTCATATTTGTATACTTACCATTAGGGGGTTTTTCACCATTATCTGGGGAAAAATATATACTTTAGGGGTTAAATTAGTTAGTACACTAGGGATGTTTTTGGCCACCCTACGAACGCAGATGTCCATACCCCCTTATACTAAGTGCATCCCCCAGGATGTGAGCAAAAGTAGCTCAGAAACATTGATAAAGGATTTGAGATTTGGATGGTTATCTTGCATAAAATAGCTATAACTATCTATCTTCATGACCTTTTATTCTATGTCATGACCTTTTCTTCTATGTTTTGGGTCTGCTGGTTATGGCCGAAGTCTGTGACTGCCCAACAGTTAGGCCCAAGATCATGCACGGCCTTGGCCTAGGATCGTTGAGTTTGGATTGGGCCTCTATCTCTGCAAACATTTTAAGCCCACTCTAGTGGTTCCAACATTTATAATAATGTCTTTGTGAGGTTTTTGTTATTTAGACATGTGATCATTCCTACGGCATATTATAGTAATATAACATGCAAAAAGCTTTCCTCCTTTCTATAGTCACTTTTGTGCAGCGACATTAACACGTATAGCATGTTTCCATGGCAAGTGAGCTTACCTCTAACTGATACCTTCTTCTCTACCATACTGATGGAAAATTGGCACAGCAAAATGTGGCACCAGAGCAAGGAGCACTTTGATACTCTTCATTTTCTGGACCATAGCATGCAAGTAAAAAAGAATACTACATGGAAAAACAAAAACTAGAAAATAAACATAACAAAATGTGCGGTGCCTGTGGCACTGCACTACTGTCTTGTATCCATTAAACCCCTAAGTCATCAAAAATTGCAAATGGTGAAATAAGACTTGAAGTTTGATTGTTGAACCAATGCTTACAGAATTTTAAAGCTTTTAAAATGCTATGCAAAGCTCCTTAATTGATCTGTTATATTTCCCTCTATCCCAAGGAAAAAAAGTTATTGTACATGCATAGATGAACTGCCCTTAGAATACAGTCTAACTTGCATAGCCAATTAAAGAATAAGAACTGCATTTTCTCTCCAGTTATGTGACAAATTGATTGTAAACATCAATGTACATCCTGCCTTGGATACATATATTACAAAAGCTTAAAAAGACTGGGTGAAGCATTCGCACTAAAGAGAAATTCTTTTCACATGATCAAGGATCTGTTAATTCCATGAGGCATGAAAACAATGCTTTTCAACAACACTCGCATAGTGCTTCCAAGTGGCATAACTTATAGGAATAAAGGGAGGTTGCCTGCCATCTAATAACGAATCTGAGCCTGTCAAGGACATGTTCTAAGTATGCCAAGATGACCAGTTTTGTACAGAATAATTTTATTTGCTAAGGGAGTTGCTCAGTTTTGACCCATCCATATTAAGGGGAGGGCCGAATTATCCGCCCCTCCCCCGGAAGAATCCGGCCCCTCTCCCATGCTTCTGCATCCGAATCTGATTCTATTTTTTTTTTTTGTCGCTCACAATAGAAAGTTTTGTTTTATCCACACTAAAATTATTCACCTAAACCAACCTACCCCATCTAATTTTATTCTAATTAAATCAACCTACCACATCTAATTTTATGCTAATTAGTAAACCTAACCCAAATACTACCGACAAAATAGAGTCATTCGTGACTCAAATTCACTCATAACCATCGTGGCTTCCTCTCCAACAAATTATCATCTTTGTTTCAATGATGCCCCTATAGAACCTATGAGTCTAAGAGAATTGCATGAACGCACTTCCTCATTGGAAGATGCAATTTCATTTTGCATCGAGATAGATCTGTTGCCAGAGGAACGAGTTTGCGAGTTGTGTGATCAGCAAGTGATGAAAATGAGGCGCGACAATGTTCGAACGGACAAGTTCAAGTGGAAATGCACTCGATGCGACACAACAGATAGTCTAAGATCATGTACTTGGTTTGCTGGTAGCAAACTAACATGACAGCAGATGTTGGAGCTAATGTACTATTGGTCGATCAAGCTGCAGGTTTGTCAAGCAATGGATCGGTGTGATGTATCCGAAAAACCTGCTTGTGATTGGTATAATTTTGCCGTGACATATGTCAGGATACACTTGTACACGCTTCTAGTAAGATAGGGGGTCCTGTCAATGGGTGTTTGGTGGAATAGAGAGGGGATCGAATAATATGTTTCTTGTTGCTATTCTGGACAGGAAAAAGGAGACGCTTACCGTTATAATCTATCAGTATATTAAGTGCGGCACAACCATATTGTCAGATTGTTGGGCTGGGTACGATAAGAATGGCTGAGCAGCTCCAGCTTAATCATTACAAAGTTAATCATTCGAGATTCTTTGTTGATACTGAAACAGGAGTGCACACCAATAGAATAGAGTCTACATGGAGCGCAGTGAAGAAGGCACTGCCTAGATACGGTACACGTAAAGACCATTATGATAGTTATTTTGAGGAATATATATGGCGTAGAAAATTTGTTGGTTCTGGGAAGGCATTCCAGAAGTTCTGTGAATGCATCAGAATGTATTACAATCCTTATTGTAATTAAATTTATAAATACTACATTTATTCCCATGCTGCATGATGAAAAATACCACATGTTTTAAAAGATTTATTTTTGGTATTTTTCACTATGCAAAGATTTGGGGAGAAGGGGGATAATACAAACTAGCCATATTAAGTTTGCTACTGACCCTATGATCAAACCACTGATCTTCATGTTGCCTCTGAAGAGAAGCATCCAATATACTGCCCCCCATTTCCACATTATCCTGACTTGAAAAACATATTTGATGTGGTTGCCCTAAAGGAGCATCCAGCAATGGCATGCTATTTAGATGAACAGACTGCTCGTTACCTTTTTGAGTAAAAACTAGGCAATTTGCCTGGCCGTTGCCTATCATTTTAAAGATGTCATGTCTTTGAATAACATCAGTTCATTTTTCTCTGGTCCCATGGCTATGCATTATTCTCCATGGTCCATATATCTCTGCCAAATATGGAGTTCCTTTATGAATCATGCATCAATCCAGTCTGATAATAGAAGCAAAGGAATTTACCATTCAAATGCATGCGCCCTAAAGGAGAAATCAGGGATGCAGGAGCATCCAGCAATGGCATGCTATTTAGATGAACAGACTGCTCGTTAGCTTTTTGAGTAAAAACTAGGCAATTTGTCTGTCCGTTGCCTGTCGTTTTAAAGATGTCATGTCTTTGAATAACATCAGTTCATTTTTCTCTGGTCCCATGGCTGCATTGCTCTCCATGATCGATATATCTCTGCCAAATATGGAGTTCCTTTATGAATCATGCATCAATCCAGTCTGATAATAGAAGCAAAGGAATTTACCATTCAAATGCATGCGCAAAGACATTGTAGATGCTGCAGATAGCCATCCATACTTGTAGCTCTGCAGAAAAATGTAAAAGGGCGAGCACAGCTTTGCTTGACAGATCATTGTCTAAGCCTTTCTATGACGGGCAATGGCACTTAGCGATGAAATAATATAGGACAAATCTGTAAAACAAGGATGCAAAATCTTACATGATAGCTGCATTAAGAAATCTACAAAATATAAGTACTTATGGGTTGAGAATTACACAGGATCTGCCATAACCGGGCAAAACAAAGAAGGAAATGATATTGCTGACTTCAACTCCCTAAATGCATACCCTGGGTAGCAGAGGAGAATTTCCATCATTGCCAATGCTGATCTGTGAAAAAGAAAAGGGTTTGGAGACTCGAGGATGATTGAAGAACCTCAGAAAGTTCAGAGATGCGACATCCTAGATTGATTGCCCTGCTTCAATTTCTGTTGTCGTAGCCGCATATAAGGATATAAGATTGCCAATTAGGGGGCTCTAAATTTTTTTTTGAGTCTAGCCCTAAAAGTTTAATGGTCTTATAATAATATAGTATTTTTTCTTCTAATGACTTGGTTCAATTTTTTTTATTCAATTTGCATCCTGCCCGAATTTGCTCTTCATCTTCCCAAATCAAATCAAGGTTACTTTCCAAATGGTTTCTGGTGAGATTCGCTCTGCCAAAACCATTTGCTTCTGTCTATAGACAACATATTAATTGATTTTATAATAAGAGAAGCATAGAATGCATTTGTTTCTGATATCTATATAGAGCATCATAGATAGACATGCCAACTTTACACCCTAGATGTATGGATGTGGTCAATTTGATTTTTTTGAAAAAACAATAGTTGCATAGTTTTGCCAGTTAAGTTACAACCTCTTGGCATAACGATTCGAAAAATGGCCAGGCCAAATTACGATTAGCAATTTCTCCAAGATAAGTAGTGGCCAATATTTTACGCCCTTTCAAATATGTAGGGAGATTAAAAAAATACCCTGGCCATCATCATCACAAGCATTGCAAGTATTGAAGGTGACCAAACGACAAATATTGCAATACGAGAAAAAGGGTAAACCCAAAAATGTGTTTCCCTTACAAAGCCCACACAAGCTCCATATTGCAGCTATAGGACTAGCTCCAATCTGAGGCTCAGGTACATTTTAGGTTGTAAAGGGTTCTCAACAATAGAAGGAAAAAAAGGTTTAGGGCAAGGTGTTTTTTGTGTTGTTGGTATGAAGGTATAATATAAAGGTATATAATGAACAGTTATATATTCTATTAACAATATAAAGGTTGCAATCCCATTTTGGAAGCTTCCTAAAGCTAAGAGATTTGAAAAAAAGAATGTGTATTTTAGATTGCAATGCAAGAATTGTCACTTATTTTGATAAATTATCCCATAGAAGAAAAGAATTCAGCATTATGGGCCTCAATAGACAAAGGATCATATTGATAAACTTTACATATTTGTTACATCGATTCGGTGAACTTGGAGACTCTAAGAGGCTGCAATCCTCATGATCTTGCTGCTTTAATTGAGATGCTAATATGCTAGCAGAGGATTAGCATGCATCACCAAAGTTTACCCTTGTTGCTTCAAATGAATTGAGGGAGCCATCACTACAAGAGGGCCAAGATTGATCACATCCACAATGGGGATCAACCACTAAAGAATCCCGACAATATACACACCATTGGAAAAACAATGGAGTAAGCTTTCAAATAACACTTCAATTTGAGTTCGGATGCTCCATATATGATGAAAAGGGTACTGTTGATGCAAGGGCCACTTCTGGAGGGCCATATTTCCAAATCAGACTCATGAATATTACCCTTCATTCACGCATTCAACGGCTTCAGATCAGAGCAGTCTTGTTTCGTAATAATCCTCCCAAAGATTAGGTGCATGGTCGTGTTAGGGCTCATGCGTTTCAAAGTATTAAAGGGTCATCTTTTATCTTTTTATACCTTTCAGCATTGGAGTTGCAAATATAAAGCATAGAGATTTGGGAAACTAAGAACATGTTCTAAGCGATCAATTGACAAGTATTGCAATACGAAGGTCACAGGGGATGGCCATAGAGGAGGTGCTCAATTACAATCCGATGATTTTTGAGGTTTACAGATTGTTCCTTGTAATAGAATTAGTACTAGTCTAGATCTTATTTATGGTTCTTTAGTCTGAATATTTGTCATTACAACTTTATTTTCCTGGTTGCACAAGAATAAGTCCTAATGCAGTTGTGAGAATGGTAAAACATTCTAATGAAAACAAACATGTTAATAGACATGGTCTGCGGTAGTTGAGATGCTATGCCCAAATAAGTTTGCAGACCATTGTTCTATATTTTGCATGCATGCGAATATTTGCCATAACGGAATGTTGTGTGGTATATGGACCATAGACATTTTGTGGTCGCACGTTCTAGTCTGATTGTGAAGTACCACCACAATCAAGCTAGATTAATTTCTTACTAGAACTCATAGAAAGCCCAATCCTTGTATTCCTTGTATGTTGTAAGGGCCTGAAGGATTAATGGAATAAAACTGGAACCTCCTTGTATTATATGAACGGTAAATTGGTGTGCTATCCTTCTGGAAAGGGGGCAGGTTGCATAACTCAGTCTTGCACAACTAGATTCTGGTTCTGCCCTTAAGCTACCTCCCTTTATGCTGAGCCATGTGTTTCACAGAGTTATACTTGGCTCAAGCATGATGAGCTGGTAGTGTAATCCTTCTATGGGTAGTTGCAGAATTACCTTGCACACCGGCTATAGTTTCTACTATGAACTACCAGGCTGATGCTTGCTATATTACGGAGACACCGTTGTGCTGGTGAGGCTGTATGGGGCAATGGTATAGGACATTGCCATATAATTGCCAACAGTCTAGTGACAACGAGTTGTTTCCAATGCTCTGTGTGTGCATCTTTGGATGCATTGCTCTAAGAGTTGTGATGCAGAGCGGATTCACTTGATGCTTATCGTAAGGGAGTTTTATATAGGCATGTGAATAGATAAGTGTGGCTTGTCTAATTAGAACCCGAGTTGTTGGTGAGGTTGTGCATGCCACTGGTATGGGACGGTGGTAGGCATGTACCAACAGTCGAGTGACTTAGTGGTTCTTAGTATGCTGAGTGTACCTCTTACATTGGATCCACTAGCGTGAGGGTTCTAGGCGACGTACTGTCTAGATATGGCGGGGTGTGTCTGCTTGGCAGATGCTATGGCTGTCTGATAGCTGGCGGAGCATACGTATGTATAGTTATCTTGTGTTGTCATCTTGTTATCTATATACGTGGCTTTCATGTACATAGCCTCGTGGGAGGCAGTACTTGTTCTGTGTACTCTGATGGTTAGATGTGAATACAAATCAAAATTTTTGGTTCGTAACAGTGGTATCAGAGCCTGAATTGCGGCTTGGACTTTGAGTAGCTAAGATGGAGCACGACGAGACTAGTGGAGGCGCACATACTATAGCAAGACAGGCGACTCCTATGGAGGAGGAACCTGATGTACGAGGGCTAGCTGCTCACGTACAGAAAATTCAGAAGAACCTGGTTACTATGCAGACGAAGTGGGGTGAGGATCTGTTGGGTGTGCAACGGAGCCTCAAGGCAGTATTAGACACTCAGATTGCTATGAGAACTGTAGTAGAGACCCTTGCTGGCGCGGATGGCCAAGGGAAGTCTGCAGAGAACGGGAAGTCTCCGACAGTTGTGGGGGTGGACCGGATGTACCCAGTGCTAGTGCTGCTGTGGAGCAGTCATTGAAAAGTTGGTTGAGCAAGGAGGACATACGCAGCCTCGAGCGCACTAAGATCCCGGATTGGAATGGGCAAGGCACTGCTGAGGAGACAATGGCTTGGATTGACAAGCTTGAGACCTTTTTTTAGGCTACCAATAAAGGCGACAAGGCGCGGTTGTTTATTGCGCAGATGCGGCTGAAATCGGACATCTATAGTTGGTGGAATGGTCCTACCATGAAGGAGGAGGTGAATACCTGGTCCAATTTCAGGAAGTACTTTATTGGAGAGTATGCACCTCAGCATGATGCTCGTGACGTGCTTGAGAAGCTGTGATACTGTAAGCAGGCAGGTTCTCTTGGTGCTTATATCAATAAGGTACGGAGTTATATCCACAGGGTTGGAGACTTGTCCGAGGCTCGGCAGGTTGATTTCATCCTAGTTGTTCTATCCATCGTTGCTCTCAAGAAGCAGATAATCGGGTTGAAGCCCGAGGATTTTGAGAGGGCAACGATGTTAGCTCGTCAGCTTGAGGAAGAGGATGAGTCCTTTAGGAGGACGTCCGGAAGTTCTCAAAGAAGAAAAACAGGTCTTTTAAAAAGAAAAAGCCTAAGCAGCCTAAGCCTAAGTCTGCAGATGGAGAGCCCAAGAAGCGTAAGGCAGACTCTAAGTCCAGTGGTCCTAGAAAGGGGATTTTCTGCTATAGATGTGGAGAGCCTGGGTACATTAGTCGTGAATGCTCTCAACCACAAACCAAGAAACGTGATAACAAGAAAGCAAATGTGACTGAAAAGGCTAAAGAAGTATTGGAGTCTAAGACGGTTTCAACTATTGCCATTGAAGAGCTGTGCACTCTGGATAAGTCTGCAAGCAAGGACATCATAGATATGTTTGCTGAATGGTTTATTAGATTTTTGGGCAGAATCATGGACCGAAACGTTGTGGCGTTATTGGATTGTGGCTCGTCTGACATGTTTATCTCTTCTAAGTTGGTGGAACAATTGCATCTACCTTGTGTAAAGACTAATAAGTACAAGGTAGATGGTCCTTTTGTAAACGATTCTCAGGTAGAGGATTGTAAAGCTATTGGGGTGCCCTTGTGCATTCAAGCCTACCAGGAAAAGCTTGATTTTGACCTCTTGGAAGTTGGCCAGTATGATATGGTGCTGGGGATAACATGGTTGTAGCAGATTAAGCCTACTGCAATAGATTGGAACACTCATCAGATGATGCTGAAGCACGATGGACGCGAGATATATCTGCAAGGGAGTCCTTTGACGGGAGCTTCGAAGATCGTGGTGTTGCTTTAGGTCAAGAAACTGGTACGCAAATCTTCCAATCAATATTTTCTTCTATTTATTGATGAATGTTATCCTGCCATTAAGTGCTGTCATATGAGTGCTGATAGTGAGGTCATGGAGAATTCAAAAGGCCAGAGAGAATTGCAGGATATGTTATATGAATTTCAGGCAGTGTTTCCTGAGGAACTGCCTGAAGGTCTTCCCCTTAGTAGAGAGATTGAACATGAGATTGATTTAGGGCCTGGATCCAAACCTATGTTTTGTAGCCCTTATAGATTGTCCATATTGAAACAAGAGGAGGTTATGAAGCAGGTTCATGAGATGTTAGCCAAAGGGTGTGTGAGGCCTAGCAAATCCCCTTATGGTGCTCCTGTCATTCTAGTCAAGAAAAATGACGGATCAATGCGGATGTGCTTTGATTATCGTGCTTTGAATAAGATCACCATCAAGGATAGGTACCCTTTGCCTAGGATTGATGAGATTATGGATAGATTAATAGGAGCTAATATTTTTCTAAGTTGGATTTGCGTAGTGGTTATCATCAGATAAGAGTAAAGGAGTCAGGTGTACATAAGACTGACTTCAGGACCACCTTTGATCATTTTAAATTATTGGTGATGCCTTTTGAACTAACGAATGATCCTGCTACTTTTTCCAGAATGATGAATGAGGTTTTTACAGGTGTCTTGATACTTTTGCTGAAGTATTTTTAGATGATATCCTGGTGTATAACAAAATCTTAGACGAGCATTTGGATCATTTGCGTTATGTACTAACTCTGCTCAGACAACATAAGTTGTATGCAAAGATGTCAAAGTGTGAATTTCTGAAAGCATAGGTGGAATATTTGGGCCACTGCAGGGTGTAGTTGTGGATGGAGGCAACTCAGTCTGTACCAGAAAATGTATTTGAGTTGCGTAGTTTCTTAGGATTAGCCAGTTATTATCGCAGATTTTGTCTGGAAGATTGCCAAGATTGCAGCTGCTTTGACTATGTTATTGAGAACTAATGTCCATTGGCAATGGACGGTGAAGCAGCAGCAGGCAATGGATATGCTAAAGAGATTGCTGACTTCAGCACCCATTCTGTTGATTCCAGACATGAGTAAACCATATGAGGTTTACACAGATACATGTGGTTATGCTATTGGTGCTGTTCTTATGCAGGATGGAAGGGTGGTGGCGTATGAATGCCAACTCAATGCCGCTGAGAAGAACTATTCCACCTATGAACATGAGTTACTAGCAATGCTTCATATACTCAAAGTCTGGAAACATTATCTTCGCAACAAATGTGAGCTTGTGGTCTATACCAATCATAAACCATTGAAATTCTTGCAAAGCCAGTCTGAGGTAAGTCCAAGGCAAGCAAGGTGGTTGGACTTTCTTTCTCAATTTCATTTTCATGTTGAACATCTTCCGGGAAAAAAGAATCTTGTTGCTGATGCTCTTTCCAGGGTCCGGGAAGTAAACGTGATGGTTCAATATGAAATTGCTTTGGTGTCATAGGTTAGACAAGCATATGACTTGGATGCCTATATTTTGAGTATGCAACATCTATCCAAGTTACCTGATGCTTGGGATATCCAGGATGGACTCTGGTCATAAGGGACGTATTTATGTTCCTGTTGTGGACATTTTGAGAAAGCAATTATTGAGCGAATTTTATGATGCACCTTATGCTGGGCATGGAGACGAATGGAAAACATATGAATTGCTCAAAAGAATGTTTTGCTGGCCTGGTTTGAAAGAGGATATGCAGGAATATGTGAAAGTTTGTGAAACTTGTCATTAGGTTAAAGCAGGTCGAGGCAAGATTCCAGGACTATTGCAACCTCTGCTTGTGCAAGAGGAGAGGTGGAGTGAAATATCTATGGATTTCATTGTGAAGTTGCCTCGTACTGTGCATCACTATACCCAGATACTTGTCATTGTGGATAGGTTGACGAAGTATGCACGCTTTATACCTCTCACAAAGAATGCTGATGGCTTGGCTGTGGCCAAGGCTTATATGCAGCATGTATTCCCTATTATTGGGTTATTCAAAGCTATTGTATGCGATCGGGATGTGAAATTCAATGGGAATTTCTGGCGGGAATTGTTCTCTGCATTAAAATGCACTCTTCAGTTCTCTAGTGGAGATCATCTGGAAACGGATGGGCAAATTGAAGTGAATCAAATTCTAGAAGATATAATGAGATCTTATGTGGACACTCAGCAATCCAGATGGGAGGACTATTTGCCGATTGTGGAGTTCGTTTACAATAATGGTTCCAGCAGAGCATCAAAACTAGCCCGTTTGTGGCTATGTTTGCGAGAAATCCCAGGGGACCTGTATCGCTTGGTTTTGAAGGGCTGACTATTGATGCTCCTATAAGTATGCTTGAAGGCATGGATGTGACACTTGGATTATGTCAATTGCATATGAGACATGCCTAGGATTGGGAAAGGGCACATGCCAATTTGTCGAGAGCCCCGATCGAGCTACATGAGGGTCAGATGGTATACCTTCATGTGGTCTTTCCTGCAAATTTTAAAAGAAAAACAATATTGCCACTGCTTGCAGGAAAGAAACCAAAGCTCTCCCCGAGGTACAGTGGTCCTTATAAGATTTTGAAGAAATATAACGATGTTGCCTTCAAGTTGCAACTTCCACCAAATGTGGACATTCACCCAGTTTTCCATGTGAGCCAGTTGCGACCAGCTCTGGGCAAAGTGTTGGCGGATTTTTCCCACAATCCCCAACAAGTGGCCTCAAAGGCAAAAATCAGGATCACTTTGATGCTGCAATATGAAATCAAAGGCTTGCAATATGAAATCAGTGTAGAATAAGGGATTTGAAGAAAAACTTGGAAGAATAATTTTGGGCCCAAAAGAATTTTTATATAAGCATAAAACTTCAAATACAAGAGGGTCCCTCCATGTCTCTAAACCATGGAGGGGCCTTTGATCCAGTTCAAGGAAGAGCTGCCACCATCCCAAGAACTTGGAGCAAGGCAAGAGAAGGAGCTCGTGCTTCTCAGAAATCTTTTATAAACATTACTTTTCATCTTGACCTTTAATTTTTGCCTCTTAATCTCCACCTTTGATCTTGCCTCTTCATCTCAACCTTTAATTTCGACCCCTTCATCTCCACCCTTGATCTTGCCTCTTTATCTCAACCTTTAATTTTTGCCTTTTTTAATCTTCACCTTTGATCTTGCCTCTTCATCTTAGCCTTAGATAATGTACCCCTCTTCAACCACTAAAAAATCTTAGAAGCCCTTAAATTTAAACAACTAGATCTAGACCCTTTTTTTATTTTTTGGTGCCTTAGACCTTTACAACATTTGGGCTTTATAATCGATCCCCCTTCCAATGGTTCTCTTTCTTTTCTCTTTTTCCATGTTGACCGGGTGCCAAAAACCCGGTCAACATCTCGCCCAAACAAAAAATGGGCCGGTCCCCTCGGCCCTCTTACTTCAAAGTTTTTCATATATTTAGTACAATAGTTGGTCCCTTAGACTCAATAAGGAATTATGGGTGTTGGCCTGGCTGGGGAACCAGGTTCAACACAAAGCTGCAAATGTTGTGCCTTCTCAGGAACACATGGTGGAGTTTGATAGAATCCCTACCCCTGAAAGAGTATTGAATTCCCGGATAGTGCAGATCCGCCAAAGAGACCAGATGGAATTTCTAGTAAAATGGGAACATAGACCTGTCTCAGAAGCGACGTGGGAAAGTCGTCATTTCATGACTCAATATTCGAATGTTATGGCTCAATGGTCTGGAGCTAATTCTCGAGGACAAGAATCCCAGGAGGGGGAGTATTGTTATGCCCAAATAAATTTGCAGACCATTGTTCTATATTTTGCATGCATGCTAATATTTGCCATAACGGAATGTTGTATGGTATATGGCTAGTCTAATTGTGAAGTGCCCAAGAGCAATTGGGACTAGGGGGCGGCTAGACGTGATCAATCTAGTTGCTAAGGAGGCCTTGTGCCATATTATAATTTGTGGGCAAATTATGATGGGGCAGGGCAAGCCTTATTGGGTGACCCATTGAAATTAAAATGAAACCTCTAATGGTTTAAAAACCATTGGATATAAAAGGAGTGAGCATCCTTTAATCGGGGCAACCATTATCGTGAAATATGAGGCAGCGGGCTGCCAAGACCAGTTGCTGCAAGGCGAATATTGGACATCCTGCAGGAAGAACAGAATCCCAAAGAAGCGAGGAGCAGGTCGAACTGCGTACGAACCATTGTGGAATACAAGGATTGGGCTTTCTACGAGTTCTGGTAAGAAATTAATCTGGCTTGATTGTGGTGGTAACATCACCGGCCTGAAGAATTAATAGAATAAAACCAGAACCTCCTTGTATTATATGAATAATTTATTGGTGTGCTATCCTTTTGGAAAGGGGGAAGGCTTGCATAACTCAGTCTTGCATAACTGGATTCCAGTTCTGCTCTTATGCTATCTCCCTTTATGTTGAGCCGGGTGTTTTAGGGAGTTGTATTTGGCTCAAGCATGATGAGCTGGAACTGTAATCCTTCTATGGGTTGTAGTACCTTGCACACCGGCTATAGTTTCTGCTGTGAACTACCAGGCTGATGCTTGCTATATTATGGAGACACCATTGTGGTGGTGAGGCGGTATGGGGCAATGATATAGGACATTGCCACATAATTGCCAACAGTCTAGCGACAATGAGTTGTTTCCAATGCTCTGTGTGTGCATCTTTGGATGCGTAGCTCTAGGAGTTGTGATGCAGAGCGGATAAGCACTTGACGTATAGGGGGATGCCCACTGGGAGCACTTTCCTGTGTGAACCGGTAGGGCTCTGCGAACCGGTGGGGCTCTGCAACCGGCGAAGCCGGGAGCGGGTCACCGGCCACACCGAAAAGTGCGACCGGTGGGCATTCCCCTACAATATGGAAATAGAGAGCTTTTTTTTCTGCGTTTTTTTTTTTTCCTTGCAGGCGGCGATGACGCTGCTTCAGAAGTGTGTTTCTTTAACTTTTTTTTCCTTGAACTGATGCGGAGGTGCGGCATAGTGGCGATGACGCTGCTTTCTGTGTTTAATGGCGCTGTTTTTTGCTTTATGTGGCGATGGCACTGCTTTCTGCGATGGCGTTTCTTTAACTGCGTTTTCTTTAACATTCTTTTCAAAACTCTGTTTTCTTTAACGTTCTTGCTTCTAATCTTTCAAAGCATTGCAGAAGAAACAGTGCAGAGGTATATGGAGCATAAGAAATACGACACTTTTCGGCCGACCTTATGAAGGATCTTTTAGTGTGATCTAGAATGGCGCCCGTATCTTCTTTTTATTTTAGGATGGGGTTGGGAATTGTGTCAAGGAATGCCGCATGTTACGCCACATGCGGCGTTCCCTTTCGCCTTGCAGTCCCCCCTGCGGGACGCTCGCAGATGGCATTGATTGCGAAATTTGAATCCGCAGAGCTCCCATCCAAATCATATTGTTTTCACTCCCTACATTTACGATTTCTATTTTTCCACGAGTCCATCCAATAGATCGTCGAGACACTTTGATGCTGGAGTTTCAAGTCTCAGGTTTTCTTCTGTTAGCTTCTACATTCATGCATTTTTCTAAGCTATTTTTCATTTTTTGTCTAAAAAGAGTGGATGAAGACAGGGTTCCGCTGCATCACAGATTGATTGGCATGGCTCGGATTCGACTGTCAAATCTTCCAGAGTATGCAAGGCTTTGTGGTAAGAGGGCGAAAATTTACATATTTTTAGTGTTTATAGGCTTTTCGGAAAAGATCGTGGAATGCTTGATATGCCTTTAGGCTTCAAGAAGCTGTTGTGATTCTTCAAGCAGCAACTGCTCCTCTGATGAATCGCCATCTCTGGGTAGAGCGAAAGGCCTGATTTTGAACCACTTCCTTCTGGTTTATGCCCAACCCTATTCTTCAATCTCAAATCCTAAGCAGTTACAGACAGAACAGAGTATGGAAAAGTATTTATTACCGAGGTATTATTGCATGTTTATGTCAATTATAAGTGGCATGCAAGTTTCTAGTTATCTTAGCTAGCATTATGGATCTGCAACATTTACCAATTACTGTATTGCCAGATCTAACCTTTTCGCAGACTAACGGTAGAGGATATCTACGGTAAAATGCACAAGTTGCAATGAAGCTGCACAGGCCCCAATATATCTGTAACGGACTATATGATCTTTGAATGCATATTTTTAGTGTTTATAGGCTTTCCGGAAAAGATTGTGGAATGCTTGATGTGCCTTTAGGATTCAAGAAGCTGTTGTGATTCTTCAAGCAGCAACTGCTCCTCTGATGAATTGCCATCTCTGGGTAGAGCGAAAGGCCTGATTTTGAACCACTTCCTTTTGGTTTATGCCCAACCTTATTCTTCAATCTCAAATCCTAAGCAGTTACAGACAGAACAGAGGTATTATTGCATGTTTATGTCAATTATGAGTGGCTGCAAGTTTCCAGTTATCTTAGCTAGCATTATGGATCTGCAACATTTACCAATTACATGTATTGCCAGATCTAACCTTTTCACAGATTAACGGTAGAGCATATCTACCGTAAAATGCACAGGCCCCAATGAAGCTGCACAGGCCCCAATATATCTCTAACGGACTGTGTGATCTTTGAATGCAGATGTTAGATTGCATGTTCCCAAAGTTCTCTCACATCTACTTTACACAGGTATTTTTACATCTCATTCCATGCATTTTAGTTGTTTAGAAAGAATGGAGAAGTGTCGACAATTTTTGCACTTTGTTTCCAAGTATTTATGGTTCCGTTGTTGCATGCAAATGAAAGGCACCAGCATGCAGGATAACTTAATTGTTTCAAGTCTAGATGGCAGTTTAAGTTTGCTGGTTGCAAGGTATTAAAACAGAAATTGAACCAAATAGAATGAATGAATGAATGAATGCAGAATAAATGCATAAGAATTAGGGTATTTCTTGAAGATAATATGCAGCAAAGCTCAAGCCCATTTGAGGTATATGTGCATTCAAACTATGGATTTGGGTGCCATTCTATAACACAAAGGTAAGAACTCTAAAGCAGGGTAGCATTTGATTTTAATTCTTGCTCACTTCTCTTTTCATCTAACAACGACCGATTTGATCCTGCTAACAAAATACTATGCCATGGCAGTGGCATATTTGATCGCACGACCATAAGATGTGCTATTACATGGATCGCAAAGGTTTTCAAGTTACAGGGTTCTGATGCTCAACTTAAAAGGTGAAGGACAAAATTTTATGATTATCTTAAATACGAGCTTAGATTTGCTTCCTGCTATGGTGGAGCTTTAACTATGCTTCTTTCACTTCCTGCAATAGTGGAGCTAGGTATTTTCTTCTGTTAGATGCCTCTTCGTATATGTGATGCAACGTGTAAATGTTTTGGTTGTTCCCATATCTGTGACAACCATACGTGTAATGACAATATCCATTAGAGTGAAATACTGTGCTTATTTCTTTTCTAATCTAAAAGTCATTTGGTTGTATTTTAAAAATGTTGTCTGGTATAGCTGTGGAACTCATGAGGTTATTCCCTATAAATTTGCAGTCAACAAAAGATGCAGTTAGGCTTGCTCACGGGATTGGCTTTCCAGTTATGATTAAGGTACCAGCTCTTTATTTGCAAATAGCTCTTCCATAGCCAACTCTTTTGCTGAGAATATCAGGAATACCACTCTTGGAGATCTATTTCGTAGAAAAGGTAATCATCCAATTGTCATAGTGCATGAAATTGAGTTCTGAAGGCAGATGAAGTAACTCAAAGAATGATTCTATTTTCAATACCACTGCTTTCTGTCTCTTCTTTTCACTTTTCTCTTTATAACTGCTCTGCCCGTCCTTTATTTATATATCCATTTGCTTTCAATAGAGCATGATCTTTAATAGATCTTCATATAGGAAAATGCTCTGCTCTAATTTGTGTTGCTTGGAAATGTGTCTTCAGTATGATTGTCATTTAACTTCATCTATACTATTAGTTGTTCTGTTTGCCTTAATGTAATCTTCGATGGTGAACGTGTCTTGCATTTGGTGCTGTGTCTGTCAGTGACAACGCCGTCTTTTGGCATATTAGCATAGCAAGGATATAGCACTATGCGGCACTGTCAAACTTAAATTTGTTCTTTTTCCTTTAAACTAAATGCATATGTGGGTGCAGCATGGAGGAGGCCAAATATTGCATGGTGCTAAAAGCTTGGTGTCTAATGCTTGCAATGTAAATTCCCAAATAATCATTGTGGAGTTGCAAAGAAGGGTACCATGCAACTTAAGGAATTCAGTAAGGCTTCCTATTGTGGTAAGTATCTGGCATAGTAACCTGCATTGCATTAGGAACTTTCATTGCTAATGCCTGTCCGTATTTTAAGTCAAGGACATGGATAATCAGAAGTCTGCTTCATGGAAGGTTGTTGCCTCTGTCATGCCCATCATATAAATCAAACGTTCCTATAGGCATAAAAATGGTGCACAATGCTACTCGGAAAAAAAGAAGGTCCAGTTCATCAGGACATAATAATTACATGACGTTGGACAATTCTCTGGCAAGAAGAAAAAGATTGCTGACTCTGATAATGTAAGATCTGATTCCATGGGCTCATTTCTTCAACCATAATTTGTGGTCATTTTTGACAAGCCTCTCTTCTCAGAGTAGAAGAGGGGTCTGACTGTATTATAATCTCGGGCAAAGTAAAAAAACTATTAGTGGTGTTTCTATTTGTTTACGTCAAGCATGGTGCATTTGTATCCCCATAAAATGCAAGAATTTATATATTCGGATATTCATTTTTATGGTAGAAAGTTGTATAATATATTTTAGTACAACATATCATTTTTAGAAATCTCCAAAACTTTAATGGTGCTTTTCGTAGTGAGATGATTGCTCTTTCACTCTCTAATAGTTATGTATCTTCTAATAAGATCCCTCTCTTACTGATATGTTCTTGAACTAAGTTTAACAAGACAGATATCATACTTAGAGCTACAACATCTTGTGCATATGCAAATTTACTCAACTATTTTTTAATATCTAAAATTCTAGGTTTTATGTCTATCCAATATTTTTTCTAATCATATTTTTCAATGAGGCAAGGTATTAGATCATTTCATGCACATTTAGCCCATAATGAACATTATAAAAAAATAAAATAGTTTCAACCATGCTAAATCTTGCGAGCAATCTTAATAGTGCAACCAAATGACCATCGATCAACGTAGCATTTAATTGTTCAGAATTGGAGAGATATTGACAACCATCAAACCCTAAACCGATGCTCTAAATACTATGCACCCCATTATGCCTACCCATTCTTTTCCACTCTATCCATGAAAAGGTAGGAATAATGGAAAGCATAATGTTTACAATCCCTATAACCCTTAAACTCTTCACACTTTGCACTCCATTGCATCTATGGACACAATTTTTTTGGTTTATATATTTTGTATTCCACTTAGAAACTCTATTATGTCTACCCATTCCAAACATCCATGATTAATGCCCGGCATCGCCGGGCACACGTTTCTAGTTCCTGATTATTTCCATTTAGTGGGACCACATCCTCAGCAAACCTAAATGTTTTCTTCTTTTTTCTTGCATTTCGCGCTTCACAAGCGATAAATGTTTTCAAAACAGTATGCATTTCTTTCTTTCCTCCTTACTCTGTTTTTTAGAGCTCCAAACTCTCTTTGAATGATTTTCACTGCGGATTCCTCTTCAGCATGTGAGAATTTAGATAAATGCATGCCATGCAAAAGGGATCCAGTCAGTTTTTGGCTTCTTGGTTTTGTGGGTTCAAATCCCACGATTACTGTAACATCTCTGTAAATCTGTTATAACCGGGAGTAAGCTATAAGTTTTTAGTAGGTGCAGAATCGTCTTCCCCCTTTCCATTCCGTGATGTACTGATAGTGTGGGTGCAAATAGATCATCTTCCGACGAAAAAAGCGACCCTATTTCCATGTTGCTTATTGTAAGGGAGTTGTATACAGTCATGTGAATAGATAAGAGGGGTTTGTCTAATTAGGACACGAGTTGCTGGTGAGGTTGTGCATGCCACTGGTATGGGACGATGGTAGGCATGTACTGACAGTCGAGCGACTTAGTGGTTCTTAGTATGCTGAGTGTACCCCTTACATTGGATCCACCATCACGGGGGTTGTAGGCGACATACTGTCTAGATATGGCGGGGTGCGTCTGCTTGGCAGATGCTATGGCTGTCTGATAGCTGGCGGAGCATACGTGTGTATAGTTATCTTGTATTGTCATCTTGTTATTTGTATACGTGGCTTTCATGTATATATCCTCGTGGGAGGCAGTACTTGTTCTGTGTACTCTGATGGTTTGATGTGAATACAAATCGAAATTTTGGTTCGTAACATGAGAATTCGTCATATAGTCACATTAATTTTTTTTTATAAATTGATGTAGCCAGTATTGAGGGATGGAGCCCCACTGCAAGAAGAGAATTTTAATTCTCAATTTTATCATAACGTTCATTGTTCATTTTCTGGGAGATAATGGTTGTGCTATTGATGTTGAGGCATGCCCAAAATGTGGAAATGTTAGGATAGAAGTCGTATTTAATTAAAGTGGGACAAATCTTGAATTTTGGGACTCGGACTGAAAATGGGACTCACACCCCATAAAATTTTTTTTTGAATTGATTGCTTGAATAGAATTACACATCACACACAAAGAATTGGGTTACTTGTTTTCCTCATAAATTTTACAAACCACTAGTTGAGAAAGTTTTCAAGCTTCTCAATATTATCTACCCTCGTACAATGATATAGCATGGAGGTTGCTCATGGCTTTGTCCATCTCCCTTTTTGGGATCTTGTGTGTGTTGTCCTTTGCAGTGTGAGAACTTGGATATGACCATACCACACACTCCACCAATTCCCTCCTTTGAGGATCAGCATAATTTGCCCTCCACTTCTTCTCCCAGCAGTCGGTGTATTGCTCCTTCAAGTTGCCCTTCTTGTGTCTCCCAATGGGCTCCCAATATTGAATTTGGAATCCAGGACGCAACTCCTCTCCATCAGGCATAGTGGTGGTTACATCAGAGAGTGCCACCCTTAACCATATTGAACAGTCCTCATCGTCAGGCCTTACTAGCACAAAGTATCCTTCCTTGATGTCCTCAAAGGGATCCCACTCATGAAGATCAAACCACTTCGGCTTTGAGGCCTTACTTCCCACAAACCACTTGGAACCCTTGTTAGGACCCAAGTGAACATTCTTAGACGTGCTTGCTCCTTGAGAACCCTCCCATCTTGACTCTGGCAAGAACCCGTCTCTTAGCTTCCTCCCACATGGTTGTTCAGTTTCTAAGCATGTCACAACTTTCTCCCAAAGACTTGATTAGGGAGTCCATTTGATTTTTCTTAAGAGTGGAGGTGTGCTTTCCATTTCTAACATCATCCCAAAGTCGTTATGTAATCCTTGATGCCCTTCACTAGTTGGCTAGAGTCTTTGACATCTTGAAGGGAGGTAGTGGTTTTGGCTGCCCTTTAGGAATGAGAACTTCACCAAAGCTGACACCCCTTTGCCACAACTTCGATTCCTTGTACGGGGCATCCACAACTTGTCACCGGTCTCCACTTGTATTGCATGATTGGTATTCCATCCCTAACCCAAAACTTGAACTGAAGTGGCTTTGTGTGCCCCATCAACCGGTCCTTACCATCTAGCAAGTATCCCTCTACAAATGATTTCCAATCACGCAACCTCATCCATCAAGAAAGCCATTGGGTTGGGGTCAATGCAGCTCTCAAACACATCCATTAGTTCGGGGAGACTAGTCACGTTTTTCTCTCTTGAGCTTGGTGGAGAAAGTTCCAAAGAATCCATCTATATCATCATGCGTATGCCCAACCATCATGAATCCCACTTTCACAACTTTGAATACTCCCACCGCCATCAGTATGACATTGCCCCAAACATCCATCTATTCTTGTTTTCTTTCCAACAGCTTGTCCAATTGAACACATAGCTCCTCGGTGGTGGTTTCTCAAGTAAGGGGAAATCATCCCAAGTCCTCCTTGATTCACTAGACACCTTGGATGTGAGCTTTTTTATCTGCTTTTGGTAACAAAGCGGTTGATCATCCATCAAAGCCTCAAAAATGGGTGCTGAAGGGGAATACCTCCTCCCTTCTATTGATCCTTTCTCTAGTGTTCTCAAGCACTTGAAAATAGAGCTCACATGGAAGTTTGGATCATCCCTCCATAGATCAAGCACAAAATGACCATATGTTCCAGTTCCATGACCATGTGTTAAGACACCCGCCAGACTTACTTTCATCTGAAAAGCGTTTTGACAACGCTTGGGTAAAGGATCTAGCTTTGGCAAGAAAGTCTTGTGTATAAACTGTTCAACACGGGGAGCTTCACTTCCACTGTGCTGAAGACTCTACAGCACTCGGCAGTTACAAGGGAAGTTGTGGTTCATACAGAAAAATCTCCGGACAGGAACACAGATGCAGATGACATCACACGGGAGGAATCAGATGATGAAGCAGACGAAGATATGGTCGACTCCCCAATAATGGATCCAGATGAGCAGATCAGGATTTCACAGAGAGGGGCACAGAAAATGGAGCAGCTGGCTCAGTATTATCCGTTGGGAATATCACACAAGCCGCTTCTTGGACATCGACCTTTGAAGATTTGCACGGAGATGCCGCCTTGTTCAACCATTGTGGAATTTAATCCAAAGACACATGCCGGAGATTCTCAACTGATGGTCGCGACATCTTGTTGCATCCAATGCTCGGGATGTCATACCTTTCAGCAGATCGACCGGTGAGTTGTTCACCGGAAGTCCGAGGAAGACCTGGCGGGAAAAGACGCCCGTTACTGGGTAGTAGACGGTCGGCGTCGATTCGAGAGGGCAGCCGCAAGTATTGCGAGCCGGAGAAGGAGGTGCCGCAAAGGATCAAGGACGAGATATGCCAAGCGAGAGTGCGTAGTTCTTTCAGCCCGGAGACGCCAAGAACCGAAGCCGGGCCAAAGATTAGCCAACGCCCGAGAACACAATAGCGGCGAGAAAATTCCGCTACATAAGGTAAATAACTATCTGATTCGGCAATTTCTCGACTCGCGAGTCAAGAAAGCCCTAGCATCCTATTATTTCTCGATTTTCACTGGGGTTTCTCAACTCGCGAAGTCGAAAGCCGAGGAACACGAAAAAGTCAAAGGATCGCGGGCTTTCGACTTCGCGAGTCGAAAAAGCCGAGAAGTAAAAGAAAATTAAACATTCAAGGGACTTTCTCGACTCGCGAGTCGAGAAACCCCGGGGTGGTAAAGAACATTCGAGATTAATGGTCGACGACTGAAAGCATCGAGCCTTCCCATCCTTTCTTCCTCGGCCTCTTTGGGCAATGTCGCTTAGTTTCTATTCTAAGTTGCATCGTTCAAGAGGCGCAAGAAAGGATTTGGGAATGAGCCGGTGCTTTCACTCTGCCTTCACTCTGCACCATGTTCTCTCCTCTCCCGGGGTATTCTCGACTCAAGTCGAAAAGTCCCTTGAATCCTCTCCTTGTGCTCCTCTCACTTTCTCGACTCGCGAGTCGAGAAACCCCAGGGCAATAGAGAGAACACGAGATTAATGGCACAAAAGCATCGAGCCTTCCCAATCTTTCTTTCCCCGCCTCTTCGGGCAATGTCGCTTAGTTTATATCCTAAGTTGCATCGTTCGAAGAGGCATGAAAGCAAAGATTTGGGAATGCGCGATGCTTTCGCTCTGGCCTGGACTCTCCTATGTTTTCTCCTCTCCTTGTGGGTATTCTCGACTCGCGAGTCGAGAAACCCCCTGCATCCTCCTATTTAGTGTTTACTTCGGGTGTTTACTTCATGCTCTAACTTTGGGACATTTACTGAATGCAGTCCATATCCTGACTAGATCATACACGCTCGGCAACAGTGGAAAGCATTGGGTTGTCCTCAGCGTCCTAAAGGAAACAGGGCTCCCTCGGATAAGTGGAAGACCTTTGAGAAACTCTGCAGATATGTTCTGCTGGAAGGCCAGGAAGATGATGAGGGGGAGGATGAAGAGGAAAAGAAGAAGAGAACACCAAGAAAGGGCAGGGAGTCTCTCTCAGACCAATATGACCTCATTCTTAGTGCTGAGGCGGTCTGGGAGAAATGGACTGAGATATGGGCTCAATGGACAAGAGGCAAGCTGAAGGACAGCAATGGGGAATTTCCATGCAAGCCGGACCCAAAGTTGTTCGACAGGCAATTTATGAAAAGGATACAGGGCCTGACCGACAATGAAACACTTGATCTACAGGGCAGAATCCTGGATGGAACAATCCTGCTAAGGAAAAGTAGAAGCTCAAGAATGCAGGACGCAAAGGATTATGCCACTGTCCTAAAGAGACGGCGTGCGTTGGAAGAAGGCATCACGGAGTTCTGCAATGTTGCTTCCAATGAATACCATGACTTTGATTATTACAAGGAAAAGGCTGCCCTTGATGAGGAAGACATGAAGGAATTGAACCGTCTATGTCAACCCTACATCAACACCAAGCTAAAGCGTAACGTCAAAACCCTTCCCTTCCCTGAACGTGCTATGGCAATTCTGAAGAGGAAGCTTGGATTCGGGGTGGTCCCATTTAAGGCCGATGATAGCTCCCCCCCATTCCTGGTAACATTGGGACACAAGGGATTTGGTGGTCTGGAACTGGCACCTGGGCCCGTGGCACTATTTGCCATCAATATGATCGAAGACCCCACCCTTTTTTATGACAAAGCTGACATAGAGCAGTGGTACAAGACGTGTCTGGACATGACCGACCTGGATACTTTCAGTTTCCTTGTCTTTTGCATGCCGGGCAATCAGACAACTGCTGTCTCCCAATGGGCAGCTGATATTAACTTCAACAACAAGATCTTGTACTCCATATACGAACTTGAACATGAGTGTAGACTTGGCTTGCCGAAGGCACCAAGCTTTGCCAATATAGTTTTGGTTTTGGTTTCAAGATCGGCTGTAGACCTGGACAAGTGGTGGTCTAGCGAACATCATTATCTCGACAGGTTCATGATTTCTCAAGAGCAGATGGAACCCTGGAAGGGCAGCATATTTATGGAGGATGTGCCATCGATGGACAAAGTCAGCAATGATGGTGCGACAGGTCCTATACATAGAATTCCTATCCGGCCAAGAGTTATCAAGTACTTCATAACCAGCTTGGTCGAGGAAGATCAAATTGTATGCGAGTGGTACATGAATGGCCTGTTCTCTCAGGGGGCTATGCTTTATGGAATGAAACCTATATCCGTGGTTGGAAATAAGGACATGGTTGAAACCATTCGGTCATACCTGGATCTGCTTCATGAGCATTTCAAAGGGAGGAAGACAAATGGAAGCAGTAAGGACGATGATGACGAAGACAAACCTGAGAGCGAGGGAGAGAAACATGACGGAGACGAGAATGTCGAAGGTCTAGACCAGAATGTTGCGGAACACATCCTTGAGAATCTGAGATTGAGGTGAGTTCACTTTGCTCTCTCAGTGTTTCTCGACTCGCGAGTCGAGAAACCTTTCGGGACTTTAACCTTTTTCCATTCTCGACTCGAGTCGAGAAAACTCGTTTCCTATCTGACATCTTTCATCATTTCAGGGAGATCGAAGTCAACGACTCTGGATCATTGACAATATCTAGTGGCGGTTCACGTCGCCAGGAGGACACTGCACTCCCCAAAGACAATCAAGAGCAAGACACTGCGGACAGCCATAAAGGAGCTGAAAAAATAATGATCCCGCATATGGATCCCGATGAACCGGAAATATGGTCAGAGCCAAACTCCAACTGGGATCCAGCTGGTCCCACCAAACTTGTAATATTTGATGTCAATGGAGTTTAGCTGCAGTATACCACGATAAAGACGTCCCTGAGCTTAACAACTCGCAGATCCCGACGAAAACGGAGCATAAAATCGTGTATCCGAGGCCTAGAGCAAAGGAAATTGTTGAATGGTGCCTGGAATGGGGATTCGAAGTGGCCATATGGTCTTGTATGGCAAAGAAAAATATTGTCAATGTTCTTGGTGTTCTCGGCCTTCCAGTTTTGAAGTTCAAGTTTGTTTGGGGAAACGAAAGGGTCGAGCATGTGTCAGACCTCGATCCAGCCATCACAAAGGGGAAGCATATTATGGTGAAAAGGCTGGACATGGTTTATGAACAATTCCCGGACTTTGGCAAACACAACACGCTGATCATAGACGACTCCGCCTACAAGTGCTATCATAACTCGCAAAATACAATCATTGTTAAGACTTATCGACCAGAAGAGTATGAGACGGATAGGTGGTTGTCTTTTGGACTTTGTCCTGTCTTGGCGGAATCCCTCTTTGCCATTCTTGTGGCCGATGTGATTAGGAACTATCCGAGCCTCAAAGAACCCGATCCAGAGAGCCGCGCGATCATGAAAGCTATGGACGACAAATATTTTGGTGATCAAGAAGAGTGACCTCTGCTTTCAGATAGTCAAATTGTGTGAATATTGTAAAGAAACGTGAAGAAATGTACTATATTTTATAATGGAGGAATGTATATTGAGTTTTCACTGGCTTTCTCGACTAGCGAGTCGAGAAATGCATGCTTGTCCTGTTGATAAAACCATTTGTATGTTTGTTTGTGTAACTGGATGCAGCCATAATCTATTGTGATAATGGTTGTACATTGGGTTTCCTGGGCCTTTCTCGACTCGCGAGTCGAGAAAGGCACTGCTTGTCTCGTTGACGCAACCATTTGTATGCTTCCATGTGTGATTGGATGCAACCATATTCTAATGGGAATGGTTGTACTTTGACTTTTCCGGGCCTTTCTCGACTCGCGAGTCGAGAAAGGCACTACTTTTCACGTGATTGGATGCAGTTATATGGAATGAATGTTCTCTATTGTAATTTGATTTCACCATTCTTTTCTTCGTTTTGACTAATGGCACCGTAATTGTTAATCATAGACTCTCCTTGCTCCAGGTGGTTCAGGCACAGTTCCGACACCAGCACAGATCCCGTTCAGGCATCACAGAGACCGCTCCAGGCGGCACAGATCCCGCTCAAGGCGGAAGAGATACCGTTCTGGCACAGATCCCGCTCACGCTACACTCTTGCCCGGCCTTTGGGATAAGGTTGCTCGTGAAATTAGACGCCATGCACACCCTCGGGATAAAGAAGAGGGGCAGAAATTTGAGACACTCCAGAAAGCTCAAAGCATCTTGCAAGCATTGCATAACATCCACGGGGGTTGGGGATGGAGCATATTCGATGAGAAGCTGCGGGAGGAGAGTGGAGAAGTCGGGTGGACAGGTCAGCCGGTGGCTCCAGAGGCACCTCCACGTGAGGCATTCCACGCTCTTCAGGTTGCCCCCAAGGCTTACAGTCGGCGTGAAGAAGCGCCGCAAGTTAATCCCCTAAGGTGGACCACCTACCACGATGATGTAACTGTAGTGACAGCAAGACCGCCATGGTCTCTGCGTCCGATGTAAAATACATTGTACCTATTCAATTTATTAATAAAAATTATTTTTCAACTAGAGCTTTCCTTTGTTTTAGTTGCATTGTTCTTGTTCTCGACTCGCTATCCAAGGAAAACTGGAAGAAAGCTTGGATGCACAATAACAGACAAAAAATCGAATTAAGGATAGTTTTCGGGTCGGGGTGCTCCTTTTCGTGTAAATTAACAGGGTTCCGAAAAAAAGTGGGAATGGAATGAGTCCCACTTTAATTAAATACGACTTATAGTATTTGATTGCTCGTGCTGTTAACAACGACAAGCTTTAAAACTGTAATAATGTCGTGGTTGTACATTTTCTATTACTTGTTGTAAAGAATGTGGTAACTGTATAAACGACACGGAATATGTGGAGACACTGTCATTGGATCTGTTATGTGCACCATGTTGGTGTAGATTACCAAAGTGCAAAGAGTGCAACGGGCATGGTTGTGGAACACATGCAGATCACTTTATTCGCAGTCTTGATACAATGTCCATGTGTGCCGATTGTCGGGGTTCTTCCCCTGAGCAGCGGGGCCTGTTGTATTTTTTGTGTTGCTGGGGTTGGTATCTGTAATATTCCACTGCACAAAATTTGGCTGAGTCAAAGTTTTTTCTTTTATTTTGTTATACATTTACCTTCAACAAATAAAAATCCTATAATTTGTATTATATTATTTACAACATTGCATTTAGATGTCAAAGTATAAAGTATTAAGTAGATATTGTTTTGTATAGTTGAGGCGAACAGGTCAACACCCACCAAAGGCATTTTTGTAAAAAGTACTATCTTATTATGGTTGCAGTGGACCAAGGGAAGCTGTCTAAGGGAGTCAGCGACAAAACTTGCCGGATGTCAAGCCGTTCGAGACGCTGAGGTCTGAACTGCTCCAGCAGTTCGGGGACGACCGGCTCAGACGTCAAACCGGCCGTCTCTAAACCAGTTCATGTGAACGCCTAGAAATCTACATGTGAGGCGCCGCCTCTAACTAAGCTAATCTTGATCTTGCTCGAAAACTTGCGTGTACTTGAAGTTTAGACAATAACTTTGCCTTTCAAATATTAAAAGGTCATTTTTATCTTTTACCCTTTATACCTTTTTGCAAATATAAAGCATAGAGATCTTGGGCAACTAGGGACGTGTTCTAAGCGGCAAGCCATAGGCCGAGAAACCAAACGTATTCCTCAAAGCGCAGCTATGGTGAAGAGCGGGTCAGAGAGCCAAGCAGCCGGCCCTTCTGGCGCATCCGGCGGCCTCTTGCGCCGGCGTTTTTCTCCGTCTAGTGGCAGCGTTCTCCGTTTCCACACGGATGATGTCCCCGGGTTGAAGATTAGCCCCACTGTTGTTTTGATCATGAGCTTCTGCCTCATTGGCTTCGTCACTGCGCTGCATGCTCTCGGAAAACTCTATCATTAGTTTACCGCCAGCGCTTAAAGCTCTTTTTAGGTCAGATCTTGGCCCTTTTTGTTGAATCGATTCATTTTTGGGCTTTTCAGTGTAGACCTGGCCCAGAATTGGTCGTTTTTTAATGTCGGCTTTGTTTCAAGAGATATTTGTTGAAATGATTTCTGGGGAAATCCCTGCGGTTTTGCAAGAAATCAGTCTTTTAGAATTATTTTGTATGTTGTTGTTTATTGGCATGCTATGTACTCTTTAGAATTATTTTGTATGTTATTGTTTATTGGCATGCTATGTACTCTTTGTATGGTTTTCTTTCCATACAAAGCTGGGTACTCTGGGCAGTTCTGTGTTCACAGTGATTACTGCTGCAGTGGCACTTCCTGACTTTTACATGCTTCTTTTACACTTCTTGACTATACATGCTTCTAAATTTTCCTTGGATTTTAAGGATGTCTGGAAATCTGGTGAAGGCATTCAGAGTCAGATCTTTTACACTTCCTGATTGTACATGCCTACTTCTTTATGATTAGGGTGGAGAGAGGAGGTTATCCTTGATTTCCTCGTCAAAGGATCTGATTTATTAACACTTTTCTGGCTCTTGTCTATCCATTCTAGCTTTTTAAGTGGTAGGAAAATTCATTTCCACGTAATCCATAGGATTCATGTATCATGTTACGACTGTCTCTCATGTGAATTGTGTTTGTCAGTTATAATATGACAGATCAGTTCAGAAATGTCTCCTTTATTATAGGATTCATGTATCATATTATATGACCTTCTCTCATGTGAATTGTGTTTGTCAGTTATAATATTACAGATCAGTATTCAGAAGTTTCTCCTGAACATTAACATTGGACATACTGGTATTTGAGTCCATGTCCTCAGTATCTCTCCTTAATTTTCATTTTTAGTAGGTTCTTCGTACCAAGCAATTTATATCCATCTACTTAGGATTGAAAAAGAGACATATACTCAGGGTTCTCCAATTAATTGGGGTCCTTCAAGGGCAACTCACGCTTGTTTCAGACAAAGGATATTGTTATCAATGGAGTTGCAAGCGGAGTAAAATAAAATACTGTGATACATGCAATGCTATATGGACCCCCATTCTCATTGCTCACATGCAATAGCTGTATTGACTTTTTAATCACAACTGCCCTTGGGTTAATCAGTGTATTAGACCGGTCCTTTTCTTTCATGTTCTTTTAGTTAACTGGTTATGTGGAACTTCACAAGTACTAATTTGATTGTGGTATTTGCAGAGGAATTATTATGTCTTTGCAATGTCAATTTTGTTAGAATTTGTGCCCGGGATTTGAACCCAGAGGAAAACCACTACACAGCCCCGTCTCCGGTTATTTGTTTGTAAATTGGCTTTTAAGTCTGTGCTGTCTCCCACTACCTCAGCATAATAAATCAGCTCCTTTTCACAATCCTATGCCAGGTAAATCAGATTTCTCCAGTCTACAAAAGCTCCCAACAACAGAGTCTGCACAAATCGTCCACAGCTGGATCTTCACAGCTCACAGTTCACAGATCTTCACGGCCTTCTAGCCTTAAGCAACCTGCTGGTTTTTCTCACCACAGCTTCATACAGCCAAATCCGAAACACCTACTTACTCTGATTCCTTCAGTCTGCCGGTTTTTCTCACGACAGCCTCCTACAGTCAGATCCGAACCACCTGCTTACTCTGATTGTTTTCACCTGCCGGTTTTCCCACGACAGCCTTCTACATCCAAATCCGGAACACCTCCTTGCTCTGATTCCTTCAGTCACGTCTCTCCATCCGATCTCCCCTTTTATCAGATCCGTGCACCGACCTACTCTGTTTTTCCTCTTTCATTTTTTTTTTCTTTTTGCCACGTCATCCAAACTTCCACCATTAAAACTTACATTTTCAAAATACAACTGAATGCTGGATGTCGATTTCCATCACTCCCCCTCAGCCAGCATTCATCTTCCTCCTGTAATGCCAATGTCTTTCCTAAATTGTACATGTTTAGCTTCATTCAATGCTTTTGTTAGGATATCTGCTTGTTGTTTACCTGTACATATATATTCCAAATCAATTTCACCTCTAGCAACTATTTCTCTGATGTAATGATAATGAAGATCAATATGCTTTGTTCTTGAGTGTAAGACAGGATTTTTGGCAATGGCAATACAACTCCTATTATCACAATATAATTTCGTTGGGCATGCTTGTTTTTCTCCTAACTCACTTAATAATCGCCTCAGCCAAACTATTTCTCTGCTTGCTAGAGAGGCAGATACATATTCAGACTCTGCGCTAGACATTGCTACACAGTTTTGTTTCTTGCTACACCATGAGATAACTGTTCCGTTGAGCTTACACAGATACCCTGTTGTGGATTTGCGTTAAATCTAAGTCTCCATAATGCGCATCAGATACCCGGTTAATTACGCATAACCGAGCTACCTCGGGATTTTTGTCATGACTTCTAGTATAACGATTCCAAGGCGCAATGTACCCTTCCGGATATCTAAGAACACGTTTAGTTTTGCAATCCAATGTTCCCGGCTGGATTATTCAAATATCTACTCAACAAATTTACGACAAAATGCAATATCGGTCTAGTGGCATTTGCCACATATAGCAAACTTAGATAAGTTCTCTGTATGGTATTCTTTGCATTTTTCTGCTGTCTTCTATAGTCACAGGAGACATATCTCCACATATTCTCTTATTAACCACCAAGGGAGTTGGTACTGGCTTACATTCTGTCATAAAGAAATCATCCAGTATCTTTCTAATGCCCTGTACCTGTGTTAAAATCAACACCCCAGCTTGTCTATCTCTATAAACTTCCATGCCCAAAAGTTTCCTCAAGCCACCGAGATCACTCATTTGAAATCTATTTTTCAAAATATCTTTGCAATCATTTAAAATACTTTGATCACTTGCGCTCATAACACAATCATCAACATATAAAGCTGTAATGCAGAATTTACCATTCACTTTCTTTATGTATAAATTACCCTCACTTTCTAATTTCTCAAATCCTTGAGATAATAGGAACCCATTTATGCATACATACCATTGTCTAGCCGCCTGCTTAAGCCCATATACCGCCTTTTTTAGTTTGCAGACTTTGTCACCTTGCACCTCAAAGCCAACCGGCTGCTCCATATAGATCTCTTCGTCCAAAACTCCATTCAGGAATGCAGTCTTTACATCCATATGATCAAGTTCCAAATCATGCTCCACTGCTAAAGCAATTAAAGCTCTCAAACTTGTTAGTTTCACAATAGGAGAAAATGTATCATGATAATCTTTACCATACTTCTGTGTAAAACCACGAGCCACAAGTCTTGCTTTGTACCTTTCAATTTTCCCGTCTGGTCCTTTCTTTATTTTGAAAATCCACTTACATCCGACTACATTTTTCTTTTTTGGTCGAGGTGCAAGATCATAGGTACCTGTATGTCTAAATGACTCGAGCTCTTCACACATAGCCTTTCTCCACTTATCTGCATCTAGTGAATTGATAGCTTCGTCATATGTTTTAGGCTCCATGACATTTGACACAGAAGGTGGACGTTGCTCTCGTGTGCTGTCTCCTAATTCATACTCTTTGAATCTTGATGGTGGTCTTCGCTCCCGAGTACTTCTACCATGCTCATTTCTCCCATATAATGATGTATCAAAAGATACTTCCTGCTTCAATCTTTCTGCATCACTTCTATGCAAACGAGGTTCTTCCACGGACGGCTCTTCTACACTTGCAGGTTCTAGCTCTTCAGTTTGCTCTTCCAAGCTTATCTCCATACTCTCATCTTCTAGTTCTGCTACTCCACCTTCCGGTTGCTCCTCTGTATCATCATCTTCTACCTCTTGAGCCTGTACAACTTCTGCTTGATGTTCTTCCTTTTCTATGTCATCGGTATCATCATCAAACCAACCTGCTGGAGCCCAAGGTTGACTTTCTTCTCTTTTTTGTGTCAAACTTTGTGTCACAACTCTATCTCTATAAAACTTAGTTTCATCAAACACCACGTCTCGACTTACATAGATTTTCCTAGTTTTGGGATCATACAATCTGTATCCCTGCTCCTCATAACCAACTAGATAAGTCTCTATGCTTCGATCGTCTAACTTGGACCGCAATTCCTCGGGTACATGCATATATGCTAAACAACCATATGCTCGCAATCTTTCTACAGACTGTTTTTGTCCAGACCACACCTCCTCAGGAATTCTCCCTTCAATACCAGATGATGGTAACTTGTTCTGGATGTAGCATGCAGCCTGTACTGCTTCTGCCCATAAATAGTTGGGTAACCCTGCATGTTTCAGCATAGATCTTACTGCATCCATAAGAGTTCTGTTCTTTCTCTCAGCAATACCGTTCTGTTGTGGGGTATGTCTACAAGTAAAGTGACGTCGGATCCCCTTTTCACGACAAAACTGCATGAATGCCCCAGACATATATTCTCCCCCTGAATCTGAGCGCAAGCGTTTCAACTTTCTAGACGTCTCTCGTTCAGCTTCTGCTAGATACAATTGGAATGCCTGGAATGCTTGATCCTTTGATTTCAGGAAATAACACTTTGCCCTCCGAGAAAAATCATCTATAAACGTCATAAAGTATGTTTTGCCACTCATACTTTGAACACGCATCGGACCACACAAGTCACTATGCACCAAGTTCAAAATTCCAAGCGTTTTAGCAACGCGAGGCCGGAAAGTGTTTCTAGTCTGCTTCCCAAGCATACACCCATGGCATATTCTATGTTCACTTGCATTTATGTTGGCAGGCAAACCCTCTACCAATTCATGTTTGCTCATAATTTTTATAGTTCCGTCACTTACATGAGCACACCTCAGATGCCACAATTCCAGGGGGCTAATACTCCCAATACAAGGAAAAGCATCCAAGCAATATAGTTTCCCCCTTCTCCTAGCATATATATTTCTACCATTACCCACCATTTCGCAACGAGATGCATCAAAATTTACTTTGTACCCTGCATCTACCAAGTCTGCTACCGAAATTAAATTGAACAACATACCAGGGGTATACAGCACGTTCTCCAAACTCACTTTTCCTTCACCATTGTGAAAGAACTCCAACTTTCCGCAACCTTTAACTTCATGTAAATTACCATTTCCCATTTGTACGCAAGGGGTCTCAGACTCTTTTAATTTTTTTATCAATTTCTCTGAAGCAATAACAGTCCTTTCTGCCCCAGAATCAATGGTTAATGAAACTGCTGCCGAATCCCTTGCCATGGCCACAAATTGTAACAAACTTTGCTCTGATACCACTGTTAGAATTTGTGCCCGGGATTTGAACCCAGAGGAAAACCACTACACAGCCCCGTCTCCGGTTATTTGTTTGTAAATTGGCTTTTAAGTCTGTGCTGTCTCCCACTACCTCAGCATAATAAATCAGCTCCTTTTCACAATCCTATGCCAGGTAAATCAGATTTCTCCAGTCTACAAAAGCTCCCAATAACAGAGTCTGCACAAATCGTCCACAGCTGGATCTTCACAGCTCACAGTTCACAGATCTTCACGGCCTTCTAGCCTTAAGCAACCTGCTGGTTTTTCTCACCACAGCTTCATACAGCCAAATCCGAAACACCTACTTACTCTGATTCCTTCAGTCTGCCGGTTTTTCTCACGACAGCCTCCTACAGTCAGATCCGAACCACCTGCTTACTCTGATTGTTTTCACCTGCCGGTTTTCCCACGACAGCCTTCTACATCCAAATCCGGAACACCTCCTTGCTCTGATTCCTTCAGTCACGTCTCTCCATCCGATCTCCCCTTTTATCAGATCCGTGCACCGACCTACTCTGTTTTTCCTCTTTCATTTTTTTTTTTCTTTTTGCCACGTCATCCAAACTTCCACCATTAAAACTTACATTTTCAAAATACAACTGAATGCTGGATGTCGATTTCCATCAAATTTTGTACATTATTAAATTTCCAATGAATGAGCATCAAAATTTTGTTTTTTTTTTTTTACTTTGTCAACAATGTTTTGTATATTTGTCTTTGCAATGTCAATTTTGGACATTAAATTTACGATGGATGAGCATCAAAATTAAGCTTCAGCAACAATGAAGTGATTGCTAGCATCAATTGCACTTATGGCATTTATGTTTGTTGCTGTGTGGTTGGTAGAAGGTTCTGCAATTTTTCCTCTTATAGAACGAATCAAATGCTTCCAACTTTTATTTGTGCTAGATTTGCTGCAGTGGCTGTTGGCTTGGTTCGGGAAGTTCCCCGGAACCCTTGTAACCTGCTGGACAAAATCCAGATTTAAGAGATCCGGCTAAAAATTAGAGGTTTTCTTGGTATTTCCGGATGAACTGAGGCCTCTGTGTTGGAGCTTGCCGGGATAGGTATGGGACTGCCGGAATGGTGCTGATTAACCCTAGAAAATTTCCCGAGAAAATTTCCCGAACCAAGGCTGTTGCCTTAGGTTGCATACTCAACACGGAAATATATAAATACTTCCATCAAAAGGGTAGCAACGGAAATATATAAATACTTCCATCAAAAGGGTACCATACATGGGGGAGAATGACACATTTCTGATCATATTTTTGGGTATTGACAATATGATTGATTTGGTGTTCAAAATCACTAGCATGGACGGAGATTTGATTGCAAGTGTGAAATTAATTCCAATCCAAGAATTACAGCAAAAAATGTGCCCAAACCAAAGCCAAAGGCTGCAAAAAATATACCAATGATCAACTACATGTTTGACATATCTGAACTCAATGTAGAATAGCGAAGGGCAATACTAAAAGGGAAAGCAGAATGAAGCACTGGATCAGAACCCAGTCTTTAACCTGTGGTTTCGCCAAAGAACTCAAATCAGCAAAAATCCACAGATAAGAGTATTGCAATGTAAAATGATAAGCTTTCCACAAAAGTTTAAACAAAATTTAAAACTTACAGTGCCCAGTCTTTAACTTGTGGTTTCTCTAGAGAATTCAAATTAGCAAAAATGCACAGATAAGAGTAATGCAATGTAAAATGATAAACTTTCCAAAATTTAAAACTTGCAAGGGTCTTATGCCTCCAAAAGTCATGTTTATTGTGTTCAAATATAGAGACACTAGGAGCACAATTTTAGAAAATAGAGACCATGAATTGGTTACCTTTGCTTTGTAAAGCATAAAATGCAACAGGTAAAAGAATATCAGGAATGCTTGTATAGTCTCCAGCATACAACTAGCATGCAACTTTACCAAACAACTATGAGTTACTCATGTAATTTTAGAATTCCCAAGCCTAGTTTGTGCATGGCTTAATTCATGTGCTAAAATACCACCATCAACTGCCATATAATTTGAACCTCCCAAATTCAGGTTCGATGGCTGCAAAGAAAACCAAGTTAATGCATCATCTTCCTGCATATAAAATATGTGAGAGCTTCTCATTTCTGTGCAACTGCATGTTCAACCAGATTCATGTGTTTTACCTGGAAATGATCCCTCGGTTAGGCATTTATTTACAGAACTTATTCTCAATAATATTCTATGTGTAACAACATAGGAAATAGCAATTTCAAGTTCACAATTATTCTATTGTCTCAAGTTTCCACTATTGCACTGCTTTACCTCAATTTTATAGTAGAGCCTTTCACTTACCTTTGTCTTTTGCTTCATACCATATACGTGCCTACAATTAATAAGGGGACTTCTACTTCAGTATTCACTTTCTAGATCTTAGTGATTGCTTAATCTAGATCTTATTAGCACTTCTCATTATAATCTGTATGCTTATTATAAGCTGCGTGTTCTAATTTGCTAAGACCATTATTTCATTCTCATAATCTCATGCCTCTCAGCTCATTTTTTTTTATTTGTGTATCAATCCACAACTACTGCAATTTACATTTGCTACAGAAATGCGACGACAACTGATAAACACTATTCTGACAAAAAAATAACTACTATAGGCTTCACCCCAGTAAAATTTGAAGAAGATACCTGAAGCTTGGTGGTAGCAGGAACACATAGGATATGGAATAGAAACATGGCGGGAACAAAGGCGTTTTTTAAAAGAATGACGTGGCAATCTTGGGCTGTGTGCTTGAATCCCCCAATTCCAAACATTGGCAATGATAATGATATTTGTAATATTTTTAGAATGTCCACTGTAGCATTGGCATGTAGAAACGTCGGTGCAAATATCTGCATCCCCGACGCTACAGTGGACATGGTACACTGATAAGCGAGCTATGGCTGTCATAATTCAGTTGCGGATAATTGTACGTATTCTGATAATCGAGCTATGGCTGTCATGTGGGTGCCAGTTAAAGGGGATAAACATCCCCCCGTTTATCTGCTGTAGGGTGCTCGCAGGGGTGTTTATCCCCTTCATCTATCTTATGATTATTCCAGCGCCATGAGCAGCTGCATTGCAAATGCTTTGGGATCTTCTACACTCCTAGGCCCTGGCACAGCTGCAGGCTGCTGCGATTTCTCAAAAATTTGCATTCCATTACTAATCCAGACGTGGTTTCAGTTACCCTGGAAGCCTGGTCGCTCCTTCAAATCTGGAATAATCAGGAGCTTCAATGGCCATAATATTGTTGAGCAAGCGGATGTCTTGGAAACATGCAAGAAGACCCAATTCTTGGATAGGAACAGAACAACAAATGGCCAATATGTTAGCTGGTTTCGAGAAGCTTGGCCATACATTCAAGGGCACTTGGGCAGTACCTTCGTGGTCGTTATTCCAGGAGAGGTCATGGCAAACAAGACAGCTCTGAATGGCATTTTACAGGTACATCATCTAGTTATTTTTTAATCTTTTAGAGTTGTGTCTGTCTGGCTTTATTCGTGGTTTGGCTCAATTGGATGCCTCTATTATTCTTTATTTGGACAGGACATCTCTCTTCTGCATGGATTGGGGATTAAATTGGTCATAGTGCCAGGAACACATGTGCAAGTAGATGTTCTTCTCAGGGAAAGAGGTAATTGATCTGAACTTATCATCTTATTAAGAAGAATATTTGCGTGACTATTCAAAATGGTGTAGGGTGTGTGAATTTCGTCTGCCAACATTTAAAGGAGCCAATAAAAATGTTGCATGGAGAACCAATATCTTGATCATTTGTTTTCTCTGGATCATTATGTTCTTGATTGTAGTTGATGGAAAAAACTTACTGTAATGAAGGGGACGGAAAGATGTCTTTATTTGAAGTTTTATAGTCTCTTGTAATATGAAACTAGTACTTATTGGGACACCCATTTAATATCCATGAATCAGCTTATCTGCTTTTCAGGTCAGGAGCCTAAGTATGCTGGAGCATATAGAATAACAGATGCAGCAGCATTGGAGGCTGCTATGGAGGCTGCAGGAAAAATTCGAATAGAATTAGAAGCAAAACTATCACGAGGGCCCTTAATTCCAGTGCTACGTCGGCATGGTCAAAATGGCCGTTGGAATGAGGCCGGAGTTAGTGTGGCAGGCGGTAATTTTCTTGCAGCAAAGGTGGAGGCTTCTCATTGAGACTTGGCATATGATGGCTTTGTATTTTTGTGGATAGTTCCCTTTGAATATCAGATTTGTTATTTTCATGCCCTTTTGATTGCCCTTTCCTGTTACAGCACTGTCATGTAAGTCTACACTTTAGTCAGATGGGTCATAATTCTTGCTGTTGGCATGCATCAATGTCAAGTATATCTCTTTTTCTCATTAACTCTGTTCTCCTTTTCAGCGCAGGGGTGTCATCAATGGTGTAGACTATGGTGCAACTGGGGAAGTAAGAAAAATTGATGTGGCTCGAATTCGCGAGAGGCTAGATAGCAACTGTATTGTGCTATTAAGCAATCTTGGGTGGACGAGCACTGGAGAGGTTTTAAATTGCAAGTATGGCTATATGGCTTCTCTGTCCCCTTTAATGCATTCCCTTTTTTTTAAGCCACTAGAAAGAATAAGTGCAGAATGGTTTCCTGTTAAGTAATTTAACTATTTGTCTGCAACTGTATTGTCCTACAAACACTGGAGAGGTTGTAAATTGAAAGTATGTCTATATAGCCTTCTCTGTCCCCTTTAATGCATCCCACTTCTAAGCTAGTTGAAAGAATAACTGCAGAATGGTTTCTTCTTAAGTAAGTTAACTATCCGGCTGCAAAAATTTACGATGATCCTGATCCAACTTACAGATAATCATTGTCTTAAATGACCTCAAAACATTTTTTTTTTTTTTTTGGGGGGGGTGTACCACTTAGAAATCAGTTTTCTAAGCTTATTGTTGTTTATTTAAGCTTTAGTAAGATGCTGCTTGTGCTGATGCAGTACCTATGAGGTGGCAACAGCTTGTGCCATTTCTTTGAAGGCTGATAAGCTGCTGTGTCTCCTGGATGGTCCCATTCTTGATGAAAGCTCCAACCTTATCAGGTTCTTGACTGTTGCAGAAGCTGATCACCTGATAAGAAAATGGGCTACTCAGAGCTCTACAGCTACTGACTATGTGAAGGCTGTTGTTGGTCCAGGATATGTGAAAAGTTTGGGAATAGATACATTTCTGACTAATAAAGAGAGTAATTCTGGGTCACGTAATGATGTAAATGAAAGCAACGGAATACCAGCTGAAAATACAGATGGTCAAGGGTTTGCTATTGGTGGTAAAGAAAGGCAGAGCAGAATATATGGCTGTCTTTCGGAGTTGGCTGCAGGTGTCTATGTTTGTCGAGTAAGGTTCTTGTTCTTATCACAAGTTTTGGTTAGAAGTCTTCTTTCTGCTTTCATTTGCAAGAAAGCTTTTGTTTTTATATGCCCTTGTGAGCGTGTGCATGTACTTACTCCATTAGGTGTTCTGATGAAATGCAAAATCTTTAGTATATTTCAATCACCTAATGCATTTGTCAGATGAAATTCAGAAGTTTTACTTTTGAAACAATAGAGAACATACAAAGTTTTGTTGGAAAACCTCATCAATGAGATGCGCTTGAAATACTATATCATAGTCTACTTTTGAATGTCTTTTTTTTTGCATTAAAGGTTTGTCGATCAAGCATGTTGAATCCTGCCATTGAGTTTGAGAATCATGAAATGTGGGAATGCATATCTCAATAGTACTCTATAACTTAAAAATCCAGCATGGACCTTCTTGTAATTACAAAGTAACAAGTGATAAGACTCAGCTCCTAACAATGTCGGCATCTTTTCAGAGTGGTGTTCGCCGTGTGCATCTCATAGATGGTACTACAGAAGGTGTATTGCTGCTTGAGCTTTATACACGAGATGGTGTAGGAACAATGATATCAAGGTATGGTATGTAAATACTTCTAACAACGTGAAACATACTTGTTTATGTGCAATATGCCAATTTGGAGCATGCGGTCTGCAAATTTTTTTTAAGCAGTAAAGTATTCTGTACCTCATCAGTAGAATGTGTAAAATATAAAATGTAAATATATCCACAATCTCAAAAAGACCCGCGGTTGTAGAATTTGAAACTTGCATTTAAAGGGTGTAATTTTTTGTGATCAAAACGAATGCTATAAATATTTTTGGTTAATGCATGGTTAAGTTCTTACAGTGATATGTATGAGGGCATTCGTTCAGCAATGCCGACTGACATTCCTGGTATTGAAAGCTTGCTTCGGCCACTTCAAGAAAGTGGAGTGGTAGTTAACCGACCTCAAGAGCAGGTAGGCTGATGCGTTGGGTATTTATGCTTGTTTAATTGGTATGTTATTCTTGGTAATTGGTGCAGCTTGTCGATGAACTGGATTTTTACACAGTTGTGGAGAGGGATGGTTCAGTAATTGCGTGTGCTGCTTTATTTCCATACTTTGAAGATAGATGTGGTGAAGTGGCTGCTTTTTGTGTTTCTCCCGAATGTCAAGGTCATGGGCAAGGCGATAGCATGCTTGGTACGATTTCTCTTCTTTCAGAATTTAAATTTGTATTGTTTGCAATAACTAAACAATCCTGGACATTTAGTATACTATATTAGAACAGTATTAATAAAGGATTACAATTTCGTGCACGCTTTTATCATTTGGATAAGTTTATAAGATGGACTTCTGCCTCAGATTATATAGAGAAGAAAGCAGCGAGAATGGGCCTCAGTAAGCTCTTTCTACTGACTACTCGCACTGCGGATTGGTATGCATGAAAGTTGTGTTGGTAGGGCTGTGGGTGTAGCATGTTCTCTAATACTTATTTTCTTCGTATAGGTTCATGCATCGAGGCTTTTCTTCTTGCACAATTGAGACAATTCCTTTGGATAAAAGAAAAAAAATAAATTTGGCTCGTGGTTCAAAATATTATGTGAAAGAACTACTACAGAATATAACGACTTGACCACCATTATGTGTGTGCTGTAAATTCAGCATAAATCCCTCGTAATCTATGCCACTTTCCTTAAGTTTTCTTCAGGTCATTAGCAGGTTTGCCTAACCAGAGACACGATCTTGTGCAATTCTAGCTTTACCATCTGTATGCCATGTGTCATGCCACGTCATACCTTTTTCCTTACTTTTTTTTGACGTGGACACCCACGTCACCCAACATTCTAGCAATTTTTTCTTTCCAAGGTTCTTTTCTGTTGAGCAGCTTAAGGTTTTTGTCTTCTTCTCTTGTCTACTAGTTCTAACTCGTGTGTCCTATCTGAAGCTTGCAAAACCCTCTGCATAGATGCCCTCAAAAGCGGAGCCCTTTACGTGCTTGCCCGCGAACTTTCTGAGAAAATCAAAGTTTTTGAGACTATGTATAAGGGTTCTGAAATCGTCATCAAAGAATCTTGTGTTCAATCTTGTGTTCTGACGAAAGGCCAGAAAGTATATTCTGAGATCATCTAGAAAGGACTGAAGGACCTATACCTGGTATCAACCTTAGCAACGTGTATGCAAACAGTGGCTTACTACCAGACGCACAAGAACTCTTTGACAATCTATCCATTCAGGATGTTCCTTCCTATAATGCACTACTTGCAGGATATGCAGCAAATGGGTTGGTAGAAGCATTGAAGTTATTTAAACAGCATATTTCCTAATGAGAAGATATTTGTTTGCATTTTGGAGATGTGTGCTAGCTTAGGAGCCTTAGACAAGGGTACACAAGGAAATGTGAGGAAGGGATATGAAAAAGATTTGTTTGTTGCCAGTACTTTGCTCTGTGTATGCTAAATATGGTGCACTAGCAGAGGCACAAGAAATCTTTGATCAGTTGGCACACTTTGTTGGAGCAATGTAGATGGCACGAGAAGTGATTGTGTTAAGGATGCAAATGCTAATTCTAGCTGGTTCACAGGAAAAAGTCTGGAAAAAGTCTGCACCTCTGTAACTGTGTTGTAACGATCAATACTGAACTTTCATCGTTTAGGTAACTATTCTTACTGTACATGATGTTTCATCATTTAAGGTAACTATTCTTACTATACATGAAGGTATATGACCGACTAGTATTTCTATCATATGAATCAACATATAAATTCTCAAATTAAATAACATCAAATCTATTAAGCTACAATTATGAAACTATTGGTATCTGCATCATTCCCATGCATCATTCCCATGCTGTACGCTCCGTGACCAGACTTTTCAGCTGTAATTTCTGTAATTTCTTGTCCAACAGAAATTCTTGCAAACAAGCATGGGATCTCAGGCCTCAGAAGAAGAACAAATGCCCTGGATGTGTTCTTTATATCTTTGTACATATGGCATTTGGAGCAGACATTTATCATGACACTAAAGGCTTCACTCTGGAGAATTTCCTTATCTGATTCTAATACGGGTAACAATATCTTCCACGCAACTTGTCTTGTACGTGGCTTCCCATATCTTAAGGGCCGAGGAGCCACACATACACATCTTTCTGGATATGACAACTTAAGTAGTTGTAATACGTCATCCTTTATAGCATCAAGGTAAAGTGCAACTATATTATGCACAATGTAATTATAATGAGATTTATATTATCCAATAAGTGAGGCTTCCACTAGAGAAGCTATGTCCACTTGAAACGGAGTTGAGAATTTCATTTTGCACCAAAATGCTTCTAACCATGCATCGGGAACAGGCTCTGACTATGAAATAGAAGCAACTGCAACAAATAGGTCCCTTGATAAACATGTTAGATCGCTGGTTGTATTAATCAAAGCATTCTTATTAGGATACTGATTTATTTTGGTAGGGGTTTGGGTTCACGTTTCATATTTCATGTTTCAAAATCATAGACATCTCAAATTATAACGAAAAACTAGATGTGCACATCCATGCTCTGGGCAGTATATCGACGGATCTAATGACCCAGGTAGTGTAAGAGACACCTCGTTTAGAATATTTACCATAATAACCTTGGGGGATTGGGGGGGAGAGGGGGCTCCTAGGAGAAAATTGATTTGGGTTGTACAAAAAATCATGCTCGATACTATTCATGTTGAGACTCATCTTATTAAAAAAAGAGGAAGGAAGGAAGGTATTTTTATCGTCCATGGAGACCAATCGGTCTATGGGACCCAATACAAAAGCGCAGCAAGCGGATTACTACCCGGATTAAAACCCCCCTCCCCCCCCCCTCTCGAAGTGTTTTCGAGGAAAAAACCGTGGCAGCAATTAGCCTGCTGACAAACTGTTCTAATATACAAAATGCAAAAATACACAAATATATACACTCATGCCCCCACTCGTAGTGCCCGACAACGGCAGCCAAAGGGGGGGCAGGTGAACTCGCAGATCTAGTACCTCCCCGAATGTACGACCCCGCAGCACGTGATCGACGGGTAAAGTGTTCATCAGCAAATGTAGGGGCAAGTCCGGCCGTACTATGGGAGCACTCATCCTCAATGGCACCCGTTTGACAAAGACCGACCGAGCCTCTGTCCTGGCGGCTCCCCAATCCACCCGCCCGCCTCGATGCGAAGATGGTGGGCACCTGTATGAATGGAGGCAATGAGTCTCCGCTTTTCGTGGGGGTACCGGGAACGCAGAGAGCCATGGGCCCCTGCCAACATGGGGTTGATGTGCTCCTTGTAATGGGCCGCTTTGACCGCTCTAGAGCGCCGGGTCCCGTGAGCTTGCCAAGGGAAGCAAGCGCCCGTGTACTTCCGCAGCCGCCACGACGGCCTCGTGGTCCACCGCAGACGCACTGCGTGCTCTCGCGACGTTCCATCCGGGCGAACCATCGATCTCTTACCCCTCCAACAGTTCCGAGCTGCCGCAGCCCATTGCCACAACGTAGCCGATCGCGGAGCCGAAAGCATCACCCATATTAACCACTTTCTCAAAATAGACGATGTGTCTATCAAGGGCTGCCTGAGAAGTGGCAAGAATCCAGCTTCCCAGCTAGAATCGATAGGGAAGGTTTCACCCCAAGTGCCCGTGCCAAAAATGCCTTCGCACTGCTCCAGTCATTCCAGTGTCGCCAAAGAGACGACAGGGCCCCAAACCTCGACCCAATACGAAGGATGTGCTCGACCACCAAACAAAACAGATGTGATCGATGGCCCCAATCATAGTGCCCGGTGATCAAGTTTCTTACAAGATGGCATAAAGCGCTTTTCAGCTCATCACCACCGCAGCGGATGAACGCCTCCCAACAGAGCGAGGAGGGGAACTCCACCCCTAGGTACTTGTAGGTGGGTGTGACCTCTACAGGCTGTCCCCGAGATGTGAGTGCAGGAGGCGTGGGGTGGCGTGAAGAGGATATAAGAACCACCCTGGTCTTGGCCAGATTCACGCGCATGTCTCTAGCCTGACAGAATGTGTCTAGGGCATCCAGATGAGACTGCATAGCTGAGGGGTAAGTCTAATTTGAGAAGATAATCACATTTGAGTTAGCCTTCAAATTAATCTTAAGAGAGCCAAACACAGTAATTGCTACATTCCGACCATCTTCAAGAGCAAATTTTGTGAAATACGTAATATATGCAAGTTGTGGACTCGTGGTAGATGTGCATCTTGGAATAATTTGTCTACTGGGATGTTTTGCAAACTAAAATGGGCATCCAACCTTAAGCATAACATAGAAAAACAAGTTCAAAGGAAGTAGTTAAGCTGGATGCCTATCTAGTTGGATGAGTCAAAGGGTTGTCCTATCTAATTCGACGAGTCAAAGGGTTTTTTGTACATTTTGGCAATTGAGCTCACATCTCCTTTGAGTGAGATATAAAGTATTTGGTTCATTAAATATAAACATATCTATTCTCAAGCATGCCAAGTTGAGTAGCGGACGCTAAACCATTCAAGAATGCTACCATAAATGCACAGTAACTATTCTTAAGGTGATGGATAAATGCTATGTAGATGAATGTAAAGTTCATCTCCCATCTATTTCTCCACTCTCTATTCCTCAAACAATTTAAGGCAATTTTTTATGACGCAGGAGGATGTTAATCTATAGCTTAAAAAGTTAAAAGGTACAATGTGAGTGCGTAGTATAGTTTGAGCTCCATAGGTGATAATTACCCATGTCTTGCAGGTTATCCTTGTAGCCAAGTTGAGTACTAAAATGGACAAGCTTGATAGAAAATGTGCCCCTAAATGCATTTCACCAAAGCACAATGGTTGCTATGACCATTAATTATCCGTTCAAAATGTGTCAAATGTGGAAACCTGGAGTACAATGGTTGTTGCAGGATATGGAGAGGGTCTTTAGCTGTGGAATGCTTTGGAAAGATGCATACAAAAGCATAAAACCAAAGTTGTCTCGTATTAGCATTTTAATTGCATGTAGTTGTGCTGGTCGAGTGGCTAGTATTTTAAATCTATGGAATATTGTGACATCTGTCCAAACCTTACACACTCTATCACAACCAAGAACACCAATATTAGCGCATGCACACAAAATGTTGTTATAAGTGATCTTATTTATATCAAAACCATCTTGTTCTAATCTTTCAAACAGCTTAAAAACCAAATCATAGTTGTCACTCTTCATGTACATTGAGACTAATACTGATCATGAAAACATATTATATACAGTCATACTTGACTTAACGAAGTAAATGTGTTTACCTGATGCAAGATCCCTTGCCCTAGCACATGCACTTAAAACAATAATATATTCAGGTTATTGGGGTATAATCCTTGTTCCTACATGTGCTTAAATAATCTCACCAAGATATCCATGGCTACCCAGATAATTTATGAGTTTAAAAAAAGTAATGTGGGATTGTCCATATTGTCTAACTCGATAGCTCTGTTTTATTGCAAGGCAAGGCCTTTTGGAATCAGCCCATACACACAATAACCTGTAGCTTCCCTGCTGTCTTGGCTTTTGTTTCCCAATCCAAAACATAGTGCAAATAATGACGTCTGGAATTGGAAAAATATCAGTAGCAGAACATGTTCCAAATTCGCATACTGACCCAACATTGTTGTTGACATTCTTCATCAAAAGCAGGTATTTGAAACCACATGAAAAAACAAGTACTTCAATACACATGCTACAAAATCGCCATGTCCTACGCATCAATGTCTTCTCACCTCATCAAGTTGCGATAAGCTTAAAGCTAGTATACTCGTCAATTGTGATAATCTTTAGTAACATGAAGTAATTAAACTTGCACACCTTTTTCCTATTGCGCCTCAAAATGTATAGATTGCACAAACTCTAAGCGATAGGCAACTTTAAGTTCGTCCCTTATCACTTGTATCAATGTCTCATTCAGGTGACAAAGAGGGAAGGGATTCATTCATTATGCTTTACACATCGTACGAACCTCTTCTAAACCATTGCAACTCCACAAACACAAAAAACAAAACGAAATCCATCCAACAACTAGTAAAACTGTACTAATACCAAGTAACTAAGTTAAATGTAAGCTCCCTGCGTATAAACATACATTCATTATGCTTTTTCTCACATTCAAATGACTCTTGGATAAAGTCCATATAGCTAACATTTCATTATACAGGACCAACAACAACAGAAGCACACCATCAAACTCCACTAGATAATCATGTCAAAATAAACTTCGTGAACTATCCTTTACCCAGGCCTGCATTTCTACTAGTTTTTTAGTGTTTTTGTAGTCAGATTTCAGGGGGCGCTCTAAATAAAGCTTAAATTAAAATAGACTTAAAACATGAATACAACAACTTCACACAAGTAAAATATATAAAAGTTCACATTGAAATATTACAATTTCACAATCAAATTCAAATTTCCAAGTCGAAATTTCAACAGTTGAAACAAAGATTGCATATCATTGGATTTCCAAGTCCAAAATTGCATGACACTCAAGTCCAAACAATATCACTGCATGTCTAACTTCACACTAAAGTTCTAACAATGTATCAGATATCCTCAAGGAACTTTTGGAATTCAGAATTGAAGCAACACATTTTTAACAATCGCTCTAGCCTGTGAAGGATCCACAATTAAAATTGACATAAACACATATTTTTTATTTGTTGTTGTCATGAATGACTGTATTAGTCATTGTAGAATTTGCAATGAAACTACCATCTTCTACTTCGGGACAATTTTTCAGGCACTTTTTCCAAACATCATCGTCTATCTCCAGCTACTTCGGCGTCACTTCCAGAATTCACAAGACTATGCTTTCCATCACTAGCAGCATTCCTGTTTGTAGAAACAGAAGGAACGGCTACAGAAGGAACAATAGACAGAGCAACATCTTTAAATAAAAATGTTTTTTTTTTGGGGGGGAATAAAGGCAGAGTTTGTATTCATTATAACATGAAATACAGTTAGAAAAGGAGCTTAAAAATCTCCTTTCTTAACAGTCACATAAATAGTCTCTCACTATGGAGAGATCTCGGGTCCTAATATGTATAACAGTAAAATATAAAAGCTGGAAAGTTCCTGAAAAGCTTAAAACAGCAAAGATAAACTTAGTTTTCTTCTGGTCTGAATACTTCTGCTTCAGCTTGGATCAGATTTCCAAGATCAAATTCCTCTATTTTGTTCCTGCCCAAAATCTGAAGCGATTCATCCAACTCATGTATAGTAAGCATGGTGTTGTCCAGCAGGCTAACTGACATTGCCTCCCTCTGCCTTTGCTGCTCCTGGAACAATTTTTTGAAAATAGGCTTGAGAGAGTTCTGCTGCCACAGGTCATCCTGCTTCAGAATTCTTCGTAAAGCTTTTGCCCTGACAATGTACATCTTGAGTGAAACCAGTGTGTCTCCAACCTCTACCCGAGTCATTTCTGCATCCGGATTGAACATCCTGAAAGAGCCATGAGCTCTCAATTTGTTGAATTGTGCTGCAATAAAATAACAGAAAAATAAATGATTAGATAAGAGGCCAAGGTGCTGTTTTGGATGCCAATGATTCCAGACTATCATCCCCATCTGCAAGACTAACTTGAAAAGGTTAAACAGACCCTTGAATGCACCAATTTTATCCCACATTTTGTCATATTCTAGTCCTCTTTCTCTCCTATGGGCAATTGCAGTCTCAATCAGCTTTGCAATGAATTGTCCTTTTAACCAGTTCATGTTTGGAGGCAGATTCTGCATGGTAACCCTATTTCTGTGAAGCCAGATGCTTCATAAGGCTATGGATCTAATAGTGGATGTGAAGGGATTATTTTCATCAAGGAAACGTAGAAAGCTGGCACTTGTAGCGCCCGGGGTTAAGATGGTTAGATTCTGCACCCATTTCCAGAAAGGCAACAACCACGGGCACTGGAATATGTGTAGGGGATTCTCTTCCTGCCCACAGCCCGCCCCACATGCTGCATCTATAACATAATTATATTTTGAAGCTGCTACATTGCAAGTAAGGCTTTGATTGAGGATAAGCCACCTAAATAAAAATGTTACTAAAGAAACTTAACAAAGAATTTAAAATTGAATAAACAAAAATAATTACCTATCTTTACTTTCATCACCCACAGGTTTTTCACTGCTAATATCCTTAATCCCTTTAGTAGAACGCGTCCCACCATTAAATGATGATATAATAGCACTTTTTCTTGTCTCCTCTTGTTGAAGCACATCATTGTAAACCTTTAAAGTTCCATCTTCATTATATGGAGATGCCATAATACTCAGTATCAACCTGCATTTCCTTGTCCTCATACTTGCAGAAAGCAGGAAATAAAGTTACAAATGGAAAAAAAATAAATAACAAAAGAAAAAAATACAAATTACTTACTTGTTATAAGATTCCACTTTCCCGTGGCCAGTAATCAGCATCCTAACCTCAGGTGGCACTCCAGCCATCAAAAGTCTAGCAACTAGAGTGACACAACCACAATTATTAGCGATTTCAATATCACTCACAAGACTTTCCATTGATTGCAGCCAAATGCGTAACTTATTAATACCCACAGGGATCTTTTGATACCACACTTGCATAAAACAACAAACAGGTTAGCAAAATAAAATATCTAAAGAAAATAATAGAAAGGAACTTACATTGTATCGTGGATTAGGAATTGTCTGCAAGAAGGAGTGGCGCAACCTTTCATTCTCTTTCTCAGATAAGTGCCAGACATATTGCATGTATGTCTTGACAAAATCTGGTCCATTGTTCTGAATCACATGTCGAAAGTGAGAATCATCAAACGTTGTCATACTGTGGTTCCAATTCTTTGATATTCGTTCTCTGTACTGACTAGAATCTCATATTCATCATTGTACAAAGTCATAACATAATCAAGGACCCCATGTGGCTCCGCGTTTGCTAACTATATAGTAGCACGTCATTTTCTGGCAACCTACAATACAATAGAAAAAAATTAGTCTAAAACAGTGATGACTTTATCATCCTCTATCTACTTCTAAACCATAGAAATGGTGGCGATTGTTTCTATTTTTCTAGCTTTTTTATAAAAACTATTTTAGTAGAATTAAGATGTCTTACCAAAATATAAGATCTCCTACTACAGAATGTCCATTAATTTGGCAAATTTACTATAATTAGGATGCAATATTATCACATTTTGGCAATTTTATAAGCTAATGCATCCTACTAGACCATCAAATTTAGATTTATAAAATTGGTTATTTTTTACATTCATATCAAATCCCCCTGGAACCCTGGACTACCACAGCCGTCGGATTCGTCGATCCTATGACCCAGATCGTATGTTGGGGCCTGTTAGCACCTTTCGTTTCGCTTATAGTCATTTATGATTGGAGGCGCCTAATATGAAATACGATTTCACCTAAGGTTTTGAGGAAATATCGAACCTCTATACGACTTTGCTAAGGTTTTAGAATATGAAATACGGGGGCTCGAACCTCTACCAAAATAATTCATTCTCCTAATAAGACTACATTAACTAATATACCCAGTGAGCTAATGTGTTTATTTTTTATCTTGAATCTATGTTTTTTTTTATAACAACCCATTCAATTGTTTTAGGGATATATGGTCTATGGTTTCAGGAATTGTTATTTTTTACATTCATATCAAATCCCCCTGGAACCCCCTGTTATTTTGCTACATATTCACACCTTAAAGTCATCATTGGTCTAGAATATTTACCTAAAAAACCATACTAACAGTCTATGCTAACCTAAAATATTAACCTAGAAATAACCTACAACTAACTTTGAAAGAATCTAAAATAACCTGAAATAAACCAGGAAACTAACCTGTGTTGAAGCTAATTTGATGATTACAATCTGCCAATAACTCGCACTCGACATTAAAGCTGATATCTATTGTTTTCTTGTTCTTGGCTCCTACACCATCATGCCTTGAATGCTTCATAGTCTACTTTTGAATGTCTTTTTTTTTGCATTAAAGGTTTGTTGTTCTGGTCAAGCATGTTGAATCCTGCCATTGAATTTGAGAATCATGAAATGTGGGAATGCATATCTCAATAGTACTCTATAACTTAAAAATCCAGCATGGACCTTCTTGTAATTACAAAGTAGCTGACATATTTAATAAAATTTAGACTTATTCAAATCTAATAGATATCCTTCAAAGATGCCATGATAAGATTATATATATATATATATGTAACTCTTGTTGATTTTTATAAAATTTTCAGTTTAACTTCAAATAAAAAGTATGATAGTTATCAGTGTTTAGAATTGTTTTCTACACTAATTTTTAATTTAATCTATTTAAAATTAAATTTTTTATCTAAGATGAACTCTATGATTAAAATATTATTATTTTTAGATGTTTAAAGAAAGTTTAAATGAAATATATCAAATGATTACGTTTATGTTTTAATTAAAAAATAATTGAATTGTTTAGTTTCAGTTAATTTTCAATATATATTTTTCAATATTTGTTATTAAAAAATAAACTTTATATTTTAAATATTAATCTAACACTTTGTTTAAAGTATTTTTAAAGTACTAAGAGTTTGTACATTATGAAATTCTCATATACTTTTAAGTCACTCACTTATCAAACTATTATATTTTATTTACAAATTATCCTGATTGCCAAATTTTATATTTGTTAAGATCTAGTTGAAAATTAAAATTTTATATTCTCAAAATGTCTAATTCTAAATAGATTCACATGAAAATTAGTTTAGAAAGCAATTGTTTATATTTCTATAACAATTATACTTTAAATTTAAAGATAAAGTTATATAATTAGAACTTGTAAAAATTATAAGTATCAAGAAAATTAAACATGACATCTACTTATTTAAAAAGTTTTTGGGGGGGTGTGTCCTCTTTTTTCCGGCCGCCTGTAACACTCCATTTTCCGGCCAAAAGCGTGATTTTGGCACCGGAAAAATATTGTAACCCGATAATTTTTTGTTAGGTTTTTTTCGAGCGTGAGTTTTGGAGTCTATAATTTCGTGGATTAAATTCGGGGTATAGCTAATCTAACGGACCATCATTATTCTGGCAGGATGCCCGCCATGCTCAGATGCCTCCGCCTTCATTCATTCCCCCACCCATCAAAACCCTTCGAAGGCCCAAAGAAATCGTCCTCCGAACGGATTACGCGCCCGGTTATTCGAGATAAGCATATTTTTCATCCATTCTTACATTCTTTCGGCGGCGTTGATCTCTTTACCATGAAGTTTTTCTTTCACAGACTCCAGGAGACTCCAGCATCAAAACTTTTTCACAATCTACTTGCTTTACCCAGTCCGGCATCAAAGCGTTGCCATTCCAGAGCAGAGCAGAACTTGGACGATTCAGAGTGAGCCGTTGAAGGAGAGGGCATTAAGCCCTGTTTCTATGTTGATTTAGGTGAAGATATTCGAATCCATTCAACCCTATTTTTCTTACCAAGCAAAGGCGACCCGAGAACTCTTACGCTGGATGTGTTTTTTCCAAAAATCGAGCACTTCATTTTTTTTTCCAAAGATTGTAGCTCGACTTGCAGTTGTTGGCGCCGTCTTACAGATTCTAGAGCTTTTCTTGGCTTGAGGATTCCACACAATATCACTAGCAGGTATTTTTCTTCTCTAACTTCGTGCATGCATTTCTCAAACTATGCTTCGGTCAAGGAAGACATGCCCGGCTTCTTATGGTCTTTGTTTTTTTGTCTGGAATCCTTTTACTCTGTTTCTGTCTGGAGCCTTCCTTCCCATTTGCTTTCTTTGACAGTTCCCACATCTTTGGCATTCCGGCTGGTAACTTAGGCAGATTTAGGCAGAACTTCTCGGGGGGAATATGTTGGTAAGGAAAAGTTTTATTGGTCAAGCCCAGCTTCAAAGTATTTTGTTTCTGTTCATAGATGTTACCCGTATGTGCTATTTTACTTCATTCATAATCTTGAAATCAGAGGCTGCGGCATCCTTATGCACTCACTTATATGGTCCTAGGTCGTTGTATTTCTATAACTTGAGATTCAGTTGACATCTATCATTTTGTATGTTTGATGGCCAAATAATATGTATAGAATCACTATCTTACGGGGGAATCATGAAAGCAAAAGATCACTCAAGTGTAGGCCATCGAAAAGCAATCGCCTTGCTTTGATTGAGGCAAACTTAGTTTTCTTAACGGCTTTGCAATGGCCAGGAAGCTATGAGGCCATAAAAAATGTCAACACAGAATTTCCATTAAACAGGCATGATATTGCATGTCGAAGGCTTGGCTGGAAACTATTGGCTTGCAAAATTATATTGGCTAGAAACTATTTTCTGGAAAATATTGGCTTCCCAGTTCAGGCTAAGATCTGTTAAAGCAAGATTTGCAATGCTGTGCAGGATTACGCAGGAGTTCGTGGAATTGGCATTTGTGCTTGAACCTGCTTGCATTTTGCATTTGCTATCCTTTCACGGAAGAAGTTTTCAGGCTGTCTTAAAGTAAATTCAGGTAAGGTTTAGGCATCTTTTGTTTTTGCATTTTCAAATGAGCTTCGATTCTCAATATTTATTGGCTTATTTTTTGTGCTGGATTTTACAGGAGGACTTATTTGCTTTAAGACAAAAATAACTTCAAGGTATATTATTTTAACTAAAGCACAAAGATATACGTAATGCCCTCGATCCCTCTATGATCCTTCACAGTAAAAGTTTAGTAGACAAAGCATTTAACTCAGTTATGTATTATACTCAATTATGTGTATTATATTCAATTCCCCAACAACTATAGAACATCCCCAACAACTATAGAACTATAATATTTTACTCAAACACCCCAACAACTATAAGAACATCCTATATTATTATGTTGTATATAATAATTCACCTGCCCCAACAACTTTAGAACATCTACTTACTTATTATGTTGTTAGAAATATATTGCCCATGACAATACTCATGAGTTAGTTTAGTTTTGCAATGCAAATGCACCTTCAGATTTTATTGTTTCTTGCATTTCTCTTTTCTTTCCAAGACGTTTTTGAATTACATTGATAGTTGTATTCTTTGAGATGGTTAACAATGACATAAATAGTAGATAATGTAAACTAATGATGTTATTCAACACCAATGCAGATGGTAGTGATCAATGTTGAGTGGGATTCCTACCCAAAACTGGTTGCCAAATTTTTTAGGGATGGACATGATGTGCCTCCATTTGATGCTGAACTTGATAAATACGTTCAATATTTGAACAACTATGAGGACCTTGAGGAAATTATGTTAGAGATTGAGGCTGAATCCTCAACATCGCCAAATCAAGAGATAGTAAAGCTAGCCAAAATTGATAGTTTGCTATGGGCCGCGAGAATTTTTGCTGAATGGTATGGAGTTCAGGAGTCGCTTGGGTTGCCGCTATCTCAAGCATCTAAAATTAAACTAGATGTTGATAAGTTCATCACTCTCTTAGATAGTGTGTTTCGTAAACACATATATGTTCGTGTTCAAAAGTTCACAAATGCCATGGATGCTATTTTGTACACGGAGTACATGGTACAAAATGGTTTAGATGTGTAGCCGTTGAAACGCGTGAGCTTTAGGCATTGTTGTAATAAAAGTGCTCCCTTATGGTACTCTTTGTTTTTCACAAAGTTCTTTACTAATAAAGATGGAAAACGGGGCATTTAGTTTTGCATACCCATAATATCGACCATTAAATTTAAAGGTTTAGCTTGAAATTCTATTATGTCATAAGAGATGTGATAGCAAGGATTATATGGCATAGAAGAGAACTTCAAATAATAAAGACGTGTATCTTGGCATTGCAATATGACCCATGCCTTTCTATATCTCGCATGACCTTATAGGAACATATGACCCTATAGGAGCTAAGAAGGAAAACTCTCTTGCTTATTCTTTAATTAATCTTTACTTTAGTTGTAACTTTTTGAAGGGGCATCTCAAATAATGTGCCACTATGTTTACAGGAGGACCTTTTACTGCGGTGACAATAATCTTTGACAACCATCAAAGGTGAGTCCTATTACTTTGTTTACATCAGCTATTTTACATTTCATATGTATGTAAACGTGTTTTAGGGTCTGGGAACCACCATCTTTTTCCATTCTCTTAGAGGTACCTTATGGCTATATAAACACACTTTGCAACTTGCCAGGACACATATGGGGAGGTCCCACCAAAGAACACCACCTGCCGTGGCCAACCATCCCTCATGCCTTACGCCTATTAGTGAAACTAAGTCTGCAAGGAAGAGACGCTTGGCACGAAGGCGGGCAGCAAAGAGTAAAGCCCTGAGGTTAGAGTACAATGTGAAGGCTACTGAAAGAGTTCAAGTTGGTCAAACATCGAATCCAGTACTAATTGATATTGAACCCACTCAAACATGTTTTGTTTCCACACCAACAACGCCACAAGTTGTACTTGCACATCCTATAGACTCTCCTTCTGGTCATGTAGGGAGACCTTCAGCAAGACGTCGACGCTTGAATGCCATGGTTGAAGAAGGTTCAAATGCATTACATGAGCCGGTAGTAGAAGGATCTGTCACACATAGGAGGGGTGCAGCAGTTCCGCATGTCATCACATCAGAAATTGACGACAGTAGAGTCCAATTATTTACCAGAACAGAGGAAGCGGGAATAGAGCAATCAAGTAATCAGGTGATGCTATGGCAGTCTACGGACATGAACTTACATGGGTTTAGCATAACACCTCAATCGAGGCCCACTGGAAGATCCCGTCAAAAAACGCCTCCAGTAGTGGCAAGTAATCCCTCATACAAGACACCTGAAAATGAAACTCACAGTCAAAGAAGGAAGCGTTTGAGGCGCAGACGCACAGCAAAGAGCAGAGCTTTGAGGTTACATTATAGCAATGTTCATGATGAAACAGATTTGAAAATTTGTGATCACTTACCTAGGGGTGTACCAAGTGCAGTGGAATGTCAGAATGTTGATGAACAAACAACTAATCAGGTCAGATCCTTACAAGCTGAGCCTATGAATGTTGAGGGGATCACTTCACAACCTCCTATAGAGCTCATGAGAATGTCTCCTCAACAAACACCACATATGGTAGCATGTAACCCCTCTTCTCAGGTGCCTGAAATTGAGAATGATTCTCAAAGGAGGAAACGCTTGCAAAGCAGAAGGAAGGCAAAGCATAAAGCTTTGAGATTGGTATATGACAATGATATTGGTCAGTCGTCCATTTCAGTGACAACTGCAGCTGACCAGCAGAATGTTGATGATTATGGAATAGTTTTGCAACATGAATTTCATGCAAATACCCAAGAGGTCGTGCCAGAAGCACTCCATGAAATAGTGGAAACCCCTGACAGCCAAACAGGGCTCATGACATTATCTAAACAAATGACACCCAACGTTGTTTCATATGATACCCCTGCGGGTGAAACAAACTCGGATAGAAAGAGACGTGTCAACAGAAGAGCAAAGGCAAGGGCTCGAGCTTTGAGACTGGAAAACAGAGTAGCAGGTCCAGCAGAACGTCCTCCTGGTCGAAGCGGTTTCAATAAGATAGCATGGACGTGGAATTTACCTCCTCCTCATGACCTTGGTAATATGGATCATAGATGTTTGTATTATGGGCTATCAAAGGGACGCGCAGAACTCACAGCTTAAAAAGAAGTGCAAGGTATGTGCCGATGGAAATGTGCAAAATGCCATTGATTTCGAACCACCACGGCATTGTTTGACCTATATACGAGAACAGAGATAGTTTGGGTGATCACTTTCGCATCGAACATTAGAAAGTACAATAATATTTTTTTTCGCTTGCCTCGGGGGGGTGAAAATTGATGAGGCGTTGGCAAACGCTATTGGTGGAGCTTATACTTTTAGGGTCAATGGTCGCATGTGCCATAAGATGGGAACATTATTGCCACCGCAAGGGCATCAAGAGCATGCAAAATTTGCACAGAGATATACATCATGGATGGCGAGGACATGCAAGTTGAACGCAGGATGTCCATTTTGATGGATTGAGGCAAGAAATAGTGGTGCGATTGCGTGCCCTTATGACAGAAAGTACAATCCATTTGTTAGCATATTCTTGAGCGACACGCATTATGCGTGTCCATCCAACCATGGATATCCGCTTGGCGTATACCTTCTTGCGCGTAATCCCCCGTGAGGAGGCAATATAATGCTCCAACCGTAAATGAGGTGGCGCCTTAATGCCTGTCGATGATAAACCCGAAGATGGTCAGAGGGACATTATTATACACTCTAAGGATGGTGGCGTGAGGTTTATAGATGCATATCACTCAGCGTATGATCCATTGCACTTTGTGCTGCTACTTCCCTATGGTACAGATGGATGGCATCTTAAAATACCTCATGGACGGATAGGCGCAAAGGAAGTAACTATTATGGAGTACTACAGGTATCATCTGTTCACGCGTCAAGGGCATGCATCTCCCCTTCACATGGCTGGCCGATTGTTTCAAGAATACATTTGTGATATGTTTGCGAAGATGGAGCAAGAAAGATCGCAATTCATAGTGTTGAATCAACACACCATTCAAAAAAGACATGTTACAGGGCATTATGGACTTTGAAGGAGACGATGCAAACGCTATTGGCCGAAAAATTGTGTTACCATCCTCACATACGGGAGGTCCGAGATACATGACCCAACGATATCAGGATGCTATGTCTATTGTTCGCGAACATGGCAGGCCGGACCTCTTTATAACCATGACTGCCAATGCAAATTGGGAAGAGATTAGGAGGGAATTATTGTATGGTCAATCGCCAAGTGATCGGCCAGAGTTAGTGGCTAGAGTATTCCATATGAAGGTAAAGGAGCTGATAGATCTGATAACTAATCGTGGTATATTCGGCCGCATAATTGCAAAAGTCTATGTCATTGAGTTTCAGAAGAGAGGCTTGCCACATGTACATTTGTTGACTATGTTGGATCAGGACACAAGCCCTTCACAGCCGAAGAGATTGATCAAATAATTTGTGCTGAAATACCAGACAAAGATCTATATCCTGAATTGTATTAGTCACCCGTAATATGATGCATGGGCCATGTGGTATTGGATATCCGAATAGTCCGTGCATGCAAGAAGGTAAGTGTACAAAACGTTATCCACGTGCATTTTCAGATGAGACGACAGTTGTTGATGGATATCCGTTGTACCGAAGAAGGGATGATGGCCGAAAGGTGGAAAAAGGGGATATAGATTTAGATAACAGATGGGTTGTGCCATATAATCCGTGGCTGACATCGTATTTCAAGTGCCATATCAATGTTGAGGTGTGCGCTGCCGTAAAGGCCGTTAAATATCTCTACAAATATGTCTACAAAGGGCCTGATATGATCAATGTGAACTTAGAAGCAGCAAGTGATGGTGCGTCTACTAGCAGCAGACCCACCGTAAACCATGATGAGGTTGAGCAATACTTGAATGCACGCTATTTCTCAGCTTCTGAGGCATCATGGAGAATCCTTTCATATGAAATACAACAACAGTTTCCTCATGTGACTAGATTGGCTGTGCATCTCCCAATGCAACAAGATGTATACTATCGAGAAGGTATGAGCATGGACAGTATAAGAAGCAAGAATAATGGAACAACATTGACAGCATTTTTCGAGATGAATGCATCTGGGGGTAGAGAGGCTAGAGAGGCTACTCAATTGCTCTATCATGATTTTCCTAAAAAGTTTACCTACGATCAACCCAAATAAAATGGAAGATCGAGAGAAATACCCGAAGTTTTCCACTATTGGACGATGTACTTTGTTAATCCTTCCTAAGGAGAGCGATACTATTTACGACTCGCTTGACCCGCGTGACAGGTGCAATTAGTTTTGAAGATTTACGCTCTTTTGACGGGGAGTTGTGTGCAACATATAAAGAAGCTTGCATTCGTCGTGGGTTGCTTCGCGATGACACAGAATAGCTTGAGTCTCTTCAAGAAGCAGCAGCATGGGGCATGCCACCACAATTGCGGCACATGTTCGCCATGATCCTTTCAAATTGTGAACCATCAAATCCACTACAACTGTGGGAAGAAGTCAAGCTTTCTATGATCGATGACTTCTTGCATGAGGCACGAAGGGTTGCAGAAGATCAAAGTGTAAATATGTGTGATCAATTATTTGACATGGCACTTCTAGACATTGAAGATCATATGAACTCTGTCGGGCGATCCTTAAGGGAGTTTGATTTCATTCTTCCTGAGCGTGCAATAGATCCATATATGATATTTCGGGATGAGGTGTTTCAAGAAGATATGGTAGAAGTGCAAGAAGCTGTGGACCGCTTATATCACGACCAACGTGTTATCTTCGACCGTGTGATCGATGAGCATGTGATGTTAGAAAAAGGACGGGTGTTTTTCGTTCATGGTGCAGGCGGCTCGGGAAAGAGTTTTCTTTTTAACACCATGTTGTCTTATGTTCGTGCCAAAGGTATCATTGCACTGGCGGTTGCGTCTTCAGGAATTGCATCCACCTTATTGAAGGGTGGGCGCACTGCACATTCAAGGTTCAAGATACCGATAAACATAGATGAAACATCAACTTGCAATATTCCAAAGCAGTCGGAGTTGGCAAAATTGATAAGAGCGACTCGCATGATTATATGGGACGAGGCCCCAATGATGCATAAATATGTTTATGAAGCACTGGATAGAACACTCCGTGACGTGATGTCATGTGACAAATTGTTTGGGGGACTCATTGTTGTTTTGGGAGGAGATTTTCGCCAGCTTCCACCTGTGGTTCCACGAGGAAATCGCCCCCAAATTGTGCATGCTTCCTTGAAATGCTCTTACATATGGGATCATGTCGAGGAACATAAGCTTAACGTAAATATGCGAGTAATGAACAGTGTGGGAAGAGACGCAGAAGAGCAAAAGGCGTTTGCAGAGTATCTTTTACGAGTTGGAGATGGACTTGAGACCACGTTTCCCAATATTGGATCGGATGTGATACGTCTTCCAGAAGAGATTTGTGTGATGTCCCAAGACTTAAATGACTTGCTAGCCGTGACATTCCCTGATGTTTCAACGAATTATGGAAGTGTGTCCTATTGGGTGGAAAGGGGTATACTTACGCCACTGAATGATGATGTTGATGAAGTAAACAAGAGGATGACAGAGTGGTTGTCTGCTGCACCTATTGACTATTACAGTGCTGATCGAGCTGTTAATGAGAATGACGCAGGGGTCTATTTTTGAATGCACAAACTCCGAGTGGGATGCCTCCTCATCAATTAACTTTGAAAGTTGGCATGATTGTCATGTTATTGAGGTCTGTTTCTACACGTAAGGGACTCTACAATGGCACTCGCCTCATTATACGTTCATTGGGAAGACGCGCTATAGATGCCGAGATTGTCACTGGAAAGAATATTGGAAGCAGAGTGTTCATATTTAGAATACCTTTGGTGCCCAATAATGCAGAACTCCCATTTCAGTTTGAGCGCATACAGTTTCCATTGCGTCCAGCTTTTGGTATGACAATCAACAAGTCCCAAGGCCAAACAATGAAAATGGTGGGTTTGTATTTGCCAAATCCAGTATTCAGTCACGGACAACTCTACGTGGCACTCTCGAGAGCTCAAGGAATCCAAGGCATAAAGGTACTCATTCTATCAAAGGATGGAGATGCTTCAAGAGATGTCGACAGATCACGATATACAACAAATATAGTATACAAAGAACTCCTCTAAGTGTGAGTTTAATACTTACAAATCACAACTTCTAATTTCTCTTTGTTCTTATTGATATCTTCTACTTTCTTTCTTCCTTTTATTTTTATCTTACTTACTTACATCTTCATTCATGTAGATGGTGCGTATTTTGGTCCCGTGGTATGTCTTCGGTCAGCATGTCGCCGAATGCCTAAAGGGTGATAGGAGCTACCACATCTCCCGTGTTACTTATGTCATACGCGCTCTTGGATCATGGTATGACTGGGAACGAAAATACCATGCTCATGTACATGGGGTAGCAAGCGTGGAAGTTGAGGAGCTCATTGCAAAGCTCAAAGAAATATTTAGCACTGACGAGGTTGTCAAGTTGGAGCGCTTTATCCAACTAATTGATGACTTCCTGTTTGCTCAAGTTTATCCGAGGGAACGTTGTTTACGCGGATGTGCTATGAGAGAGGTAGGTGGAGACTAGAGAACATGTATCTATTTGTCGGGTAATGTAGTGTTTTGACTAACCTTCGATTGTTTATCTTTTTTTTATCAGATGAGAAACGACGCCATGCACTGGCGAATTGGTGTTTTGGTAGCAAAAGAACTCACTTGCATTGGAATATGTAATGGAACACTTTTTAGGGTCTACAAATCATTTGTGACCGATGCGGTATCTGATTCCATTATACGAGCCTACCTTCGGGATGAGTTATCTCATGTGCTCGATAATCGTGAGAAGTCATGGGCAGTTCGAATAAATGACTCGTCTGTACATTTCACTTTTACCCCGGCTAGGATGTTATCTATCGGAGAAGTGAATATATCACGTGAGCATCCAACAAAGTACAACATTAAGCCCTTGGTGATGTGCGCCATGTGGAGATATATATTTAGAGTTCCATCGTGAACTAAAATATCAATGAGCCAAGACAAGATTTTGTGTTTTATATATTTTTGTACTTATTTCTTATTGATGTACTTAACTACTTCTAAGAGTGACATTTTTAACATCAATTTTGGATTTCTCTTTCCAGATTTTTTGCCTTCAATGGTAGATTAAACTATCTCCTACATTCCTTATAAACGTTCTTTTCTCTATTGAAATCCATGAACGCAAAGATTATATTATTTCAATAACAAAAATTTTTACAAAAGCAAATAACGTCAAAATTTCACATATAGACGTTTGAGGCACATATTTACTAGGGTGTTAAAGGCCAAGAAAAAGCACATGCCTAGGACATTAGCCCGGCAACGCCGGGCACACGTTTACTAGTGTAATCTTAAAATGATACCCTAGTCTATTATATCTGAATAAGTCTAAGTTTTGTTGAATATGTCATAGTAGCAAGTGATAAGACTCAGCTCCTAAGAATGTCGGCATCTTTTCAGAGTGGTGTTTGCCGTGTGCATCTCATAGATGGTACTACAGAAGGTGTATTGGTGCTTGAGCTTTATACACGAGATGGTGTAGGAACAATGATATCAAGGTACGGTATGTAGATACTTCTAACAACATGAAACATACTTGTTTATGTGCAATATGCCAATTTGGAGCATGCGGTCTGCAATTTTTTTTTAAGCGGTAAAGTATTCTGTACCTCATCAGTAGAATGTGTAAAATGTAAAATGTAAGTATATCCACAATCTCAAAAAGACCCGCGGTTGTAGAATTTGAAACTTGCATTTAAAGGGTGTAATTCTTTGTGATCAAAACGAATGCTATAAATATTTTTGGTTAATGCATGGTTAAGTTCTTACAGTGATATGTATGAGGGCATTCGTTTAGCAATGCCGACTGACATTCCTGGTATTGAAAGCTTGCTTCGGCCACTTCAAGAAAGTGGAGTGGTAGTTAACCGACCTCAAGAGCAGGTAGGCTGATGCATTGGGTATTTATGCTTGTTTAATTGGTATGTTATTCTTGGTAATTGGTGCAGCTTGTCGATGAACTGGATTTTTACACGGTTGTGGAGAGGGATGGTTCAGTAATTGCGTGTGCTGCTTTATTTCCATACTTTGAAGATAGATGTAGTGAAGTGGCTGCTTTTTGTGTTTCTCCCAAATGTCAAGGTCATGGGCAAGGCGATAGCATGCTTGGTACGATTTCTCTTCTTTCGGAATTTAAATTTGTATTGTTTGCATTAACTAAACAATCCTGGAGTATACTATATTAGAACAGTATTAATAAAGGATTACAATTTCGTGCACGCTTTTATCATTTGGATAAGTTTATAAGATGGACTTCTGCCTCAGATTATATAGAGAAGAAAGCAGCGAGAATGGGCCTCATTAAGCTCTTTCTACTGACTATTCGCACTACGGATTGGTGTGCATGAAAGTTGTGTTGGTAGGGCTGTGGGTGTAGCATGTTCTCTAATACTTATTCTTTTCTTTGTACAGGTTCATGCATCGAGGCTTCTCTTCTTGCACAATTGAGACAATTCCTTTGGATAAAAGAAAAAAAATAAATTTGGTTCGTGGTTCAAAATATTATGTGAAAGAACTACGACAGAATGTCACGACTTGAGCACTATTATATGTGTGCTGTAAATTCAGCAGGAGTGTGTATTATTAAATCCCTCGTAATCTACGCCACTTTCCTTAAGTTTTTTTCAGGTCATTAGCAGGGTCGCCTAACCGGAGGTGCACGATTTTGTGCAATTCCAGCTATACCATGTGTATGCCACGTGTCATGCCACGTCATACCTTTTTCCTCACTTTTTTTGATGTGGACACCCAAGTCACCCAACATTCTAGCAATTTTTTCTTTCCAAGGTTCTTTTCTGTCTAGCAGCTTAAGGTTTTTGTCTTCTTCTCTTGTCTACTAGTTCTAACTCATGTCCTATCTGAAGCTTGCAAAACCCTCTGAATAGATGCCCTCAAAAGCGGAGCCCTTTGCATGCTTGCCCGCAAACTTTCTGAGAAAATCAAAGTTTCTGAGACTATGGACAAGGGTTTTGAAATCGTCATCAAAGAATCTTGTGTTCCTTATAAACTTGGCCATGCCTTGTTTGTATTCAATAATCCTGGAAGTATTGTTCTTTACTTGTTGAAAGATTCATTCAAGCAGTAACCTAACCTGATGCCACATGTTCCGTTTCAAGAAATGGGGGCTAAAGAGGACCCAATTGCTGGATTGCCATAGCCAAAGAATCATAAATGGTTAACTTGCTTTTTTCCCCTCTTTTTTTTTGCTGCTTTGTTTCGAATGCTTAGACGTGTGGAGGACGACAGTGGCAACTTAATACATGCTGATATCTTGCACACAGGGCTTAAAAGAAAGCTATTTGCTGGTAACAATCGGGTAGATTTATGCGTTAGCAATGCGTTGATTGGCACATAAGCTAAATATGGATTACTGGAAGAAGCACGAGCAGTGTTTGACAGGCTTCCAATTCGAAATTCATTTGTTTGGACAATGCTAACAGGATAGGCTGAAAATGAATCTGGATTGGAAACCCTGAATTACCTTGAAGACATGAAACTGAACAGCATATGACCAGATTCTCTTATAATGCATGCATGATACAAGCCTAGGAGCCATAGTTCTATGATGAAGCTTTTACATTGCATGCATGATACAAGACTAGGAACCATAGTATCTATGAGGAAAGGCCAAAAATTACATTCTGAGATCATCTAGAAAGGACTGAAGGACCTATACCTAGTATCAACCTTAGCAAAGTGTATGCAAACAGTGGCTTACTACCAGACGCACAAGAAGTCTTTGACAAGCTGTCCATTCAGGATGTTCTTTCCTATAATGCACTACTTGCGGGATATGCAGCAAATGGGTTGGTAGAAGCATTGAAGTTATTTAAACAACATATTTCCTAATGAGAAGATATTTGTTTGCATTTTGGAGATGTGTGCTAGCTTAGGAGCCTTAGACAAGGGTACAGAGATACCAGATACACAAGGAAATGTGAGGAAGGGATATGAAAAAGATTTGTTTGTTGCCAGTACTTTGCTCTTTGTATGCTAAATATGGTGCACTAGCAGAGGCACAAGAAATCTTTGATCAGTTGGCAGTCCAAGATGTTGGCACTTATGGACGTGCATCTTGCTTTGCAGATCAACACATTTTGTTGAAGCAATGTAGATGGCATGAGAGTGATTGTGTTTAGGATGCAAATGCTAATTCTAGCTGGTTCACAGGAAGAAGTTTGCAACTCTGTAGCTGTGTTGTAACGATTAATACTGAACTTTCATCATTTAGGTAACCATTCTTACTGTACATGATGTTTCATCATTTAAGGTAACTATTCTTACTATACATGACGGTATATGACCTACTAGTATTTCTATCATATGAATCAACATATATATTCTCAAATTAAATAACATCAAATTATCAATTTATTAAGCTGCAATTATGAAACTATTGGTATTTGCATCATTCCCATGCATCATTCCCATGTTGTACGCTCTGTGAACAGACTTTTCAGTTTGAAAATGAGGTTTCGTCAGCTTCTTGACTAAACTCTTGCTAGATTGCTCCTACATGTGCTCCTCAAACAAAAATTTTGAACACCGAGCTCAGCTTAGAATGTAACAATTATGCTTCACAGTTGAATAATCTAGTATCTTGCCAATTTGTTGGTCGAGATAGTTGTGATAGCAGTGGAAGAAATGGTTGGGATAAATCTGCATATTTTGGTAGTGATTCTAATAAATTATTATATGATATATGGGTGATCATTTTGGAAAAATTCCCAGGCAGTTAGAGAATCAGGGGTTGACTAGCCCCAGGTTAAGCTCAGTCAATGCTAGTTGCAACAAAAATAGCCTGTTTTCAAGCCCATTGTTTTCGCTGCGGAGGCAAGATCTTCCTGGTCAAGAGGATTTAACATCCACCTCGCTATGATTGGACTGACCCTGAAGAGACACCTTCACGTCATTACTTAGAATTTCCACAGCATGGCGTCCCATACAATATGGATATCCATCTTTCACACATTGATATCCATCTCCCAGAAACTATCATCCTAAACCATTATCTGAGGTGTCAGCCTAGTTAAGTTTCTGCTGCACCTAAGGTGTGGTTGTGGACCAATTCCTGAATGAATGCTGAGTTTTGTCAATTTTGCTAGAACTTCGACAATTGACTTCAATGCATGACTTCTTCCACTAAGAGCGGACTCAACTTCTCTAGTGCACCAGCATCCACTAGATGTCATGAAGGACATTCCCAATCCTGATCAGTAAAGTATATGCCAATAAACCTTACCATCATTTCTATAATTTCTTGCCCAACGAAAATTCTTGCAAACAAGCATGGGATCTCTGGCCTCAAAGAACAAACGCCCTGGATGTGTTCTTTATATCTTTGTATATATGGCATTTGGAGCAGCCATTTATCATGACACTAAAGGCTTCACTCTGGAGAATCTCCTTATCTGATTCCAATACGGGTAACAATATCTTCCACGCAACTTGTCTTGCACGTGGCTTCCCATATCTTAAGAGCGGAGGAGCCACACATACACATCTTTCTGGATATGACAACTCAAGTAGTTGGAATACGTCATCTGGTCTAGCATCAAGATAAAGTGCAACCATATTATGAATAATGTAACTATAATAAGATTTATATTTTCCAATAAGTGAGGCTTCCACTAGAGAAGTTATATCCACTTGAAACGGAGTTAAGAATTTCATTTTGCACGAAAATGCTTCTAAGCATGCCTCGGGAATAGGCTCTGACTATGAAATAGAAGCAACTGCAACAAATAGGTCCCTTGCACTTTGTTCCATAGCCTTCAAACTAAACTCAAGAGAGCCAACTAGCCTTCAAACTAAACTTAAGAGAGCCAAACACAGTAGTTGCTGCATTCCGACCATCTTCAAGAGCAAATTTTGTGAAATACGTAATATATGCAAGTTGTGGACTTGTGGTAGATGTGCATCTTGGAATAATTTGTCTACTGGGATGTTTTGCAAACTAAAATGGGCATCCATGAGGTCCATCTTAAGCATAACATAGAAAAACAAGTTCAAAGAAAGTAGTTAAACTGGATGCCTATCTAGTTGGATGAGTCAAAGAATTGTCCTCTGTAATTCGACGAGTCAAAGGGTTTTTTGTATATTTTGGCAATTAAGCTCACTTCTTCTTTGAGTGAAATATAAAACAATATCTACACTTCCCTAGCAAAAATAAAATTCACTACAGCGTTGTGAAGATCTAAATATATTGGTATTCTAGACTAGACATATAAGGTTTAAAGATCGTATATAGTTCGTCAAATATAAACATACCTATTCTCAAGCATGCCAAGTTGAGTAGCGGAAGCTAAACCATTCAAGGATGCTACCATAAATGCACAGTAACTATTCTTAAGGTGGCGGATAAATGCTATGTAGATGAATGTAAAGTTCATCTCCCATCTATTTCTCCACTCTCTATTCCTCAAACAATTTAAGGCGATTTTTTATGACGCATGAGGATGTTAATCTATAGCTTAAAAAGTTAAAAGGTGCAATGTGAGTGCGTAGTATAGTTTGAGCTCCATAGGTGATAATTACCCATGTCCTGCAGGTTATCCTTGTAGCCAAGTTGAGTACTCCTAAAATGGACAAGCTTGATAGAAAATGTGCCCTCTAAATGCATTTCACCAAAGCACAATGGTTGCTATGACCATTAATTATCGTGTCAAAATGTGTCAAATGTGGAAACCTGGAGCACAATGGTTGTTGCAGGATATGGAGAGGGTCTTTAGCTGTGGAATGCTTTGGAAAGATGCATACAAAAGCATAAAACCAAAGTTGTCTCGTATTAGCATTTTAATTGCATGTAGTTGTGCTGGTCGAGTGGCTAGTATTTTAAATCTATGGAATATCGTGACATCTGTCCAAACCTTACACACTCTATCACAACCAAGAACACCAATATGCACACAAAATATTGTTATAAGTGATCTTATTTATATCAAAACCATCTTCTTCTAATCTTTCAAATAGCTTTAAAACCAAATCATAGTTGTCACTCTTCATGTACATTGAGACTAATACTAATCATGAAAACATATTATATACAATCATACTTTCAAACACCTGACTAACATTTTCAAAGGCTCCAATCTTAGGGTACATGTCCACAACTAGGTTTTTGATGAAAACATCTACCAGCCCTGACTTAATGAAGTCGAAGTAAATGTGTTTACCTGATGCAAGATCCCTTGCCCTAGCACATGCACTTAAAACAGTAATATATTCAGGTCATTGGGGTATAATCCTTGTTCCTACATGTGCTTAAATAATCTCACCAAGATATCCATGGCTACCCATATAATTTATGAGTTTAAAAAAAAATAATGTGAGACTGTCCATATTGTCTAACTCGATAGCTCTGTTTTATTGCAAGGCAAGGCCTTTTGGAATCAGCACATACACACAATAACCTGCACTGCTTTCTTGGCTTTTGTTTCCCAATAGTGCAAATAATGACGTCTGGAATTGGAAAAGTATCAGCAGCAGCATGTTCCAAATTCGCATACTGACCCAACATTGTTGTTGACATTCTTCATCAAAAACAGGTATTCGAAACCACAAGAAAAAACAAGTACAATACACATGCTACAAAATCGCCATGTCCTACGCATCAATGTCTTTACACCTCATCAAGTTGCCATAAGCTTAAAGCTAGTATACTCGTCAATTGTGATAATCTTTAGTAACATGAAGTAACTAAACTTGCACACCTTTTTCCTATTGCGCCTCAAAATGTATAGAATGCACAAACTCTAAGCAATAGGAAACTTTATGTACGTCCCTTATCACTTGTATCAATGTCGCATTCAGGTGACAAAGAGGGAAGGGATTCATTCATTATGCTTTACACATCGTACAAACCTCTTCTAAACCATTGCAACTCCACAAGCATAAAAAAACAAAACGAAATCCATCTAACAACTAGTAAAACTATACTAATACCAAATAACTAAGTTAAATGTAAGCTCCCTGCGTATAAACATACATTCATTATGCTTTTTCTCACATTCAAATGACTCTTGGATAAAGTCCACATAGTTAACATTTCATTATACAGGACCAACAACAACAGAAGCATACCATCAAACTCCACTAGATAATCATGTCGAAATAAACTTCCTGAATGTAACTTCTCTATCCCCACCCTATCCTTTACCCCAGGCCTGCATTTCTACTAGTTTTTTAGTGTTTTTGTAGTCAGATTTCAGGGGGCGCTTTAAATAAAGCTTAAAATTAAAATAGACATGAATACAACAACTTCACACAACTAAAACATATAAAAGTTCACATTGAAATAGACAATCAAATTCAAATTTCCAAGTCAAAATTTCAACAGTTGAAACAAAGATTGCATATCATTGGATTTCTAAGTCCAAAATTGCATCACACTCAAGTTCAAACAATATCACCGAATGTCTAACTTCACACTAAAGTTCTAATAATGTATCAGATATCCTCAAGGAACTTTTGGAATTGAAGCAACACATTTTAGAATTGAAGCAACACATTTTCAACAATCGCTCTAGCATGTGAAGGATCCACCATTGAAATTGACATAAACACATATTTTTTATTTGTTGTTGTCATGAATGACTGTATTGTAGAATTTGCAATGAAACTACCACCTTCTACTTCAGGACAAATTTTCAGCCACTTTTTTCCAAACATCATCGTCTATCTCCAGCTGCTTCGGTGTCACTTCCAGAATTCACAAGACTATTCTTTCCATCACTAGTAGCATTCCTATTTGTAGAAACAGAAGGAACGGCTACAGAAGGAATAATAGACAGAGCAACATCTTTAAATAACAATGTTACTAAAGAAACTTAACAAAGAAATTAAAATTGAATAAAGAAAAATAATTACCTATCTTTACTTTCATCACCCACAGGTTTTTCACTGCTAATATCCTTAATCCCTTTAGTAGAACACGTCCCACCATTAAATGATGATGTAATATCACTTTTTCTTGTCTCCTCTTGCTGAACACGTCGTTGTAAACCTTTAAAGTTCCATCTTCATTATATGGAGATGCCATAATACTCAGTATCAACCTGCATTTCCTTGTCCTCATACCTGCAGAAAGCAGGAGATAAAGTTACAAATGGAAAAAAATAAATAACAAAAGAAAAAAAATACAAATTACCTCAGGTGGCACTCCAGCCATCAAAAGTCTAGCAACTAGGTACACGACCACAATTATTAGTGATTTCAATATCAGTCACAAGACTTTCCATTGATTGCAGCCAAATGCGTAACTTATTAATACCCATAGGGATCTTTTGATTACACACTTGCATAAAACAACAAACAGGTTAGCAAAATAAAATATCTAAAGAAAATAATAGAAATAAACTTGCATGTATGTCTCGACAAAATCTGATCCATAGTTCTGAATTGCAGGTCGAAAGTAAGAATCATCAAACCTTGTCATACTACAGTTCCAATTCTTTGATGTTCATTCTCTGTGCTGACTAGAATCTCCATATTTATCATTGTACAAAGTCATACCATAATCAAGGACCCCATGTGGCTCCGCGTTACCTCTGATTCCAAACCTGCTAACCATATAGTAGCACGTCATTTTCTAGCAACCTACAATACAACAGAAAAAAATTAGTCTAAAATAGTGATGACTTTATCATCCTCTATCTACTTCTAAACCAGAGAAATGGTGGCGATTGTTTCTATTTTTCTAGCTTTTTTATAAAAACGATTTTAGTAGAATTAAAACGTCTTACCAAAAATTAAGATCTTCTACTATAGAATGTCCATTATTTTGGCAAATTTACTATAATTAGGATGCAATATTATCAAATTTTGGCGATTTTATAAGCTAATGCATCCTACTAAACCATCAAATTTAGATTTATAAAATTGGTAAAATATAGTCATCACTGGTCTAAAATATTTACCTAAAAAACCATACTAACAGTCTATGCTAACCTAAAATATTAATCTAGAAATAACGATCTGCCAATAACTCGCACTTGAGATTAAAGCTGATATACATTGAATTTTTGCTTATCATTTCCTGTCTGCTCAATGATCATGTCCTGTCTCTTCCTACTATTGACCATATCTTCACTCTGCGAACACTCATAGAGGATAGCCGGACAGAATCTGTACTGTTGCTTTGTGGATTTCGCAAAGGCTTTTAACACAGTGCCTCGGGATAAGTTGTGGGACAGATTGAGACAGCTAGGGACCCCCGTCGACTTGCAGAATGCTATATACAGACTATACGAGGCTTGCTCCGGTCGTCTCACACTGTCGGGGGAGCCCGTTGTTAGTAGCATTGGGGTGCGCCCGGGGCTGCCCTCTATCCCCGGCGCTTCTTCGGCTTGTACATTGACCAGCTAGAAGAATGGCCACCGAGCACCTGGGGCGCCATTGATGCACCACATAATCCCAAGCAACTCATATATGCCGATGATGTTGACCGCCGCATATACCCTGGAGGACATGCAACGCCACCGGATGCTTTGGACACTTTCGCCAATTCACCGACATGAGAGTTAACTTGGCCAAGACAAGGGTGCTTCTTTGGGTCCCATCATCCCGGCACCCACGCCTTCCCTCATTCACTTACCAAAGGTGTAGTGGAGGTGGCTCGATCTTTATAAGTATTTGGGCATTGAGTTTTCTACTACCACACACCGGGATGCATCCATCGTTACGGGTCATTGCAGTTTGGAAAGCCCTCAGATGCAATGCAAAACAACATCCAAGGCGAGTCAGTATGCATGGGGTCACCAGGCACACTTGTTCGAGGCCTTGGTTGAACCGGTCCTCCTCTATGGGGCGTAAGTGGGGGGCCGCTGATATCCCTCACCACTTGGAACGATCTAGAGCAGTCTGTAAGGCCTTCTTGGCCCGTGCAATCGGGAGTGAAATCCACGGTCCCATATCGATCTTGCTCCGGGAGACGGGCTTCCTTCCATTACAGAGGGCTACACCGAACGTCACATTATTTACTTCCGGAAGGTGGTGGCTATGGATGAAGCCCCGCTGCCCAACCTTGCTTTGGCGGGCGATGGGCCCGCAATGCGACTCAAAGCCTGCTTTGGAAAGACAAGCAAGCCCGCTGGTTCTCGCTATGGAATGTGCAGCACACGATGTGGACCCGCTGCATACACCGGGCGGAACGCTACTGCAGTACTTGGATGCTTGCTTCATGGCCAAGCTTTGGGATGCGAGAGGCCCCGTCACATGTCAAGGTGGCAAATTATCGGCAGCGAGGTTAATCCCATGCTCACGAGGGGCCCACACCACTACTGCGCACCCATCTACCCATGAAAAAGCGCAGGGTGATTGCTTCCATTCGCACAGGTGCACACCACCTCCGCATTCGCATTGAGGAGATGGATTCGGGGCCGCGTGAGGACAGAGTCAGCCGAGTCTTTGCCAACGTGGCCATTGAGGATGAAAGTCACGCCCTCGTGGCCTGTCCGTGCATCAGCATATCCGGGCTCGGTATGCTTTCGGTTAGTTGTGCCCCATCGGGCCTTGCATGAGCTACCGAGAGCACGCCTCCTCTGTAGGCTTGTTGGGATCGTACCTCAGGGAGGTAATGGATCACGCCGGACTCGCTTATGCCCCCGTCCCACATTAACCTCAAATGTACTTGTGACTATGTATATAACTGTGCAGTATGTCAGCATCCTTATTGCTACTAAGGTTTTTCCCCCGAAAACCCTTCGGGGCGGGGGTTTTTTAATCCTGGTAATAATACGCCTGCTGCTCTCTCTTTGTACTTGGGTCCCATAGGCCAGTTGGTCTCCGTGGACGATAAAATCATATTCTATTCTATTCTATTCTTATAATTTGACCAATAGTTTTAAACAGTTTATTCAAGCTGCATAAAAACACAATTAATTAGAACTAATTATTAAAAATCAACTAATCAATAAATACTAACTTGCTTGTAGAGAACAACTTCCCATTGTTACTCTTCACCTGGATCATGAACATGACTAGCATCACATTCATCTCGGGTAAGGGAATATCTTCAATGGGAACAGAAGTACCAAACTTCCTGAGCACCCTCCAAGCATCAAATTTTCGCCTTGCCCAATCAGTCACCTTAGAAAACCCATCTTTCCCTCCATGATTCACATCATGCATTATCTTTTCATCAAGAGGCAAGAACCTCTCATCCTCAACCTCTTTCCTTGCATCCTTTTTTGTTGGATCCCTAAAATCAACATTATACCAATCTTCCTCTCAACTTCTGCCATAAACTTATCTATTTCATCAAGATTTGGATTTTTCAGAAACTGATCAACATCCCCTATCTCTTCTTTAGGACCAAGGGAAGCAGTCGACTGTAGGGAAAAGGACGGGCTATCCACTTCCATAACGTTCGAAGCCATACTAATAAACACACAAACCATACTAATAAACACATAACAACTATCATTTTAATAAGGACAATAAGCCAGAACACATTACCCATTGCAACCTGCAGAATAAAACTATGGTTAGAATGTACCTTAGCTTGATAGCAACAAAAGAATTAGAGTTTAAAACACAAAATCACTTTAAAATTGCCATGGAAATTTGCAGAACTCGATCTTCTCTATAAGAAGGTCTTCACTTGCACACAAGAGCTATGCAACTACAAGTAGTTCAAGAAACATCACAACCACATCTTAAACCTTAAAATATCTTAAATTAACACTCTGAAAATTTCTCGAACATTAACAGCCACTCCAAATCACTAACAACCATCTACAGCCAAATGCTAAAGCCAGATCTTAAACCTCACATAGCACTTTCTAAGAGGATTTGACCCCCCTGCTACAGTCGGCAGCACCATGAAGGGCGTTGAATAGCATCGGCTTGGTCTATGCAGATCGATTGCGATGAATAACCATGCAAGTAAACTAAATAGATATATTAATATATAACAATGCCATGTACAAAAAATTGTCACCCAGCCAAATAACTCTGGTTTATCTTTTTTGGACATTGACAAATTCCCACAGGTAGAGGCCGCAAACAGCTGATTTTCGGACTGGTTCGGATGTCATGGCTCCTGCCAGACAGGCTGATGGGGGATCGATTGAGCCTCATGGCTTGGGGCTGAAGCCAAGGGAGATGGCGAGGAGGAAGAATCCTCCAGTAAAGGGGAAGGGCGCGGGTCTCGGCATGCATGAAGAGGCGCGGGCTGTAGGAAGTGGCATGCAATTGGTGGCAGAGATGAGGGAGCTTTTGGAATCCCCTTCGATTGAGAGGTATGTGGATTGCTCTTCCTCTCAATATAATTCTGAGACCCCAGTAGATTGTGTTTTGGAGACTCCAGTCTTGATCCCATCAAGCATGCCCCCTTTGGAAACTGGATCTGTGATGCCCTCTTCCCCTGTGCTTGGGAAGGGATCACTTGCTGGTGATGCGCCCTCTTCTAGGGTGCATGTAGCTGATGTGCCTCCTGGGGTGCCCCTGGATACCTCTCAGGATGCCAGGGCGGCAGCCCCAACTCCTGTGCGCCCGGCCTGGCAGAGCAATGACACTGTTGCTCGCATCACTCGGCCGGGGTTTTCAGATTGGATCAAGCGCAAGGCTCCAGAGTGTAGGACTGCCCGTGTTCAAGAGGCTCTGAAATTTGTGGAGGATCATCACTCTGTTGACCTGCAGGCAGTTCTTCCAGAGACTCCATGGATAGATATTGATCATACCAGACATGTTCAGACCATTGAGAATCTAGTTTCATTTGCGGTATTGGGCTACTTCACGGGTTACATATTGGACACGAGGAGGTTTAGCTCTTGGCTTGCTGGACATCTGAGGCGGATTGGTTTGCCCAGGTATCAGTCTCTGAAATTCCTACCAAATAATTTCTTCATAATCATGTTTGAGGCCGAGTCTTCTGTGCGGCAATTGGTTAGTCGGGGGGTGGATACTTTGGGTGAATCTTATGTGTTGTATCAGTATTATACTCCGGCAATGTCCACCAGTTCTTTGACAGCGGTTAAAATCCCGTGTTGGTTCCAGATTCAGGATCTTCCTCCTGATCTGATGGTGCCTGATTTCTTGGTTTCTATGGCTAATGGCCTGGGTGTATATTTGGCTCATTCTATTGTGCAGGTCCCCAAGATCTGTGTTGCTCTGCCTGCTTTGCAGCATGTGCCCACTTCTCTTCCAGTGCGTAGTGGTCCCTGGCATTTTCTCTTCCGATTGAAGCTTTTGAATGGCTCTGAGATCCGGCGGATGTTTCCATCTATTGTGTTACCATCTGACCATGTTGATGATCCTGCTGGTGCTTGTGATGTGGTAGGGGTTGCGGGTGCTTATGCAGGGGCCCGGGATTCCTCTGTTCCTGAGGCAACAGATAGAGGACTCCGTGGTGTAGTGAGTGGAGTTGGACGAGGTGGTGTGGTTGGGAGAGGTGGTGTGGGACGAGGCCGGGGCAGGCTTGCTGCTGGCCGCCCATTGGATGGCGGGGCTAGGGGACGTGGTGGCTCAGGGGAGGGCTCAGATGATTTGGTTGTGGCTAGGTCTGAGGACAGGGCTGTGGGAGGGGCTGATGATCCTGATGGGGATGTCCAGGTAGCGGTATGTGCTGAGCATGAGGTGGCTGGAGCAGCCCGGTTGGAGGTAGAGACTAGTGTGGCCCATGACTCTATGGAGATGCCTGGGAGACTTCCAACACATGTTGGAAGTGGAATCTCACGTAGAGCGGCTGTGGGTCACATTGCTGTGATTAATCCTCTGGCTCTAGATGATGACTCTGTGGAGTGGGCTGATGGCCTGGTGGGTAGGCATGTGGGGCTGGACACTTCTCCTCCGGGATGAATAGGTCGATCCTTAGTTGGAATGTGCGGGGGGTGCGGTCCTCTAGTAGTAAGAGGGCCCGTGTTTCTTTGGCACTTCGGCAGTTGCGTCCTGATATTGTTTGCATTCAGGAGCATAAGTGTCACAGGGGTGATATGTCTAGGCTCATGAATATGGTTGGTAGGCAGTTTGCCTCCATTGCTTCTTCTTCTGGGCGGACTAGTGGGGGTACTCTTATTGCTTGGAGGATGGATGTGCGGTCACGTGCATCTGCAGCTGAGCATGTTTTGGTCTGCAAGGGCAATAATTAAGTGGTTGGAGGGAGGGCAAGAGTGGGGGATTGTTAATGTTTATGCCCCTAATCAGCCTTCTCGGCCAGGGGTGCTTTATGGGCCACAGCTTCGAATAAGTTCTTGAGCCCTTGGTGGGTTGCTGTGTCGCTTGGTTGTTGTTAGGGGACTTCAATATGGTAGAGCCGAGTAGAGGATCGCCTGGTTCAAACTCGTGTTGTGCATGGGTTTGAGAGGGATTAGTGGTCTCGCTTTGTTGCGGGGATTTGGCCTTGGTTGAGGTCCCTGGGGACTTGTCTTTCACCTATTGTAATAGGCAGATTGGTGCGGGACGGGCATATGCTAGGCATGACCGGTGTTATGCTTCTCCATGCGCACTGGATGGTGTGCCCTCTTTGCGTCGGAGTAACATTCTGTTTACCTCTATTTCTGATCATTACCCTCAGGTTTTGTCCGGTCGGTGCGCTTGCCTCTCCCTCTAGGACGGTGTTCCGTTTGAACACCCGGCTTCTGGCTGATGCGGATTTCTCGGCCAAGTGCCAAGAGTTGTGGCTTGATACCTTTTCATCTCTGAATGGTATGTCTGGTATGGTGACTGTGTTGGCTAGGGTGAAGCTTTTTGCTAAGATCTTTGGTAGGCAGCGTGTGCAGCAGGAGCGGCAGGAGTTGCATGGTCTCTATCAGGAGTTGGAGAGGATTCGGGTGCAGCCTTCTGATGGCATTAGGGAGAATGTAGTGTTGCAGTGTATTGTTGCTCTGGAGCAAGTTAAAGTGCGGGAGGCACGACGTGTGAAGGCGGCCCTTACCTGGTTGAAGGAGGGGGACACAAGTTCGTCGGTATTCTTCAGAGCAGCTAGGCAGCGGCGATATGCAGCATCTATGGCATCCCTTGCTTTGCCTGATGGCCGGACTTTGGAGGATCCCGCTGATTTGCAGAGGTATGTGCATGCCTATTTCTCAGGGTTTTTTGCACAGCGCACTCTTCCCTATGAGCAGGAGATGCAGGAGCTTGTTTTGGGGGCTGTTAAGCCATCTATTCTGCCTCACCAGCGTGAGAACTTAGAGCAGGAGCTCTCCAGAGAGGATTTAGCGGCGGCATGTATGTGCATGGCCAAGGATAAATGTCCTGGACTGGATGGCATCCCTGTGGAGTTCTTTCAGACTTATTGGGAGTGGGCTGGTGAGTCGGTGTACCAGGTGTATCTTGAGTTGCTGTAGTCTTCTCAAATGGATAGGATCTTGAATACCGCATGCATTTCCTTGATTCCTAAGGTTAAGCAGCCTTCTACTATTAATGATTGGAGGCCTATCTCCTTGTTGTCCCTCGTGTATAAGATTATTATGAAAGCCCCTGGCAGAGAAGTTGAAGCCGGTGTTGACTTCTTCCATTAGTAAGGTGCAGTCTGGGTTTGTCCCCTCGAGGAACATTTTGACTAATGTTGCCGCAGCCTTATGAGGGCCTTTATTGGGCCGAAAGAACAGTCAAAGGCATTGCCTATCTTAAACTTGACTTTGCCAAAGCTTACGATAGTGTCCGCTGGGGAGTTCTTGTGCCGCCATGATGTTAGCGTTGGGTTGTGGCCCACGCTTTACGAGAGACGATCCATGAAGTCGCATAGGTCAAAGACGGGCTATGGTGGTGTGCCGGGGTGAACCCTCCGCCTTTTCTCCTTAGGCGAGGGGTGCGTCGTGGGTGCCCTTTGGCCGCTTTTTTTTTCTGATTGTGGCGCAGGCACCGTCTCGATTGTTTTTGGCTGCGATGAGGAGGGAGTGGTGGATGGGCTTCGGATGCGGGATGGTAGCCAGAGATTATTAACCGTTTTGCCGATGACACTTTCCTCTTCTTGGTGGCAGAAGAGAGGAATTTGCAGAATGTGAAGGGTTTGTTGGATACTTTCTCCTTGACCTCAGGCATTCTTCTGAATTGGGGTAAGTGCTCCGCATTATGGGCCAGCTGACTCCGCCTCCCCCTTGTTTGGCTTTATTCCCTTGGAAGGTGCTTCCAGGTAATGTGTGTACTAAGCTGTTGGGTATTCCCTTTGGAGGGGATGTTTCCATGGGGAGGGTGTGGGATGAGATTTTGCAGGGGTTGCAGAAACACCTCAATTGGTGGAAGGGTAGCAAGTTGTCCATGGCAGGTAGGATCACTATTGCCAAGTCAGTACTTTGTAGCACTCATGTGTATACAGCATCTTGCGATGCTAGCTCCTGAGGGTAAGATACAGGCTATGGATAAGATTGTTCGAAATTTTGTGTGGGGCGGGGATGATGAAGGGGCGATTGTTAAAGTGGCTTGGTGGAAGTGTCTCCGCCCCCGGGAGGATGGGGGCTTGGCCATTCTGGATTTGGCGCTGCATAGTAAAGTGTTGGTCTCCAAGTTTGTTTGGAGCATTCTGCAGGATGGTGCATCTTCTCCTGGTGCGGCGCTGTTGTTGCAGTCTCTTCGCCACTGTGTGGCGTTTGGGAAGCCGTCTGTGCATGTGGAGTTGCCCTGGGCTCTGTTGTATGGTTTCCGGCCTTTCCCACATGCATCCCCTTTTCTCACAGGAGTGTTGCGGGCTTGGGATCATGTGCGTGTGCCTCAGTTTATCACCACTCTTCTCCTTTCTTGTGGGTTTCTCTACCCCTGCGCTTGCCCTTGGTCGCCCTTTGTGCATGCTTTCGGGGCCTTGGCCCGTTGGAGGCTGCTGCTGCGGCTCACCTTGGAGGATTGGTATTGGGGTGGTCAGCTAGCCGTGGGAGTTCTTTCGAGCTTCAGCGTTTGCACGAGGGGGCGTGGACCAGGCTATCACGGGAACACGTGGCGGGGAGTATTCCGCTACACATACCTATAGTCCCTCGGGATGATGTGGTGGTGCGCGGGTTTGGAAGGTTCATCCGGATGTTGTGTCTTCTTGCTTTGTGCGGTCTTCTTACCGGTGCCGGGTATTCATGACACACCCCCCCTTCGTAAGTGGTCTCGCAGCCGGGCAAGTGGTCTCTGCAGCTTCCGGGTTCTCGATGGCGCGGTTTGGGCGTGGACATGGATCTCACTTCCCCACCGAAGGTTAGGTGCTTCGTGGCGGTGGTGCACCATGAGGGAGGTGAATGCCCTTGTGAGTCGGTTTAGGCGGTGTGAGCCCTCTACGCCCTTGTTGTGGCCTTCATCATTGTGAGACCGTGGAGCATTGTCTAGTTTTATGCCCTCACTTACGTGGCTGCCCGGGATTGGGTTAGGGCTCTGTTTGGGTGAGATTGACTAGCCCGCCGATTCTTTTGCTTCATGTGTATCCCGGTGCTTGGCGTTCTTGCGGCAAACCTTGCATCTGTCGCGGGGCTTGGTTGGTGTGGCTGATTTGGAAGCGGGCGGTTGTGGATCTTTCGGGGATTCAGCGACTGCGGCCTCTCGATTCCTTGACTCAGGTACAAGCTATTTCAAAGCTTTCTGGTGTTCCCGGGAGTAGTAGAGCGGAAGTTTGCCATTTGGCGAGACTTCTTGGGTGTCGTAGATGGTGATGGTCGGTTTGTACAGCAGTAGAGCTACAGTTTTTCTGTGAGTTTGTTGTGGAGTGTCGAGGTATCGCTGTCTCTTTGGAGCAGTTCTCCTTCCTCCTCACTTGCTTTGTAACATTACCATTCTTTTAATATATTGATGACACAGTTCTTCAAAAAAAAAAAAAAAATTCCCACAGGTAGAAAGAGGCGGATTTTTATAGACCTGGGCAACTTAGCAGTGGTTTCGTCCACATTAATTTAGTATACATACGGATGGATGCCTAAAGATTATTTGCCCCACCACCTTAACAACTTGCACTAGAAGCCCGGGGAAATTCAACCCCCTGCCAAAGTGCCAAAACCAAAGTAGGCTTACAGCTACCAGACATCAATAAAAAAAACTTATGTTTTGAGGAGTCGAAACTTATGCCAAACAGCCACACCAGAGAGGCTTCTTGTAAAATATAAACAGAGGATCTTAACATATGAACAAAGAGGTTTCTTGGCCTGCAAGTCCAAAATGTGCAAAAAGAAATATCGAAAGACTTGGCACCAAAGGATATGCAAGCACAGGAAAGTATTTGGCCCTTTACAAACCTGCATAAGAAAAAGAACTGGCTGTGTTCGTCCTTGCATCAAGAAAATATTCATCCTTTTCATCATCTAGCTCGCTTCTAGCATCCTCCTCGCTTCGCTAACCTAAAGCTTGAGCACTGCCCTTGCCACTTGCAACTACATCAAAATGCCTAAAACAACTCCAAAATAGAAAATTGTCCAAAATAGAAAATTGCCATGTTGTATTTTGCCCTCATCTACTTGCATATTTAACAAGTCTAACATTAAAAAAGGCAATGTCGTGTGCTGGGGTCAAACTAGCCCATCCGCCGTCATTTGTCTACCATTTTTTATACGAATACAACACTTTAACCATAAATAACCTTATGTTATCCGGCACCTTTTTCACAATTGCAGAACCTTATTGTTCAATACATAATGGTCTTTCTTAAATTATGCAGTCAAAATCATATTCTGGAGCCATATATGCAGCCAAAATCACGTTCCGGATTTAGCCAATCTTCTAATAGTTGCTACTATTTACAATTAAATGTAAACGGGATGTTTGAGCTTGGGGTGGCATGTTTGAGCCACGTGTCATGTTTGAGCCTAGGTGGCATGTTTGAGTCTTAGTGGCACGTTATGTGGTATGTTTGAGCCTAGGGTTGGCACGTTTGAGCCACGTGTCGTGTTTGAGCCTGGGTGACATGTTTGACCCTATGTGGCATGTTTGAGTCTAGGTGGCATGTTTGAGCCTCGATGGCACGTTATGTGGCGTGCTTGGGCCTAGGGGCAACGCTTGAGCCTAGCTGGCATGTTTGAGCCTAGGGCATGTTCGATCCTAAGGGCAATGCTTGAGCTGGTGGCATGTTTCTGTCATGTGTCATGTTTGCGAAAGGTATTTAAATCTTGTGCTGCATCATTCCATAGAAAATTCTTCATCATTGCATATGCGCTTTTAGCTTTAATTCTGATATATGCCCCTACAAAAGGGATTCATTGATTATTGACTGATTGGATATGTGTCAATAACTGAAGACATATCTAGCCACCAGTGTCCATCCTTATGCTCAAGTCAGCTAATAACAATTCTGTAGTGGAGTTGGCTTTCCTTCTCTATAACCTTTTATCTTCATTCCTTATGCTTCTACTGTCAGTTCAGTGTAAGACCAAGTCTAATGTCTAGTCAAGGTCAACTAGGAGAAGCAATTTTCACAGTAGCAAAATGGCTGGGTTCATTGCCCTTGGGACCAAGTTTCGTGGCCAAAAGACCACCTTTTCTCCAAAAAATGCCAAAGTAACTCATGCGCAGCACACTCGTAGTCAGTTGGCCTAGGAGGTGGATGCTGAATACTGCCATGTAGGGCGTATGTGTTTCTTTCTTTTGCAAAACTAATTGTATAAGTTGGTCCCTAGGGTAATTTCATCATTTTGGACGATGCGGCAAAGTCGAATCACAGTTTTGGGGCCTCCTCAATTCTCGAACGACAAAACACTTCGGTTTCTACACAGTCACCAGCAGGACGCTTTGCGGTTTTATAAGTTCCCCTGGACCGATCTTAGAATTTTTGGACCTGCTTGAAGCAGGGCCCCTAAACGGAGAATTCAATGGTTGAATAGGGGAACCAAGCTCTGGGAGGGTGGTCATTAGCATAAGGCCCCCAGGGGGAGCGCTGCCAGGAAAGGTTGTCTTGGGAACTATTCTGGGTCCAGCCTCCTGGGGTCGTACTCTCACCTCTTGTGAGGTGGCCGTGCAAGGTCCTGGCCTTCTTTGACTTGGGGAAGGGTCCCAGCTCGGCTGCCCAACAATGGGCTGCCTGGACCTCTTTACTGCTAACTCTTTGATCTAAATCTTGTCCAGAAATTCGGAAAATTAGCATGTATACTGGTCATGACTTAGAAGCCAACCGATAAAATATCAGAATTTAATTTCGTACTATGCATGAATTAAGAATTTATGAATGTCTTGCTATTGCAAAAACGGCCCTCAACTTCTAATTGCCACATTGGGAGGAGGACAGATCATTACCCCTTCTCCAAGAAGCGCCAAAGTAGTTCATGTCCAGCACATTCTTAGTCAATTGGCTTAAGAGGTGGATGCTGAATACTGCCATGTAGGGCTTATGCATTTCTTTCTTTTGCAAAATTGACCGTGTAACTTAGTTCCTAGGGTAATTTCACTATTCCGGACGATATGGCGAAGTTGAATCGCCATTCAGAGGCCTTTGCAGTGCCCGAACGACAAAACACTTCGGTTTCTACACGTTCGCGCGCAGGATGCTCGGCGGTTTGATAAGTTTCCCCGGATCGATCTTGGAATTTTTTGAACCTGCCCGAAGTAGGGTCCCTAAAGGGAGGATTCAACTGTCGGATAGGGGAACCGAGCAACAGGAGGGTGGTCATTAGCGTACGGCCGGGAAACATTGCCAGGAAATGCTGTCTCTGGAACTTTTTTGGGTCCCTCATCCTGGGGTCCATACTCTCCTCTCTTGTGAGGTGGTCGTGCAAGGTCCTGGCCTTGTTTGACTTGGGGAAGGGTCCCAGCTCGGCTGCTCAACAACGGGCAGCCTGGACCGCTCTAATGCCGACTCTTTGATCTAAACCTTGTCCGAAAATTCAGAAAATTGGCCTGTATGCTAGTGATGACTTAACGAATTTATGAATGTCTTACTATTGCAAAAAGCGGCCCTCGACTTCTAATTACCACATCGGAAGGAGGACAGATCCAAACTCTATTCCATCAATTCCACTTGCTTCGTCTAAACTGCAACTTCTCGACCACTTCCCAAGTGCAAACACCAAAACTTGGCCCCCAAAATGCAAACCCTTCAAGAACCTGCCAGCTCACAGGGTTTACATTTCGGAGGCCCTATCCTTGTCAGATACGACATCGACCTTGCTCCTGTCTTAATGTAGAGAGAAGGTGTTGATGCCAGAGCACGGACCCTAAAACCCCCCGAAACAGCTTGCTTTAAAAGTCCTCTCTCGAAGGCCCTGGCGATGGATGGGCAACCTCCCCTATCTGGAACCGTGATTTGGCTCTTCCAATGGACTCATAGCATCGACATTGCCCTAGGGACTAAGTTCTGTGGCCAGAAGACCACCCCTTCTCCAAGAAGCACCAAAGTAGCTTATGTCCAGACACTCGTAATCAATCGGCCTAGGAGGTGGATGCTGAATACTGCCATGTAGAGCATATGTGTTTCTTTCTTTTGCTAAACTGGCCGTATAACTTGGTCGTTCTGGGGCCTCCCCAGTGCCCGAACGACAAAACACTTTGGTTTCTACACGATCTCCCATAGGATGGTCTGCGGTTTGACAAAGTTTTCCCGGACCGATCTTAGAATTTTTTGGACCTGCCCGAAGCAGGGCTCCTGAACGTGGTTGGAGAAGGAGCTGAGCTCCAGGAGGGTGGTCATTAGCGTACGGCCCCCTGGGGGAGCGCTGCTAGAAAAGGCTGTCTCGGGAACTTCTTTGGATCCCGCCTCCTGGGGCCCATACTCTCCCCTCTTGTGAGGTGGCTGTGCAAGGTCCTGGCCTTATTTGACTTGGGGAAGGGTCCTAGCTCAGCTGCCTAACAACGGGCTCTCCAGACCGCTCTAATGCTAACTATTTGATCTAATTTTTGTCCGAAAATCTGGAAAATTGGCTTGTCTCCTGGTGATGACTTAGGAAGTCAGCTGACAAAAATCGGAATTTAATTTCATACTATGCATTAACTACAAATTTATGAATGTCTTGCTATTGCAAAAGCGGCCCTTGACTTCGAATTGCCACATCGTGAGGTGCACAAATCCAAACTCCATTCTGTTAGTTCCACTTGCTTCACTTCTCAACTGTAGCTTCTCAACCACATCCCAAGTGCAAAAGACAAAAACTCGGCCCCCAAAATGCAAACACTTCAAGAACCTGACAACTCACAGGGTTTAAGTTTCGGAGGCTCTATCCTTGTTAGATTCAACCAGGGCCTTGCGCCATGTCTTGACGTGTGTGGGGAGGGGGGAGGGGGGGAGGGAGGTGGGGGATGTGTTGACGCTAAAGCACAGACCCTAAAAATCCCCTGGAAGCAACTTGCCCCAAAAGTCCTCTTCCAAAGGCCCTGGCGATGGACGGGCAACCTCCCCTATTCAAGACCGTGATTTGGCTCTTCCAATGGGCTCAGAGCATCGACATTGCCCTGGGGACCAAGTTTCGTAGCCAGAAGACCACCCGTGTTCTCCAAAAGAAGGAAAAAAAAGTCTGACGTCGTAGATATGTTGCATGCGACGTATTTTGTTATTGCGATGTCGTGTGTTATATTTTTTATTTTAGTATGTGACATGTTTGATCCTGGGCATGTTTGAGCCTAGGGGCAATGCTTGAGCCTAAGAGGCTTGTTTGAGCCTCGGTGGCATGTTCGACAACGCCTACATGTGGTATGTTTGAGCCTAGGTTGCATGTTTGAGCCACGTGATATGTTTGAGCCTTGTTGGCATGTTTGACCTAGGTGGCATGTTTGAGCCACATATCATGTTTGAGCCTAGGTGGCAACATGTTATTATGATGTCATGTGTTGTATTTTTGGGTTGTCCCTAGGACCCTGGCTCACATGAGTTTCTGTCACATTCTAAGTATATGCTGGAATATATCTAGTACATGCCAGAAACTGCTCCAAATTTACTGTTAGCTATAAACTGGCGGTCGCTAGTGTCGCTGGGCAGCCGGGGTGGAAACTGGCTAACTGGCACTGCCATGGTTGCCTTCGTTTCTGATCGACCCAGCTTAGAACATGCAAACCAGCATGCATCCTTTTGCATTCATATTTTGCCTGGTGATCCTTGGCACGACGATCTAAAGCTATTCATAACTAGGGTTCTGTAAATGCTTGTTTGCAGATCAGTTAATTTTTTTGGGTAATATTAGAGCATGGAAATCGATGGAAAAGAAGGAAAAGCTCGGTTATGCGATGTGCGGTGATGTTGGGTCTGCAGGCATATACAATTTGATACCATATCTTCAGATGTAGCATCTGGAGTAAGGCATCAGCGATGTTGCATGCAGATGACGTTAAGCAGATCAGTGGCAGGGCAAAAAAATCTGGCAACCAACTGTGGGCATAGACATTTGGCTACAGATGCCAAAGAGAGTCAAGGAATGGATGATGACTCAGATCCTACATTTCTACCTTCCGATCAGTATCAGGGCAAAAAATCTGGCAACCAACTGTGGGCATAGACGTTTGGCTACAGATGCCAAAGAAATTCAAGGAATGGACGATGACTCAGATCCTACATTTCTACCTTCCATTTATCACCCACTTCAGATCTTGCAGCTAAGCTCTTTATATATCTGATAAGCCTGTGGATATGATGAAGGATATTATTGTTAGTTTGGTTTTGTATGGGCCTAAGGATGTTGCTGTGGAAGATAATGTTAAGCCCATTGTTTTTCTGACATTTGGAACATTGAACGATGTCATCGTGCTGGAAGCGTTGCAACGGAGCACGGATGTACTGTGGGGGGATTTAGAGTATTTGGATTATGGGAGAGGATGAATTGTGCAATGAGGCTTCTCATTTGGAGTGGATACATAACCAATTGAATAAATGTCAGGTTGCTGAGAAAGCATTCAAAATGCTTGCTGATGATCAAGATCTGGTTGATGGTATATCACACTCATTATTTTCTGTTGAGCATTTTTCTTCTATTGTGAATGGTATATTTGGGGCATTGCAGAATTAAAGAAATGTTATACATTGAAGTGAGAGTGGCCTTCTTAAGTAAATGGCTGCCTATTATTGCTCGACGTAAGGGGGGACACGACATAGTTGTATGCTTTCGAACAGTGATTTGCTTTGCAATATTGTTAGATCTCTGCCGATGATAAATCAGAAGATGATTTTTAAGGTCTGGATTGAGTCCTGGTGTAAGCCGCGGATTATTGGGGCATCTCATTTGGAGTGGCTACGCACTAAATTGATTATATATCAGATTGTTGAGAATGCATTAGAAATACTTGCTGATAATAAAGATATGGTTAATGGTATTATATTGCGTAAAATGTCGGGCGAGGCTGTTTCCTTCTTTGTGAATCATATGTTTGGGACACTGCAAAATGGAAAAGTCATGGTATCCATTGCAGTAACAACGAATCTCCTAAGAAATTGGCTGCCTGTTATTGCCCAACAAGATTGTAAGATTCTGAAGGGTGAATTGGTGTGCAATGTTGTTAAATCTCTTCCAGTGATAAACCAGAAGATGATTTTCAAAGACTGGATCGACGCCTCATGTGTACGCTGGAGATTCTTTGAGGAAGCTTTCTATTGCTAGTGTGGGAAGCTAAGAAGAACTCAAAGTTCGCGATCTTGAACCTTCAAATCCAGAGCCAATGGAACTTGTGAGAAAGTAGCCAGTTTTCCTTACTTGTGAGAAAGTAGCCAGATCTTATTGGAGTGTTTTCTTGTTGTTGTCCTATGTTCTTATAGACAAGGCAGCAAGTGCCATCAAAACTTCTGCAATGTGGTCATGAAATTTGCATGACATATCTTGTGCGTCGCTTATATGAACATAGTACAAGAGCAGATGACAAGATGTGCTGCACTGCTTAACCTCTGCATGCAAAAATCTTATGGGCATCAAATGCTCATGTTTCCATATAGGCGGGCTTTTGACTGAATGATGTTTACGAGTTTGCATAGAATCAACTGTAAACGTAATTTAGAAACATATAAGAGCACGATTCAACTTTGAGTTTATTATGTGGATAGAGCTAGCTAATACTTGAAGAAAATGGATTCCGAAACTACCTCCCGTAAAACGGGAGGAAAAATTTTGGAATACCAAAGACCGCCTTGTCTTGTCGTGTTAAGAGACGAAGTTGTTGCTTTGTGTTACTAGGTTTTCCATTTAAAAGAAGAGAACAACCGCAAATCCAAGACCCTAACATTGGTACCAGTTTCTATTTACATTTTAGATAACAATAAAATAATGTCCTTTCAAGAATGGACTTGGTTTTGATGTTCTTTACGAGCAGAATACAGTCCCATAGTTAACACTAACTACTTTGACATAGCTTCGTGCATTTTGATGCTCTTTATGAGCAATGCTAGCTACTTCAACACAACCTATAGTTAATGCTAACTATTTCAATATAGCCCCATTGTGCTCATAAACTAGAATAGGAGGTGATAGATAATAAATTGAAGCAATGTACAGACTAGAGCAGAACGAAAACTTGAAAAAAAAATGTACAAATTTGAGCAGAGATATACATATATGCTGCCATATCTTCCTCTCGGCTATGCTCAAGGGATGATTTGAGGCCCAAAGCTTTGCAATGGTATTGGATCTTCCTCTGCTCAAGGGAGGATCTAAGGCCCAATGTCTTGCAATGACATTGGAAGGATTCAAAGCACAGGGACTTTGTGAGGAGATTTAATAGGCATCTGGGAAGATTCCAAGTAGAAGCAAAAAGCAAAAAGATATTTTAAGCCCAATAGGCCCAATGGATTGTTTGATAAGATACGTCAGCAAGTAAGTGGCATTCCCTTTTGGGCATCATAATATTTATTTGAGAAAATTTTTAAAATGCCCATGCTTGCGTCTTTGTCAAAGTGCCCCTATAATTTTATTATTTGTCAGAAGTGCCCTTAATTTTGAGCTGTTACTTTAGCCGAGAAGATTAGGTTAAATTCAAAATTGCGGGGCCTCTTGCTTAATTATGACTTTCTAAACTTGTTATTCCGTTCAAGTATGAATCCGACGTCTTGAATTCCATGGTTTCTTCATACATTAGATTTCAGTCTTTTAATTGGATTTGATCTCAAATTCAAGCTACAAGTCTATTCTGATTACGAAATTTACATGCAAAAATGCAGGGCTAATGAATGCACATATCAACTAGTTTCTGTAAGCTTTTAGCAATGATTCAGAAACTTCAAAAATGGTTACAGGGCTAATGAATGCACATATCAACTAGTTTCTGTAAGCTTTTAGCAATGATTCAAAAACTTCAAAAATGGTTATCTCTTGATTCTAGATGTAGAAAGCAGCTTTGCTTTTTTCTTCTCCAGTTGGACATGGATCTAGGAGCATTTTCTTGCAGAAAACAACTGATCATAGCTGAATTTAGGGTTTTTATCGCTCATTATCCAGAATGATAGCTTTGTCCTTTCTGTTTTTTGGGTTGCCCCTAAAGGGCAAAGCCTGGCTTGTGTGAATATTGGGCATATACTGGGTATATGCCAGTATATACTCGGATATACCTTGTGATATGCCTTGTGACTGCTCCAAATTTACTATTGGAGGTAAATTGCCGGTCGCAGTTGCAGGTGGAAGCTCCAGCCGGTGAGGTTTTGCAGTATACATTTCAGGGTGCCTAGGGTCTCGAGTTTGTGGGATAGCTGTTGTTTTACGATTTGAGGTATATAGGTTGAAGTCTAGTTCTTTGCCCTTCCTGAGGCTTAATTGCATCTCATTTGTGGTGTGATTATGGTACATTTAGCATCAATGTTTTATTTGTTCTAACTCCTTGTTTGGATGAGCTTCTCAGGCGTATTTGCATCAGTAACATGCCTGGACAAGACTAAGTGACCAATTGGGGTCGTTTGGGAGCCCAAGAATCTCCGTGGACATACTTACGTCTCCGTTGATGGCCCACTCTCTCCCTTTGACGTGCTTGCATTTTTCATTTGGTACTTTTTTCCTTTGCCTCGTCATTTCCACTTCTTTGTATATCTCTATTATTTCTAATCTTTCTTATTCTTATTTACTCCATGGCTCCATGACACGTTGTCCATGCTTCTGGTGCCATTGCCCGCATACCCATTTGTTATTCTTTGGCTATGGTGTCGAAGTTTTCGTGTGTCGTGGTTGACTCTTTGTATTGCCCTCACAGAGTTCGATGAGTGCCTTATGGCGAAATGTTTTTACGCATTTGGGGGCCATGATACATCGGATCGCCTGTAGAGTTTTGTCTCCTAAGCACAAGTTTGCATGTACTAGACGGCAAGTTCTCGATGGCATTGGAGGTATTAGCGCAGTTATTTTGTTCGACATTTCATTGTTCATCTTGTTAGGCATAGGGGATACCTCTTCCTACTTAGCTTGGTAATTTCTTCATAGGATGTGACCTTCACTTCTTTAAAGTTATTCGTCTAGCAATGGTGCATCTTCCATCTCTTGCTTTTTCACAAAATTGGTCCTTACATTCCCTCTTTTTGCATATGTACCATGAATCTCAATCTTGTGGATATGAGCTTTGACCATTTTACATTTGCATTCTTTGCACCATACATTTCGATTTTAAGAAACTGTTGTCGGGACCTCATTTTGTGACCGAGTTCATATCCAACGTAGCCACTCTGATTTAAGCCTGGGCAGCAGTGAAGGCAATTGCAGAAAGTTAACCATAAGAGCTTGCAAGGATATCATTGGTAACTCTCTCACGCTGCATCCTTCAAGGTTAAAAAAGGAAAATCGATTGTTGGCATTTCAGTCATTTGCTATAAAAAATTCGGTGGCAGAGAGATTTATGGGGGCCGAAGCGGGAAAGCTGCTTAATTATGCGCTTTGGTCCAAAGGACCTGAAATTGAATTCTCAAAACATTATTTTCCCCTTCCTATTTTTCTTCTCTTCGAGCCAGGCTATGGCACCGCTTTTGCTGGCCCATTTCGGCTATGGCTACTGGCACAACTACTGTATTTATTGATTTGAAAAGCAGGCTGTCTGTGCGTATCAAGTCTGATGCTTGCTAGCAGTGCAACACAAATAACACTCTGAAATGGCAGTCACATATGTACTTTCTTTTAACTCTACTCAGCTATGTTAAGTAATTCTTGCAAGTGATAATCATGCCTAAGCTTTTTTCTTTGGCCAAGCCCGTTCCTGAGCACTTGATGCACTGTTGCCTATTGCCAGCATAAATAAACATGTCAAATCCATTCTTGTTGAATACAGCATAAATAAACATCATGCCAAATCCATTCATGTGGAATAAATAATCCTACTACTATGACATGTTCAGAATCACTACTAAACTTGCAGATGCTGATTCTATTATCCATTGCCATACAGTTTAGTTGCTCAACTCATGTACGTCTCAGATCCACTTCCAATCTATGACATTGCACTTGCAAGCAACCATTCTGTTTTCGCATCTGCATGCTTTAAGCAGCATCCATATTGTCGGAATTGGGTAATCTAGCAACACTAATTGTCAGCTGAAGGTACGAGCCTCTGTTTTGCCCCAACATTTATAAACATTTGCTTTCTTCCATTTTATTTTGTCCAACCCGAATCCCCTACTTATTTATTTTATATTCTTGTTAATTAGTGTCTCTAAAACACTTTTGGCACATTTTGGCAGTCGTGAGGTGGCACTCTTTTTAGTTGATGCCTCTAAAACCTTTACCTTTTGGCACATTTTGGCAGCAGTAACGTGGCATTTATAAACAATTATACTTTTGATGTCACAGATTTTATTTATTTTATCATTTTTTTGTTTGAGATGATAGAAAGAATTGGAATATGGTGCATTTATCTCAGACAGATGCTTAGCTGAATCCAGTTATATTAATTTTGTAACAATGCCTTTATCTATAGGCATTGTCATACCTACAGTTGACATATATGATGAGATGGTTAACTATTCAGTTTGTAGTTAACAAATCTTTTAACGTTTTACAATATTCGCGGCTGTCCCCAAACTCTCCCGAATCTGGACCCTAAACAATGTTGCCGATTGTCGAATCCTATTCTTTCTTCTAATCTCCAATGTCTTTTTAGACTTTCACTCAAGATGAGCTCCTCAGCTAAACTGCTGCCCGTCTCGCCTGCCAGCAATGGCGTGGTGCGGCACGTGATTCTTATTGGGGACTATGATATTGGAGGAGGCCGTTCACGCTCTCGCGCCCATTCAGCTCTACCGACACTGCAGGCCTTTTCACTTCCAGGGTCGCCTAACTGTTGTAATCATTGTTCTCAACCTCAGTTGCCTCATCAGACTCTAGTGCATCACAATCCACCTTACTTTCAGACTCCGAAAAATACCTATATCTATATTCCCCCACTACCCAGTCCTGCACCTTCTCCAACTTCACCACAACATGGGATGGCCTATTCTCAAGTTTCCTTTGGTCCCACGTATGTCAATGAATTCACCTCCTCACCAACTCTGCAACTTCCATTCAGGGCAGATGTCCATGTCAGTAGTCAAGGTCACGCCAACCAAGAAGAAGCGACCACACGACTCTATGGCCTAAGAAATCCATGGCCTGCCAACTTTCAGTGCCACTCATCATGGCCATAATCATTCCATGAGTCATAGCAGGAATCACGGGATTAGGTGACTGAGGATCCTCAAATGACAGATCCTTTGCTATTTTGGGCCAAGAGCATTGTACTATATATACCAGAGGATTAGACTCAGATCTTTAGGCAAGTTCAAGCATTTTTATTGTCTCATCTCCGTATAGAGCTTTTTATGCACTCTCTTTGATTTAAAAATACTTGTTGTTTCATCTGTTTGTTGTCTCATTGTCTTCCTTCTCTTTTTGTATTGCAAAGCCCGTGTGACAATCGTTCCTTCTTGAGGAGTAGTTTGCAGGACGCAAGGGTTCTCACAGAGGATTGTCCCCAAACTCTCCCAAATTTGGACCCTAAATACTATTGCCGATTGTTGGGTCCTAATCTTTCTTCAAATATCCAATGTCTTTTTAGACTTTCACTCAAGATGAGCTCCTCGGCTAAACTGCTGCCCATCTCGCCCGCCAGCAATGGCATGGTGCGGCACATGATTCTTATTGGGGACTATGATATTGGAGGAGGTCGTTCACGCTCTCGTGCCCATTCAGCTCCACCGACTCCGCGGGCCTCTTCACATCCATGATCGCCTAACCGTTGCCATCATTGTTCTCAACCTCAGTTGCCTCATCAGACTCCAGTCATCACAATCCACCTTACTTTCAGACTCCGAAAAACACCTACATCCATATTCCCCCACACTACCCACTCCTGCACCTTCTCCAACTTCATCACAACATGGGGTGGCCTATTCTCAAGTTTCCTTTGGTCCCACATATGTCAATGAATTCACCTCCTCACCAACTCTGCAACTTCCATTCAGGGCATATGTCCACGTCAGCAGCAAGGTCACGCCAACCAAGAAGAAGCGACCACACGACTCTATGGCCTAAGGAATCCATGACCTGTTAACTTTCAATGCCACTCATCATGGCCATAATCATTCCACCAGTCATGGCAGGAATCACGGGATTAGATGACCGAGGATCCTCAAATTGACCTTGCTATTTTGGGCCAAGACCATTGTACTATATATACCAGAGGATTAGACTTAGATCTTTAGGCAAGTTCAAGCATTTTTATTGTCTCATCTCCATATGGAGTTTTTTATGCACTCCCTTTGATTTAAGGATACTTGTTGTTTCATCTCTTTGTTGTCCCATTTTCTTCCTTCTCTTTTTGTATTGCAAACCCCGCGTGACAATCGTTCCTTCTTGAGGAGTAGGTTGCAGGTTGCAAGGGTTCTCACAGAGGATTGTCCCCAAACTCTCCTGAATTCGGACCCTAAATACTGTTGTCGATTGTAGGGTCCTAATCTTTCTTCAAATCTCCAATGTCTTTTTAGACTTTCACTTAAGATGAGCTCCTCGGCTAAACTGCTGCCCATCTCGCCCGCCAGCAATGGCATGGTGCGGCACATGATTCTTATTGGGGACTATGATATTGGAGGAGGCCGTTCACGCTCTCATGCCTATTCAGCTCCACCGACTCTGCGGGCCTCTTCACATCCATGATCGCCTAACCGTTGCCATCATTGTTCTCAATCTCAGTTGCTCATCAGACTCCAGTGCATCACAATCCACCTTACTTTCAGACTCCGAAAAACACCTATATCCATATTCCCCCACTGCCCACTCCTGCACCTTCTCAGCCAACTTCACCACAATATGGGATGGCCTATTCTCAAGTTTCCTTTGGTCCCACTTATGTCACTGAATTCACCTCCTCACCAACTATGCAACCTCCTCTGAATGTTTATAACATTTGGAGCTCTTACTCTTGATCACCATGGCTGCCCAGCCAACCTCGACAGTAAGATAGCCACGACCGTGATCCCTCCAGGGCTTTCCATGATACCTCCTCCTACTGTCACGGGAGGCCCTTCTATCTCTCATGCTCCCTGGCCACCTCAGGGCTCTATGCCACATCCTGCCTATGTTATACCACCAGTACTCCCATCTGTTTTTTCATCTGGCCTAAATTTGAAGCTCCAGTATCCCATCTTTGGCAACACTAAGGGCAAACCTAATGTGGATCAAAGTGCACAGGTTCATATGGAGGAGTTTGAAGTGCTCAGCATTCTCAAAGGTCATTCTCAGCTGCAGATAAAGTTCCACATTTTCTCTGCCATACTATGCGGGGCACCCCATCAGTAGCTCGTCGCCAACAAAAGCAACTGGAAACAAAATTAGGAGAACATGAAAGCAGCCTTTCTCGCTCACTATGATCAACAATTGCTGAAACAATTGAATGAACTGCAACAACATGTTATGGAATCCGCCAGAGACTTTGCAGATTGGCTACTGATTCTCGTCAGCAAACGCAAGGAATACACCGCACAAAGTCAAATTCTCGTTTGATTTCTCCAAGGCCTTCCTCCAGCAATTCGACTCATGATAGAATATTTGCTTTCAAAAATTCTGACTCAAGCAATTGAGCTTGTCAATTACTCTGTCAATGTTTCTTCTCGAGGTGTTCCTCTCACGGACTTACCTTTCATGCCTTCCACGACCGTACCGCACAACCCGATAACTCCCCAACCTAGTCCCGCAGTCAAATCTAGTGTCACCTCTACAAATATCAGGGCCATCTTGCGAATGAATGCAATTCCACTAATGGTCCTCCTCACTGCAAACGCTACAACATGTACAGTCATAAGACGGAGGAATGCACGCGTGCCAACCCCACACCCTTCAGACAGAAAATGGTTTTCCAAGTCCAAGCTACACCACAACGACAGCCGCTGCATGGCCAATCTTTACATCAACTATTTGACCCTGCTAAGCCTCAATGCTAACATTGTCATCAATGGAGCCACACCACTACCATGTGCCCACAACTTCTGCAAGTTCAAGTCCAACTCCAGGACACGAATCAAACAATTTCCATCTGCCTGATCAACAAGTTTAGGAAGAAATTTACCAAGCATTGAACCCTCTGGTTCAACACTCCAACTGGATGGGTTTTGTTTCCCATCAGACTCAAGGCACTCGTCCCTATCTTCCCACACCTCAGGGCACCAGGTCCGCCTATGCCATAGATACAAATCCGGCAGAAACTCACACCAAATCTGTTCATTTTGTGCCCGACATCGATTACCTGATGCCCAACATCATGCCTAAGCTCTGCCAAAGCATTCTTTGCCTTATGCAAGCAGCAGAAGGCCGTACATTGACAAATGCCCATGCCATCACTCGCTCTCAAGCCAAGGTGACCGAATCTTGTCAGTCCATGCCTCTTCCACGCAAGCAATCCCAATATTGCTGCAGAAGTTACTTTTGAAATAGGTTGTTGTTTCTTTACCCAAGAACGTGGATAATCCCAGCACTTCCAACAATATTCCACTTGTACTACAGAAGAATTGGCAAAAAACAAAATTCCTTTGAGTTTGTCCACTATTTTCTAACTTTGCCCTGCTTTCCGAGAACACCTACCCCTGCCCGCAGTCCTGGTTGGAGCTGTCGCGACTTCGACATCGACGGTCCATACTATGGTAGGTGCTCAACAAATAAATCATGTACAAATTTATGGAGGCGGTGCGGTCAATCTCATTATGGACAAACTTCAACAGCAATTAGGCATCAAACAATCATATCGTGTGCCTTATGAGATTAAACTTGTCAATGGTCACATCACCTGACCACAGGGCCTCATGTGCAAGCTTACTATCAATATACGTGATCTCAAGTTTCCTTTGGAATTTGGCATCTGGCATTTGGCATCCTGGTGATTATGAAATGCGAGTTGGTCGTCCCTCCCTTTGCCAAGCAAAAGGTATTCATTACTGGGCCACTGATCAATTTGTTATTACAGATGGAAGTCTTACTGCCACCATGGATCTGGAAATTGGCCAACTCATTGTTGTCGAACATGCAGGACCTTCGCTCTCTTATAGCGACTTAAAGGATGTTCAAAATACTTATCACGTTCAAACTCCAGCACTTCAGCTCCCACTCTCTACCTATCCCGAGTATGCAAAACTGTGGAACAACATGACTCTGGATCAAGATTAAACTATTTGCACTTTCTTGGATCCCTATTTAGCAACGTATAAACAGGTTACCACGATACCTTCTCTTGAAGATTCTGAGAAGGTGGATTCCGACACGCCAGCAACCCTACTCCAACCTCAAGTGGATCCCTCTCTCACTCCCTTATTTTTTACCACGGATAATGAAGTTCCTCCCGTTCTGCTCCAAGCTCCAGCTCATCAGGTCACGGATGCTGAAGTCATTCCTCACATCCAAACCCTGGAGGTTGAGATCGTTGACTTGAGCACCAATCAACCTATACGACTAGCGGCTGGTCCGTGAGCAGGCTATGAAACTTTTTAAGAAATTCAAACACACCTTTGCCTGGAGCTACAAGGACCTTCGAGGCATTAAGAAAGAATCCCACCAAACCAGATTCCCGCCCCTTCTAGCAACGACAGTACCGGCTCAACCCAAACTACTGAGACCGTGCCAAAGCCGAAATTGATAAACTTCTTGATGCTGGTCTTATCTATGAAGTAAAACACTCTGAATGGGTGAGCCCTATTGTCATAGCCTTGAAACATAATGGAAAAATTTGAGTTTGTGTAAATTACAGAAAATTAAATCAGGCCACGAAAGTCTTGGAAGAAGTTGCTGGTCAGGAGATGTACTCTTTTATGGATGGCTTCTCTGGTTATAATCAAATCTCCATCCCGCTAAAGATTAGATAAACCACGTCTATCATGCGTAGGGGTACTTTTGCCTACAAGGTTATTCTCTTCGGCCTTTCAAATCCTCCTTCCACCTTTCAAAGTATCATGCTCTCAGCTTTCCAAGACTTCATGAATGAAAATGCATTTCTTCAAGTTTTTCCAGACGATTTCTCTGCCTACAGCATGGAAGCTGAGTATCTCTCCAAATGAGAGCTTGTCTTCTAAAAATGTGAGGAGTCAGACATCAGCCTCAATTCCGAAAAGTTCACATTCTGTGTTACTTCTGAAGTTCTTCTCCCCGCAATGCGTCGTCCATGGCACGAGAGTTGAGATTGCTAAATGGGGCTCAATTTTTCACCTTTAACACTAGGTCATCAAGTTTTCAGCTAGGTGTTGCGACACCCTTGCTTACTTCATATTCCACCAGGATCTTGCATCGAGTGATCAGGTAGTGGAAGAAGAACCGATCCTTGATGAAACTCCCCAAAAGTAGCTTGTCCCTGAAGTCCTCTTCTAAAGGCCTTGGCGACAGACGGGCAACTGCTTTACTCTATAACTGCAAATTGGCTCTACTAATAGACTCAGAACATAAACATTATCTAGGGACCAAGTTTCATGCGCAGAAGATCACTCCTCAGTCAAGAAGCACCAAAAGAGCTCAAATTTAAACAGACTCACAGTCAATTGGCATAGGGTGTACATGCAAAATATTGCTTCGTGTTCCCTTCTTTGGCAAAGCTGACCTTGTAACTTGGTCTCTAGAGTAATTTTGGCATTCTAGACAGCATGATGAAGCGGAAAGGGAAGGAAAAAAGGCCATAAGAAAAAAGGAAGAGGGAAAGAGTGGGCAAAGGGAAGGAAAAAAAGGCACTGCCAAAAGGGGAAGGAAAAAAAAGTGAGAAAAAGAGAAGGGGAAAAGGGTATGAGAAAAAAACGGAAAGAGAAAAGAAAAGGGAAGGTGGAGAGGAGGAAATGGAAGGGAAAAAAGACACGGAAAAAAGGGGAAGAGAGAAATGGTCCCGAAAGGAGGAAATGGTTCCCATAGCGTAACAGATCAAAGGAAGAGATGTCATGCAAGTTGCAGGGGTGAAGCAATCAACACGATAACGACAAGAGGACTCGACATATGAGACATCGATGGAGTCGAAGACATCGACAGAGTCGTCTTTTAGCTGCCAAGACAAAAAAAGTTCAAGATGAAAGATCTTTTTGAAAAGCGGCATGGAAGATTCAAGTGATCAACTACACCATCAGGCCACCAGCAATGAGAGCCTTCTAACGAACAAAGTCAACCTCTACATCAAAGAGGAGCCACCGTCAAGGAGACTGAAGTATCGAGCGACTCGGAAGAACGTTACCTTGCTACTTCAAGCAGGCAACGAGTGGATGAGCTTCTAGCAAGCTCAAGGATCTAAGGCCATGGGGCCTAGTAGGTTAATGTATGGACGGTAACATCCATATTGGGATTAGAAGGCATTTCCAGATATTCTGGCTAAAAGGATTGCCCCAATATTGAGCTAAGCGTCAAGGATTGGGAAGGAAATGCATAGGAGTAACTATAATTATACACGATTGTTAACAGACATCCAACGTATTGAAACCACTTGGTGAGATTGATCTCCTCGCTAAGAAGGAATCATTACTAGGATAATTGTTAACCATGTATAAAGCTAGTACCTCCAAAGAATAATCCAACCGAAAGAAAAGAAGTAATCTAACAAGTCCGGCCAACTTGTTACGATGACATCAATTCGATTGGTAGGAATATTCCAGGAGCTAAATAACTAAGAAAGGGGGAATCTCTAGAATATAAAAGAATAATACATGCAAGGTACATCTAAAATAAGAATTATAGTAATCAAATAGTCTTTTGAGACAAAAGGAATTGTCATGATGACAAAACCTTGTGGTTTAGAATCGTTCTAACTAAGTAGGTAACCCATAGCTATATTGAAATAAATGATAACATAATATGTGCATCCATCTTAGATGGTTATATATGTTAGCTAAGGCTAGTAAATTAATGTGCTAAGTAAGAAGCATATAACCTCTTAAGGGGAGAGAATAGATATGACGTTGTGTACAACGTCATTGAAGAATCTTGAGGACCACTTTCTTTTTGAAGAAAGTGGGAGGGCTCAATCTTATGATTGAACGTACTTGCATCGAATTGACTGACCCATAGAATAGAGTTCACTCCGGCAATGGCCGAAGCGAATAGAGCGTAAGATAGATAGATAGATAGCTCAGGAGGCCTTCAACGTGCGAGACTGACGCGGTAGCTATCTACACCAATGAAGTGGAGCAAAAACTATGGGAGCAATGCAACGACCAAGTCATCTCTAAATTACTCGACGCCGGCTCAATGGGTGGATGCATTCTAGCCTAGGTAAGGCGTACGCATGCATTATAAGCTTTAATGTGTCTTATAAATAAGTTAAATATAGATCCTAATAATTGCATGGAATTACTGTACGTATATGTATCATACGGAAATAAATTAAATAACAACGATAATGTGAGGTAGCATGTTAATTAATCCTTCGCAAGGATGCAATTCCTTCCAAGGATAGCCATATGACCTTGGGGTCCTTATAAAAATAGATAGAGAATAGAATTCAAATATACTTAAGTGCATCTTAGGGATATACTTCCAAGGGTAATGCAGGACCCAAGGAAGAGAATAAGAAGCACATCTAATTCTTGTGTATGATAATTAAAACCTTGTCTATGTAACAATAGGTCTAAATCAGGGTTATTGTTCAAATAATCGCGATCTAAAAGTCATTAAATATTGCAAAGCTTAGAGTAAATATAATTGTACTATCGGAAGTAATGTATCCGATACTATGATAATGTTAATTTATAAATATTACCGTAGGGTAATTATGTTAATCACATGCATTAAAGGAGCCAGCAAAAATTGGCTCAGGCATGTCGTTTGTGTGTAGATTAAATGCTTGTATAGTTAAGATTAATCTACGCATGCAACCCATGCTAGGTAGGGGTTGCATGCGTTGTTACCGATGATGAGACCACTACAGTGATCTCTAGGGCGTGGTGTAATGTCAATGTAGGCATGACCGCGTTTCCGCTTGGACGAGTGGAAGGTAGATTAGAAAGTCTACTTCTGTCCCACGGAAGTAGACGACCTCGAGAGAAAGGAGGTCATTCAGGAATGCATTGATAGGAAAGACACCTTTAGCCCCATATATGCTTTGATAGGAGGAAGCTATCCTTCACGCCCCCACGCGGGAAGGATATCCTCCACGCTGGGCAACTAGAGGTGTAGGCATGAGCGGCATATAGGCATATAGGCGCTGTCTCCACGGCCATAATGGAAGATTCACCCTCTTCCTACGCCGGGAGATTAGCCATGCATCCATGTAGATAGGTGGGGTGGTCACCATATAACCAAAATTTTATTAATAATTAAAATAGTAATAACGTGGGGTCGACCTGCAGCCAATAGAGCGCCCGGGAGGGCAAGGAGGTCGAAGTTACGAAAAACTTGCAACACAAATTTAGTCATAATGTGTTGCAAGGGATGAAGAGTACCTTAGAAGTGTAAATTTTGTATGAAATTGATAAACTTTGATAAACTTAAATGTTGTGTTAAGTAAGGTTAATAATTACCTTATGTGAGATTAAGTTATGAAGTGATAAGTTAATTGGGTAATGAAATAGTACAAGAATGTCTTAAACATTACCTTAGAGTAATTCTAATAATTAAGATAGTAAGTATGTAATTATAGATATTGTAAAATTAATGCAGATTTTTTAGGTCTTGAGGACTTGCAACACAAATTTTTTTGGAATGTGTTGCAAGGAATGAAGAGTACCTTAAATAATAATTGTATATGAAAGTGTTAAATTGTGATAAACTAAATGTTATAATAACGAGGACTAATAAGTACCCTGTTTAATAGAAGTTACGAATTGACAAGTTATTTGATAATGTAATGGCGTAATAATAATTTAATTACCTTAAGGTAATCTTAATAAATGTGTAAGTATAATAGTAGTATATCGTATGCATCAGGTTGATTGCAGGTTAGGAAGATTCCAAGGTGGGGAGACCCACGATCTTTGGACACGATCATTTCAAGGTGGGGAGAATGTGGCGTTCCAAAGCCGAAGATACGGTCCCGTGACATATCTTCGTCTTGTCTGCGTCACGCAGCATTACACGCCACTCACCCGACGGCGGTAATATGCGAGGCGTGTAGCCAGGTGAGTAGCCCTAGGGGGCAACTTGCTAGGTATGTGCACTTCTTATTAATGTGCACATGCACATTTATTAAGGTGCACACATTTCCATGTAGGCACATTTGGCCACCTAGCCATTAAAGGCAAGTGGGCCCATTTCCAATTATCCCACATGCCTAAAGGGATAATTGGAAACCCTAAGTCCCAACCCTTGCCTATTTAAGTAGAAGAACCCTAACTTGCCCATTTTCGTTCCTAGGGTTTTAGAGCTCTGCTTTTGGCTGCTCTATGAGTCAAAATCAGCCTCCCAGACTCCGGCCCGAGAGAATGGCACCATTAGTTTCCCTTGATTCGGCAGTTCGGAGGGATGGTCGAACTCAGTCGAGGAGCAACTCATGGATCGGGGATGTAGTCGATTTAATGGTCTAAACCGTTTTCCAGTCATTGTATCAAAGAGGGTTTAGCCTATTAAATCGCCTTTAGCAGCTATCTAGATCTCTAGATGAGTAGATACCAGACTCTAACTAAAGAACCTAACTCTATGATATAGATTAGATCTTGTTCTTTAGTTCTTCTGTGATGTATATGGATGATGTATCTCTGTGAACTCCTTGTATTGGGAAGGGGGGTAGAGACCTAAAGCTTGGTAGTAGATGCTCCTAGATTAGCCTCTCTAGCACACTATAGATGCGGCCTGTGCACAAGAGCCACACCTGGTTGTGGGTGAAGGGGCCAGACTGGCTTATAAGGAGGTTCATGTTCTGATTCTTGAACGACCCCTCTGGTGTGTAAAGACTGCCGGGGGTCACTGTGACTAGGTCTAATGGCTTGCCACTGCGTGTGGGCAAGGCATGGGCTCGACACTCGTGAGGTGGTGAATATGACCTTCCATTGAGTTCAAGTCGAATACGGGCAGTGGCCCTCTAGTCACCTTGAGTCAGCATGTAGATCTCTGGAGGGAGAGATCCCTACCTGCCCCATCGGAACTGGGGAGATGCAACCCAGGATATAGCCCCCTTGGCTATGCATCCGGCGGGCTACAGTCAGGTCCCAACACTTTTCAGCCTACTCTGCAAAGTGTGCACAGGAGGGGCGGATGGAGTGGACAACCCTATGCCATGTTCTTATGCCAGCCAAATCCATTGCCATGAATTCTGTCTGCAATGAACTCTGGAGACCCAAGCCGTCAGTCATCCCTTTGAGTCTGAGCCTTGGGTAGGATTCCCTATGTGATGTGCTGATCTTTGTCTATGCAGATATGTGGAGGACCATCCTTCGTGATGGTCATATGATGTTGATGTATGTACTACTGACATGTATGTTTACGCTTCCGCAGCTAGGTAGGCCCTGAGGGAGACAGGGTAAAGGACCCCTTCATTCTTCCCACTGGAACTCTTCAAGGTTGCAGTGATACGTGGAGGGCCCTATATTAGCATGGAGCTGGTATGGGGGATGAACTCCTGTTTGTATACGGTGAGTGCACCGTATATGAGTAGGGGACGTCACAATGAGCTTCTTTGTAAGCATGTGCTTTGCAATTAAAGGGACTTCTTGGAGCAGAAACATCTTGTTAACATCCTTTTTATGCCAACACCGGAATCGGATTGTCGAAAGGATCAAGAGGCGGATGAGGGATTGAATGGCAAAAAGGAAGAAAATGCAAAGGGAAGAAAGAAAGCGGCAGAAGCAGATCAACTATTTTTGAGTAAGAAGCTCGAGCTCCTCTGCTTCTAGCTTGTCGGAACTGGATACCGTCAACAAAGCCATCTCTGGTCAGCAAGCTCTTAGTAGTCCTAGCTTACCTTCTTTGGATGTTCGCCCACGACCATCTAACGGCAAGCCAACTACTAACAACTAACATCAGATAATGCACAGTGGTTTCCCCATGTGCACCCATACCTTAACTACAGCAAAAAGATACAATTTACAATGTCGTCTCAAACTGTGCAGAAGGTCATCTTAATGCATTGCCTCAATTTCTTTTTTAACTTGAAAGACGAAAAGAATTGAAGATGCATATTTCAAAAACTATACATTTCAAAAAAGGGCCAAATGATACCCTTCTTGTACAAACATCTTATACATTCAAAGAATAATCAATAGAAGAGGCAGTTCTTCTGGTGCAGAGTTTGAAAATGCAGTATATGCTTTTTGCAACCCTCTGTGGCCAGAGTGAAGTTGCTTAAATCATAGTTCTATTTCTATTTTCTTGGAATAAAAAATGTATGTTTCCGTACTCATTAAGGTTACTTTATTGACCATTGCTGCAGAATTTTTGTGGGCATGCAATCATAAGTAATTTTAGATAATCCCACAACTCCTTGGCACTAAGGAATGATCTTTGCAAGACCTTTGCATGTAAAGAATCATCAATGGTGAACATGATAGATCTGGAAACTATATCATCTTTATCAAGAGTGATATCTGAACAATTTTGTCCCCTTAGAACATGCCACAGGCCTTGCGAACATTAGAGGTAATTTGAGATCTCCTTTTGTCCCCATAAGAATCCTCCAATAGAATGAGTGCTCTACATCAAACTGCAATTAATGCAGCATTAACAACTTCATTGCTGTCGTTTTTTCCCTATAACTTTTAATCTACTCATGAAAATGCTGCGGCATTTGTTGCATTAGATGCAGAATGAAAAGATCTTTCAAGTGATATATGGTTATGATGTATTTCAATATAAGCCATATGTGTTAACCTTAAAAAATATGGTTTTTTGCTCTTTTCTTATATATTTACATCCCAAAAGATATAACAATGGGTTGTCATTAGAAAGATCTTGAGGAGACGAATCCATTGCCACAAATAGTGTTCGAATCGGAGTTTTTGATCAAAAGTTATAGTAGTAAAATGACACTGCAAAAGTTAGTTAGAACTGCATTAATTACTGCTGCCACATAATACTGGAATAAAATACACTGGAGCTCTTCTCTTATTGGACAGTTTAAAAAGCTGATGTGGCTTTTTAAGCATCCCTTAATGGGACAAAATGAGATCTCAAATTACCTCTAATGATTAATGACAAACACAAATACGAACAAACTCATGCAAGATCTCGACATCTAATCTTAGACCTTATCTGCTTCCCAACGTATCACTATCGGTTTGCCATATGGCACAATTCCAACTCCAAAATATCTTCACACAGAGATCCGACCTTTTCTAGGGTTCTAATGATCAGATCCGGCAAGATCCCTTTGTTGAAACACCAGATCCGAGCAAATCCGTCAAATTTTTCTTCAACCTTGTGGTGTAGATCCACACGAAATCCACACAATGCAGCAAACGCTCATTCAGAACTTTGCTCCTTTTGTTTTTCTTCTTCTTGCTAAGAGAAACTTGCACATGAGTTTCTGTCTCAGACTTTTCAAAAGGAAAAGGAAAAGGGAAATGAAGAGGATAAGAGAAAAGGAAAATAGAAAAAGTTAAAAGGAAAAAGAGAATGTGAGAAGGAGAGGGGAAAAAAGGGAAGGGAAAAATAGAAAAAAGGAGAAGAAAAAAGCATAGAGTGGAAAAATAGAAAAGGGAAAAAAGAGAAAGGAGAATGGGAAAAAAGGAAGCGTGGTGAAAGGCAAGGGGAAAAGACAAAAGGGAAAAAAGTGCAGTAAACTGGAAAAATAGAAAAGGAAAGGGAACGAAAATGAAGAAGAAAATAGAAAAAGGGAAAAGGGAAAAGCGGGAGCGAGAAAAGGGAAAGGATAAAAAGGAAAGGGAAAAAATAAAGGAAAAAAGGAAAAGGGGGAGAGAGGGGGAAGGGCAAAAAGGCAAACAGAAACGGCAAACACAAATGGGAAGAAAGGGAAGGGAAAAATGGGGAAAGTAAAAAACGAAAAAGGAAAAAGGGATAAGGGAAAAGGTAAATGGGAGAAATGGGATAATGTAAAAAGAAAATGTTAATTTGAAAAATAAAAAAGGGAAAAGGGGCAAGGGTGAGGAAAAAAAAAGAAAATCGAGAAAAGGCAAAAGGAAGAGGGAAAGGGAAAAAATAGGAGGAAGTGGGAAATATGGTCGAATGCTCTTAATTATGTGTCGCTTTCTTCTGGTCTCTCACACACGTATGTATTTCAAATCTTTGATTTAAAGGATTTTTGCTCTGGCTATGGCATAGCCCAATGCGCAAATGGCTCAACAGACACCTATTTCTTGAAAGAAGGTTGTGTGTGATAGTGTTTGTGCACATGATTCCATTGATCTACACTGGCAAAGCGGTAAAGATTTTTAGAAGAATCTCATTGATGGCATTCTTGCATACAATCTGTAAGCTATTTGTTCAGACATTGTTATTTACATGAAATGTTCAAATTGTATAAGAATGCGTTGTTTTTGTGAGTTATAGATTTTGCACCATGTATTCTTGATACTCTTGCACAATAGATGTATGGTGCCAAAACTGGCATGTATGGCTGAAACAGGCTATTTGGATTGTCATCTGGCATTCTCCAAATCAAAATAGATGTCTAGAAACCTTTGAAAGTCATTTTTTCCTTTAAGAAATTTTCCTTAAAGATTTCTGGCTTGAAAATCATAACCGATAAGGACTGATCATGGCCCCTGTTGTAACGAATTTGTGGCTCTGCCGGGTAAGCCTGGCCATCTTTACAGATGTTTTAAGTGCTTAGGATTGGTCAAAATGGTTAGGTATGGTTCTGCTCTTTCGTATCCATACATGAAAACAGTAGTTGAATGGAAGTTGTGGCAAGCAACTGGCTCTTGAACAGGGTCGTTGAGGCAAAGAGCTGGTTGTTTTGTATTCCACAAACTGGAAGCTACATGAGAAGGCAGCGTAATAATCAAGTTAGAATATAAATAAGAAGCTGCTTATGAACATGGAGTTCATGCATTCCAAGATTCAATCCACTATTTCAAATTCTATATGGACAGAAACGATGCTCAGGTTTGAGTTGAACTGGACTATGCTCTGTTGGCTGTGATATAGTTTTATCCTTTGTCACAAACTAACTATTTTGAGATTAATTTCTGAAATAAAGCTTGAAAGCTTAATAATGTTTTTTTTTTAACATGGTATTTATGCAAATCCATTGGTTCTTAATTCCAAGTTCTTCGCTATAGAGCATGCAAGGAATGTAAGGACGTCTAAATGCAGCAGAGCAAACAAGACCATAATGATTTTTAAAATGGCACATATGCTTACCAACTTGCAACTGCCTTGCATTTCCTTCATAGCTTAGAGCCTGAGCCAGTTGTTCATCGTGATTTCAAACCAGGAAATATATTCCTTGATCACAATAATGTTAGTAAACTAGCTGATTTTGGCCGTGCCAGGCTCATTCCAAAACCATTTGCTGCTATGAGTAGCACATATTATAAAGATACATTATCAGTTGGCACGATCCAGAATATAAAAAAAAACTGGCTCTTTTGGTCCAAAATCAGATATTATGCTCTAGGAATTGTTATACTTCAGATGCTTACAGGAAGGCAACCATTAAGGGTCCATGAATTTGTTGAAACTGCAATAGACTGTGGAACATTTTCTGATGTTTTGGATCGGTAAACTGGTTAATGGCCATTTGCAAAGGCAAAGGAAGTAGCTTGCCTTGCATTACATTCTTCAGAGATGAAGTACAAGCAACGTCCCGAGCTTGAAACAATTCTTTATATATTGGACAGGGTTCAAGCATTTGCAGACCATAAAGACTTGTCGTGACGTTGCGTTTACAGGTAGTAACTCAGCTGCTACTCCCATCTTCCTTTGTGCAATCCTTCAGGTGAGATTTTTTTTAGGTCTGAGTTGTTTGCGTGTATCAAAACTATGTGTTCAATTAATAAATTAAGTTTCTAGGAGCTTATGGATCAAACAGTTGTAGCTGTTGATGGATACACGTATGAATATGAGGCAATAAAACAATGGCTTGATTGAGGAGCATGATACATCTCCACTGACAAATGTAAAGTTGGAACACAAACAAGTCATACCAAACTACCCCCTCCAGAATATAATTTCTGTGACAAGCCTGCAGAGTTGATCCTCCAGGCAACTCGGGATCTTGTCAAAACTTGCACATTCTAGCTTGTTAATGCCTTACTGAGATACAATATATTCCCACTATCCCCGAAGAATACAAATTCAAAGGATGTATTATCCACAATACTCTCAATATATATGCATAAACACTGCTAAGCAAGCTAAACAAAAGCTTTTTAACTCCAGATCACAACCACGATCCTCAGCTACGTTGCTGCCATCCGCGCAACCACTGCCTTGCTTGTTCACTGCACATGCACTCACTGGGGTTAGTCCTCGTGACTAAGTTGGGATCCCTGGCTGCCATTGCATGCATGAAAATACTCTGGAATCTTGGATACGAAGACATAAGCACAAGCAAACAAAAGATTCTAGGTGAGTATAGTACTAGACAATGACAACATAATCCAAGGAAATACCAAACATGAACATCAGAAGCAAAGAACATTTCCAGAATAACAATTAAACATCAGAAACATAGCTCCGGGACAATGGGAAGCTCAGCCAGCCTACATGCAGGCTCTGTTAGCAGAGAAATGCCCAGCCAGCTCACATTTCGAGACCTGTTGGCGGAGTTGGTGGGGTAAACCTCGTATGCGCATACCCTTCCCAGCCCATGTTTGGCACTGGAGGACCTCTTACTATGGAGTCACAAGAGTTGACATAGCATCCTGATCAGGGAAAACTACGCCCGGTGTCACATAGCACAAGATTAACAACCATTTATTTATCTTTAACCATTGTTAGCTAAGGTTTTTAATATTCCGATTAAAAACCCACTTTCCACAGCTAAGGAATTGAAACATATAACTAATGTAGAATCCCAAAATCGAACACTTCTGGCTTAAAAACCCCTCACGACCGTAACTGCATTTTGCCTTTGCCACTTGATCTCTAGGCTAGCCCCATCTCCAGGAGTAAGCCTGTACAATTATCCCAGCTAGCTATAATTATTTATCTTCATTAGTTCATGTTCCTTATTTAAAACAACTCCTTTGATTCATAATCATCTTCCTATTAAGATAGACTGAACCCCAAGGCTCGTAAGATACAATCTGTCTTCATACATCAGATTAAAGGTGCTAAGCCAAGGTTATACATCTCGACATCTCTTCCAAGCTTTCCTAACTTCTTCTTTTGTTATAAGACCAGGAACTAAGTTAATACTAATAACAATTGAACACAAAAGCATAGAACATGATAAAAAGGCAAAATCTGTAACCCAACAAAAGAGCCTTTTTCTAGCACCAATTTGGATGATCTGGAGAAGCTAATGGCAAATCGGCCATTCCAGAGCCCAAATGATCCTACATACTCAATTACAATCTGTTTCCTTGCTTCTTTAACAGTTTGGACTCTCCCATATAGCTCTTGATCATGCCTCAAAAACCCTTGATTCAGCCAGATCGGCCTTCCAGAAGTAATTTTAACCCATCTTTATGATACTTCGGTCGGACCTAGCCGTCCCAAATAATAGTCTTTGGGCTCCGATTCGAGTTTCCCTTTCTACTTAACACTTACAGCAGACAATTAAATCAGCCTCATGCCCATAGAATTAACCCTAGATTTACTGTACTCTTCCTGAGACAAAAACAACATTTCCTGAGGCGGGATTCTATCCTGCCTACAAAGTGTGCATGTATGGCTAAAGTTTTCCCCAACGGATGTGTGGTGAGTTGGTATAGGCCTAGTAATGCCAAAATAAATGTGCACTTGGTCAGGGGTTCAAACCCGACCAGTGTATATTTATATTTGGGAGTTGGTTACTGGGGTTATACGGCCATGATCCCCGACGTGGTAGAACTTGTGCCTATACATGTCCTCCACTTTGTCTGCCATAAGGCAGCAGGATAAGCTCCACAATAATTGTGTGAGTATGCACCAGTAAAAATTGGCTTCCATGTACACTGTCCTGAGGCGGGATTCTATCCTGCCTACAAAGTGTGCATGTATGGCTAAAGTTTTGCCCAACGGATGTGTGGTGAGTTGGTATAGGCCTAGTAATGCCAAAATAAATGTGCACTTGGTCAGGGGTTCAAACCCGGCCAGTGTATATTTATATTTGGGAGTTGGTTACTGGGGTTATACGGCCATGATCCCCGACGTGGTAGAACTTGTGCCTATACATGTCCTCCACTTTGTCTACCATAAGGCAGCAGGATAAGCTCCACAATAATTGTGTGAGTATGCACCAGTAAAAATTGGCTTCCATGTACACTGGGGCTGGTATACTGGTTGTTGCCCAACGGATGTGTGGTGAGTTGGTATAGGCCTAGTAATGCCAAAATAAATGTGCACTTGGTCAGGGGTTCAAACCCTGGCCAATGTATGTTTAGCTTTGGGAGTTGGTTACTGGGGTTATACGGCCATGATCCCCGACGTGGTAGAACTTGTGTCTATACATGTCCTCCACTTTGTCTGCCATAAGGCAGCAGGATAAGCTCCACAATAATTGTGTGAGTATGCACCAGTAAAAATTGGCTTCCATGTACACTGAGGCTGGTATATTGGTGCCAGACAATTAAATCAGCCTCATGCCCATAGAATTAACCCTAGATTTACTGTACTCTTCCTGAGACAAAAACCACATTTCCCCGACAACATTATCAATTTGGAGCCTTTTTCTAGCACCAATTTGGATGATCTGGAGAAGCTAATGGCAAATCGGCCATTCCAGAGCCCAAATGATCCTACATACTCAATTACAATCTGTTTCCTTGCTTCTTTAACAGTTTGGACTCTCCCATATAGCTCTTGATCATGCCTCAAAAACCCTTGATTAAGCCAGATCGGCCTTCCAGAAGTAATTTTAACCCATCTTTATGATACTTCGGTCGGACCTAGCCGTCCCAAATAATGGTCTTTGGGCTCCGATTCGAGTTTCCCTTTCTACTTAATACTTACAGCAGACAATTAAATCAGCCTCATGCCCATAGAATTAACCCTAGATTTACTGTACTCTTCCTGAGACAAAAACCACATTTCCCCACATCCTGATCAGGGAAAACTACGCCCGGTGTCACATAGCACAAGATTAACAACCATTTATTTATCTCTAACCATTGTTAGCTAAGGTTTTTAATATTCCGATTAAAAACCCACTTTCCACAGCTAAGGAATTGAAACATATAACTAATGTAGAATCCCAAAATCGAACACTTCTGGCTTAAAAACCCCTCACGACCGTAACTGCATTTTGCCTTTGCCACTTGATCTCTAGGCTAGCCCCATCTCCAGGAGTAAGCCTGTACAATTATCCCAGCTAGCTATAATTATTTATCTCCATTAGTTCATGTTCCTTATTTAAAACAACTCCTTTGATTCATAATCATCTTCCTATTAAGATAGACTGAACCCCAAGCCTCGTAAGATACAATCTGTCTTCATACATCAGATTAAAGGTGCTAAGCCAAGGTTATACATCTCGACATCTCTTCCAAGCTTTCCTAACTTCTTCTTTTGTTATAAGACCAGGAACTAAGTTAATACTAATAACAATTGAACACAAAAGCATAGAACATGATAAAAAGGCAAAATCTGTAACCCAACAAAAGAGCCTTTTTCTAGCACCAATTTGGATGATCTGGAGAAGCTAATGGCAAATCGGCCATTCCAGAGCCCAAATGATCCTACATACTCAATTACAATCTGTTTCCTTGCTTCTTTAACAGTTTGGACTCTTCCATATAACTCTTGATCATGCCTCAAAAACCCTTGATTCAGCCAGATCGGCCTTCCAGAAGTAATTTTAACCCATCTTTATGATACTTCGGTCGGACCTAGCCGTCCCAAATAATGGTCTTTGGGCTCCGATTCGAGTTTCCCTTTCTACTTAACACTTACAGCAGACAATTAAATCAGCCTCATGCCCATAGAATTAACCCTAGATTTACTGTACTCTTCCTGAGACAAAAACCACATTCTTGATTCAATCCCACAGCTTTGATTTCATCATTTACCACAGGCATTGGATTCGAATCCATTAAACCCAGCCAAATCTCAAGGAGCACTGCTTGCTTAATTGATTAACTCAGACATTAGAAAGCTTATTCAATTCAGATCGTGAATCACCTTTGATTACTTTGTCACCCCAAAGTCATCCTCTACATCATGTTTAAACTCAATCGCGGCCTATACAATCTCAAATAGACTGAAACACCACCTGATAAGAAGATTGATGCAGTCTCTTCAATCTCTGGCCTTCTTAATGTCTCCAAGCTCTTGCCTCCTCAAAGCTTTCTCCAGAGAATTCCTTCGTGCAGTCAATTCTGACCCAGCATCACAATTTCTGTTATAGCTTTCTCATACGGATGAGTTAAGGCCTGATCAGACCCATTCCGGAAAGCTTACTTGAAGATCTTTCCAGAAAAAGAACAATCACCTAAAAGGGGTCTCGGGTCGCCGAGATATGATGCTTCAAATTTTGGGCTCCAAAACTGCCCAGAATTGTTCCCTGCCTTCATGCTCTGCAACAATCCTTTCTCCAAAGAGACAAAACCCTAATCTCATGTTATATACATGCCATGAATATATATATACATACATAAATATGTATATTGATCCATCAGGTGGCCAAAACTGTTACAATTTTTGAGTGGAAATTTTCCGAAACTAAGAGGTTATGTGATGATTGCAAAATGGTGATGTAGACACAATTTCTCCTTTATCTTTTGGTGATTTGGAAGCGGTTGGTGGTTTGTATGACCAACCAGTGCTTTCTTTCAGCCTTCTATTCTTTTCTATTATTCTCCCTTTTGGTGCTTATGGATCAGAATAAAGAATTCAACATTGCTAGTGGTTATTGTATCATTTAAGGAAGGAAGGAAGGAAGGAAGTATATTTTAACGTCCGCGGAGGCCAAACTTGACCTATGAGACGGTACATGCAGTACACAAAGCAGATAAAACCACACCAAAATGGCAAATGCTACTATACAATGTGTCCCTACTACTGGGATGATAAAACCCCCACATGGGAGGAAAAACCCTGGTAGTAGGCTCTCAGATCCCTTGTCCTGTAAGGGATTCTCTGACGAGAGACTTGCAAAATGTAGGATGCGAGACATGCAACCATTGGCGATGCCAGCAATTGATGCAGCGGTGCGACAGAGCATCTAAGATCAGCATGTGTTGCTCGGATATGCGTATATGCTGGACACTCTTGCAGAGCATGGTGCTCATCCTCTACTGTCCGCATGTGGCAACACTGGCATATTCTCTCATGCCGGGGGATTCTCTGCCCTCCATCTGTAGTCCAACGACCTGTTTCAATTCTGAGATGATGGGACCCCGTCCTCACGGAGGCAATAGCTCTCCGTTTCTTCATAGATATATGTGCTTTCAAGTATTGGTGTGGGCCATGTTCCAGTGTTGGATTAACTTGTGTGTGGTAGTGCTCTGTTTTAGGCTTTGCACGAGTGGCTCGAGTGGCTGCATCCCACAGAGTGGTGGCAAAGCGCTCATTCAGGTGTGCAGCATGTCCCTGGGCATCAGGCATAGCCACAATCTGCTGGTAGTCTATAGACCACGTTGCTTCTGTCCTCTGTAATAGAGATCTGGGATATCATGCTGCGAGGAGAGGACTGCCAGGAGCTTAGTTTTCTGCAGGTTTACCGTCATTCCTGTTGTGTCACAGAACCCACTAAGAGCGTCCAAATGCTACTGCATACTCCTGGCTATATGGGATAGCAAGTCTACATCGTCTGCATAGAGCAATTGCCTTATACTGTATGCCTCTGGTAGTTGCGGGCCACCGCCCCCATGTTCTTGCATCCAGGTCTCCAATTTGTCAATGTAGAGACCAAAGAGCGTTGGAGATAACGGACATCCCTGTTTAACCCCTATGGTGCTAGCAACTTCCGATCCGATGCGGGCAATGCAAAGATATATCCCATCATAGAGTCTATAGATGACATTTTGTAAGTCATGTGGGGCATGCAAAGACTGCAAATGTTTGCCACAACAAATTCCGAGGGACCGTATCATATGCCGCCTTTGAAATCTACGAAAACAAAGAAGCAGTCCACGCCAAGCGCATTGCGGTAAGCTTCCATAAGGATTCTCCGAGAGTGAATATATGGTCGACAGGGAGTGGGCAGGGCGAAACCCGCCCGCCAATCAGCAAGCCTCCAACTTCCCTCACCCAATCGAAGTTAACTTCTTCTCCACCACACACCGCTAAAAGCTTTGCGGTAATGGGCTCACCATGATCATGCGCGGTAGTTCGCCGAATCATCCCTATTACCCTGTCTTATGAATTTGGGTGACCTTGCTAACCATCCACTCCCCCATGAGGCCCTCCCTTATGGCCTCGTTAATGATCATTTGCCGAGGCCCTAGCAAAATGATGGCCCACCCCATTTCAATAACTTCGGCTTGAAGTCCCCGCAAGTCCTTCGCTTTGCCATTAGCCGGTGTCTAAGGCCCCGTTGGATGTCTTCCTCCGTGAGCTGCAACATTTCTCCTACCTGATCTGGAACCCCAGCAGCTGCTCCTGGGGGATCATACAACTCCTCCAAGCGATGCATCCACTGGTCTATGGTAATATTGCCGGGTGGTTGATGCCTCTTGTACAACACCCTACGCCAGAAGGCTTTCGGCTCGGTCATCAACAAATCAAACATCGCCGGCGATGGTGATGCAATGTACGCATGCTTTTTGGATTTTAAGAATGCTCTATAGTCCTAAATGGCCTGCTGCCGCAGCTGTGGATCTGAGACGAGGCGCAGTTGGGTCTTTAGAGCCTTGCACTCAGCGTCAAACCAGGGATTCTGAGGAACTGCGCAGTGTCCATTCGCAAGCGATCCCTCGCTGCAAAGCATGCACCAGCTGCTGTGAGTAAGGCGTTTACAAGCCACTCCCACCTATCATGTAACGTGTAAAGGGCATCAATCCCCTGCAGTTCACGTTCCAACACAAGACTCATATTCTGCTTGCTTTCGGTAGTCGGGGGTGTATCTCAACCCCTGATGGTTTCTACTCTGTGATTGTGCTACAGAGTGCTCCCAATCCAAAGTGACATAAAGTGGATAGTAGTCCGACAAAGCCTCCTCATCTCCTGTTCATGTGCCAATTGAGAGCTCGCTGATCATGTCAAGTCCTACCACTGGAGCAAGGAGATAGTCTACCACTCTAGCTCCACCATCATGTCTATCGCTCTTGCAAGTAAAACCCCCTGATTGCGGCCATCTGATCATACCATTGCACACTACCATGTCAAAGACCTGACAGAGTTGAACCAACTCCCTTCCAAAGGCGTTGATGACTGTATCTTGAGACTGTCTGGCATGTTGGGGTGCAGCTGTTTCAAGCCAGAGTGGGTCAGAATCGGCCTCTCCCTGGAAGGTAACCGACTGCAGCTGTGCAGTGAGTGTAGGTTGTAATAAATCAAAATTCTATTTTTCTTTTGCACCCTGATGCAATTGTGCTATGCAAACTTCATACTTTTCACTTTCCAACATAGAAGTCTGTACATTTTGGTCATAACCCATCTCTAACCACCTGAAAATAAATTCTAGAACGGTTACCGCTTATCCTAGCACTAGAGTCGTCACATGATGTACCAGAAAAGATGCATTTGCGCTGCTTGCTTTAAAATTCATATAAAATCAAGGGTTCAATAATCAGTCAAACCCTTCCTAGATGTTATATGACAGTCATGTTGCATGGGAAAAATACCTAAAACTCTATTGGTCCCCGTTTATGAGAGTTACACTTAGGTAAACACAAGGGGGTTAAGTCTGTTCTGCTTCATGTTTAGATAAACTAAAACTGTCTCGGTAAAAATATTTTTATGATTTTTTTCATTATTTTTGTACACAAAAAACTGCACCTCAATCCGAGGTCTGAGAAGGGAGATAGGGTTGGTTGAACATGACCGGGTCAAAACTGTTGTTTGTCTTCTGTGAACCAATTTTGGTTTCCAGAAGGCTGTTTCCAAATTAAATCTCTAGCTTTTGTAGGAAAATGAATTTTGACCTAAAATTTTGAATATAAGTAGTAGACAACTTGCTTTATCTAAGAAAAACATCCATTAGCCTTAATAATGAAGTTTTGATTTTCTTTTATTTTTCCATTTACAAGTGACTGATAACTTATGTCTATATAGGAGTAAAATGATTCAAAGTCATCCTCCAAAAAATCATATTATGAAAGGTTACCATAATATGGAATCACCCTAAAAACAAACAAGATAGAAAAGCACAGGATTTGTTCACAAGAAATCAAGAAAGACTTGTTTTCTTGGGATCGTTACTGGTCCACCTTCTTTTCAAAATTAAGAACTCCCTCATGTTAATCGATTTTATTTTCAATTGTGGGATATAAGCACCATATAGACTACTCCATTCATTAAAATAATCAATGCTCATGATCTTGAGGTTTAGCGTAAACTTTCTAGTGTCCAATCCAAGTTATCTATTAGATTACGCATTCCATGGATTTCATAAACCCAAGCATTGAATGGTGAACTCAAAACTTGTATTTTCAAACTTCTCAAGTTGTGGAAGTAATGCAAAAGAATGAAGAACAAATATAAAAAGCTATAACTGTGAAAAATAAAGGTAGACTGCTACATTTATTTCCTATTACTGGTCCACATGGCTTAGGATCATTCAAAAAGTCAGAACATCCTCATCTTAATTGGTTTTAAACTCGCCTTAAGAATATATAAAAATATATAAATTCCATGTATAGTATTCTATTTAGTTGGTTGCTAGAATTTCCTTATTTAATGGTAATGTTGAACCACAAGTAAATTGAACGTATATGAATCTCCACTCACCATTCCAAAAATTATGTTAGAGAAGGTAGAAAATCACCATATCATTGTATGAGTGACAAATGAACAATAAATAGAATTGGTAATGATACTTAGAGAGATTTACTTCTATAGCCAATTCGTCTAATTGTGGACCATAATGGTCTATACCTATTTATATTCGAGTCTTACATATAGTAGTATGTTATTTTTAACATCAAATTGGAGATCTATGTTGCCAATGAAGCTTAAATCCATAAAAATTATAGGCTATCATGAAAGACAAGCTAAAGTTACTATTATTATACCTACAATAGGAACTTCTAAGTAGCAAACACGTGTCCTAAGCTTATGATAGTAAAAAGTAAGAAGATTTCATCGTGTGTTTTGCACTAAGACGATAAAAACTATATTTTGAACTTCTATCACATGTTTAGTCAATCATGAGCTGAAAAAGAATGTTATCTTGCTTTAGAATATGGCAAGCCTATAAACTAGAAATGGTCCATTTCTATTTTAAATCAAATCTTCTACATAATGCGTTACTTTTAACATGAAATTCAAGGTCTATGTTGCCAAGAAAGGGTCACATTCATAAAAGAAGATATTGCCTATCATAAAAGATGAGCTTTTTGTACTATTACCTTAACTAAACTCCAATTTTGTGTACTGACAACCACTTCTAAATATAAAGAATACATGGTTATTCATCATATTTAAGTTGATAAAATTCTTTATTATGTAGATATAAGTGGAATGTATGGAATGCATCATTTATTGCCCTTAGAAAGCTTATGTATGAGTTTAGTTAAACCATTTTAGTTCTATTTTTGTCCTGGATTCTGTGTCGAATCTTCTTTCGTGAAAATTGAGATCAACTTGACTTATGGACACTCCAAAAAATTATTAAATTATAGCTCTTAGAGTTGACAACTTATGGCCACAAGTCTTACGTCAAATCTTGTTAAAGTAAATGAGAAATAATTCACGACCTCAAACAGCTCTTTTGACCTAAATATGATTTGGCGACTTCATAATGTCATCTAATAGCAGCGAAACATGAAAACGTGCAAATCAACATATTTTATTATAAAACATTAATTACTTTCAATTTTAGAAACATTTGGACCCCCTTATGCTAGAAAGCTTAGAAAATGCAATTCCGACCTGGCGTTAAAACTGCTGAATTCTATAAGGTTTGGGCAATCACCACAATATATCAGTAAATCTATTGGTCATGAAATTCTCCAAGGCCATAAAGAATCGAGTGAAGATTCCAAAAGTGGTGGTACATTAGGAAATGGAAATTTCTCTTGTTAAATATCTGGGTTTAAGTGGCAGAGGGTATGCTGGACCAATTCTGGTGGATGAACCTAGAATAGTTCCAATAACAAATCTAGTGCTAGTGTTCAAAATTTTAGTGTATGATTTTAAGGCATATAATAACACATAATAATGATCTGAGGTGGAAAACTGAAAACCATATTATAGTGCATCATTAGTAGAATCGTAAACTGAATTCAACCTAATAATGTGCAACAAAATTGAAAATTATCAGGTCCTAGAAGATTAGGATCCAGATGAAGATGAGGGTCTGTGAACTAGAACTTTAGTTTTAGACTATCATTTTCTTCATTTGGTCGTATTTAATGTCACTTACATGCCGTTACCTCCTTGAGTCTAGAACAACTATTTTCTTTGTCAATTCTATAACTAAGCCCAAGTTCAGGGTACATGCATGTGTGAGAAATAGTGGAATCACAATATTTTGCAAATGCAGCATAATTGTTGTATTGCATGTTAAGTCTAGAGCAAGAAAAACCTATTTGATGTATTGCATGTGAAGTCCACAATAACAAAAATACGACAATAATAAAATGCATGTTTTTCAAAATTTGTGTTGTGGCGATTTCTTGCGAAGCACCAAAGGCCACATCAACAAAACAATTCAATAACAAAATACAATCTCATTCTTTGGTGCTATTCATTTTGGAAGCAGAACCTTTTGGTTCGCATCTATCCTGCGGTGATCCCAAATATACGCCATGAGTGATATATTTCTTGTATTCATATATTATAATTCATTTATATATCTAGAACGGTATTGTTCATCATAAGTTGTGATTAGGACCATTCCCAATAGAAAAACTAGATATTTAATGTATGCAACACTTTCGATGCATTTCATGAAAAGAAGATATAGCACACATAATTATTTGCTAGAGCAAGGTCTTCATTGCATAACAAAGACATGCTAATTGAAACAAAAAAATAAGATTTCCATATTCCATGTCATATTTTTGCTACTTTCGAGGTTCTCTGAACATTGTTCAAGTGAGTAAATAAATCTAGGAGTTAAAGATACTTCTGATTGAGCGTTTTCTCTATGGACGATAAAAGCTAATTCAATTTAATTCATTTTCTTCACGCTCAATAAGGCAACAAACACCACATCATATGAAATAAAGCACATAAATCCTCACCCTCTTGATTTGATAAATTTAAACTCTTCAAAACTTAATATCAACTGCTATCTCTTCATGTAAAGGTAAAAACTTACTGCTCCTTACTTTTGAGCATCATGTGATCTATAAGTTGTTGTTTGCAAACAAACAAGGAATAGAAATTGGACTAGCATTTAAGCTGTTCTTACGATAATATTACCTGCTTATAGACCAATTTGGAATCTCCTTAAACTCGTACCCTTTATTTTTTGGGAAGGTAAGAGTATACTATTATTATTATAAGATGGTACAATATATAGTGAGTCCCCTTAATGGAATAGATAAGAAGTTACATCATATGTTGCTTGGCCATTGAGCCTTAGGTGTGTGTACTACTGGAAATACATACTCTTCTTCCCCACATGTAGATACTATAGGGAAATTTCACCATCTTCTCCACAGAGGCAGGTACTATAGGGTGGGCATAGCTCGTTTCCATACACCACAAGTTAAAGGGCCAAAGATACTTAGTTACCAAGAGTACGGTCCCCATTGTCTGTGGGAAGTGGACCATCATCACCTAACCACTGACATCTAAAATACCTATAAAATCCCTGCAATTTGCCAACTCTGTCCAGATCTTTATTGTATGCCACCCCCATCTTTTTATGGTGGGACAAGGCCATAAGAGCCACTTCCATGTTGAACATGTTCTTTAACTTAGTCATTGAAGTTACATGCCCCCCTAATGCCACATCACATCAGTGTCTCCATATCACCCAAAGTGCCACATTTACCATGGAGGCAGTAATGGTGCATCTATCTGCTTTGATAAGCAGTTCTGGCCAGGCAAGATGAACAAGTTCAATCCCTAGAATCGGGACGACCCAACACCAGAATTCATAGATCATGGGGACAAAAAAAGAGATGCCTGAGAGATTCACGTGAATGGCATCCCAGAGGGCACATATCATCAGTCACAATCCCTTTACGAAGTAACACTTCTTTAGTACTGGGATCCCCTTGAAGCGCGGCCCACCTAAAGAATTGAAGTTTCATAGAACAAATAGATTTCCATGAGTTAGATAGGAGAAGCTTAGCAACTACTATTGTTACCCTCAGCCTCATCTCTGCTGTTAGTGGAGTTCCGACACCACAGAAGGCACGATAAATACTAGCCACACTGTACTTTTCTTTCCCTGCACACCACCATGCCTCCTTAGGACCCGACACACCTGCATACTTTTTGACATTTCTCAGGATCTCTTGCAGCACCTTTCTATCTCCTTCCCCTACCCTTCGAATTGTACACTTGAATTTAGTCCCGGAGGTGCATCTGCCATTCACCCATAAATGCTGTAGATATTGCACATCTTGTTCTTTCCACTTCACAAATATACGGGGATGGACTAAGGCTAAGGGGAGACCTTCCTTATTCCAGACATGGATGTTCTAGAAGATACTGAAATTACCAACCTTGTTAGGAACAGTGGGTGGAGAACATACATATATTACCTCCTTCCAAGCCTGGAATATTCTTCTCATTATAGGGGAAGTACCTAGAGCCACTTTAAAATCATAAAAGAAGGCCCCCAGCTCGTCTCTAGGAAGAGATGGCTTACCTTTGATCTTACATTGGTTGAGCCAGTGTTTAACAAATACCATGGCTGGAGATGAGTCATCTTGAAGTACATGCCAATTAATTTTGGCTGCAAGTGCTTGTGCCTGTATAAAAGGGTCTCGTCCCCCATCTTTCTTGTCTCTACATAGCTCTGACCATGCTACTTTGGCAATACCACCCCAAATGAACTTCCTAATAATGACCTGTATCTGATTGTATATATTCTTTTGAGCCACCATCATTGATGAGAAATAAATATGGGAAGATGCAAAGATAGCATTAGCAACAGTGACTCTGCCTGCAACTGCTAACCCTTTAGCAGACCATAGCCCCATTTTTTCCTAAGCCTGTCCAATATTGGGGACCATAAGCCTTTCATGCTATTCGAGAGAGATAGACCTAGAAGCTTAACTGCCTCATCTGTTACCACCACTAGGAAACCAAGCTCTTCAGCACGAGGATCAATATCCCCTTCCAAGGCCCATAGAGTAGAACAGTTGTTTGCATTGAGCTCAATACCAGAGATATCCTTAAAGGCAACTAGAATATCACGAAAGGATTGGAAACTACTATCATCAAACCTGAGGAACATGAAGGTATCATCTGCATACTGCATAATCGTAAGCTTTCCACCTTGACCCCGAAGAGATAGTCCATACATGACACCTTCCACCTTTGAAGTTCACCATTTTTGAAAGAAGGCTAGCCATAATCACAAAGAGGTAGGGAGCTAACGAACATCCTTGCCGTATTCCTTTCTCTGGAATCCCATATATTTCATTGCCTCTTGCAAACCTTCCCATCTAAGGGAGTCATAGGCCTTCCGGAAATCGATTTGCCAGGAAGGAACCTTTTTGGCATTTTTTCACTAACTATTTACAAGGCATCTATAAACCCATTGAGCATGTCAATAACTATTTTCGAAGCATCTGCTCCATAGCCATTGTCAGGCTGCTTGTAAAAGCCAAGCCTTAGAATTCCAAACCTTGGCATGTAGATCAGACTGCTGCTTATTAGACAGAGGCATGAGGTAACCTTGGCAGCTTGCTCAACAAATCTGTCCTTCATGGATACTCTGATGTAAAAAAAAAATAATGCTATCTAGCAAATCAATATATGTTTGTTACGAAGTGGTTGGAGTTGTGCTCTGCTCAAAAAAAATTGGGCTTCTAAGCTAGTGGCAGCTCCTTATGGTATTTATAAGATAAACATGTGCCTTTTGTGCCATCGTCTCTAATATATTTAAAACACGGCGGCCAAAATGTGATGAAGTTAATCATATGTTTCTGATTAAATCCGAGCATGATGCATTTGTTTTAGAATTTCAACTTAATTATGATTGTAACATTAAATTTCATGCTATGTTCATGATAATTGAGATGACTTCACAATAAAAATTTATGTAGATCTTAGAAGATCTGTCACGCTCAGACACTATAGAAGGCATTCAACCTTCTAAGAAGTAATTTGAGAAGATCTACCAGGCCAGCAAAGCAAATTCTGTGTAATAACCTATCAGGGCCTTAAATATTTGAAAGCTTTTCTGAGTACGTTAATGAGGTAGCTATGCAGTCATGTATTCTGCTACCATAATCTTCTCTGAGATATCGTGTTCAAATGATGCTTAGATACGTGCCAGTGTTTTTGAAGTTGTTGTTTCCATGTGTCTATGCAGTTTATCCATGGTTTTCATATTAGATCTGTATTCTATAATCTGTGCATGCAGACATGATGCACATGTCTCTATAACATTGCATCTTCCATGGTTTTTCACATTAGGCCTAGGTCTGTATTATGTGGTCTTGTGAATGCCATGCACTCTCCAACAGTAAAACTGACCTGAGTTGTTTTTTGAAGGTGTTCCCATAGCGCCACACATAAGACTGTACAGTAGCAACACAAGGAACTAGTGCATGAGTTTGATCATATTTGGGAGCAAGACATTGAAGAGGATAACATGAAATGGAAAATCTTCTAGGAAGTGGCTATCTATTAATCAATATCTGTGTCTTCCATATCTTGGATCTTATCAAAGAGAATTTAATCTTTTCTTCTCCTCTTTCTCTCAGGAATTGAAGCACACGGGGTCTGTGTCAGGCCATTTTTCACATCCTGTAGTCCAAAGATCAGGCCTTCAAACCGAATCGAGTAAAAACTGCCCGCAAAATTTCCGATTTTCCTTCGTAGCAGGCGAAGGAATAGAATAGAATAGAATAGAATAGAATAGCGAGGTAAGCTTTGGCAGCTTGCTCAACCAATCTATTTTTTATGGGTATTCTTGCAACAGGCACATCAGAATGTATGCCACCGAGCAAATCTACGAGACTAATGTAAACTGCATCATTCTGTGACTGTTGAAGCGGCATTCGAATGCATATCTTGTGATCCGCCATGCCGAAACAATCTATACCATCAGACACATTCCAAACAAATCGTTGCCGCCTAAGTGTCACTGGGCGTCACAAAAACCCTAAATAATCCCAACCAAACGCAATCGCTTATACAGGATATTCTATGGCATATTATACTGAAAACAAATCGAGGCCTTCAAAACGTCACTCCACCCTCCAACAAGAGGGTTGCCCCCTACGGGCAACCAAAAAATGAAATCAATGGTTCAAAACATTGTGTACATTTATAGACATCTGCAAATCAAACAAGGTGCTGCGCACGGAGGGTTGCCCTCCGTGACCCGAGGGTGAAGTGACTTTATAATGATAAAGTTAGACTCGCACATCGTATTTGCATCCCAATAGTAGCCAGTCCATGTAAGTAGATAAATGAAATCGTAAAGCATATGATAATAGCCAGTCCACGTAAGTAGATAATTAAACAAATAAGAATATAGATTAGTTATCTATAGTCATGATTTCCTTCTGTAGGGAAGGGCCATTAATGAAAGACCATGTGGATCTTATTACAAATACTAATACATTTTCTATTGAAAAGATAATTTTCGCCAATAGTGGATCAAACTCTACTTGTTCTATGAACTTAGACCACAGATGAAGTAGATAAAATAAGTGGGTCCAATCTCTCCTACTACTCTCCACGTTGCTGCTTCTGAGGTTGTTATGGCTGATGGTCCTAATCTTCAGTGCGCTAAAGGTCATGGCAACAGGTCAATTGGAAGAAGGCAGCGAGGAAGAAGTCTGTGGTATCATCTCATGAGGTTATCTTGCCTCGCACTATTCAATGGCATGAGAATTTGATGTCTGTTGATGATCATCTCGATGACGTAGAACATGATGACTGTGATGAGGCCATTAAACGCCTCAAGATGGCACAAGGATTATGATTATACTCTGTGTATAGGTGGTTTTGCTTAGTGGACTATTTCGTCCTCTAGGTTTTGAGTCCCATGTCACAGGTCTCTTGTATGTATCTTGATTTTCCTTGATAATAAATTGTCGTTCTTCAAAAAAAAAAAAAAAAAAAAAAAGTAGCACACGTTTTGGAGATCTATAGGATACATGTTCCTAAGATTGTCACCATTTGGAGTAGTTCCTTGCAACGTCTCAAGAATATTGAACCAAATGGCATTGCTAAATGTTTTTTGCATCTATAATCCAATTGATATTGTATTTCAAGATTTTCAAGACGATGAAAGAAGATGTTATCATGGGAAAGGAAAAAGGAAGGAATATTTTCTAGCAAGTCCTTGGTACACTGGTGAAAGACATTATTACAACGTATCACATTTCATATTGATTTCCATTTCATATTGATTCCCATAAATGTAGGCATAGAAAAGGCCACAAATTGTATAAAAAAGTACTTACAACTTTGATAATTAGTTCTCCCAAGTGCTGGTAAACAGTTCTCAAAATGTCATAAAAAGTTGGCTATTGGCATATTTGCAAACTATTGGACACATGTTAGCAAAGTTTGCAAGTGTTCAAAGTATTTGCAAGTGTTCAAAGTGAATATACATTGGTCCACATCCTAGCAAAATCATCCAACACAAGCAAAAGAGGAGACATGGGCGTTAGTAAATCATCTTGTAAATTGATATACCTTTTCATAAGACACATCAGGCTAAAAATATCTATCTAAAAAATTCCAGGGCATTGAAAAGCCTAGTGGATTGAATCAACCATCAACCCTATAAAGAAAACAATAGGATAGGCATTGCGAGCTCTCAAGAATATTTGTATCCACATGCAAGTCACAAAAATGGTTGTAAAGCTTTCCACACATTCATGAACCCTATGAGACACAACAATTTCATTCTTTTGCCCCACCATAATCAAAGCATCTTCAAGACCTACTCCAAATCATCTAAACACTATAGAGAAGATGCATGACTAAAGGCCTTGCTCCTCAAATCGACATTATTCTTGGTATTGGATAATGCTTCTTATTGTAAAGCCCAACAAAGCATTAATGTTTACTTATTTCTTTTCTTCTATTTCCAGTTTCAGTGGATGCTCCAAAGTTTTCAACATCCATAAAACAAATTTGTGCCCATCACGTTACTTTATTGTCCGTGCATAGATGTGGGTCAGTATCTTAATAACATTGTAGGTTTTTTAGGAACCAATTCAAGCCACTATTTGTTTGTGCCAGAAAGAAACACATAATTGGAAGCCTTCTTTGTATACATGAATAAACACCATTTATTTTCCTAACACAGGAAGGCGCATGGTTTATACATAGATAAATCCGCAAGGCTTATTTAGATGTGCAAAACATCGGCAATATAGTTACATTCGCAGATAAAAATATGATAAAACAATCAAATTTAATATCATGGCAATTCATGACATCCATTTGAAGCTGCCAAATGACGCATTTGCATCTTCTAACCTTCTGCAACTGTCGTGAATTCTAGACTGCAGAATGGTTCCAAAAGTAATGCCGATCACACCTTGAAACATCCTCGGGCGGTTCCTTGTTCAGGTAATCACGCCATACTTATTGCCTTGAATACAACATCCTTGAGCAGTTCCTTATTCAGGTAGTCATGACATAGCTCTTAACTATCAAAGTTGGTCACTGCTGATTGTTGAAAAGAAATTACATAGCTACAGTGCACTACATTGCTAAGAATATCCTTTATGATTGTGTCATTGCAGGACATCGAAATCCAGCGAACACAAATTGATGAGTGTACACGGTCATAATTTAGTCCACATGTTAAAAGTTATTTACCTCGTAACCCAACTTGAGTACCTGGTAAAAGCACTTAGAAAATTAGGTTGCAAACAAAGCCAAGAAAATACTGTAAACAAAGCAAATTTAACATTAGCATAATCTTACTTACCTGATTCTAGTTCAAAAAATTCAGAAGGATGTGCTCTTAACTTGTCCTTCTCAAATCGTTCAACAAATTACTAGTTCCCTCTGTAGACAAAGAAATGACATAAACATCCAGCACTGCACTTCCAGAACTCGGGGGGCACCTCCCATCTCTGATATCCAGGCTGACGGATACATATTGTAAGAAACAGAAAGGCCATTCAGAAAATTGTGGAAAACCAATATAATCGACAAAGAAGAATGAGATAGTTCGGGAAAAACATCACCATCCAAGTGGGCGTAAAGCTTAAATGTAATAACATATACCGGAAATATATGAGTATTCATGTGTGTCATCCACACAATATACCGCTAGGATCCAACATATCGTCAACCGCTGTGTCATAGTGTTCTCTTGATGGATAAAATTGACTAACTACTTCACGTATTTCCTAATATTACTTTTGCACAATACTACATGTTGTTCATCATATTCGTCAATATCCGATAAAAAAGCAATCATGCACACAAGAGATTGGCTAGGTTAGCAAGAAGCAACCAATGCAATCGCAAAAAAAGAAAAAAGGTGTGAACCCATTACCCGCATAATGTACATTTGCATCACCCCTAGCTTGTTTCAGAATATCCACTTGCTTCAAAAACATCGCCGCGCTTTTGCCCGATACACTTGAGTATGCGTTCTTATATGTTTGCCTTTGATTTCAAAGATACTTGGCAAAGCAGCCTAACCCACAAAAAGAAACTTATCCCCAATACTGCATATTCTTTGCATCCATATCTTATATTTATGAGCTTGTCATCTAATAAAAGGAAAGAATCCACCTGCACATAGAGCAAAAGAATCTTTAGAGGCAACTTGATTGCTCCAAATACAAGGAGTTGATCGCCACATATAAAAAATTATCATAATGTTTGTGGCGGCATGGGCTTGCCTTTAAGATGGTCTGCCAATCCAAGATCTTCAATCTTTATTTCACCCCGGTGCCCATTTACAAAGATGTGGTCCCATGGTCAGGCAAATATAGAAGTCCTCAAAAAATGCGGTAGACCCAGTTTTCACATGCCTCGATTCACTCGCTTATGCTTTTTGATCCCCAACATAAACATGTTCATGAAATGAACAAATCTACAAAGTTTGAATCCCAAGCAATCGTATCTTTTTAATAAGAACATGAAAAGGAAGTGCTCTTCTTGCCTTTAATGTTCCTCGGTAAACATCTCCGTAATGAAGTTTAGATTGTTAAGCCTTGGATCAATCCAAGAGCCATAAAACTTCATTATATTCTTCTGCTTCAGACATCTCAACAAATGAACCTCTAAATACAAAGGTTCCAGGTCTTCTGAGCTATGCAAAAGATCTTGAATCTTGACCTGATTCCATGCTACCTCAATCCCTTCAAATTCATCAAATGCTCAGAATCGATCTTTGGAGTTAAGATTAAGTTCCCTATAAAATAACAATGGGGTTGGAAATGGCAAGGCATCAGAGGTCGATCATCATGCCAACCATGACCTAGCAGATATATGAGATAGGGCCACAAAAATAGAACCGATTCAATGCCCCAAGAAAAAAACCCCGTGTCATTACCACCGCCATATCGAGAGAGATACCACAGGCCGAACAAATCCCTGCAACACCAAGGGTTAGATGGAGAGGATGAGCGAATCTGGCATCAAAACCCAGAAATCCAAATTTGAAGCTGCAGCTTGTTGGGCGCCATGGACTGATTATTTTTTTTTATTGGAATTGACAGATTGGAAATGTGCAGAGCCTAAACCCAACTTCATTCCGGTTATGCGGTTCCGATAGCATCGACAGATAAAGAGGGCTGACCGAGCATTTACTGGCAACAGCCAGTTTGTAGCAGTCACTAGAATATCTTAGGCATATGCTGGCATATGCCTGAATATGCCAAAAACCCACATAAACAAGGGTTTGCCCCCTAGGGGCAACCCAAAAAATATTTCTAGCCACCACCACCAAGCTGCCCCTTCGGGCAACGTTGCCACGTGGAGACCTTAGAAACAATTCTGCTTTGCTTTACGATTATTCCAAACGCTATGAGCTGCTGCATTACAAATGCCTTGGGATCTTCTGCACGCCCAGGCCCCGGCACAGCTGCAGGCTGCTGCGGTTTCTCAGAGATTTGCATTCCATTACTATTCCAGACGTGGTTTCACTTACCCTGGAAGCCTGGTCTCTCCTTTTAAATCTGGAATCAGGAGCTTCAATGGCCATAAAATTGTTGAGCAAACGGATGTCTTGGAAACATGCAAGAAGACCCAATTCTTGGATAGGAACAGAACAACAAATGACCAATATGTTAGTTGGTTTCGAGAAGCTTGGCCATACATTCAAGGGCACTTGGGCAGTACCTTCGTGGTCGTTATTCCAGGAGAGGTTATGGCAAATAAGACAGCTCTGGATGGCATTTTACAGGTACATCTAGTTATTTTTTAATCTTTTAGAGTTGTGTCTATCTGGTTTTATTCTTGGTTTGGCCCAATTGGATGCCTCTCGGCTTCGGTTCTGTAGATGAAACACTGTAGGCGAATGTTTGGAAACATATAAAATAAAAGTGAATAACCTAGTACAAGCAGGAAAAGGTTTTTGCCAAATAGGTTTTAGAGTTGGAAGCATGCCAATCAGGGTTTTAGCTATACGAGTACAAACTAGCATTGCAGTCACTTGCAATTGATCATGTAAAACCCTTGAGTTCGCCATTTTTGTTACTGTCATAAACAGCAGAAACATGATTAAGCACGTTCCTTGATCCAAGACATAGAGGAATGCCATTGGCTTCATTGTCTATCAATGATGAGCTTCAAAGGCCAGAGCTCAGCAGCAGACCCAACTCTGATTTATAGCACCTATTTTATGAAGGTTTTATTCTGACACCATAGTTATTGCAAATGAGGTACATGCAATCATCTTTTGACATAATAACAAGTTGTCGGGAAACGTTTGTTTGGAGTAATTTAAAAGCGGATAGTCTAGCACAAGCAACAACCAGTAGGTTTTAGAGTTGGAAGCATGCCAATTAGAGTAGTAGCTATAAGTACAAACTATCATTGCACTCACTTGCAATTGATCATGTAAAACTCTTGAGTTCACCATTTTGTTACCGTCATAAACAGCAGAAACATGATAAAGCCCGTTTGTGATCAAAGACATAGAGGAATGCCATTGTCTTCATTTTCTATCAATAATGAGCTTTATAGCACCTATTTCACGAAAGTTTCATTCCCCACACCATAGTTATTGCAAACGAGTTATATGCAACCATCGTTTGACATAAAACCGAGTTGTCGTAAATATTACAATGATTTCTTTGGATGCAAGATATTTTTGTGATTTACACTTACTCTGGAAGGCAAGGTCACGTTGATGAAGCAAGCAAGATGAGTTTTGAGGAAGAACTTGAAATCTCTTGCTCTGACATCATTGATTTGACTTTTGTTGGTAGAAAAGGATGATCTGGATTAGCTTATAACAACTTTAGTTTGTCCTTTTACTAGGGTAAACCAAGGGCTTTAAGGCAACTAAACAAGGAATGATTTTGATGTGAACCCCTAAAAATGCCTTGCAATGCTGGGCACTTTTCTAGTTTGAATGTAAAACGCATATAAATACCTAGTTGCATCAGAAAATGGACTGCAGTCATTGAGCTCTCATTATATAGTAAGGCAGTTTTGCAATAACCAATATGTTCATGCATTTTAGACACGGACTTTTGGCCAGAATTGTTCTTATAAGGTTATTAATGTCTGTGGCACTATCCCATTGTTCTTCTACTGCACACAGCCTGTGGCTGCTCAACAACAGTACGAAGATAAGGTTTTTACAGTTGGACTTCTGTGCCATTTCATTTAGACATAAAATAATACGAAAAAAAACAAAAAAAAACTCACAACAAAAGCGATTTCTAATAGGATAGGAAATAAACTATTTCAAAGGGTTTAAGGCTTTAAGAGGTTCGATTTCTAGTAGGATAGGAAATGAACTATTTCAAAGGGTTTGAGACTTATTAAATGCAAGAGGTTATCATTTTTAGAGCCAGATAGATTGCAATGGGATACAAGCATCTGGAAATGAGTATCCTGATTGTTGGGAAACAGAAATTTCACTGATGGAGGTTCCATTTGTTATTTGGTATTTAGCGATGTCAAAAAGTTTATTGCTTTGCAGCAAAGTAACTATATAGCATATGCTGCAAAGTTGTTATAGCATGTTCAATATCTGGAGAAACAGAGCCATGAGGAGCGTGTTTATTCTTTGCATACGGTGTTTGCAAACATGCTAGAAGTATACAAGCCTGAAGTACTTGATGCCTGTGTCTAAGTATATGTCTCAGAGAGAGCAAAGTCAATGGCAAAATACCTCATGTGTATGAAGCTAATATATCTTACAGACTATACTTCTCTGATTTCAGGGAGGCTAGGTAATTGATTTCTATAACTACTAGCATTTGCATCAGTACAGGGATCTTTCTGTTCAAATGATTGTGGGGTCTATTGGTTGGTTTTTGCTTCATGCCAAGACTTCTCAAGGTCCCAAAATACACAAACGCACCCTTATGGACTTTCTTAAATCTAGTTTTGCTTGTCTTATAAATTTATTTAGTTTTATCTAATAATAATTCTTTTTGGTCTATAGGACATCTCCCTTCTGCATGGATTGGGGATTAAATTGGTCATAGTGCCAGGAACACATGTGCAAGTAGACGTTCTTCTCAGGGAAAGAGGTAATTGATCTGAACTTATCATTTTATCAAGAAGAATAGATGCATGACTATTCAAAATGGTGTTACAGTGTGTGTGAATTACGTCTAAAGTCATCGTCTGCCAACGTTTAAGGGAGCCAATGAAAATGTTCCATGGAGAACCAATATCTTGATGATTTTTTTACTCTGGGTGTGCATCATTATGTTCTTGATCGTACTTGATAAAAAAAACTTACTGTGAAGAATGAAGGGCACAAAGATGTATCTTGAAGTTTTATAGTCTCTTGTAATACGAAACTAGTAGTTATTCGGACAAACAATTAATACTCTTGAAGCTGGCAATATTTATTAGTCAGCTTATCTGCTTTTCAGGTCAAGAGCCTAAGTATGTTGGAGCATATAGAATAACAGATGCAGCAGCATTGGAGGCTGCTATGGAGGCTGCAGGAAAAATTCGAATAGAATTAGAAGCAAAACTATCACGAGGGCCATTAATTCCGGTGCTACGTCGGCATGGTCAAAATGGTCGTTGGAATGAGGCTGGAGTTAGTGTGGCAGGCGGTAATTTTCTTGCAGCAAAGGTGGAAGCTTCTCATTGAGACTCTGCAATATGATGGCTTTCTATTTGTTTGGATGGTTCCCTTTGAGTAGCAGATTTATTATTTTCATGCCCCTTTGATTGTCCTTTCCTGTTACAGCACTGTCATGTAATTGTACACTTTAGTCAGATGGGTCATGATTCTTACTGTTGGTATGCGTCAGTGTCAAGTATATTTCTTTTTCTTATCAACCCTGCTCTCCTTTACAGCGCAGGGGTGTCGTCAATGGTGTAGATTATGGTGCAACTGGGGAAGTAAGAAAAATTGATGTGGCTCGAATTCGCGAGAGGCTAGATAGCAACTGTATTGTGCTACTAAGCAATCTTGGTTGGACGAGCACTGGAGAGGTTTTAAATTGCAAGTATGGCTATATGGCCTTCTCTGTCCCCTTTAATGCATTCCCGTATTTAAGCAAGTAGAAAGAATAAGTGCAGATTGGTTTCCTGTTAAGTAAATCAAGTATTTGTCTGCAACTGTATTCTGCTACTAAGCAATCTAGGGTGGACGAGCACTGGAGAGGCTGTAAATTGCAAGTATGTCAATATGGCCGTCTCTGTCCCCTTTAATGCATCCCGTTTCTAAGCTAGTTGTTAGAATAACTGCAGAATGGTATCTTGTTAAGTAATTTAAATATCCGTCCGACAGTCCAACTTACAGACAATCAAACATGATTGTAATTCTTTGCTTGGATGTATTTCTTGTCCTGCCATCAGCGAATCTACTAGAAATCTTGGACATCCCTGGTATAAAGTTTATGCCCTGATTTTATGATACAGTGTTTCCTTTGCATTGTTTGGGTCATCCCATGATGACCAATAGTTAGCAAATGAGCTTTTCCAAGCCTGATTGTCTTAAATGACCTCAAAACAAGAGGGATCGGGTGTGTCATGATTTAGAAATCAGTTTTTTTTCCCATTATCATAAGAATTGTTCAATATCAGTGCTCAAGGCATGTTGTTGTTTATTTAAGCTGTAGTGAGATGCTACTTGTGCTGATGCAGTACCTACGAAGTGGCCACAGCTTGTGCCATTTCTTTGAAGGCTGATAAGCTGCTGTGTCTCCTCGATGGTCCCATTCTTGATGAAAGCTCCAACCTTATCAGGTTCTTGACTCTTCCACAAGCTGATCAGCTGATAAGAAAGTGGGCTAGTCAGAGCTCTACAGCTGCTGACTATGTAAAGGCTGTTGTTGGTCCAGGATATGTGAAAAGTTTGGGAATAGATACATTTCTGACTAATAAAGAGAATAATTCTGGATCGCTTAATGATGTAAATGAAAGCAACGGGCTACCAGCTGAAAATACAGATGGTCACGGGTTTGCTATTGGTGGTAAAGAAAGGCAGAGCAGAATATATGGCTATCTTTCGGAGTTGGCTGCAGCTGTCTATGTTTGTCGAGTAAGGTTCTTGTTCTTATGTCAAGTTTTTGGTTAGAAGTCTTCTTTCTGTTTTAATTTGCAAGAAGCTTCTGTTTTCTATGCTCTGGTGAGCATGTGCATGTAGTTGCTCCATTAGGTCTCATTCCATTAGGTCTCTGATGAAATGCAAGATCCATAGCTTACTTCAATCACCTAAAAGCACTTGTGAGATGAAATGAAGAAGTTTTACTTTCAAAATAATAAACGTATTTGTTGGAAACATCATCGGTGAAATGCATACAGTTAATCTTCCTTTGACATGCACTTCATTATCCATTTTTGTGTTGTGAAAATTCTTGCTTAACTTTGCTTTCTCAAAAGGGCATTTATAGCTTGGCTATTAATCTAGATACTTTTTTATGCATGAAGGAAATTGGACATGTTTGAAGTCTTTATTTGCAAGCTTTAAGATTCCTAGGGGGAGTGATTCAAAGCTAGTTTGATGAACGAGAGAATGGACGACCCGGCTGTTAAGCTTGATATGTTCTAGCATTTGCCTACTAAGTATTTGCAATCCAGATTAGATAGTCTACTTTTGCACCTCTTTTTACTTAGATTTGAAAAGGCTTTGCATTAAAAGTTTGTTGTTCTGGTCATGCATGTTGAATCCTGCCATTGAATTTGAGAATCATAAATGTGGGAATGCATGTCTCAATAGTACCGTATAACTTGAAAATCCAGCATGGGTCTTCTATTAATTAGAAAATAGCAAGTGACAAGACACAGTTCCAACAATGTTGGCATCTTTTCAGAGTGGTGTTCGCCGTGTGCATCTCATAGATGGGACTACAGAAGGTGTGTTGCTGCTTGAGCTTTATACGCGGGATGGTGTAGGCACAATGATATCAAGGTATGGTCTGTAGATACTTATAACAACGTGAAACATACTTGTTTATGTGCAATCTGCAAAATTGGAGTATGCGGTCTGCAATATTTTTTTAACAGTAAAGCATTCTGTACCTCATCAGTAGAATGTGTAAAATGTATTTTTGATCAAAAGGAATGCTATCAATATTTTTGGTTAACGAATGGGTAAGTTCTTACAGTGATATGTATGAAGGCATTCGTTCAGCAATGCCGACTGACATTCCTGGTATTGAAAGCTTGCTTGGGCCCCTTCAAGAAAGTGGAGTTGTAGTTAACCGACCTCAAGAGCAGGTAGGCTGATTCATTGGGTATTCTTTGCTTGTTTAATTGCCATAATATTCTTGGTGATTGATGCAGCTTGTCCAGGAACTGGATTCTTACACAGTTGTGGAGAGGGATGGTTCAATAATTGCTTGTGCCGCTTTATTTCCATACTTTGAAGATAAATGTGGTGAAGTGGCTGCTTTTTGTGTTTCTCCCGAATGCCAAGGTCATGGGCAAGGCGATAGCATGCTTGGTAATTTCTGAAACAATTTCTCTTCTTTCAAAATCTAAATATGTATTGTTTGAAAGCAATAACTAAACAATCCTGGAGATTCGGTATTTTGCTGTGCTAGATGTTGAGGCTGCTTACCAGAATAATAAAAAGAGCATTCTAAAAAGAAATAAATAGCATTTTATTTCATGCAGGTCGGATGAAATTAGATGGAGCATGTACTGTAAATGTGATGGAAAATACGTGGTTTCAAACAAGATTAATTAGTTTAAGGCCCTAATATATTGAAGGAAGCAATTTTCATACAATAAGCTCTCTAGTTCATTTCCATGACACACTCAAGCCCATGTTCACTTCCATGACAGACTCAAGCCTGGTTGCCAGGGCAACGTAAAAAGTCTATTTGAGAGATGCTCAATTTTAAGTTGACTGTCCACCATTAATTTCTCTATTGTTCCATGGGAGTAATTTCGTCGTGAACTTTTCTTATCTCTCTTTCTTCTTGGACGAACTTTGTAGTTTGGACATTGTATTATATTTGAGATCAGTATTAACATAAAAAAGGTTACAATTCTGTGCACGCTCTTATCATTTCTATAAGTTTATAAGATGCACTTCTGCCTCAGATTATATAGAGAAGAAAGCAGCGAGAATGGGCCTCAAGAAGCTCTTTCTACTGACCACCCGCACTGCAGATTGGTATGCATGAAAGTTCTGTTGGTAGCTACGCTGTTGGTATAGCATGTTCTGTAATACCTATTTTCTTGTACAGGTTCATGCATCGAGGCTTCTCTTCTTGCACAATTGAGACAATTCCTTTGGATAAAAGGAAGAAAATAAATTTGGCTCGTGGTTCAAAATATTATGTGAAAGAACTACAAAATGTCACGACTTGACCGTTGTTATGCGTGCAGGAGTATGTATTACTAAAATATATGATGTATTATTGATACGAATCTTGACATCAACTTGTTGCCTAATAATTATATGGGGTTGATTTGAAAGACACGATCACATTTTTGTCCATGAACACAAAGGTCCGGTGCCCTGAGCAGAGTCCCAATCAAGCAAGAGTCTCTAGCTTTAATTGGTATTGGTGCAAGAACACATCATTATGTAGATTGAATTGGGTATGAAATGGCCTTAAAGTCTTTTTTTTCTTTGTGATTTGGTGGTTAGTCATTGTATTCAAGTTTGGTGTGGGGCATAAAGCCTCATCGAACTCTCTTGTGTAAAGTGAAAGTCCTAGTTTTTTAATTATCTTTATTGGAGGAGTACTGATATTGATAACTAATTATCAGTACTATTCAACCCCTATAAGTCTGATAAGGTGGTTATCGCGATGTCTTCGCCTCGGTCGATAACCAAAAATGCGTGATCGCGGCTGTATGTCTTACGTGCCAAATATCTGGCCGAGGACGTACAGCCTCGATCACGCATTTTTGGTTATTGGCCTCGGTCAGACCGATAACCTTACCTTACTTTTTCTGTTTCTTAAGGCTCCATTTGCAACCCATTTTAATGGGAAAAGACGATCATCTTTCCAAATATAAGGACTTTAAAATTAGGCTTTCACGCATATTCTTTCAAATCCTTATTCAAGCTTGCACATGAAATCTCAGCTCTTGGATGCAAGAATTTACTTAAGTATTCTTGAGGCTCACAAGGGAGGCTGGCATGGCAGGAAAATCAGGATTAGCATAAATTTGAATCCATCTTTAAGCCATGCCCCAAGTACTTGCCACAACAAATGAGATGTGAAAATCGTTCTTCGGTTGCCTCGAGAGGGGCAAACCCTGGCTCATATGGTTAATATATACTTAGAATATTACAAAACTACTCCAAACTTGGTAGTGCTAAGATTTTTTCGGTCATCCTTATTGCTGTGCGAACCCGTCGCTGTTGTTTATGGCCCTCAAGAATGGTCAATCGAGTCACCCTGAGTTTGCCTTGTGGTTTTTTGAGCAGTCTATTCTTTTGCTCTGCCAAGAATAGAAATTGCTTGATAAAAATTGCTAGTGTCATTAACGATGGTTAGGATCGCAGATGATAAGGGTGGATATTAATATCTAAACACAAGGCTGATTCATGTAGTTAAACAGGCTGGATATCAAGGCCAGAAACCCTGTTCTTGTTGTATATATCTATGGGGTTGATTTAGAGATGGAAACGTCATGGTATCGGAGGTCCACATCCTCGTACATGGCGATGGCTTTGGGGATAAGTTGCTCCACCCTAAAGTCTCTATACTATGGTGGCAGGTTATCCACAGGTGCCTGCATGTTAATGCCGACATCGTTATGATCCTTGCAAATCTGCAATATGCCCGCTCTGCCTTTTAGACATTGGGACTCTTGAGCACTGTCTCTTGTATTGTCTAGAGGTTCAGCCGGCGTGGTCCTGGCTACAAGGTTTGTTCAACTGTGCATTGTACTACCGATGCATCCTCTTGGCATCCTATCCCAATGCATGGCCCTCAGCTAAACAAAGGGCATTCCATCTCGATTCTGGTTGGCTCTTGTGGTCGATATTGGAGCGTCGCAGACTCCACATCTTTCAAGCATTTATTCATCTGCACGAGGTGTTATTACAGTGGGCCAGAAAAAGATACTGACAGCTTAAGAATGTTTTTCCCTTGAGTCGAAAACGATGGAACGTATCTGGATTGAGAATCTTCAAATTGATTCTTATTGTTAGTTTTCTATTCTGGAGTAAGTACATTGTGTTCCAGGCTCAATGGTCCCATTGCATCTTTTTGTGCTTACACAGTTAGATGAGACATGTAAATTTTGTACTTTTTATATCTGATTAATAAACTTTTTGGCTTTCTTCCTTTCAAAAAGAAAAAATCTTCTTTTTTCTTTTCCTTTTTTTTTTTTCTTTTTGATATACATTATGTCGGAGGAAAGAAAGGGTGGGGCCTAGGCTCAAAACAAGCCACCTAGGCTCAAGCATTGCCCCTAGGCTCAAACAAGCCACCTAGGCTCAAACAAGCCTAGGATCAAACATGCCACATAAACTAGAATAAACAAGGTGCTGCGCACAGAGGGTTGCCCTCTGGTGGCCTGAGGGCATGTTTGCTTTTTTTTTTTTTTTTTTTTGGTCGTTTTTATCTTTTAAAGCATCCACAACAGTTCCAAGACTTAGATATGGCACCTTTAGGAATCATAGCCATATATGAACATTGATGCAGGGGGTGCGGTGCAGTTTCTACATTTTAAGTTTGGACTAATGGATGGCCAAGATCAAGAGTGCTTCTAGAATTTCATTGATATGGTGTAAGAATGGTATCAATATGATGTGAGAGTGCTTGAGTCATAACTTATTGTCTAGATGTGTTGTTGGATTCCTATAGCTCAAGTTTGAGATGTAATCACTTGCATAATCTCTAGCTTATAGTTAGAGGGAATGATGCAATATCCTTACAAATTAAATTTCTAGGCATGTTGAAATAGAACATGGCCACCTTACTTAGTGACTATATATGGATATGTTTACCATGATATGTAAAAGGTTGTGCATGGGGAGTTAGTTAATGGATCCATATATAATGCTCATAATCAATCCTCTAAGCTTGAAAAACATATACGTATGAGAGCTACAGTACAACACGGATGTTCAACCAAACTAGGACCGTAACATCTGCTTTTCGAGAAGGGAAGTGAAAAAGTAATCATGACACTATAGACACCAAAGTCATGAATCCAACAACCTCTAATCAAGCCTCTAACCTTGACAAGAGGTGTAGGTCCTCTCATGTGTACATTGCTTAGAAAAAGGGCATATAAGGTTGTTGGCATAAAGCTTAGATCATTAAAGTTTGTTTTGATTCTTGTAACAATCACATTCCATATGAAAGAGCCATTTGATTCTTGGAGGGGGGGGGGGGAAGAAAAAGGAAAAAGAAAAATTGGTGGTATGATTGCTTATATAGAAAACAAGCAAAAGCTTTAACTAGACACCATAGGTCTTGCATCCAATGACCATGTCCACATGCAGTCTTGGTATGTCTGTGATACAGGACCAAAATGTCAACAAAGTGTGGATTCCTTGGTATGGTTCTTGGTATGATTCCTTTCTATCGACAAGAAGACGTCATCTTAGAAATCGTAGGCTCGTGATTTCGGGTTTTAGCAATCATACATTCTTACATTACACTTCAAAGATTTCAGATAAAAATGCTATATTGTAAGGTTCTTGTATTAGCTTATGGAAAATCTTCCTAGACACGTAAGAAGCTCGCATTCTTGCCCCTTGCTTCTATAGTTCATTTATGTCTTGCCCTTGGTTCCTATTTGAGGAGGACATATTGCAAACATCTAAATTTTGTAAATTATCTCCTTATGCAAACAACTAAAGTTTGTAAAATGTCTTTTGCAAAAAGGTTTGACCTTCCTGCTCAATATACTCGCAATCTCAAAAACTTTATCAGTGTACAAAGTATATCATAGAAAGGCCTCTGTGAGAACTCTTGCGTACTACAAACTACTCCTCAAGAAGAAACGATTGTCACGCGGACTTTGCAATACAAAAAGAGAAGGAAGACAATGAGACGACAAACAGATGAGACAATAAGTATCCTTAAACCAAAGAGAGTACATGAAAAACTCTGTAAGGAGATGAGACAACAAAAATGCCTGAACTTGTCTAAAGATCTAAGTCTAATACTCTGGTATATTTAGTACAATGGTCTTGGCCCAAAATAGCAAAGGATCTGTCATTTGAGGATCCTCAGTCACTCTCATATGATTCCTGCCATGACTCGTGGAATCATTATGGCCATGATGAGTGGCACTGATAGTTGGAAGGCCATGGATTCTTTAGGCCATGGGGTCACTGGTCGCTTCGTCTTGGTTGGGATGACTTTAGCTGCCGTTAGCTTGGTCAACGCATTCAAGGCAGAGTCAAGACCAAAGAACCAAAGCAAATCTCAAAGTATATGAGACAGGCTAAGCCTCACTCTACTGGCATCATACATCACTAACATAATTATTCCATCATAATTTCTTGCACCAATTCATATCATAAACTTAACTTCATTTAAGATTAGAGAAATTGAGATAACAGATGAGAGAATCACATAATCATACTCCAAATATCATACTTCAATATAATATTATTCAACTGATCAAGAAAGATACTTACAAGTTCAAGAACTTTGCCCAAATGTCATCTTCCAAAATTGGGCCTCTCTTCTACACGAATTTTGGCTATCTTATACAAAACTGCACTTGATCCTAGCGACTAGATCTGGGCAAATCTCAACCTTAGATCCAAATTCTAACTACCATAAGTTCACTAGATCTTGCCAACTCAACATCAAATATAGGCCATCTAAACTCCTTGCAACTATCATGCTCTTCCAGATTCATAACACATCCTCAGAATGTCAACCATTGAAAATATTCCTTAAGGACTTTAATACTCCTTCAAATCCATAGGTTCCACTTCAGTACATCATAAATATTTCCTCCACAATATTTGCACATTTTTTACATTTTCTCCACATTACGCTCATATTGTTCCCCATTTATGCACACATTTCACCAATTTAAGCACATCATGCAAAAATAGTCGAGATAAAACACACAACATTATTCCCCCCCAAGACTATTCATTGTCCCGATGAATTCTTCAAAAATCTTTTCTTTGATCTTCATGTCTTCAACTTGCTCCTCAAAATAGCATCATAATTTAACAAAAATCCAATGTGTCAAAATGTCTTCAAGTCTTCAAAAGCATCTATAAAAGTATTCCAAGGGAAAAAAAAATACTAAAAACTTCTAACATCATTTTCTCTTCCTCAACCATAGGGTGGCATCCCATCCAGGTCAGTGGCATCCTCGCTCTACTGCCTGGTATGGCGCTCTATCCCCTTCACATCACTTATACGTTTTTATCACTTTTTATATAGGTCATGGGGTGTTGTTGCCTTTTCTAGGTCAGTACAAATCACTTAAATAAAAACTAAAACTTGTACCAATTTCTTTCGAGGCTTTCAAACAATAAAGGAATTCAAACATTAGACTTCATTAGATTGCAAAAACAAAATGGTGACCATTGTATCTTCATCTTCTATCTTGGACTTCAAATAACTTGTTGGAAAATAAATAGTAACTTTCACCCTTAAACACTTGAGCAAAATAAATTTAACTTGGTCTTGAATACTCGAACATAACATCTTCATAAAAAGACCATGTTGCATGTAGGAGCAATAGTTTGATATCCATACAACTTATCCAACTAACCATTGCCATGATTTGGAGAACCGTAATACACGCCTGGGGCGAATTACTGTAAAATTCTGTCAATAATATGAGACGTATTTCTTCCTCCGCCTGTGTATGGCGGCGCCGCCATAGGCTGGTTTTCTTTTCTGGGCAGGACCTCCATAGCCGGCTGCCATAGCCGCTGGGCAGGACCTCCATAGCCGCTGCTCTTTAATGAAGTGGGCTGCTTTGCAGTTATCTAACGAAGTTTACCATTCCATTTGAATGCCGGAACCGTGGAGCTCCCACATCCGTCTCCGGATTTGCTCCAAGGTGGTGCAGATCGAGCTTAAAACTGCCGTTTTTGGCTTGCGATTGAATGCTCATGTGGGTTTGTGTCCTTGATCCCTCTGCCATAGCCGGTTTATGCTCCATGGAGACGATTTTTGAAGACCCAACTCTGCCATAGCCGTTCTTGCTCCCTCTGCCTCTGCCATAGCCGTTGTTGCTCTTGCCTCTGCCTCTGCCATAGCATCATCCGCCATCGCCCAAATGCAGAGAAAGCCCCAAATGCATAGAAAGCCCGCATCGGCCATCGCCCGCCGGAAAAATGGCCCCGCCAGAAAATAAATTATGTAATGTAATTAGCCCCGTGTATTACGTTTGATAATTTCGGCGGGGGATCCCGCCGGAAAATTTTCTCTCGGCGGCGCCCGCTGACCCTCGGCACACTTTCGCGTTCCGCCGCTCGTGCGCCGCCTCAAAAATTATCAGGCGGAATCCCTTCCGTCCGGAAATTATCTAATACTTTTAATCTTTCTCTATCTGCGAGTGTGCCGCCGAGGCTGGCGGCGCCGCCTAGAAAATTATCAGGCGGAATCCCTTCCGTCCGGAAATTATCTAATACTTTTAATCTTTCTCTATATTGGCAATTTTTTTTTCTTTAACATTCCCTTTTCTTCGCAACCCTTTTTTTTCTATATTTTTCCTTTGCGCGCGGCCGGTCCGTTAGGGTATGGCAGAGGGGCAGATGGATCAGGCGACTCTTGAATATGGCAGGATGGAGAAGTAAGGCAAAGAAATGGCATTGCAGTCTACTTGGCTATTGCAGAGAGTATTATCAGGATCAAAGCGGAAGGTTTTGTTTCTTTTCACAGGGATTGTAAGTACAGATTATAGGCAAGGGTTGAAACATGGTAAGACAAGCTTTACAGACAGAGGATTGGGCAAGATATAATGATCCGACGAATTTAGGGCAATGCTTTCATGGCAACGCATAGGCACAAACAGACGTTCTTTGTTAAGGGCAGGGTCGGGCATTCCATCAGATAAAGCATGGCAAAATATAATGTTGTAACATGTCTTTGCAGATGCAGGAGCACAGAAGTTTTGTCCATCTCTTTTACCTTTTATTTTTCCCTTTTTTCTTGACACAGAAGCAATGAGTCTAAAATTTAGCAGACAACAGGATTTCTTTGCTTCAAAAATCTTTGCTTCAAAAATATAAGAGAGGCACAGAGGATATGGTTTTTTTTTTCTTTGTAGTAAATCAAACAAGGCGCAACTGTTTTATTCCATTATATTTTTGCCCCTAAGAATTAAGTTTAAAGATGCAAGAGGGAAGCTCACTAAATTTGTTTAGTTCCTTTTGTACTATTTGTTTTTAGTAACTCTTGAAATATCTTCATGCATTAAGAATTATATAACACCAAAATAGCACATTACATTTTATTGTAGGGAAAAATAAATCACTGTATTGTTTTGCCAAACTTTGGATGCTGTAACAATATAAGAGTACAAAATATTGTACAGTTCATTGTAGAGAAAAACAAATCGTAGAGAAAAACAAATCGCTCTGCATTGTTTTGTCAAACGTTTGGATGCTGGTCTTTAGTGTCACATGATCAAAGATATCATAAATGTTGTGATTCTTTCAACATATACTAGCAACCCATGCTCTCCAAGCATCACCCTATAGTCCATATATAAAATGGCAAGGGTATCTAGGTTTCTCATAACGCCCAAATCTTGGCTAGTACATCTTAGAACCTTCCAATCTTTTATCTCCCAATAACTGGAAAAACTTAATACGGAAATAACCATAGTAACACTGTCAAGTGCAGATCGCTCATTCTCCTTTGTGGCCAAATATTCAGCAAAACTGTTCTGGCAGGTTTAGCATTTTTCCCATAGCACCTCTTTCATTAAATTTTGGCCCTGTGTATTGGAACAGATACAGTAGTCTCTTGTCATCTTCTGGAACATATGCAAGGTTCTGTATTTATGCTTCTTCTTTGAGTAGTAAAGAAGAGTCCCTATTAAGTTCTACAAAAGGTGGTGTCTCATGTGGAACAGTGTCAATTTCCTTGTCTGGCATCGCAGGAAGCGCAAGTATATGACAACAAAGACACCATCTTTGATGTGGGATATTTTACCACCCACGGATGAATTGATGCTCTTACTGTAGTGCTATGAGTGGTATTAGAAGCAACAACATGCACAACTGCCTTATTACTAAGAACGTCCTAAGCCTGCAGAACTTCTACTATATTATAAGCCAATCACATAAATTAAGATATTTCTACAAATGCTCCACCTACCCCATCAGTTGCAAGAACAAACGTTTGATCCTTATTTGCAAGCCTCCTATATGAAGTTTCAGAAACACCAAAAACCTTGAGACAACTCGCTATCGGCGAGTTGTCATGCGACAACCTTACGTGGTGCTGGTTCATGTGGCAAGGCAGATACTCAGATACTCGGCCTTTGCATTGTCGTATTCTTTCATTAACAATGAAAGCACTCTATAAGTTAAGGAAGAAAAAAAAAAGAGGGCGCACATAGACTTTTTTACCTCTCACTACTTATAAAACACTTCAACACCTATAAACTGTTCAATGCTATGCCCCATCAACAGTTCAAAGGTCTACCAAGTTCAATACTATGATTTGCTCTGCAGAAGATAAAGCAACTTACTTCGCAAATCGAGTTTCAAATCGACTGTTAAAGGAACTGCAACGAGGGAATCATCATCAGCTTTGGTTCCCATAACATCTCTAGTGTTCCGCACATCCACTTGCGCGTAGCTCATTTCGTTCAAACATTGGAAAACCCTTCAATCAGGTCGTACATGTGGGTTCCATGGTATCTAAAAGAGGTGATAGAGCAAGCATACCACGTGCAGCTCATGAACACATAGCATGGCCACAGTACTAAATCTCTTGGAAACAATTGTAGACACGAAGACAAAGAACTATTTCTCACAAAACTATAAATATGTATAAAGCAGATAAGACAGACCCACACGTGCAAACAATTCTACCTTTGAAATAAAACTTCACGGTACCTCTTCATTCCACTTTCAGACAAGGTTACTTAAAAAACAGTCTCAATGTTTGCTGAAAAAGAAATGTCATCCTTGGGCATTTGGTTCAAAACTAACCCTGTTCACATGGTAACTTTAGATTAACTTGCCATCAAAATGGTGTATACACATAAAACTGATTGTGCAGAATTTATGGCACATGATTAGACAAAATAGTGCCATGCTATCATGGTTACTGTGATGATCCGACTAACTTAAAACTATCCTCCAGAATTTAATGTTTCATAAAAAAGGGAATGCCAGTGCTGCATTTTGCAATTTAACCAGACCCCACAATGATGTTGTTGATGGGAATAAATATAAGCTTCACAAAAAAGCCTATGAACCCCATTACTACAAATCCGATTGCTGTCCTAAATGCAGACTTTGAATACTCTGAATAAGTACATGCAGCGAAAATACAAAACAGTACACAAAACAAACAAGAAAATACATACAAAAGGATGAAAGAATATTTAGACGGTAGGGTAGAAATCAAGGACTGCTCTATTCCTTGGATTAACAACTTTAATTCGGCTGCAACGAAACAAGACATAAACTAAGTTTCAAAGCTTGCGGAATGTAGATCTTAGAAAATTTAGATTGGCACCAAAAGAAATGCCTATAGGTCTTCAACTAATGTGCAAATGAGTTTTTCAAGGTGCAAATCTGCGGATCTGCTAGAAGCCCTACTAATTCGTGAAAAAGAAAAAAACAAGAGAGAAAGAAGAGAACCTTTTGAATCTGGTTTGTGACATCTCTTAACCAAACCGACGCAAACTCCTTGAATGACTTTCCATTTTGCATGTGAGCTTGGGGCTAGCGTTGTTGCGGAAAGGGAGCCCCAAGCTCCGTTCCCCTGTATCTCATGCGATCCCCTTGCCTTTTGCAGAAGGGAAAAAGATCGGGAAAAATGCAAAGGAAAAAAGGTCCTTTTTAATCGGGTCTTGAGCGTGTATATAAGGGAAACGATTACTTGAGGTTGATTCATTCTATTCCATTTCTTATTTATTCTTGAATTCTTGAGCCTTTGCCATAGCCTGAAACATTGCCTTAGTATAATTTTTAATCTGCGATTTTTCTGATCCCGTTGTAAAGCAAGATAAAGATTTCTTGCTAGAATTGAGCCCGGTTGGTTGGAACAAGCTAATTCTAAAATGGGAGTTGGAGAGGGATTTCGTGTTCTACATTTAGTGAGACCATTTCTTTCAATTTTACCAGAAGTTCAAACACCAAACAGAAAAGTTCCATTCAGAGAGAAGGTGATCTATACTGTAATATTCCTCTTCATCTTTCTTGTTTGTAGCCAGCTTCCCCTCTATGGCATCCATAGCGCTACTGGGTCGGATCCTTTTTACTGGATGCGAGTGATTCTAGCCTCTAACCGTGGCACTATTATGGAACTGGGTATTACCCCCATCGTGACAGCTGGTCTTGTCATGCAATTGCTTGCTGGCTCCAAAATTATAGAAGTTGATAACAATGTCAAGGAGGATCGAGAACTCCTGTAAGTTATTGCATTCTGCACAGAGCACTTCTCTGTTTAGAACTAAGTTAGTTTGCATTCATTATTTTCATGTGCTAGATTTTGCTTTTAGATGACAATGAATCATCCACCGAGCTGGGAACTAGCACAGGGCATAGCCAAAGGATAAAGTCCTCTAGAATGTGACGTTTTTTCCTCCATAAAGGCCCCCTCTTTAAATAGATCTAGTTCCCCTTTTATCTCCTCCTTCTGCCTTTGGCTTTCACCTTTTGGGCCAAAGATGACACATAACTTTCAAACTGTAAGGAATCTATGGACAACCAAGCCCACTCTGGAAACTAGACTTCAAGGGCTTTCCAACAAGGTAAGGCTGGACTTGGAAATTTTTAGCCTAAAGGGCTGGACTTGACAACTTTTTATTATGCAGGTTATAGCCATGGACTTGGTTGTGTCAAATTTGCCATATAATTTCTTGATCGAGGACGATCAATCCTGAGAAGGGGAGGAATTGATATGGTTTAAGGTTAATAACTAATAATGGTGCTCGGGGGAGTGGCCTTGCATGGAACAATATTTATTGATATGATCAAGTAAGAAAGTCATCCAGTATGTCTAAGCCTTGCTATTATCAAAGAGAGAGCTAAAAATAAACCTTGACCTTTATTTAGAGGCAAAAAGGCAAAAAAAAGTATTGTTACCTATAAATAGAAGGACAACTTTGAGATGTGATATCTCTGCGACCACAACTCAGAAATCGGCGATCCTTACCTTGTTGGAAAGCCCTTGAAGTCTAGTTTCTATATTGGGCTTGGTTGTCCATAGATTCTTTACGGTTGGAAAGTTATGCCCAGAAAGGTGCATAGGGGTCTGAGTTGACTGCACAACTGGATCTGCTTCTTCCTATGTTGTTGATGTGTCTAGCCTTACCTTCTAGTATCTTTTCTTGTTCCTTGCTTGATCATATCATTAGAAGGAGTTCATGTAACACCAGTGGTTGGTGGCTAGAGAGAGCTTGTCTTGCGGAGTAGCTTGACTTGGTGACATCTCTTCTAGTTGGTCCGGTTGGGTGGTAAATCGAGTACCTGTGGGGCTTTACTTTCTAATAAGTTGATGAGTTTGCAGGAAGAACAGGTCATTCGTAACACGCCAAGCCCTGCAAACGTCTTCATTAGTTTTAGGAACATTAGGCTCTGCTAAGCCGACCAATAGCACCCCATATGGCAGCTTGTTTAAGGTGTTACTGGTACTAGCACATGGTAATTAGGTAATCAATAGAAATATGTAACAACTCCAACTAATAACAAGTGGAATACTATGATAGAATAGTACATCCAGGGTGCTGATCTAAGTGCTGGGGCCGCGTTTTTTTGATACTCCTTCATTTCCAGGAATGGCGCTCAGAAGTTGTTGGGTGTTATGATAACTATTGGTGAGGCTGTCGCATATGTCTTATTTGGGATGTATGGTGATGTTCGTGACCTAGGAATTGGAAATGCCATCTTGATAATTTTGCAGCTGTTCTTTGCTGGAATTATTGTAATATGTTTGGATGAGCTGTTGCAGAAAGACTATGGTCTTGGTTCTGGCATTTCCTTATTCAGTGCAACAAATATATGGTAAGACTTGTATATGATATTCTTTATAAAACATAGAGTTGCTCTTTCTGACTTAGTTTTTCTTTCTGTAGTGAAAATATTATTTGGAAAACCTTCAGCCCAACAACTATAAATAGTGGCAAAGGTGTCGAGTTTGAAGGTGCAAGCATTGCACTTTTCCATCTTTTGATTACCAGGACAGACAAGGTCAAAGCTCTTAGAGAGGCATTCTACAGGCAAAATTTACCAAATGTGACAAATTTACTTGCCACAGTCTTGGTTTTCCTCATAATAATCTACTTCCAAGGTTTCCAGGTTGTATTACCTGTAAGGTCAAAGAATGCACGTGGTCAGCAAGGTTCATACCCCATAAAGCTTTTCTATACTTCTAACATGCCAATTATTTTGCAATCGGCGCTTGTCTCAAACCTATACTTCATTTCTCAGGTTTGCTTCTACCTTTTGCAAACTCTCTGACATTCTTCTGTCTCGTCCTTTGATTGTTTCCTTGTTACTCATTTTGATTTTCTTTGTAATTTAGCTTCTGTTTAAGCGATATGGGGGTAATTTCCTTGTTAGACTTCTTGGAAAGTGGAAGGAAGCAGAATATTTCCACAATGGCCACCTTATTCCTGTAGGCGGCCTTGTTTACTATATTACACCACCTGCAAGGTTAGTTGCACCTTAATTTGGACGTTTGGATTGTGCTAATTATATTATTAAGTGGGTGTATTGTTGTATTGCAGTTTGGCTGATATTGCTGCAAATCCTTTCCATGCATTATTTTACCTGACATTTATGCTCACGGCATGTGCATTATTTTCCAAAACTTGGATTGAGGTTTCTGGGTCTTCTGCACGTGATGTAGCAAAGCAGCTAAAGGTAATTCTGAAGTCTTTGTACTTGATGCCTAGTTTGCATAACATGATATCAAAGGACCCTTGTAATGGTTTAGATTAGGGTCATTATAAGCTGGTTCTAGGAGCGGGCTTTATCTGCGGAGATGGATCTCTTTCTTGTGTGGTTACTGATACTTTTGTTTGACTCATTTGTAGGAACAACAAATGGTGATCCCTGGCCACCGTGAATCAAACTTGCAGAAAGAATTAAATAGATACATTCCCACAACAGCTGCCTTTGGAGGCATGTGTATTGGAGCTTTAACTGTTGTAGCAGACTTCATGGGAGCCATAGGCTCTGGAACAGGAATTTTGCTTGCAGTGACCATCATCTACCAGTACTTTGAGAGGGCAAGTGAGACTCAATTTGGTGGGACTTTTTGAGGAGATCTCTCCTACATCTGGATTTCCCCCTGCTCTTTGTCACAAAATCATGGGACCTAATACTAATGAAATTATTTCCGATCTAGAAGGAATTAGAGAAGGTTGCCACTTGCCCCTATCTCTTTCTACATGTGGCTGAAATCCTTACCAAGCTAGTTTTGGCCCTTGAAGCACATAATAAGATAAAGGGTCTGAAAATGCCAAAGTCTACCAATAGCCTTTACGTCCTCCATTATGTTGATGAAACGTTCATTTTGTTGAAAGCCAAGTAAGAGTATATAGCCAATTTTTTACATTGTACATAGACTGCTAGAACTGGACTGGAGCCCAGCGTTGCTGGGCATAGCTGGGAATTGTAAATGATATAGTGGACCAGTTGTTAAATGAATTCAAGTTTATAAAATTACGCAATCAAGAGCATTCGACCATATTTCCCACTTCCCCTTATTTTTTTCCTTTCCCTTTTCCTTTTGCCTTTCTCTGATTTTTTTTCCTCCCCCTTGCCCCGTTTCCCTTTTTTATTTTTCAAATTAACTTTTTCTTTTCACACTATCCCATTGACCTTTTCCCTTTTCCATTTTTCCTTTTCTATTTTTCCCTTTCCTTTTTCCCCATTTGTGTTTGCCCTCTTCCTTTTCCTTTTTTCCCTTCCCCCCTCTTCCCTTTTTTCTTTTTTCCTTTACTTTTCCCCTTTCCTTTTTCTTTTTTCCCTTTTCCCATTCCCGCTTTTCCCTTTTCCCGTTTTCTTTTTCTTCTTCCTTTACGTTCCCCTTCCCTTTCTATTTTCCCAGTTTACTGCCCTTTTTTTCCTTTTATCTTTTCCTTTCACCACGCTTCCCTTTTTCCCATTCTTCTTTCTCCTTTTTCTCGTTTTTTCATGTTTGCCTTTTCTATTTTCCCACTCTCCGCCTTTTCCTTCTCGCTTTTTCTATTTCCCCCTTACCTTTTTTTTCCCTTCTCCTTTTCACATTTCCTTTATTTTTTTTTTAATTTTTTCTATTTTCTTTTTCTCTTATCCCCTTCGTTCTCCTTTTTCTATCCCTTTTACCGATGCCCTTTTTCCCTTCCCTTTTCCTCCTCTCCCGACCCTTTTTCTCTTCTACTTTTTTCCATGACCTTTTTTCCCTTCCATTTCCTCCTCTCCTTCTTTGTCTTATATCCTTTTCCCCTTCCCTTTTTTCCATCTTTTGTTTCCGTCCTTTTTTTACAGTGCCTTTTTTTCCTTCCCTTTGCCCACTCGATCCCTCTTCCTTTTTCCTCATGGCCTTTTTCCTTCCCATTCCGCTTCATCATGCTCAAAACTCAAAACTCACCTTTATACCTTTCTGAGTACAAAGTAGATTAGAAAACTCAGGTGTCGCTTAGTCAGCATCGTATGTTAACTTCACCAGCTAAGGCATGAGCTTCGTGGTTGAAGAGGGGTTTGCTTCTTGCATAGTATTGAATATTTGTTGTTCAATACTATGCAAGATTAGCTGGATTTGAATAAGTTCTTTAAAATATATGTCTGCAACACATAATAAATTAGAAAATAACTGAAAGAAATATCATATCACATATTTTAATCTATACCTCTGCGACATATAAGAAACTTGAAAATGACTAATGGAAATATCATATCAACTGTGGCCTAAACACTAAGAATAGGACATGAAATATAATTATATGGAAAGACTAGAAGTATTGAAAATGACATGCTTTTATATTCGTGGTGATGAGTAGAGTGATTGCCCTGCGCACTTTACCTTTATCTTGGTATGGCCTGCAGAAGCAGCTCCCTTGTCAACAAACAGTATAAGCTTGAAGACATGGATAATCAACTTGCATGGCTTGAAGCTCACATGGCCTGAAACAGGGAGAGGCCAAGTACTGTTCCCCATGTAATAAACCTCATAGCGAAACTACAAAACCAAAGATCTGATATGAGAACTAGAAACACAACAATTCCAACCTATAACCTGCAAAATATCCTAACATGATCAACGCCTAGCTACATCTTGCTTAAAACCAATTGCATGGTTGAGCTTCTTTTCAATTCATCCCACAAAGTAATGATCCGAAAGTTTTAAGGGGTTTAACAATAGTATTCTTTTGTAAAACATCCATACGACACTTAAATTTCTGTATGATTCATTGATCTAATCCATTTCTCTCTTTTTGTAGTCCTGCATATCTTTCTTCCATTCCATTTTTGCATGAATTTTTCTCTTTTCTCGCTTAGTTTTTTTACAAGGCAGTGTTCCTCTGTTTCTTTTCTCACATTTGCTACATCACTCCACCTGTCAACTACCGCAAAGATATTCTTCAGCAATACATAAGGCGTGGATTTCCAAGGATCTAGATTTACAAGATGTTCGATCCATGTTTGGAAAGCAAAAACCTAAAAGAAAAGCAAGCATCTGGATTCTGGGTCTGCTATGAATTCTTTGTCCCAATCTTGAAAATACAAATAACAGGCAAATACCATTACGAAATCAAGATTTAAAAAACAATGACCATTGCACTTCTTTGTTTTTGAAATTTTGATCTTTTTTGATCAACAGCATAACGAATTCTAGATTTCTTTTATTCATTTCCAATCAGAATATTACAACTGGCTTCAAGATAAAAGTATAGATGTTAGTAAGCTGGTCTGCATGGAACGTCCTTGTTAATGAAATAATACTGTCATTCGTAAGCAAGAATTGCATGAATCTTTTTGGGTTGGAGCTACAACTATTCTAGTTGACATATTTTAGATGCAAGTAAGAGTTTTTCTTTAAGGCATACTCGCGCCCTTTTTGATAAGAAAGAAAGCAGATGTAGGCATAATAGACTGATGCTTTTTAGTAATTCATATTTGGGCCAACAACAAACTAGTTATTGAATTTCAAAGCATTGATTCCAATAGAGGTGATGAGATTCTAATAGGCTCCAATCATCTTGCTACTAAGCTTTTTAGGGCCATTGTTGATGAAAGTAGGTTCTTGCATCTCTTTGCTCCACAGGTTTTCACAAATATGTGCAAAAGCTAATTGATAGAAGCAACAGAGGTATGATCCTCACCTCCTACTAATTTAAAAATAATAAGAGCTTTCTAGTAAGCAAACACAACATCATTATAAAGTTCAAGAGCAAGATGGGTGGCCCATCTTCCAAATAAATATGGTTGGTAACAACATTCTTGATGTGCATCTGTGTCTTCTTCATGATGAACATGTACCACAGGCTGCAACATACAGAAGACACCAGGTGGCACCTTAGAATGGGAATACTTTTGTTTCTTTGCCGTGTGGAGGTAATCAAATGTATCGTGCATCATGTGTGCACTCTGAGTAAACCATGCCCATGTAAGCACCAACTAAACACAACATACAATTATTCTGAAGCGCTCGTACGAAATTCCATGGTAAATATAGAACTTTACCATGTGGAAGGTGACTGTTGAGGGATGAGAATATATAAAAACCTTCACAAGCTTGATGAAAGAGTTTAAATCCCATAGAATGAATTTTGTTTAAAAATTGTCCACCTCTAGATGGAGATTGCCCATACATGAATATGCAGCTTATTAGTGCCTGCCTTTGATCTGCAAATCAAAATTATGGTTCAAAACATTGGACAAGAATTGTTCAATAAGTAGAAGTAACAATGTTTTCCACTCCATTCATTATTAAAAGCATTGCTCAAATGGAGTGCATTCGTATAGACCTCCAACTTCCCATGTTCAACAGTTCCATTGGAAAAGAACTCATAGAAAGAAAAATTGGGAAGCACTGATAATAATCTCATCAAAAATAGTTTAAACAATCTGAATTTAATTGAAAGCCGAAGGGGTTCATTTGCCAAAACAACAAAATGAAGAGGCAATGTGCAAGAAGCTAGTTGAGATGAGCAGGAAGAAATAAAAAATGCAATGATGGGCAAACATGGAAACAAAGTGTTGGGCGGTTGAAAACCAATATCTATGAAAAACGGGGAAAAAAATTGAAGAGGAAAAGGAAGAGATCGAATTTTAAAGATTACCAGGGAAAGGGCGTCCTACCAAATTTGATGAATTTCCCTAGCCCTAGATACATGGCCATCCGACCCACTTAGCTTGAATTTGGCTACCCAACCCTTTCTTTTGCTTATGTTTTCCATAGAAGCCATGAACAAACTCCGCCGTTGAACGAGCACACCAAAGCCACGAAGGAGCTACTCTGTCCCTTGTGAAAAATAAAAAATGTTTTAGGGCTTAACAGCCTTGTTCCCTAAAGAAATAACTGGTAGTATCTAGTTTGGTTTGCTAGAGCACAATGCATGAGAACAAGAGAGAAGGGGAAGAACAGAACCAACATCGAGGATGGGCCAAAGTAATTTCTCCAATTTGTTTTTATTTTCTCGGCCGTAGATCTAGAAATTTGAAGATCTAGCAGCCTAAATTGAAACTTGGTGAGTTGGAGTGCAACATGGATAGGCTAGAATTTGAGAAATTGTTCCTTTTTGGGGGGGAGGTAGGCAAGCCCGCTAAAGAAGGAAAGAATACATGTAGCCAAAGAATAATATTAATGGTTCAAGAATATTGTGTACACCAAATGACCCGCTCTTGACCTGTGAATCTAGGGAATATTCTTGATCACCCATATTACATCTTCAAAGTTCAAACAAGAGTTTGCCCCTTCGAGCAACTCAAAAATATTATTAGCACCAAATTTTACACCATGAAAAATTCAACAAACTGTGTTAGCTTAAACATTAAAAAGATAAAAAATTCGACCAACAAAACTATGTTAAAAGATACGTTCCCTTAGGAAATCAAATGTAAAGAGCATGTGCTCCTTAACAAAAACCACTAGCATTCTTTTCAATATAAAAAATTGCAAAACTCAAGCACTCAAACCATTAATAATTTGACAACCATTTCTTTTTTTTTTCTTTTTCTTTTTGAGAGAATGAACCTTTTTAATCATTAATTATGGAAAACAATTACATAATGATTGAGGCACATCACGAAGTTGATGTTACCTTCAAACTTAAATAGTTTTAGGCTTTTTACTGAAATATAGATATAGAAGTAGTAGAAACAAAGTATCTAGAAATTGAAAATTGATGATCCCATTCAAAATTTAGAACATTAGGGATCAGTTCACTAAGCTTGAAGTATGAGTAGCAGGATGGCTGCTCTTTCATATACAATTCTTCTCGCCTATAATCGACCTGTAAAGATATTGCTGAGCCACTAAACCTGTGCATGAAACAGAGAAGGAAACTAGAAATTGTAGGATTCAAGGAAGTGGAAGTGATCACGGATTTGAGGCTGATATATGGGAATTTGGTTGTTTCCCCAGTCAACTAACTCCAGTAGCCTCACTGAATTGCATGTGGCCATTAGATGGACCAGAGTGCCAAAATAGTCTGCTCTTTCCCTGTGATAATAGTAGCTCTATGCTATATCAGTCCACAGATATCCATGCTATATCTGTTGAGAACCAAAACAATGTGTGCATTAGGCGAGTTCTCTTGCAGAAATCCTCAGCCCATTGTATTTCTTTTTTCTGGTATCTCACTCAATTTTTCCATCAATTTCCCTTTCACAATCCCTGTCCAAAAACTGTAGTCATGATTAAATTGAAACCTATCTGCCCGAATGCATGTTAGCTTAGAAAGTTAGGAGTGAACACCACCCCGTTGGCATTCATGTTAGTGTAGGAGTAGCATGGAAAGAAATTATTAAGGTTTTGGAGAAACAACTATTTTGGTGGTCAATTGCAAAGTTATCTCTCGCTGGTCGCATTACAGTGGCCAAATTAGTTCTCTGCAGTACCATGTTTATATGGCTGCCTTATTGCTAGTCTTACAGGTTCAAGGACATAATCTCATTGCAATAGTTCAAAATTTCATATGGACTAGCACTAAAGAAAGTATTGTAGTTAAGATAGCCTGGTCCAAATGCACCCTCCCAAAGTGGGCAGATGGCGTGGGTATGATGGACTTTTTTACTATAAATTAAGGTTCTCATCTCAAAATTCATTTGGAGGCTCCTAAATGGTGAAGATGACTCTCCTAGCCTACATCTTCTTACACAATCTCTTGGTCATTATATTCCTCTAGGCAAGAAGGCAGTCAAACCAGTTCTTTCTTAGACCCCATTCACCATCTTGAGCCTTTTCCAAATGCATCTCCATTTCTACAAGGATTATTGGGCGCCATTGTCGCCAAACCTCCACTTGCTACATCAGTTCATCCCCTTACACAGCTCTGAGACGATGGGTCCTAGTACGTGTCTTCTCTGTGAAAGCATGGTATGAAGGTCATTGCTTCTTGTCATAGCTTGCCTTTCAAGCAAAATTCCTACTCTCACATTTGGATGCAACTATATGGGAGAAGGTGGCAAAGAACTTGTCTCTCATAGTGGAAGTTGATGTCATAGAAAGGGTGTTGGAGGGTTGTCACGAGGATATTCACAAAGACAAGTACTTTGCCCGCTCCATATGTCGTCTTCTCTTAGTCCATGACCTCTCCCACTGCCAAATGGATGGTAATTACAGATCCCAGAACTCACGCGGACTCGTAAATGGCATTGAGCTGCTCCATCCTAAAGCTTTTGTATTTTGGTGGCAAGTTTTGCATGGTATTTATATGTAAACGCCTTAGGCATCACGATGATCCTCGTATCTCTGGGGTATACCCGCTTTATGACATATTTAACAAAATTTGGACTTATTCAAGTCTAATAAATATACTTCAAGAATCCCATGATAAGATTTTATATATTTTTAACTCTAATTGATTTTAATAATTTGTCTCAATTATCTTTAGATCAAAAGTATAATGGTTACTAAAGTATAAAATTGTTTTCTAAACTAATTTTCCCTTTCATCTATTTACAATTAAATTTTCATCTAAGAAAAGCTCTGTATAATTAAATGTTATTTTTCAAAATGCCTAAAGAAAATTTTAGACTGAAATTAATTAAATAATTACACTTATGCTTTAATAAAACAAAAATTTGAAAAGCTTATTATTGATTAATTTTCAATACTTCAATTATTTATAGTTATAATTAAAACCTTAACTTTATTATTTAATTAATTTCAAATTAAAACTTTTCATAAAGTGTTTTTAAAAGTGTTAAAGCTTGTAAATTGTGAAATTGTCATAATAGTTTCAAGTCATCCTTATCAAACCATCATATTTCATTTAGAAATTATCATGATTGTTAAATATAAAAATTTGTTAAATCACTGAAAATTGAAATTTTATATTCTTGAAATGTCTAATTCTAGATAAATTCGAGTGAAAGTTAATTTGAAATCAATTTTATGCTTTGATAACTGTTAGGTTTTAACTTAAGGATAAACTTATATAATTAAAACTTATAAATAATATAACAATCAAGAAGAATTAAACAATACATATATTCTTATAATGGTATTCTTGAAGTGGCATCTATTAAATCTGAATAAGTCCAAGTTTTGTTGAATATGTCAAAGTGCTGTTGTTACAAGTTAGAAACGAAACCTGATTTTTGGCTCGAAAAATATCATCTTGTTTTACATGATAAAATTGCCCAGCCATCTGATGCATGACAATGCATGATAAGTCCTCCAGACACTAAGGCTGAAAAATGAGTGAAGGAGGATAAGCTTACAAGTAACGTTTACATTTTGAGTGACATGAAATAAACAAAATAAACATGACATATTTAACAAAATTTGGACTTATTTAAGTCTAATAAATATACTTCAAGAATCCCATGATAAGATTTTATATATTTTTAACTCTCATTGATTTTAATAATTTGTTTCAATTATCGTTAGATCAAAAGTATAATGGTTACTAAAGTATAAAATAGCTTTCTAAACTAATTTTCACTTTCATCTATTTACAATTAAATTTTCATCTAAGAAAAGCTCTATATAATTAAATGTTATTTTTCAAAATACCTAAAGAAAATTTTAGACTGAAATTAATTAAATAATTACACTTATGCTTTTTGTGGACGTCTTCTTCCTTAATCCTGATCTGATGGTACCCCGACCTCAGGTCTATCTTGGAGAAAACCTTCGCGCCTTGGAGTTGATCCATCAGGTCGTCCGATCTGGGGAGTGCATACTTATTCTTGATGGTGCGCTTGTTCAGCTGCCTGTAATCTATGCACATCCTCAAGCTGCCATCCTTCTTCTTCACAAAAAGGATGAGTGCCCCAAATGGTGAGACGCTAGGTCTAATGAACCCTAGGTCAAGCAACTCCTGCAATTGCTTCTTCAACTCGGCTAGCTTTTGCGTCGTCATCCTGTACGGCACTTTGCTCGTCGGCTTCGTACCTGGTTCGAGTGCTATCTCACACTCGACTCCTCTGTAAGGAGGAATCTGCTTGATCTCGTCTGGGAAGAGATCATGGAACTCCTTTACCAACTTAGCTACCTGCTTTGGTAATTTGCTGAGCACCTTATCTTCCTTGCTTTCTTCTGACTCGGGCTCTTCGATCTGAAGCTTGAAGACATAGGCTACCTGCTCGCTCTTTATGCACTTGAGCAGCCGCTTAATAAGATTTTATATATTTTTAACTCTCATTGATTTTAATAATTTGTTTCAATTATCTTTAGATCAAAAGTATAATGGTTACTAAAGTATAAAATTGCTTTCTAAACTAATTTTCCCTTTCATCTATTTACCATTAAATTTTCATCTAAGAAAAGCTCTGTATAATTAAATGGTATTTTTCGAAATACCTAAAGAAAATTTTAGACTGAAATTAATTAAATGATTACACTTATGCTTTAATAAAACAAAAAATTGAAAAGCTTATTATTGATTAATTTTCAATATATCTTCAATAATTTATAGTTATAATTAAAACCTTAACTTTATCATTTAATTCATTTCAAATTAAAACTTTTCATAAAGTGTTTTTAAAAGTGTTAAAGCTTGTAAATTGTGAAATTGTCATAATAGTTTCAAGTCATCCTTATCAAACCATCATATTTCATTTAGAAATTATCATGATTGTTAAATATAAAAATTTGTTAAATCACTGAAAATTGAAATTTTATATTCTTGAAATGTCTAATTCTAGATAAATTCGAGTGAAAGTTAATTTGAAATCAATTTTATGCCTTGATAACTGTTAGGTTTTAACTTAAGGATAAACTTATATAATTAAAACTTATAAATAATATAACAATCAAGAAGAATTAAACAATACATATATTCTTATAATGGTATTCTTGAAGTGCTATCTATTAAATCTGAATAAGTCCAAGTTTTGTTGAATATGTCTTCTTTGCCTTTTAGATATCCAAACACTTGAGCATTGCCTCTTTTCTTGTTCAAAAGTTCAACCAACGAGCATGATCCTGGCTCCAAGGTTTATTTAATAGTACACTGGATAGCCAATCTATTCTCTTGGCATGCTACCCAGGTCCATGAACCGCAGCTAAATGGAAGGCATTTCATCTAGGGTCTGGTTGGTTACCGTGGTCAATTTGGGAGTGTCATAGACTGCATATTTTCCAAGGCATTTACTCATATGTTCCTAGTGTTACTGTTGTAGACCAGGCTAAGATACTAATGGCTTATAAGTCTTTCTCCTTGAGGGAAGACATGAGAGACCGTATTTGGATTCAGTATCTTCAAATTAATTCATATCATCATTAGTCTCTTATGCTGGAGTAAGTATATATATAATGCTTCAGGCTCGTGTTTCAGGAGCATTTTCCTGTGCTTATATAGCTAGATGAGATATGTACTTTGATCAATAAACTTTTTTTCATCTTTCCAAAAAAAAAAAAAAAAGAGGAGCCTAGATTTATAAACATTATAGTATTGTCAGTAAAAAAACCACTACTAATTCGGCAAGTTATGTTAGCTTAGAACATCATGATGCAGATCGATCTACACCGTAGATCGAGATTCTCGTAAGAGGGCGAGCGATATATCTTCGGTCTTTTCGTGTTTCTTCTCATTCGGCGTTATTCTTACAGTAGTGTAGTAGCATTGGGCAAACTCTCCTCCTGAGCATTTTTTCTTTTGTCTATGAGCCTTTTTTCCATTACCTCTTCCTGTTTGGGAGATATCTCTTCAAGTCAAGATGCTCTTGTCCAGCTTCAACGTTACTTTCCTCTTCAACTTGATTTTTGGGATGTTCATTATGTTAAATCGCTTTTGGTAACTTTCTCCTCCCCCCATATAATTTTCATGTGTTTATCCTGGCTTTCGGATGGGCTCTTGAGTTTGGCAGATTTTGCCCGATTTGGTTTGTGAGATCGCAATCGCTACTGAGTTTCAAATGATCCTATAGAATTAGCACTTAGGATTTATTTTTTATGGTTGTAAGCAAACCAGCAGGAAAAAGTTTCTCCTGTTGTGCATTTAGAAATTCGTTTTGTTTTTCATGTTTATGCATTTTAATTCGTTTGGCTCGCATGCGGCTTAGCAGATGGCAAATTGAGGGCATTTTATGATAGTCTTTGTTTAAGACTTGCGGATGGAGCTTTGGATTTATCGGGAGACCAATGGGAAGTCAAGATTTACTGTTTTCACTGTGGATCTTTTCTTGAGGTTCGAGATTTTTTTCAATGGAAAATCAAGAGGCAATATTGCAGTCTAGAATCGTATACCAAAAGGCAACAATGATTGCAGCTTGCTGTTCTTTTCTTAGGTCCAACCCAAATGCTTCTTCTTTCTTAATTTCCCCCTGTATCTTTTCTCTATCACAGGTGTTCTAGTCAGGGCTGCATTGCATCTTCGCTCGGGGATTCTGGTACCATTTGTCATTTCTTTTCTCATCTAACCTGACCTGCTTTTCTCATTTTTCTACAGGCATCGGCATTGGGCTCCTCTTACCTGCACCAATACTTTTTTGCATGCAAATTGGCTTGTTCAGGCTTCGATGGGCAGCCTGCACCGTGACTTTAAAATCCAACCTGGTCGGATTGTTGCAGGGGTGACCGGCAAACTAGAGGGATCCGATCTGTGGTCGGATCACTGCTGAGGCAGTGCAGCATGCGCAAGGTACATAACCCCTCTGATTTTTGTATTTGGTAACGTGCCACCAAGAGGTGGTTTCCAGCTGGAAACCATCGATTGGTGGCACATTGCAAAACGTAAGCCACGCGTGCCCTATGATTTTCAGACACGTGGCAAACTTTTCCACATCAGCATTTACATTTACGAAAGTTCTTGAGTTTTCTGAGAAACACAGAGTAGCAGAGCAACAGAGGGTTTTTGCGGAGGTTCCCGGAGAGCGCTCGTCGGCGCTTCAAGCCGATTGAGGCCGTCGAGGTCGTATTTGGCTGGATTGCATGCATTTCTTTAGTTTTTTGGCATTTTTTATGTGCTAATGTGTTTCTTTTGTATTTGTAGGTGAATCTTCGTTTGGAGCAAGTCGGTGCGGTGTTTTGGCGTACTAACCTGTTAAATCTCATTGTTCTCGAAGTTTCTTGTAAGAACTTTGTTGATTTTTTTCTGTTTCTTGAATCTTTTGTTAATTTCTGTATAATGTAACTAATCTTGGCGATTTTTTGCTTGCAGAGGAGTTCTAATCTCAGGTAATCTCGGCTAGTCTCGGTAATTTTGGCTAATCTCGGTAATCTTGGCTAATCTCGGTAACTTGCGGGTTCCAGGCGACTTCTTATACATTTTTGAGGTAATATCCTCTGATTTTTTGTTAAGTGTAATTCTTTTTCATGTTTCTGTCTTGTTGCTGAAAGGTTTATTAATGTTCTACTTAGGTTGAGTTTAGTTTCTGGACATGCAGTTTCTAACTGCTCTGCTAGTATCAGTCCTTCCTTAATGAAGAAGACTGTGAGCTTGTTGGATGCACGGATCCTGCTGCAGTCGAGTTGATGTTACAAGATCTTGGAAATGAGCCATGGTTTAAGGAGGGGACAGTGTACACTGATGATCTTAAGGCACCAAATGATGAAGAGTTTAAGGAGTTTTTGAAGCTTGATGAAAAGGCTGTCTCTGAAATTTAAAAGGGGGGCGAAGACAAGTCCAAGAAACTTATCAACTGGGCTAGACGTAAGTTTGATGGATGGAGAAGGTTTGAGAAACTTGATACAAGTCTTCCACTTGAAGATCTCAACATGCTCGAGTTGAATAAGATGCTTGTTAAATTTCTTTTACAAACTAGAAAGAAAGATGGCACTCTATACCCTGCCTCCAGGTAAATTCTTTTATTCTTCATGTTTTGATTTCTTTTATTTCTATTTCTTGATTGTTTCTAAGTTATTGTTTTCTGTTGTAGTCTGGATTGCTTATTGAAGTCAATAGGAAGGATTATCAGGAAAAAGCAAGAAGCAAGAATTAATGCTACTGGAGAAAGGGAGGCAAGATTTAACATTCTGAAAGATGATCTGTTTGGTACTACTAAATTGGCATTTGTTCACATGGCATCAAAAGCTAGAGCTTTAGGTATCGGTGTAAAGAAAAAGAAAGCACAGACAATTTCTTATAGCACAGAGCAGGATTTATTGGCTGATATATATTATCAGATCACACATCCAAAAGGGATTCTGAAGCGACTGTGCTTTTACTTGGTCAGTAGATTTGCTATCAGAGGTGCTTAGGAACTTTATGATGTGAAGGATGTAGACTTGAGTTTGGAATTTGATGGCAGCAATGAATATGTGCTGTATAATGAGAGAAAAAGTAAGACGTGGGGGATTTCTGTAACCCGGTTTGATGATAGTCATTTCAGACCTGCAATATGGAGCTTTGACTTTGTGTTAACATATAAACAGTATACTCGTCATTTACCTGGAAAAGAAAATGATAAACCAAAGTGGTTTTTCTGTCAGGCGATTACGAACTTTCGCGGTCAGGTACGCTAGTTTTCCTTTTTCCTATGCGTTGTTTATTATTTTGTTTTTAATTTTTACTCTCTTGCAGGTCTGGTTTCAGAAATCTCGGGTAGGCAAAAACAATCTTGCCAAGTGGATAACATACATGGGGTCTTTGTTAGACGTTAATATTTGTAATAAAAGTGGACGTGTATCTGCTGTTACAAGAATGTCGCTTGGTCTAGTTCCACCAGAAATTGGAAAGCTTGTAATAGGTCATAGGACGACAACTACATATGAGAAGTAAGTTTTTATTTATTTATTTGTTTGTCTATTTGCTTTCATGCATTTATAATTTTGTGTTCTAATAGGTACGACCGGAGCAAGGAAATCCAAGTTAATGCTGCGATGAATATATTGAGCAAACCTTACAATGAGGATGGTAGTCTAAGGTTGTATCCTGATGCTTTAAATGAAATGATTAAAGAGAAGGAGAAGGGCTTAATGGGAAACCATTCTTCAAAGGTTCTGGTTTACGGTCAAACTTCAATTGGAGGTTAGTTTATTTTCCTAGTTTGTTTTCCTAGTTTCAGTTTCCTAGTTTCAGTTTCCTAGTTTATTTTCAGTTTCCTAGTTTCCTATGTAATTTTGACTAGGTTTTTCTTACAGATAATGTTGCTAATGTTCATGATCACACTACGATTACAGGTAAATTTTGGAAACCTTTAGTACTTTTTTGAAATCATTAGTAGTATTCCAAATGTTAATTTGTAGTTGGTTTCTTGCAGACAATGTTGCTGCTCCAACAGATGATTACCTTAAAGCTCCTATCAAAGTTCCTGTTGATTTAAAAACTGGCGCCAATAACTCTGTAATTCAAGTTTCAGGAAATACTGTAAAACCAGTTACATCGACAACAAATTCTGGATTGGCCGATGATTTTGATAACGACATGCTTGAAGAAATGATTAAACGCACTCCTTCGCTAGCAAAATACTTTCTCGGAGAACAGACTATTGTGCAAAACTATGGTAAGTTTTGTCATTATTATTAGTTATTATTCTGATTTGGTAAGCAGGTTTTCAAATGGATGAAAATAACCTAGTTTTTGTTTATGCAGGTGGCCAGTCATTTGTGGGCGCAACATTCAATTCTTGCACATTTGTTCTTGCATCAAATGCCGAATACATGAAGAGAAATGCTACTTGATGGAAATTCAGTTGTATGATTCATATCTGGGAACATTTTGATGAATTCAGGAAGACGGTCTTCTGATGATTTTGAAATGTTATCAAGTGTACTGTTTTAAAACTTTTGAATGTAAAACTTTTGAACTTTAAGTGGTTCTGTTTGAATTTGTTTGCCTGTTAAAAAGAAATAGAAACTGTGTGTTAAACATTTTGGTAGTGTAGGAAATTGAAGCATGAGCGGCGCCGCTTAGAGTAGGAAACCAAAAAATTACCAAAAAATTAAAACACAGGAAAAAAAGTGGAAATCATAGGGTACTCGTGGTTTACGTGCAGAGGCACCCCACATGTGATTTTCATCACATCTGGTAAAGCTATTTTGGATTCTTCCCAAACGAGCAGTCTAAGACAGATTGCTCGTGCTTTTGAGAAATTGGATTGGCTGGGCCCTATTTTTAACCTCTGTGCTATTTTTTGCATCCATCGGCTTTCCAGCAATGGTGGCATCCCCACTTTTAGGGGTGCTCACCTTTTTAAAAGGGATTATCAATATTAGATTGTCCTTAAATTACAAGGTTTAAATAGGCCAATTGTTACTCAACAAATTTTGTTGCCTAATATATTTTGACATTATCCCCACATGCCTCTATAGTATTCATTGTACCTAGGGTAGTGCAAAACCGTTTATTCCTCTTTTTTCTCAGATGCTCTATGCAGACGATGTTGACCTCTTAGCTCACACTCCAGAGGATATGCAGTCTCACCTAGATGCTCTGGATACATACTGCCAGGCCACAGACATGAACATCAATCTGGCCAAGACTAAGGTGGTCCTAATCTCATCCTCGCGCCATCCAAGGCCCCCTTCATTCACTTATCGAGGGCAACAAGTGGAGGTGACACCCACCTACAAGTATCTGGGAGTGGAGTTTCCTTCTACACTATGCTGGGACACTTCCATAAGATTGCGTGTAGCAGCAGGCTGGAAAGCACTTTATGCAATGCAGAACAATAACCACAGAGCAGAATTATATGATTGGGGACATTAGGCACATCTGTTCAGGGTATTGGTAGAGCCCGTTCTTTTATACGGGGTTGAAGTCTGGGGCCCAGTGGTGTCCCTTGCTACTTGAAGCGACTTAGAACAGGTGCAGAAGGCCTTCTTAGCATGGGCACTCGGAGTGAAATCCACGGTCCCATATCAAATTTTATTGCAGGAGACAGGTTTCCTGCCACTTCAGCGAGCGGCCCTTGATAGACACATCGTCTATTTCCAGAAGGTGGTAAATATGGATGATGATCGTCTACGCGACTTGGCTTATGCAAAGGGCAATGGGACCACAACGACTCAAGAATTGTTGGAAGGATAAAAGAGTGCAGTGGCTAACTCGATGGAATGTCCAGGAGCATATGTGCATCCATCGTAGAAACAGAGGGCGGTCGCGGCGGCTGAGATGTTACCTTGATGCTTGTTTCTCCAAATGAGCTTTGGGATTCCGGGCCCCACGAGCAAGTCAAAACAAAGACATTACAAGCAAAGACATAAATCCCACATTAGAACGAGGCCCACAAAGGCTACCTACGCTCACATCCGCCCATGAAAAGGCGCAGCATATCGCCTTCATTCGCCGCAGTGCCCATCATCTCCTGGATTGAGGCAGTCGATGGATTGGGGAGCCACGGCGGATAGGGTTTGTCGGTCTTTGCCGGGAGTCTGTTGAGAATGAGTGTCACACTTTCCGTGAGCTGCCCGGCATATGATCGGTTCGGACACGCTATGCTCGGTTGATTAGATCCGATGAGCCGCTACACATGATAATCGGGCACGCGACTTGATGCGCTCACTTTCGGATCATACATTCGGGAAGTAATCAACTTGAGGGCTCGGATATGCCCCGATCAACCATTTAATCGTTGTCGGCGGTCTTATTGCTGCCCGCGGTTTTCCTCGAAAACCAGCCGGGGGGGTTTTAATCCGGCAAGAATGTGATCACGCTGCGCTTTTTGTATTGGGTCCCATAGGCCGATTGGTCTCCGTGGACGATAAAAACTATTCTATTCTATTCTATTCTATTCTATTCTATTCTATTCTATTCTATTCTATTCTATTCTATTCTATTCTATTCTATTCGATTCTATTGTTCCCAATGGCTCGGGTCTTGCTACCCCACATGGACTTTTGGGCCTTTTTGCACCCGCATTATCTCCCGACTATCTAGCGTCTGCTTTTTAATTTTTTCGTTGGCATATTTTTTCCCTCGTTGTGGTCCCTATGCAAGTCTCGATTGTTTGCCCTAGCCAATATTGTTTTATTTAAGGTTTTCATGCTGTTTCTTAGGTGAAGAGTCTAAACATGTTTTCATGGCGAAGATTCAATTTTCTTCCTAAATCATACGGTTTTAAATAGATGCTCTTTCAAAGGCTTTTTACTCTTAGGTGGACGATAAAAAAACTATTCTATTCTATTCTTAGGTCTCTTTCATTCTTTCCTATATATTTGTCCTAATGTTTCCCACATATTCTTTATCTCCATATTCTCCCAAGCCATTCATTAGCACAAATCAATTATGTACCGAGATTAATCTCAGAGGTTGTGCAACCAAGCCAGCTAGGGATGGGTAAAGGTTCTCGTATATGGTGACTACGACATATTCATTTCAGCGCATTGAATATGGCTGCAACCTTGATTTACGTTGTTTTCAAGGCATATCGGGTGGTGATACTTAGGGAGGATATCAACATAATACTCTTTTCATTCGACGAGCTCCTTCAGATATTACGTCGATTCATTCAGTTCGTTGAGCATGTGGTCGCTCTTAGTGATTTTTCATCACGTGCGGGATTCGGCGTGGTGGTTTGGAAGGTATTGCTTACATATGAGCAGTGGGTTAATTATCGATGTCGAACATTCCAGACCTAGGCCGATTCCCTCTTTAGCCTCCACTTTGGCATCCTTTCTTTTACTTAACTCGGATTGACCTTGCCCTTGACCTTGGCTTGGAACGTATTTTGAACCCGAATTTTCCTTTGCCCTTTAATGTAAGTTATGGATGTCGGATTATGCTTTGGCCTTGAACTCACATCAAATTTTCCTTTGCCTCCTAATGTATAGTATTGATTTTTCTCTACCCTTGAACCCACATTGAATCTTCTTTTGCCCTTTTTTATTTTAGTGTGGTATTTGATGTTGATTTTTCCATGCCCTTGAAATCATAATGAATTTTCAATTGCCGTCTGAACTAGGTTTGTTGGGCAAGCAGTTGGTTATCATCGTTTTACATATAAGTTTGGGTTTTAGGGGTCTACGGCGGCAAGATGGATATTTTTCTCTATGACTTTCTTCGTTAATATTGAAAGTTCTTATGCTGCAGTTCGATGCTCCAGTTTTTCAAAACTTTGGTTGTTACTTTTCTCATAGGTTGTTGTCTATGTTGCTATAGTCTCCTAACACAGGTAAATCACGTAGTCTCTAGGTTCCATTTAAGAAAGTCGCATATTGCGCAAGTATTACCTTTGTTTTTTCTGCCATAGTCCCTTTGTATATCATTCACCCCATTTTTCCATTTATCTTCGTATGGTTCCGTAGACTTCTTTTGTGGCATGGAATATAGGGTCTTTGTTATTGATATGCCTTTTCGATAGATATATTGGCTTTTGAAAGTTCCACCCGCATCATCCTGTAACTTTAGTCCAGCGACCCATTAATATTCCTAGTCAAATTTGGCAAATTAGGTTACTCCCCACTAAATATATGACGCCCCATCGTATATCTCGCAGGAAATCCCCCATCCAGCACACCTGCCGCATGGGCCCTCCGTCTATCCCCCACTTGGGATGGCCATGGCGCAGGAAGGGGACATGAAGGTGTCTTGTGCGCCCTTCCCCTATGGGCTCCTATAACAACGGAAGCATAAACATAAACATCAGCACTAGCAATAACAATACAATCAGCTACCTCGAAGGGTGGTACCATCATCCGTCCATAGATCCATCATAGACAATAATACATCATAAAACAGAATAGCTCCTACCCAGACTCATAAGGGAGGTAGACTGACGGCTGGACCTCAAGATAGAGCAGACCGAGATATAACAATGGCGGGGCTAGCTATAGACAATGGCTAGAGTTGACCGCTCCATCTGCCCCTCCTATGCCGACGGGCTAAATCGGGCTCTGGCGTGACTATAGCCTACCGGATATGCAATCTCATGGCATCACCCATCGAGAATACTCCGGGTTGCATCTCCCCGATCCGATGAGGCAGGAAAAGTTGCATCTCCCCTTCCCGAGGCCTAGTGGCTCCACGGGCGGCTAGAGAATCGTGGCACACACGATTCATACCCGACTGATCATAGGTTCCATAATTTACAGGGTTTGGCTCCTTCGCAGAGAAAATATTTTGTTTCGGTGACAAAAGAACTCTGACTTGATCCTTTCAGACCTTGTTAGCTCAATCCGATGTAATGAATAATGCTAACAAATTCTTATGGTTACATTACAAGCTTAAGTCCTTATGTTTACATTACAATGACATTTTGCATTTGAAGTTGTGCTCATTGCAGACCATTTTGTTCTTCCCTTTAGCAATGTTTTGAACTAGGACACGTTTTCCATTACTTTTGAGAGAAAGATATATACCCAATTTGAGGGAGATTTTAATGGGTGTTTATGAAAGAAGATACGTTTCCATGCAAAATCACCTTAAGAGGATCAGCAACATTTGTTTGGAACACGACACCTGCCAAATATACAACTCCACCTTACCTGCTTGTTCTAATCTTACATGCTAGGCCACCATTTATCCATTTCTTAAACTAGAAGCCTGCTTGCATAATATGAGTTGTAAGAATATGAGTTGTGAGCATAATAATAGAATAGAATGGGCAATTATGTATTGGCTGGATTGTAATAGTATTTTAATGATGATAATAGATGCTTCTAGGATGATTATGCTTGGACATGTTTGTTTTATTCTATTTTGCTTTGGCTGACATGGACAGTCAGAAACTCAGCCCCTAAGGAGAAGGACGTGATTTACCATGGCAGCTCTCGTTTGGTATTTCTGAAGCTATATCAACCTGATCTACAAAAGGTATGTCAATTAATGCTCATCATTATCCGATAATGCTCATCAATTCAATTAGTTTCTTAGCAATATGGACGATAAGGGGCACATAGGAGATGCTCTTGCAGACAAATCTAGATGTCACAATCTTATGATGCAGTCAAATCCAATCATAAGACCTGTAGAAAAACCTGCAATTGATGTCTAGATTGAGATGTTAGACTCTTGTTGGTTGATATCGGAATGCCAAAGCCTGCTGAAATGTGATGACAATTAGCACAATTTTAGATGTGGTGACAAAATGCAACCTGATTGTTGCTGAAATGTGATGACAATTAGCACAATTTTAGATGTGGTGACAAAATGCAACCTGATTGTATGAACAGATTGATCTGATTAAGCTGCATTGGTTGAACAGATATAACCTGCACTTGAAGCCAAATGGTATGAACAGATTGTTCAAAATAACAATGAATGAAATGAGCATTGACAAAAGCTTTTTAACAGATTCTGTTATGTTAGTATTTAATCTAACACTAATTTTAACAGATTTTGTAATATTAGTAATTGACATAATATGCAGCGTGAAAGCTTCATAAAAACAACCTTAATATAGCATAACAAACCATTGGTTAACTTAAAATTTTGTTTAATTTAACCCAGTGGGTAGGCAGCTCCAATTCCCGGTATGTGTCTGTTCTATTCCGGTCTTTCTTTCCAGTATTAGGTACGTATCATTCCATTTGTCACTCATATCTTGATTATCTTTGTTTCTATGAAAGAGTACACGGGATGCTGAACTGCTCTGTTATTATTTTTTAATTTTTGCAAGCAAAACCTGCCATGACTGATTTTTTATTTTTTGCATGCAAAACCTGCTATGGCTAGTCAGATTGAGACAGTAGTGGGGTCATTTCATGTGTTAGATTGCCAAGCAGTCCAAAAACTGTTGCCATCTGCCAAAACTGGTACAATCAATGCCCATTCCTCACTTGAATTTAAAAAAGAAGGAAGGCGGACAACACATAAACAACAAACCACATATTGGAATTGGAAAAGGAATTCCTTCCATTAACCACAGCCCCCATCCATCTCTGAAAAGGAACACGTTGTAAGCCATATACTCAACATATTTGCTGCAGTTGATGGGGGCCCAAAATCAGCAATAATGAGGACCAACAGTTTTCACCCTGTTCCTTCAACAATTCATTTGAAGAAGCAGGAATTTTAAGGGAAGTAGAATGCAGCAGCTAAGAGTGAATCTGAATAAATCAATAATTTTCCTGTCTGGTGATGGCAATAGGGCTCTGAACAGATCTGGTCCCATCACCCCAAACAAGCAATCCAAAAACAGTTTCTGATTCGCCAGGCACAAGAGGAATTTTGCTTGCAACAACGTGGACCTTGAATCTCTTCTTCTCTCTTCTTTTGTGGAACACTAGAATTTCAGGCTCAACCTGGATCTGCACACCCCTTGGAGATTCAACTCTAACTTTGTAGACTGAATTGGCAGGACCAACATTTGTAACAACCCTGCTCATGCTTTTCTGCAGAAGAGATCCAGCATTAGCCAGATCAAAAACAACTGAGAAAGAAGGATAGTTAAAATCCAGTGTGCCAAAATTTGCCTTCTTTGAGCAAGAAGGGAACATCCCTCTAGTCACCAGAGACAAAGCCTTATTTGAGTAGTTCAAGGTGCAAAGAAAATCTGCATAATCCTTAACCTCTAGATCATAAACAAGGCCAGGATCAAGAGCTCTTTCAGGATCAACATGTCCAGCTCCAAAATCAAAAGGAGTAGAAACATTGCCTGTGGATTCATCGAGCAAAACAGATCCAGAATTATCAACCAAGTAAGCAGTGGTCATAAGAGCAGATTTAATGGCAGCAGGGCTCCAGTCTGGATGGGCAGATTTGAGAAGGGCAGCAAGGCCACTAACATGGGGGCAAGCCATGGAGGTACCAGAAATGATGTTAAATTTAACTCTTCTAGTATCAGCAGCAAGTCCGGTAGGACCAGCGTCTCCAGTCCAAGCAGCAAGAATATTAACTCCTGGAGCAATAATATCAGGCTTCAAAATTTCTGGGGTTTCAGGATTTGGTCCTCTGGATGAAAAGGAAGCAACTACGGGGGCTGGTTTGTTTCCAAAAACTGTACCTTTGAAATCAATACCTGCGACTGCATTATGGGTTGAGGTCATATAGCTTCGAACTTGATTTGCAGCATTGGCTCCGATTGCTGCAGCAGGGAGGAGATGGCTGTCTGCTACGAGGCCTTCTCCGTCAGACTGGGTATTGCAAAGAATCATCCCAACTCCTCCTGCAGATTTAACCACATAGCCCTTTTCAACTCTGGGATTATTTCCTCTGTCACAGACCACAATTTTCCCTTGCACTAGATCAGGATCGAGGGATCCTTTCATGCACAAACTGGAGCTGTAAGCATCGCTGCCATTTTTTGTGAATGGAGCGTTCGAAGCATAGATTAGAGGAAACTTTTTATTTCCAAGATGGGGTCCTGCATACAGTGACACACCAGGAAGAATTTTTCCATTTCCAAGGATCACATTAGCAGGGAAAGCTCTATCCATGGTGCTAGCTCCCACAGTAGTGATCCAGGGTGCAACATTTGTAACAGAAAGATCAGAAGGGCCTTCGTTTCCACTAGAACAGGCCACAAAAACACCCTTTTCCATAGCTCCAAAAGCCCCAAGAGCTATGCTATCTAAATAATATGGCATAACATTTCCACCAACAGAAAGAGAAATTATATCTACTCCGTCAGCAACTGCCTGATCAAAAGCTGCTAAAATATCCGAATCAAAACAACCTTCAGACCAACAAACCTTGTACGCTGCAATTCGGGCCCGAGGGGCCATGCCCTGGGCAGTTCCTTTTGCAAATCCTAACAGACTTGCTCCGTAAACATATCTACCTCCGGCCGTTGAGGCAGTGTGGGTTCCATGGCCGTCGGAATCCCGCGGAGATTTGTACTCTGTTGTCTCGTTCATCGGCCCGCTCGTTGCTTCGTACCCCCTGTAAAAATATCGTGCCCCGATCAATTTTTTGTTGCACAGTGATGCGTTGAACCCTGGACCTGCTACACATTTTCCTTTCCAATGCGATGGAATTGGCCCCATTTTGTGATCTGACATGCTCTTGCTTTCTGGCCATATTCCTGTGTCAAATATTCCGATTATGGCATCTGATCCATACCAGGATCGCCGCCATACTCTGCTTGATGATGTTAAATTCATAAATTTTGGACTGTATGTAGTGTGCAGATGATTCACCTTCTCCGGAATCAATTTCAAAACTCCTGGCACTTTCTGTAGCTCTTCCGCTTCGGATTGTGTCAGCCTAGCTGCAAAACCGTGGAAAACTGTGTCGTAAACATGAATCAATCGCTCTTGCCGGATTTGAGAAGATATAATCTGATCTGCAGATATTGCAAGAGTTTGACCTGCAACTTTTGCAAGGGAGGATTCAAGAGCGGATGCATACCAGCCCTCGTGGGAGACGAATGCCGGAGGCTTTGCATCCTTTTGCATATGAATAATGTAAGTTTTAGCCCCATCTTTAGACCCAGAAACGGATCCAGCAAAGCAGATACAAAGAATGCAGAGCAAAACCGAACCTTTTGCCTTGCTGATGTCAAATTCTGCCATAGCCGTCTCCGTCCTGGTGGTGGATCTCGCAACAAATTTATGTTGAACAGAGCAGAAGTTGTCCCCCTTCTTGACGTCTATGCTCTGTTCCCATGAATCTTCCACAAAATAAAGTATTGGACAAACTGGATCAAATCAGGAAAATAAAATGTGCCAACAAATAGCGCTTGACAGGGGATCTAGCTGTCTTTCAAACCCGCAAACAAAATATAATCTTCAATCCTTCAAAAAGTAGTAAATAATCCATCACACGAGATCTGCCGACACCGACGCTGCGGGGAAAAAATGAAGATGGCGCTGCCACAGCTTGTTGTAACGATTTCACAACTACTTCCCTTTCCAAATTACTGACAGGCTTGAAGAAAACGTAAAAAAAGCGCCAAGAAAAGAATGATGGGCTGCCGGAACCAAAAATCAAACGAGGTACTTATTAATGGTGAATTTTGGGAAGAAATGAAAGGGCCAAGAACGTCTGTTAGCTCCGGAAGCTAGCTTCGTTTGTGGTCTGGCTATGGCGGAAAACGGCGAGGCAAGCGAGGAAGCTCGTGTTTCTAACGGCTACTTTTGAAACAAATCCTGGCCGTCCACGTAAGCCATGTTTCTTTGTGCTAGTATTGCCGTTATGTGCCGACGTGTCGGCCAGGTCAGTTTCCCAATTATATCATATTATTTTAAAATAAGAGATAAAGGAAAGAAAAGAGATCCCTTAAGAATATTACACTTTTGCACTTTGCAGTACACCTTTGTATTCAGCTGTTTTTGAGAACTTGTTGCTTCTTCTTCTTCTCACACTACACCACATTGTATATTTTTAACTCCAAAAGTATCCATCAACAAAATCTACCCATTCATACATCTGTGCCCCTTGCTCTGCTCCACATTTCAACACACTGCCTATGCCTTACATGTTCCACCATGCCTCCTGTCGGTGGATGTCCGCCTCTACCTAACAATCCAGATAGATTGTCAACACAGAGGTCTTCCTCTGCGACCTCTGCATGAGATCCCATGTGGAATCGAATAGTTTTATCTGTGTGCGGTATGTTGCGTTTATAACCATTCAAAGCACATGCATTGCATTTACCACCTTAACTTGTAAGGTTCCCAATTTGAAGGAAACTGCTAGGGAATCCCCCGTTTTCGGTCCTTTAATTTCCTTGGTTATATGCCCAATGCCATGTAATGAAGACATTGTGTTCACAATTAAAATCTTTCCCTCTCATGGGAATAATTTCAATCTTGTGACGTGTATCATTGGCACAATGAACATTTGCCACTTTTAATTTCTCCTGTAGTTAGAACTGATATAATACCATGACAAGTTGTCCACTAATGAATCACATAATTCTTCACAACAATAAATTTTTGGGCGGTGACACGTGAACTGACATCGTGAACTGACCAATTATTTCTCCGAATATTTGTGACTTTCTTTATTCTCCTAACATTCAATGAGGATTTGTTGCATATCATTAGCTTTTTGTGCATGTTCAAAAGGTGTAATCAATGCAAAGGATTTCAAGTGTAGGCTTGAATGTCTTGTAGTTGTAAGGAAATCTTAAGGATGAATTGTGTCAGGCTGGAAGAATTTTCATTTCAATTGTTTCAATCTACAATACCATTTATCACCCCTATTGCTCTATAATAAAGTGGAAGAATTTGCATTTCAATTGCTCAGTCTACAATACCATATTTAGTTATCCCCGCATTTAGCAAGAAAAAGAAGAAGAAGAAACTAAGAATCTGCTTCTCTATGGAGTAGTAACTTTGCATGCATGTACTTGAGTTGTCAAAGCTATATTTTGTATTTATTACCAAATGTGTAAAAGGATTGAAGTTGTGAAACATCATCACGTATACAATAGCAAATAGGAATGATTAATGGAAGCATTGGATTGGTAGACTATACTAGTGTTGGGTGATCATATATGTGATAGCATGGTCACCTACCATTAGGTGGTAGTTACATGTACATTGACTATAGATTATAGTTGGTATATATGACCAAATAAATACTATATTTTGAATGAAGAGTTGCTTAACAATGTCGCAGTAACCACATGATCCAAAAACTTATGCAATCCCTACATAACCAACATCTAGGCGATTAGGGGTGTGCTCAAACATCAAAGTCAAGTCTAATTCAAATATTAGGGGTTCAAACTCTAGCTTTCATTCATTCCTCGCTAAGTAACTGGTTGAAAGTGTTTAAATGATTAATCCAATCTCATTTTGCCCAAAGGGACATCGTTGGGATCCCTCCTGGGGGGGCTTATAACATTAGGCACACGCCTACACCCACTTGTGGTAATGGTATTATCATCCTTTACCCTAAAGATTCTCGACACGGGATGAAACAAATCCAGCATCATCACATTCATATGTATAAAATCTATAGATGCACAGTTTCTTAGTGACTCTATTGTTGTTCTACAGATTTTTTGGTCTCCATGGACGATAAAAGTCAATTTAATTCAATCCAATTCAATTCTCCAAACATTGTGTATGAACATACAAATCTTATGTCTATATGCTAAAGATGGACATCATTCATCAGTTTTTCCTGCAAATCTTGTAGTTGAAGATTAACTTTGAACATTTTGCTGTCATTCATATAATATATGGCGTGGATATCAAGGCATGGCTGGCTGATTAGCCTTGAATCCTAATGTCAGGGAAGACAAGGGGTATGAATTAGGACGATGCTGAACAGTATTTGACGAAGTGTCAATCACTTCAATAAAGTCAGGCTGAGATTTGGATAGTGGGGCCTATGAAGAAGGAGATAATAGGCTTTTCCTCCATATGTTTGGTGAGGTATATGATTTTGATCTAGAGATATACTGCCCAATGCACTAATGACCTGAGAGTGTTGATTGTGGAATCACATGAAGAAGAAGTTCAAGAAAATTGCACCAAGATGAAATTAGGATCAATTGGTGGTAATCAATGCTTAACAAAGGCCTAAAACTGGGCTCCCATAGCCAAAACACGACCTTCAATTTTTGGTTCCTTCTAAAGACGTTCAAGTTTGGCAATGATGAGGTGAAACATGAGGTCGAACCAATCAATATTGGTCTGCATAGATGACAACAATCGCAATATAGTAGAACCATTTCTTCGTAGCAGCATTCTTCACAGTATGGCCTAAGAATTTGCACGAAAGAAACTTGGCAAAGCCACCATAAGTTTTATCAACATACCCGAGCCTGAGTTGTGTATTATAAGGCAGTTTGCCATCTGAAGAAATATCATAATTCTGGAAACGAAAATAAACCAAGGGTTTTTCCATGTGGGAAGTGAAATATATCAGAAATAAGTGCTTGTTTGAGAGAAATCAAGTGTGATCGTGAGCATCTCTGAATAACGTGGCCCAAAAACATCATGTATTATCACCACTGAAATGACCACTTCCAAGGCCTTCATGGGCTTGGCAAAAAATGTCTCGAATTTCATGCAGAAGACTTCTACTAAGGGGTAATTACAGGAAAATTGATGAAGAGTAGGAGTACAATATTATTCCTCCTACTTGGAATGCTCAGTTGATAGATATTGGCTACGACAAAAATAGAATCGAATGTCGTAATTCGGTGGTACAAACAATCCTATGTTATATCAAGAACAAGAAGGTTCATGAATTGATCCTGGAAAGGGAAGCAATAAGAACACCCGAGCAGATTTTAGCTGTGACACATATGGGGTTTAGTGAATGGCTTTCACTCTTGCCTAAGATCAACAAGTTATCAAAAAAAGAGGATGAGGTATGGGCCTTTATTTCTGCACTCTATGACAGCTTGCCACAAAGAATATATGAATGCACTAAAGCTGAAGATGAGTGTGCCAAAAACTTTATTATTGGTGTTACTGCTCTTGAGGCTAATGATATTAAGAATTCACACGGCAAGGAGTATGAATTGTTACGTATGAATAGTGCTGAGGCTAATGCCAATGATCCTAGTGGCTCAATGTGACGCTCCGCGAACCTATATGATGCTTCCATCGTATAAATATGAGAAATCCCCTCTTCCATGGCGACAATATCACCATAGAAAGGCCCTCCGTCTAACTCAGACCACTTGTGATGGCAAGTGTCCGGGTGAAGGACACGGAGGTATCATTCGTCCCACGCCTTCGATGGGAATCCTATATGGCAGAAGCGTACATACAAGGTTAGCACCTGGCAACAACACAATAAATAATATGCCACCACGAAGGGAGGATCATCATCATCCATAAGAATGCAATAGAATACCAACATAACAAGAAAATGTATTATAAATAAGGGCTCTACCTCGGCTCAGACTCATGGGGATCAACTGACAGTCAAGGCCTCCGGATAACAACGGACGGAGCCATAACAATGGCGTTGGCTGGCATAGAACAATGGCTAGGGTAGTCCACTCCATCCGCCCCTCCTGTGCACACTTTGCTGAAACGGACCTTGCCCCTTGGCCTAGGCCGTTGCACCGACACGTTTAACATCTAAGTTAAACATCCAAGATACTCGTATACTTGCTCAATAAAGTATAGTCCCATTGATCAGATAATTATATACAAGACCAAACTCCTCTGAGTCTTGGCATACTACAACTCCTATAGCTTAACAGGTCACTCCGAATTCTCCTCCTTATAGGTCACTGAGGATGACTCGGGAAAACGCTCTGCTCGCGCAACTTCATGCCCAGTTTCTCCCTCTGAATACTGCATCCTCAGCTCAAGACGTACCCTCTTAAACATACACAGACAATACAAGGGGGTTAGTCCACAAGGACTAAGTGAGGAGGAAACATTTCGGGAGCATTCACAACATCAACCACAAAGCAATCTAACATATAGCATCCAAGATAGGGAGACAATAGATTTACCTGCTCCACTATGCCCCTGCGTTAGTTAGAACTCATACTACAAACATGTTTACGTTCACAACAATCTTCTGTATGTATGCACATATGCCAAGCGTAATCCTTGGGTTGCGACCCCAAGGAGACCACTCTCTCCATCTGTACGTACAGGGCTAAACTCATCCAACAGGCCATCAGGCCGGATGCGGAGTCTACACGGCCACCCCACCCCTCCGAAGGTGGGCCGCAAATGCAACATGCCATCCGTCTAGCCATCTAGAACGGATGCGGAGTCTCACGGCCATTCCACCCCTCCGAAGATGGTCCGTTTGCAATGCAAGATGCAACATCATCCATCATGACCTTACAAGATAGCATATCACCAATAACCTTACAGGTTGATCCAATACGAGATATCATAGAATCCTCATGCATCTTACTTCCAAGAACAACCATAGAGCAATGCAACACAATAAGGTTCATACCAAGATATTTCATATCCAAGTGACAACACATCATTGCACATCTCAAAGCAAGAACAGGAACTCCCTTAACATATAAGCAGCCATAACTTTCAAGTAATATCTTAAAAGGGTTCATAAGAGTCTTCATACTCAATGCATATACTAGCTATCTAGGCGCACAAATAAACACATGCCACAATGGCCAGCATACAGGTCAAGACCGATAGATAGGTTATCCACAATGGCATGGAGATACATACACAACGAGCCATTATACTAACCCAAGGCATGCCACTATAGTTAGGGCAACCACCTAACTATAACTTAAAGCCATGTTCAATAGTTTAGAATATATCAACATATCTTATTATGGTTTATTCCATTCGTTAGCTCAACTTGTTTACTTTGCTAGACACATGCTTTCGACTAAGCTTATAAGGTCCCATGGTTGCACTATGCCCAGGAGCTCTCATGCAGCTCGAGACTTCTCTTCCCTCAACATCACACATTTGACATTTACCAATGATTCACTTAGCCATACTAATATTCCATTCAATCCCCTCTTCTCTTCCTTAGCTTTTCTATAATTATGCCCCTTGGCTCCATACCATGACTTCGCCTAGAAGAAAGGATTGACATAACTTGGTCTAGCCATGACCCACTCTAGATGATCATATTTCGTATGCATAGTTCTATTTCCCCCACCAACAAGTATAAGCCAATACTTTGAAACCCCTATATATATTCAAGCGTGGCTTCAGGTTCTATCCCTAGCAAGCATGCAAGACTAAGTCTCTAAAGAATGGACTCTATTGTCCAAGTAAAGCATGGTCCATATTTTTAAACAACATGAAGGTACATTATAGTATGGTCAAAACCTTAGATAATAATAACTAATATAGAATGCATGGGGATACCGGACCCTGGTATCCCCCTTTAAAAAGTCTAGCAAAAGCCACGACCCAACAGATCGCGGCCTGGCTTTTCCAGATCCGGGCTGTGCTGGGTTCCAGTATTCTGTTGCTTGCCAATATTACAAGATTCTACCACAGAGAAATCACAGAAGACAAAGTTCAAAACAAGAATCTGATTCATCCATCCAATACCAGACAGGATCACACACTCATAATCGGATTAGATCATGACGGCTGGGCTTTCCATAGAATCAAAATTAGGTTCGGCCTCTGCAGTAAATTTAAGGATGAACACCAAAAGCCAGCTAATATAGCAATTGAATTCTTCTTTCTGAAATCCATGAGATGCACACAAGCAATCCCCAAATATGCATCAAATCCCCACCTTAGTTTAAGATATGCCTCTGCTCCAAAATCAGTATGCGCCTCCTTTGCATCCAGATTCCGGTTCTCTTGTCTTCTCCTCCTCCTCCTGCCATTCGGCCAGCTCCTTCCTCCTCTTATATACGTTTATGACCAGCACATGGCAAGCTATCTTGCTGCCAAAAGATCCTGCCAGGTGTAAATCCGGCATGCTACAAGTCAAATCTTGCAAGATCGAGCTTTATTTGGCCTGATTTGCTTGTCTGATACTTCTCAACACAGCTACGATTTTGTTCCCCTATTTTTATGGTGCTCACCCATTTGGACATCATAAATTAAGGTTTTTAAATAACCTTAGCTACTATATTTTTATACTTTAATAAATGCTACCACTAGCATGACCCATGGACACATACCAACAAGGCCTTTAGAGGATCTGCACAACAAGGTAAGCCACTAGGTTCGTTACATTTGCAGATAGGCTGAAACATACTATGGCGTGATTGTAGCCTTTCGGAGACGCAATCCCATGGAATCATCCTATGGAACTACTCCGGGTTACATCTCCCCGGTTCGATGAGGGGAAAAAGTATGCTGGTGCGTATCAAAAGTATGCGTCTGGACGTATGCTTATAGCAGGGTTTTAGCCCGCTTAAAGCAACCTTGCTTTTGCTTAATTTGGGTGCTGATGGGTGTAACCACCCGTCATTTTTTTCCACGCCCTTCATGTACTCACATGTCCACCTCAGCAACGAACCATTAGAAAATGATTGTGGGATTTTGGCTGGATTTTCGCACGAGTGGTTGTACGTTGCAAATTCGAGCCCAGAACTACTTCGAGCTCATGGCTTGCGCAAATTCTCCCTCCAATTCACACTCCTCTGCCAAGAAATTCATGGCGCTCCCTGATACCGACTTGGAGGCAATCACACATTTAGCATTGGATTTTTGGCCCGATGAATTCCAATACACTGTTCCAGATTTGTTGGATCTCACTGAAACACAGGAGATATTGTGTGCAATTTACAAGAAATTGGATGCACAGAGAAAGAGAGATGCCAGATTACGAAATAAGATGAGAAAAGCAGTGGTTGAACGAGAAGATCTGAGCATGAGATGCAGGCAAGAAATAACCAAGCTTATAGTTGATTACTTCAACAAGCTTACCAAGAAGCATTCACTCGAAATCAAGGCCGATGTGATGAAGAGGGTGGTTCATCACCATGAAATGGAAGAACTTGAAATTTTGCCAAATTCAAAGGAGTGCAAGGCAACGGGGGTGATGCTCAACAACTTGAAACAGACAATGGTAACCACAAAGAAGCAAAGGAACCATGATATTTGGAGAGCCAGAACCTCGACACTGGTGATGGCTTCGTCCACAAAATCGAGATGCAATTCCACTATGGCAGGGCTGTTAGGTACATCTATTCTTGACTTCATGTCTGTGCTTCTTTATGCTTTTAAGTGCTTGTATCTGCTGAGTGCTCGAAATCAAGTCTGTGCTTCTATGCCTTTAAGTGCTTGTATCTGCTGAGTTCTGCTGGCTGGGAGAGGTTCTGATTTACCCATTGAAGATCCTGCTGTATAAGGTTCCTTGAAGAACTCCTTCTTCTCTGACTTACCCTGGTATTGCTGGACTGGTGGTGGTGCAGGGCTTGTCGGTCCTGGGCTATAAGCACCTCAGGATTTCCCTTTCTTATAATATGCTTGCTTTTGTGCCGCGGTTTGCTTCTTCTAGACTCAATGCCTTATCCTCTGCTTCTTCTAGAATCTTAGGGTTTATGGTTTGGACTAATCTCTTAGTATTGTTATTAAGGCCTTCAATGTAGCCATCTACTGCCTGTCTTTCTATAATCCTAGGCACATTAAGTCAGAGCCTCAAGAACTCTTCCATGTACATAGCCACAGATAAATTCCCCTAGTCTAAACAAGACAAATGTGTATTTGTCTGCTAGTGTGAGAGCATAATGCTTAGGAAAGCCTTATTGAAGGTTTTAAATTTGCAGTTATTCCTTCTGAGCTTATTTGACTTCGCGTATCTGTAACGTTCCTAACCGACATGCCCTTAACCAACTGGGCAAAATCGTCTAGACGTTTATGAGTAGTCGCTTCTACCCATTTATGCCGGTGTCTCGGGAACGCCCCACAGGCACATTCAAGGTTCGAATACTCGAGCGGACTACCATGGGCCCGTTACAGTCTCTCCCACTAGAACTATGCTCGTCCTCGAGCTTCCAAGGCTATACCATGTCACAATGATTACCAAGTCTTTGCAAATTACCCATGCATATAGGCACCCATGGAGACTCGAACTCGAGACCTGCTCTGATACCAACTGTAACGTTCCTAACCGACATGCCCTTAACCAACTGGGCAAAACCGTCTAGACATTTATGAGTAGTCGCTTCTACCCATTTATGCCGGTGTCTCGGGAACGCCCCACAGGCACATTCAAGGTTCGAATACTCGAGCGGTCTACCATGGGCCCGTTACAGTAAGCATGGTGGGCCCATAACCCACAGGTCCCAAGATCGAAACTTGGCTCTGATACCAACTGTGACGGGCCTGGCCAGTTAACCTCTCGGCAACTGGAGATCCCATCGATCTCTACCGTTGTATCTACTTAACCTTTGCAACTCAAAAAATTGATACAAGCATACTTAGGTAAAGAATTTAATCTTTATACATGCTCTAAGGTCCCAAAAATTCTATACTTGCAATTGCTCGGCAAAAATCCCACACAACAACCAAAGTTTATAAATAACTATAATTTAAGCCGATCCATAATAATAATGGTTATATTAATCAAATATATTGTCTAGCAATCCACACACTTCTACTCTCGCCTTTCCGAAGCTTGGCTACTTTCTGGAGCATCTCGCACCTCTGCTTACACCATTAACCACGGGGTTAGTCACACGGACTAAGTGGGGATCGGGGATTTAGAATATATCAAGCATCAATTACCACAAGCATTAACTTAGAACAATAACTTAGCCTTACCGTAACCTCGCCCCTGCAATCCAAGTTACTAGTCCAACCAGCATAATCACAATGCATAATTATACTAAGCACAACCATTGCAACTTGATTCCAACATTAAAAAAAACACATATACACTAGCCAAGCAACCATAGCATCAACATTGCAACCAATATTCCTCTGGGTCTGAGCAAGGTCAACTCGGTTGATCAGGCCAGTGACATAGAGGCGGGGTAACCACGTGTGTACACACCCATCCACGCTGCGTCCAGCATTGGAGGACCACTTACTGTGCATGACGTTGTACCATACGGTACTAACGCCCGATGTTCAGATAATACTATATTACATAGCACTGTGCAAAATCGTGAGTCTAGACCATCGCACCTAGACTCCGGCCCTAGAGGTCTATATCAAAGAATTTCACCAATGACAATTACATACAATTCACCATCATGCCCATGCCTTAACATACTCAACATCAAATAATTCCATAATTCACACTTTATGTAACATGAAATGTCCAACCATAACCTTAATAATGCAAAATGCAACCATCACTATTACAATAAAAAAACTATTCTATTCTACTATTAAATTACAATAAACGTCTACATCTTTCAAAAAAATTCACTAACAATAAGGTTACTAGAGACTTTAATAATATTAATCTATAGCATTCTAACCCCTTTCCCACTTCAATTTAGCTAATTCCAAGGTTTTAATAGATAACTAGCTAACTTTCTAAACTACCCATATCATAATCATAAACAACTTATAACCATTAACATAACCCTCCGTAACTTAGGCCTTAATTTTCCATAAATTTCAAGCCCAACTCTTGCTCCAAACCACCCTTAATATTTTAACTTTAGCCTTATCTTTAACTTTAATATATTACTTCCTTACTAACAATTAACTAAATTGTTAACATTTTTATTATCTAACCTAACCCTAACTGCATTTACAGGCCACGATTCCGGCCTGCAGCTGCCGGATATGGCCTCTAGGCCCTCGAATCGATCCCAAGAAGTCTTGCCCTCTTCTGGTTTTGTTGCCAAAGGGGTTTCTTAGCAATTTCGGCCAGTTTCTAGCCCTATTCCGGCAGTTCTGAATCCATTTCTCAGCACCAAGATCATGATTTTGACAGCCAGATTCTAATCCAAATCTTCATAATTCAGTATTATTTCTCCATTTCGATCTTCCTAAGGCCAAAATCGGCCCATTTCAGAGTGATCCACATGCTTTTGCAGCATGCCAAATCGGCAAGATCACGCCGTTATTCCAGCAGCATTCAAGAAAAATACTGCAGTCTTTGCCAGTTCTGAACTCATCACTTCAATTCTAATCCATTTCACATAACTTTTCATGATTTCTGATCATTACAGTTCATCAGGTTCATGCTATGCAAACGGCAGCATGCAAGAGAAACTTTTTACTGTGACGTTCCACGTATTTATACGGTCTACTATACGGGACACGTACAAATACAAGCACGTCACTCCCTAAAGGTACGCTACCATGGGGGTATGGGAACTTAATTGCAACCTAGGGGGTTACCTTACAAAGGATTAAATTAGCTATGCTAATTTAACACATTAATAATAATAACCTATAACCTAGGAAATTAGGATAATTACCAATTGGGAAGGCGCCACCTGCCCCAATCGATTGGGCAGCATGGGGGTTGCCAAGTTTGGATGCCAACTTGACCCCTATCCCTGGGATTGACTCCTGAAGATCGACCAAGGAAGGCCAGGAGCTGAGCGCCATCAACCACCTGCAGAGAACCACCATACCAGATCGTCCCCGGTGAAGCCACAAAATGAATCTTCAACCGCCAGGAGATGGAGGCGCCCCATGGGAATGAGTCCAGCCAGAATTCAGGTAGGTGGCTATGTGAATTCTAGTTAACACTTGGTTGTGTCCGTCTTTCTCTGTTCTCTTTGTAATTCAATCATAGAAACTAACCCTTGTTTGTACAAGCAAGTACTCTTTATATTCAATTATGGTTTCTACTCTGAAAGGATGGATTGTTGGCTCCTTGTTTAGTCTGACTCTGAAACGGGGGGATTAAGGGGGGGTAGAGACCTCCGAACCGTGTATTGTAGTATGCTCCTAGATAGCGCCCTGTAGAGTCCCATTAATTGCGGCCTGTGCACAAGAACCCACCGGGTCCTAGATGCTATGGTCCGCTTTAGCACCGCACAAGGAAACACAAGTGGTGACATGAGGGGTGGGGTCTTGCATGAGCATACAAGGCTCCCCGAGACTCCTGATGGGCTAGGCCTAATAGCCGGTCACGTGGGGGCCGGTATGGGTCTGACACTCCCCACAGGTGGGAAGGTGTGATCCGTATGGAGCACCTTGCACTTTGAGTAGATTTAGGGTGAGTAAGTTGGGTACGGATGCGGGGTCGCCGATGCGGCACGTATTCTCTAGCTCACCCATGGAACCACCGTGATTCTCGAAGGGGACGCTTCCCACCACCTCATCGGACCAGCGTCATGAACACAGGTAGGCTCGGAGGGTGATGCCCCGAAGTTTGCGTCTCCCTAAGGCTATAGCAAAGCCATAGCATGAATTGACCCATCCGCAAAGTGTGCACGGGAGGGGCGGATGGAGTGGACAACCCTAGCCAATGTTCTATGCCCGCCAACGCCATGCCAAGACTCCTGGTCTGCTGATCTCTTGAGGCCCGACCATCACCGATCCCCACGGAGTCCGAGGGGTAGAACCCAGGGTTTGGGTGTTTTCTTAGGATTAGATGCATATTCTATGCCGTTGGTATTTTGGATGGATCGCCACCCTTCGTGGTGGTTATTTATGTATATTAGTCTTTGTGTGCTAACCCTTGTATTCATGCTTCCGCGACGTAGTAGTCCCATTGAAGGCGTGGGCGAATGACCCCTTCAGTGTCCTTCTTGGGCCTCATTTCATAGATGGCCCGAAATAGGCGGAGGGCCCCGCTCATGGTGAGATGATCGCCATGGGAGGGGAAAGTCCCGTATGTATCGTCCGGGGGTCGATATATATATTACAGGGCGTCCGCAGTGGTATCGAGCCGTGATTTCGGTTGTTGAAAATCATAGCACCGCCCAAACACTAACTTCGTAAGCACGGTAGTTAGGAGGAGGCTAAGTCAATGCATCGTTAGTTCTCTTTGTTGTTTGGCTTGGTGTTAGGTTAAGTTAAGAAATTGTAGCCTTGAAGTGGAGGGGCCAAGATTGGAGGCCTAGCAGGTGCGATGGGTAGCTCAAATGACAAAGATGATGGCTCCATTGGATTGGGCGTGCTTTCGAATTACCCTAAAACAAATCAACTCTAGGCGAAAAATGGTCAAGGGCGGGGCCCAAAATGAACTTCGGGCGCCGCTTGCTTTTTGTCACTTTGCAAATCAAGATCGAAACGCCCGAAATCTTTGTCAGTTTACCCGACTAATCGGACTTCGAGTCAGCGGACCCGCCAGTCAACTCGGGCGCCGCTTGCATTTCGGCGACACCCGGTCGAGGCGAGAAACCCATATAATGCCATCGGCGCCGGACCGTATGTGGCGTATTTTTGCCAGTATAATTTTTTAATAATAAAATTTTGAAGTTAATAAGAAATTTTTTTTTTGAAATTTTAAAAGTTAATTGGCCGTTTAGCAAACCATTTCCTGTCATTTGCTTTTGCTTCCAGCCTCCAACCGCTGAGCAGCCCTCGCCATCGCCGCCCGGACCAGACCTTGCTCCTGCGCCCTTGTGCCTTGTGCATCTTAGCCCCCTTTGCCATCCTCTTGACGCCCGCGGCCCTCACTATTCCCTATGGCCATCACCAAGAGCGCTCGGATCCGTCCACCATGAGCATCGTGGAGATCCTACGCCATGATTGCCAAGCACATGGCTCTCTTGACCCGGCCCTCATCGACATCTTGTTGGATGAGCTGGTCAATAGGTTTGAGAACAACGATAGGATTCCATATCCCGTCTATCACTTCTCGAGCCATTCCTCATCCGGCTGAACCTCGCCCGGCTCCCATATACCCTTGTTGAGCAACCCCGATATGGTAATGATGCTCATCAAATTTTATCCTCCCGAACAGAAGGCCATACGGAGGAGGAAGATGTCGGGGCGGAGGCCGACCGTATTAGGGGTTTTGCCAGGGAGGATGACCACCGGGAGATTGAGCGGGCTGACACAGCAGCCCGGGGTAGGGAGTACCGGTACCTCTGGGACGACTTTTGCGTCATCGATGGCGAGCCATTGAGGTTCCCCATACCACCGGCATGAGGGTTCCAACAGCTTTGTATGGGGAGAAATCCCCGACATCGGATAGACTATCGACAACTATTCAGATAGATATGGGTCTTCGACCACAAAAGGTACCACGCTGAACTTAATCGCCGTGTCCCGCATGACCCAACTTTTGCTCGAGATCCAAGAAGACCTAAGGAGAGCTCGGGAAGAGCTGAAGTTGGAGCAAGAGGAGCGGGACCGACAAGATCAGCGGGACCAACAGGGGAGGAGGTGCATCCGGGAGTGGCTCGAACCCAAAACCGACGATCCGACCGTTAAGCTCGGAGGAAGGAGTTGCCCATAAGGCCTGCTGATCAATACAAGGATAAGTTAAAGACCGGGGGGCTTTTGGGAAGAAGACCAGCTCCCACCGGAGGCGCCAGAGAGTGGATAACTCCCGGCCGGTTCTTTGGGGCCAAAAACGGTGCCAACATCGTCGGGGCACAGGGGCCAATGAAGCCTCATCGGTTCCGACCGGTACCGCGGGCATTGCGGAGATCCATAAATTTCAGAAGTCCACGGACCTTCCGATCGAAGCTACCTTTTCGTAGGGTCGGGTGCGGGGAGATCGCCGCGGCAATTTAAGACCGATCTCGCTTCCGGACCTTTGTAATTTTGGCGCCCAAGAGGTCACTGAAGCCTACTTGGTAGCACTTTTTGGTGATGCCAACCTTTGCGCTATCCACGCAAAGAGGGTCACCATAATGCCTAAGGATTTAGCCCTCGCCCGTAGGATACGGGGGGAGCAACCTTAGCCTAATTGCGGGGATCCGCATTTGTACATATCTTTTTGTGATAATTAATAAAGAGGTTTTTATTTTGAATTAAAAGTTTAATGTTTTTTTTTTATGTTAAATTTAAAATAAAATGCTGACGTCAGCTTTAATAAAAGGGTTTAAAAGGGGACTGTAAGGTTATTTTAAAACGCTTCTTTTCCTCTCTCCTTCCTTCTAGCGCCATGGCTGCCGCCGCCGACCTTGCTGCCTGGTACCTTGATGGAGAGAAATGGGATCCACAGGTTCCCTTCGACTGCTTCCAGCCCTTTGCTATGCCAACACGTGATCTCCTTGCCAATATCTAAATGACATCCTGACTCACCCGGATTCCTTGACTTTACATGGAGGAAATGCTTCCTCTGTATTCCTCTGGGGATCCTCCCCACTTGTATTTGGAGCGGAGATAGTTCGGCGGATGCTAGGCGGGGACACACATGCTTATGACGTCTTGAAGGGGAAACTCAGGGGTAAACACCTACCGGTGGTCCAAAGATCGAGGGCGGCAGCGGTCTCGGAAGCTACTTTACGCTCTAGCCATCCTCATGGACCAATACGTTGAGGATGAAACCTTGCCGGGCAGAGAAGGGCAAAGGCTGCCGAAATCCTCCCAGGAGGGGATGACGAGCATATAGGGATGGGCGACTTTGCGTTGGAAAGAGCTAGCGAGGAGTTACCACCGCCGTGACCCATCTATAGGCTTGTCGGGGTTAGGCGGCCTTCCGTTATTTATCACCGAGGCGGGAATACCTTCTCTTGGATGATATTATCCGGGCGTATCATGTGGTGGCGGGATTTCGGCATAGCGCAAAAGACCATGTACTCTACGAGCTTGCGGAGTATTGTATGGATGATTTCATTGACTTCACTTCTACCGAAGCTTCCTCCTCGAGGGGCACCAGCCTTCAGTTCCGTCGAGAGAGACTCTAGAGCCGGGCGGAGACTCTACTACGTCTTCGTGACTTCGTGGATGCGAGGAACCCGGCCCGCACTTTGCACCCGGATGCCTTCACGGCTATGGGACCTCACGTCCCAAACATTAATATGGTCGAGGTTCCCTCCGACTCAGATGATGAGGGTGAGGATTTATATCATAACCCTGCGCATAAGAAGGAGGAGCAACAGGAGCTCAAGGAGGAAGAAGTCCCCATGGACTTGGATAAGGAAGTGGCCGCATCTGAAACTCCGCAAGGGAAGGTGCTGGGTAACCACCTCACCCGTTTCTTTTTGTCGGCCTTCAAATACGGGCAAGTCCTCTTCATAGCCCGGGACTTAGGGCCAGAGGCTGAAGCTTCATGGTGGGCCCTCCGTGCAATTTCTACACTCGCCGGCCACAAGAAGCTTCCCTATCGTACGTTTACGTATGTACTCGTACGACGGGATCTTGCCCTTACGGCCTTGGGCCAGGATATTGCGCCTTGGATGGGCATGAAGCTCCTCACGGCAGCCCCATTGGCCGTTGCCTATCCACCAGAGGTTGCATCCGTTGCGGCTGCCACAGTAGACCCTGGGGTTACTCTGCTGCGACACCGACCGCCTCCACCACCTCCTAGGGCGAAGGATCAGGAGGCAGGGCCTAGTTCCTAGTATAATTTTGCTATGAAAGATGTATATATATATATGTTTTGCTAGTTTTTTTTTCTTATATATCTATATATGTGTGTTCTGGGATTTTCCGTTGGCAATTGAATGGACCATATTGACAAATGGTGTACCTTATTTACTTATTAAATACAAAGTTCTCTTGAGAAGTATTATTGAATTGTGTGTTCTTCTTTATGACATCCTCTTCAAAAGTATTAAAACTTTAGAATATAATGGAATTACAAAATGTTCTCTATTTATTCCAACTATGTTGCAGAGGAAAACATTTGGGAATATGAGGAGAGAATCACCGATATGGTTAGGAGGGACGATCCCGGCCCGCCAGACCAGGACTATGGCCAGAGATATGGTGAATATCCAGAGTGGGAGGAAGGCTATGAAACCGAACCACCGCCACCAGGGGAACTCTACGACCCTGACAAAGGGCTGGAGATAGTTAACATCCTCAGGGATCGAGCTTTCGAGGATCTGAAGATGACCCTGTGTCGTACCTGGGACTACTGGAATATGACCAGGCACGAAGCCTTCGAGGACGCCAACGACCATCTTTGGCAACTCTTTTATGCAATGCGAAGGCTCTTTAATCTTCTGATTATCAGCCCAACATGGGAGTACCAAGCCATCATTGTCCAAGCCTGGGCACGCTATAAACTCGTCCGAGCTGCGGGGGGAGAGTACCGCTCTGGCGATCCTCAGACCTTCGCCAACCCCTAGGCTTGGTCTCTTCCGTTGTGTTTCCGTTGTAGTGGTTACGCTGTGTGCAAGTAGAACTTTCAAAGTTCCCATTGTATCATACCTATTTTTGTCTCAATCCATGTATCAATCAACCCGTTGTTATAATTAACTTGAATGAAATACAAATATTGTCTTCTGTTTGTATATACTTTTGTTTCGATTAACTTAAAAAGGGATTGTACATTAAGGTAAATCTGCTTATATATTCATGAATGATTCCTATAGGCGGTGTTATGCGTAACGCCGCAGGCAAACACCCTCCAACGCCAAGTAGGGCTCACCCCCCGAACAGAATTGATGTTAATGAAAAGGCAACTTCGGCGAAGTTACAGGGCTTATGTGTTGCATACCAATCCACTTTGCCACATACTCGGGAGGGCGGACCGGAATTACCTCGCGACCATTGAGTCCACACACTGCACCCATCTCCTCCCGAGCTAGCCCCCTGCACATGCAGAGAAGGACTCATGCTAAACGCCAACGGTTCCTCTAAGGATAGCGCCGCTTCCTCACATTCAACCACTTCGGTTCTTGGGGTCCTCGCTATCGAGGCGGTGACCATTCAAGGCGTAAGGATAAGGAATACCGAAAAAAATGATAATCAGCCCATCACTAGTATATGGAAGAACCTAAGTTGGCTCGGTTTGATGGGAAATCGAGGAGAGGCTTGAATGCGGAATCTTGGTTGGACGAAATGAAGGAATTGAAAGTCCTATGGAATGACAGAGAAAGATACTGAGGAAGGTCGCCACCACGAACCCACCGGAGCGCCCGTATTTGGTGGAAGGGTTACGCCAGAGCTAAACACCAATAGGAGCGGATGCAAGTTCGTGAAGTTTGCTAAAGCTTTTAAAATGCATTACGTGCCTCGTGCGCGCACAAATGCCAACAGATTCGGACCTTCTATAGGTTGGAACAGAAAAGGCATGTCCGCGCAGGCCTACAATCGGCAATTCATGCGTTTGAGGTTGTGCGATGCGAAATGAATGAGAAAAGAGCGTGAGGGGCTACATTGAAGTGTTGGCCCCATCCATTAAACGAATGGTCAAGGCCATCGACCCAAAGTCGAGTGCGAGGCGGAAGCTAAGGCATTAAGCCTTGAGGAGGACACGCCAAGGAGCCGGATCCGCGACCTGCTCCTTACTACTCGCGACCACAGTCCACACCTTACAAACCCCGTTAAGCCAAGTCCGGGGCCCTCGGCAAGACAATTCTTATGGCCGCCCGGGAGAAGAAAGTCGCCTTTAGCACGCCCGGATAAGCGAACAATGCGGGTAAGGAAGTTCGGGGCCTCTTACGGTCCATCCCTAAGGAGGCCGAGAACAGCTCACGAGATAAGGCATGCTACTGGGTGCATGAGGCCCGGACACTTCATGCGAATTGTCCGTGCGTCCTTGCCAGACGCTCAACTGGCCATGGCCGACCTGGATTGGGAAGATTTGGAGTCCAATCTTGCTGCGGAAGACGAGGCTCCCGAGTACATTCATGGTGCGTCTCATATTCTTGCCGCTATAGAAACAGAACCTAACGCCGAAAGTCACCTTCTTATTTCTACAATAGGCCAAGTAGACAGTAAGCCCTTCATAATTTTGATGGACACGGGTAGTACACATAATTTTGCTTCTCCTAGAATGGCCCAGGTACTGCAGCTGCAAACGTTGAAATCCCGACCTAAGCCAGTCACATTAGCTAGCGGGAAGATCAGACACACTAATGGCCGCCGTATTAACCTTAAAATGCAGTTGCCAGGTGCACCAGTTGCCTTGGGTGCCGAGTTAATGGACATTGGCAAATATGATCTTATTGTGGGAATGGAGTTTTTAGCGTCTGCCAGGGCCCACATAGACTGCGAAAAGAGGGAGGTCACCTTCAACGCCGCTAATGGAGCACGTGTGACGATAAAAGGTGATTCATTACACTCCGCCATGCAATCAATGTCGATGCTTGCGACTAGGAAAAGCTATCTGCGAGGAATGAACTCCTTTGCCTCATTAAACTTGCTTCCATTGAGTCGGACTCCAAACAGCAGCAAGTAATCGACGCTTTACCATCGGACATTGCTACCCTTCTTCGAGAATTTAGCGATCTCTTTCCAGATGAGATCCACAAGCTTCCTCCTTTCAGAGGGGTGGAATGTGAGATAACTCTTGAACCAGGTACTAAGCCTACCAAAGAAGCCCGTCTGCGAATGAGTCCTCCTGAGTTAGCGAGCTTAAAAAACAAACTACAAGAGTTACTGAATTTGGGGTTTATTCGCCCAAGAGTTTCACCATTTGGCTCCTATTCTTTTTGTCAAGAAGAAAGATGGCTCCTTAAGGATGTGTATTGATTATAGGCAACTCAATAAGCATACCATCAAGAATCGCTATGCTTTGCCTAGGGCGAGATGATCTTATGGACCCGGTTGCAAGGAGCAAAATATTTCTCAAAGATTGATTTGCGCTCGGGTACCATCGGATAAGGATTAAGGAAGAGGACATCCATAAGTCGCTTTTAACACGGATATGGGCATTATGAATTTACCGTCATGCCTTTTGGATTGACCAATGCCCACAGCGTTTATGCGGTTGATGAATGACATCTTCCGCCAATACTTGGATGATTTTGTTGTCATTTTCTTTGATGACATTCTCATCTATAGTAAAACCTTGCGACAACATGAACAACATCTTCGATTAGCTTTGCAAAAGCTAAAGGCGCCATCGACTCTTTGCCAAGTTCTCTAAATGCAAGTTCGCCACTCAGGGTAGACTATTTGGGGCATATTATCTCGTGAAGGAATTGCTCAGACCCAAATAAGATAGAAGCAATAAAAAGGATTGGCCCATTCCATTAATGTTTGGAGGTCCGGAGTTTCTTGGGACTCGCAGGATATTATCGAAAATTTGTTAAGGATTTTGCAACAATTGCCGCACCTCTTACTAATCTCACAAGGCATGAGAAAGTAAAGGATTGGATGGAACATTGGAAAACAAAAGTCCAAGTCGGCTTTGAGCTCAAGGATGCCTTAACATCTGCACCGGTCCTTACCTTGCCCGATCCCGAAAAGGATAAATCAAGAGCCACCGACGCTAGTAAGATAGCTCTTGGTGGAGTTCTAATGCGAGGAGGGGAGAGTTGTTGCTTACGATTCAAAGAAGATGAACGATGCGAGCAAATGATACCCTATCCATGACCGTGAATTGTTTGGCGGTTGTTCGTGCTCTCTCCGATTTGGAGACACTACCTTCTTGGTAGAAGATTTCAGCTGGATCACGGATCATCGAGTCTCCGCTATCTATCCACCCACCAAAATGAATCTCCGTCGTGAAGATGGATGGAATTCCTCGAGGAATATGACTTGATTGTATACAAGCCGGAAAGCACAATGTGGTTGCGGATGCTTTGTCACGTCATCCCTTCATAACCCGCACCCATTGTAATGCCATTTCCACACTCACCAAATGAAGTTTGGGAAGCAGATAGAAAAAGACCTTGCCCACGATCCCTAATTACGTAATATTTGGGAAAGTTTGGGTAAGGAAGCCCATCTGATAGAGAACGTGAAGCATTCCGTTCATATAAGAAGGAGGGCAATTTATTATATTACAAAGATAAGTTGTGTGTTCCAAATGCTGCGGGGTGCGAAAAGCTGATTCTCCACGACACACACAAACCCTATAGCGGGACATGCGGGTTTTATGAAAACTTACTTTAAGATCCGCTCCGGCTATTTTTGGCCCATGAAGAAGCATATTGCTAGGTACATCAAACGATTAATCGGTTTGTCAACAAACAAAGGCGAGCAATTAAGAGTTCCCGGGGAGTTGCAACCTTTGGATGTGCCCAACGCCAAGTGGGAAGTCATAACCATGGATTTCATTGTGGGGCTTCCACGCATTCTCTCGTGGGTATGATGCCTTGATGGTGGTGGTCGACAAACTATCAAAGATGGCTCACTTCACCGCCATGTCGCACCACGGACACGCCGCCGACACCGCCTTGCTCTTTGCAAAGGAAATTTTCGGGTTGCACCGGGATGCCGAGAGTAATTGTATCGAGATAGGGATCCTAAGTTTGTCGATTGCATTCGGAAGGATTTCTTCGCCACCATCCGCACCAAGCTTGCCATGAGTACAGCCTACCATCCTCAGACAGATGGTCAAACAGAACGTGTCAATCGTATTATCGAAGATATGCTAAGAAGCTATGTATGGAGTAAACAGTCACAATGGGCGGATTATATTTACTTGGTGGAATTAAGCCTACAACGGTTTTTAAAGCGAGGAGTCTTCTAGAATGTCTCCTTTCATGATAAATTATGGCTATCAATGTCTTACTCCAGACACATGGCATAATCCTGTTTCTAAAGTGGAGGTCTCTCAACAACTCCTTTTAGAAATGCAGGCCTTGGTGGAAGAAGTTCGGGATTACTTATTGGCCGCACGCAGTCGTCAGAAGAGTCTAGCGGATAAGCACCGAACCCCACGAATCTTCCAGGTGGGTGAGTCAGTTTGGCTTAAGATCAAAGTAAAACAAGCCAAGCTTAAAATTGGTAACTGTAAGAAGTTGGCACCCAGATGGGCTGGGCCGTTCATGATTACTGAACGCGTGGGAGAACAGGCATATCGCTTGGACTTGCCACCCCGCTTGAAGATCCACAAGGTCTTTCACGTGAGTCTTCTGAAGCAATACACCCCTGATCCAGAGGAGGTTTTGGATACCCCTACCCTCCTAGAAATGACCGAAGAGCAAATTGGAAATAGTGCCCAAGCTCTTCTTGATCGAGCTTACAAACAGACCAGAAGGACTCAAATGTTGCAATACTTGGTCAAGTGGAAGCACTTACCAGTTGAAGATGCTACCTGGGTGATGAAGATAGACCTTGAGAAGCACTATCCGGACTTCATGCGGGAATCTCAAGGCCGCACCATTAACGATGCTATCAACCCCGCTCGTGATAAGCTTGAAGGCTTGATTGACCGAGAATCATGTTTTAGAGGGTAGACGCGCCGTATATGATAGTAATAACCGATGATGAGATCACCTTCGTGTTCTCTAGGGGCGTGGTGTATTGTTGATGTTGACATGACCGCGAATTGCTAGGAAGGCATCTAGTAAATAGATCTGCGTTCATTCGGCTATCTGAGGCCTCGAACCATTCCTCATGCCACAATGAATTGCAAGCCGTACACATGATAGATTCCCTTCTAGATACTTTTTCTTTTATTTGTAGGGGGTGGTCCCTTCAACCACAACTTAATCATATTATTAACCTACGGGTATATGGTTGTGTCGTGAGGCCAATGAACAAGTCGTCACACGCCTTGTATAGAGGGTTCTTGATGACCCAACTTGTCCCGTATTGGTTTTGTCTACATGTATGAATTTTGTTGTCAGAATGTTTTAAATCGGACTCCGGTCCTAAACTCCTTTGATCATAAGTTTGTATCGAGCACCCTGGTGCTTGTACTTTGATATTTTAACTTCAATGTATTACTGTCCAAATTACTATAATCTCAACGTATTAATGTTATATTCTTAACTTCATTCTCTAATTCAGTGCTTTACGTATATGTATTCAATTAGCTAACCCTAATGCTGAGGACAACATTATTTTTAAGGAGGGGAGAATGTGACGTTCCACGTATTTATATGGTCTACTATACGGGACACGTACAAATACAAGCACGTCACTCCCTAAAGGTACGCTACCATGGGGGTATGGGAACTTAATTGCAACCTAGGGGGTTACCTTACAAAGGATTAAATTAGCTATGCTAATTTAACACATTAATAATAACTAGTAAAGGTGCCCGGCGTTGCCGGGCATAGGTACAAACATAAGTTAATGCGCAGCATTTTGTTGGGAATAGGTGATGCTAAACACTATTGAAATATATATGACGTCATTGAAATTGAAGGAAGTTGAAACTTGTATAAAGATGATGTTACGTAGTATTTATCAAAGAGATGGTTTGGCTATTGTAGTGAACTTTCATAGACAGATAGATAGATGCTAAGTATAAAGACATTTGATTGGCACCACATCTACAACAAATGAAATATCCTATATAGATATGACCAAATAACTTGCTTACATTGTGACTAATCATAAAGCGAGTATAAGATATATAGATAGATAGTATAAGGACATTCGTTTGGCACCAAATCTAGAACAAAAGAAATATCCTATATAGATATAACCAAATAACTTGCTACATTGTGACTGGTCATAGATAGATAGATAGAGGAAGTGTAAGACTATTGAGTACCATTCGTGTTATACTATGATTTTTGCAAATAGAGGAAGTGTAAGACTATGAGTACCATTCATGTTATACTATGATTTTTGCAACAATGTCTTATGATGTTGGAAGAAACAAAGATATTATTATTTTAAAGGTACAATATGAGAATTTAGCTTGTTTCATTTTCAAGAATGCTTCACTCTTGGATCCAATATATACCTAATTTGTGTAACATGGAGTAATTAAAAGACTACCTAGTTGACACGTGTCGAGCAAATATAATATTCACAAATGAGCTTTCTTTTTGAGATTTCTAACTCACAAAAAAGTTATTTCTTAATCTCTATTGCATTGAGAGACCCATGTTGAAACCAGGGAAAAAATGATAATTTATTGGAACTGGAGACTTTTGATGTGATTACAACAATTAGGTATGGTAGTTATACTAATGGCAAAACAATTGAAGTACATCTGAATTGAAAGGTCTATGTAATTAAGTAGATTCGAAACAGTACTATTACACTGATAGCTGGGTCTGGAGGAATGCCTGCCAACATTAGTAGGGCATGCAGATTGCATAGGAGGGTTCAGGCAATTATACTGCATGCAGAAAGGGCAAGTGGTAGGAAGAGGAAGGTCAGCCCCCCTCTTGAGGGTCCCAAAAACATTGTCTTTAATAATCAAGATCACCAAAAACTATACTGTCCACAAACTCTTGAGGCACCACACCAGTAAACCTGTTGTTGTTAAGAAACAAACTCCAGCATCAGAGATAGTGGAGGATCCTTCCTCATCATCAAATGATATCATTGTGAATTGTAAAAGTTATGGAATTACTTACAGTCAACCATGCAACTTTCTATCTCGGATAAATTCTTTGCTCTACTAAATTCCCTCAACACATAAGCATAGGCGGTGTAGTCTCTATTACTTGATTTGGTAAAAAAATAAGACTTATTCCAAATGCCATTGCTTACACAGAAATTCCAAATGTGAATGTGGGTTCGCCATGTTCCTTCTCCTATCTGTTTCCATATATTTCATATCTCGAGAGGAAGAAGATCCTTTATTTATGAGGTAACATAATAAGGCAAATTTATATCCATGCCTATTTATTCATATGGTAACATAAAAGATAACTTTATATGCATGCCTACCTATTCGCCTTCAGCTGCAATTTGGTTGTGGATGTACCATCTCTGATGGCTTGTATTCTCAAAATCTGTAAAAAAAATTGCATCAATAGACAACAAAATCATTTTAAACTTTACATTTATAAATCCCGAAGGAAAATTGAGATACACCATCTCTAATGCCTTATATTCTCAAAACCTGTAAAAAAGTGCATTAAGGAACAACATAATCATCTAAAAAATTACATTTATAAACAGCCAAGGTGAAGGCTGTCCAGAAAGTGTGTTATAACTTAGATCAATGTTCATAATGCTCACTGGCCTGGCCCTGGTGGAATGACTGGTCCGGAAAAGCTTATTCCTCTGCAGCAGCAGGTCTATCAATTTGAAGCCGAATATCACCAATGGAATGCTTCCAGTAAATTCTTTGAAGCTCAAATCTACAAAGGTTAAGCTGTTGAGGCCACTTACAGGTCCCAAAGAGCCTGAGAAAGAATTCCTGGCAAGACACAGATACTCCAATGTATATGGCAATGCAGGCAGGTCACCACTTAGAGCATTCTTTTGAAGATGAAGGTGAATGAAAGGGGATGTAATCCTTGGCTGCCAAGCCCTGATGGAATTGATCCTGTAAGGATATTGAAGCTCAAATGTAGACCTTCTATTTGATCAAAAGCCTTGGCCATGTATTGCACCAAATTACCTATTATACGGCCTGCACAAAGATGTGAAGCTGAATTTAATTGCTTTAAAGGTAACATCAAGGCTGACTGAATCATCCTATCTGCTATAACCACATGGGCTGCTATAGAGAGCACTCGATAACACAACGATTTAGAAGGCCTTTGGGCATCATAGGCATTTAAAACTAAAAAATGAAGTATCAATTTCTCAGGCACACATGCTGATTGGAGCTAAGAAATAAAAGGAATGTAAGATAATGAGCATCAAATATTCCCTTGTGACAACTTCAAGCAGTACGACCTTATGCAAGAAATGAAGGTGTCAGCAATATAATCTCACCATGCAGCAAATGAAGGTTTCATTTGTAAATGTCACTTTAGGTCATGTAATTAGAAACAATGATGTCTGCAAGACTCTGTGCAGCTATGCAAATGAATATTAAGAATCTTCCCATTTTCAATTTCTATGCTACCTACATTAAATGAAAGAAATCTAAGACAAAGAGCCGACTCACATTTATGTACCTTGGCAGGAAAAACACTCAGAAGGTCCAAGCACGCTCTCAAAGTATCAACTAAGCCTCCAAGGTGCTCCGAACCTGAATTATATATGCCCCAACATAAAAAATGAGTTGAGAACATAGTGAGACCATTCAATGTATTCCAGTTAAGGCCCTTCAAAACAGAAATGAACTAAAGAAATCCAAATTAATACTGCTTGAGAGAAGGAGCACAAACCTTGGCCAAGCATCACTCATGAACCATGTAGATTCATAATCTAAGCAAAGCAAAACAGGTCTAGAATCATGAGATTAAGGAATTTAGACCACCACAGGCTTCTCAAAATTGAAGGTAGAGGAACATGGAGAGTCCAGTAACCTTCGTTCCTATTTGCACCAGAGGTAGATGCAATTGGTGCTGATTTTCTTGAGCCTGCCTTCGTTTTGACTGGCATGAAGTCTGCCAGAATAGGCTCGTCCTCTATCTCTGCATCATAGTCACAACGGAAGAAACAAAATTATGCGACATCAAATCCATCACTCGGTATGCAAGCATACCCCAAAGAAGAAGCAAAGTTAGTCTGAGGCATCAAATCCATGACCCAGTCCAGTATGCAACCATATCCCAAAACCATGGCACAACATGCATCATCTGATTCATGTACTCCAATACCATCTTATTTACGTGAACAAACAAAAGGAAAATTTAAGACAGTTTGTTATGCATCGCAACATACTTAATACTCCCGAATCATCCCGGGTAACCACAATGTTTGAAAAGTCGAAAGTAGCCGCAAAGATTCATCATTTAGCTTGAAGGAAAAAAAAGAAGAGAGAATAGAAACTTCCCAGAACATGCCACAACGCTCATAAAGTTCGATCGATCCGGGCGCTTGATAATCAGACCGCCAAATCCACGTAGACGTAACGAATAACCTAAAGTGCAAATTGCAAAATCATAAAATTGTACCTAGCTTTCCATGCAATCGCCTCAGAACATCTGGCGTCATTTGAAACCCGTGAAGCAGAAAAAACAAAGGTCTGGGCAAAGAAAGCCTAACGCCCGTCAAGCGATGAAGAAGAGCACTTAATTACTTACCGGAGCTACCCCGAGCAAGAAGAACCTTTTTCTCACAAATGGGCTAGTGTATAATCTTCTCGATTACGTCCGCAAGATGCTTGCGAGGGAAAAAACAAATCTGGGATTGATATTCGAGGCAGATTGGATACTTGCATAACGCTGATATCTGCCTTGTGGAGTCCATTCTCAGAGCATTTTCCTGCACGCGTTTGATCATAGCAACTTATGAAGGTCAAAAACATGGCGGCGCAATCAGATCTCCCATCTGAAGAAGAAAACCGAAAACATAAAAATGCCAATCCATATGGCTAACATGCATGCTTCGACAGCTGCAATGCCGAAGGCTCAGAACGGATAAGGAAAGTTTAGAAATCATAGCAAAAATGCATCTCCGATTTTTGGAAACCCGGATTTTTTCCCGGCATCTAAATTCCCCAATAAAATCCCAAAATCTTAGTAAATGTGGCTAAAGAAAAATCCAAAAAGTTTTCCTCTAAACCGGAAAATCCAAACTTAAACAATAAGATAACCTATAACCTAGGAAATTAGGATAATTACCAATTGGGAAGGCGCCACCTGCCCCAATCGATTGGGCAGCATGGGGGTTGCCAAGTTTGGATGCCAACTTGACCCCTATCCCTGGGATTGACTCACGAAGATCGACCAAGGAAGGCCGGGGAGGCGGCGCCATCAACCACTGCAGAGAACCACCATACCGCCGTCCCCTGTGAAGCCCGCAAATGAATCTTCAACCGCCAGAGATGGAGGCCCCCCATGGGAATGAGTCCAAACCCGAGATCTCGGGTAGGTGGCTATGTGAATTCTAGTTAACACTTGGTTGTGTCCGTCTTTCTCTGTTCTCTTTGTAATTCAATCATAGAAACTAACCCTTGTTTGTACAAGCAAGTACTCTTTATATTCAATTATGGTTTCTACTCTGAAAGGATGGATTGTTGGCTCCTTGTTTAGTCCTAACTCAAAGCGGGGGGATTAAGGGGGTAGAGACCTCCGGCAGGTGTATTGTAGTATGCTCCTAGATAGCCCTACAGAGTCCCATTAATTGCGGCCTGTGCACAAGAACCCACCGGGTCCTAGATGCTATGGTCTGGCTTAGCACCAGACAAGGAACACAGTGGTGACATGAGGGGTGGGGTCTTGCATGAGCATACAAGGCTCCTGAGACTCCTACAGTGGGCTAGGCCTGATAGCCGGTCCGCGTGAGGGCCGGTATGGGTCTCGACACTCCACAGGGTGGGAAGGTGTGATCCGGTATGGAGCACCTTGCACTTTGAGTAGATTTAGGGTGAGTAAGTTGGGTGCGGATGCGGGGTGTGGATGCGGCAAGCGTATTCTCTAGCTCACCCATGGAACCACTGTGTGATTACGGAAGGGGACGCTTCCCACCGCCTCATCGGACCAAAGGCCATGAACCCAGAGTAGGCTCGAGGGTGATGCCCCGAAGTTTGCGTCTCCCAAAGGCTATAGCAAAGCCATAGCATGAATTGACCCATCCGCAAAGTGTGCACGGGAGGGGCGGATGGAGTGGACAACCCTAGCCAATGTTCTATGCCGATAACGCCATGCCAAGACTCGGTCTGTTGATCTCTTGAAGCCCGGTAGTCGGTCGATCCCCACCGAGTCCGAGTAGGGGAGTAGAACACGGGGTTTGGGTGTTTTCTTAGGATTAGATGCATATTCTATGCCGTTGGTATTTTGGATGGATGCGCCACCCTTCGTGGTGGTTATTTATGTATATTCGTGCTGTGTGCTAACCCTTGTATTCATGCTTCCGCGACGTAGGAGTCCCATTGAAGGCGTGGGCCGAATGACCCCTTCGTGTCCTTCTTCGGGCCTCATTTCATAGATGGCCCGAAATAGACGGAGGGCCCTGCTCATGGTGAGATGATCGCCATGGGAGGGGAAAGTCCCCGTATGTATACGTCCGAGGGTCGTATATATTCTGGGAGCGTCACATTTACAATCTTAACTGATTCCTGCCATACTTTTATCTTAATCCATTCCTCGGTTCTAATCTGAGCTATTCCAATTACTTCTGGCATGGTTTAAATGCTCAACTCCCTAGAAATCCATAGATCTGTGATACTTTTTGCAAGCTTTTAATATGCAATCATAAAATACTTCCATATACAATCATGCAAGTTAATTCATATCCACGCACTGACAATTTACTCTTATCCATGCCAAGTTCTAGAACAATCGTACTGTATCAACACAATTTTGCTACACTAGAAAACCCCTGTACTCAAGGGATACGTTACCAGATATATGGATGTGAAATCTCAAATTGCTTCATATAGTATGGGATTATGGGTAAAACTTATAAGAGAATTTTTCATTATTTGGAATAAAGATTAGAATCTTATTTAGATGTGTATATCATGGTAGATAGGGAATTTACAATTGCAACATAATAGGCTTGAACATGATATACTAGATGTGAATACCTCTTCATAATTGTATCTGCAGCAGCACAATAGGCTTGAACAAGACTGCATATGATGTACTTTTGAAGAGTAGCAATCGTGATTGAACACAATAGGCTTGACAAAAGTTGCATCTATATTGTGGAGGTACACTGTATCATGGAAATACAATCAAGTAGTATCATAAAGATATGAAGAATAATAAAGTAGGTACGAGGGGTATCTGATACTGTGGAAGTACTAGAATATCCATGATTATTTTTGGATTTTGCAGATGAAATTTACGGTGAAGATCGTGGATGATCTACCTTGAGAAAGGATGGATTGAAAGGGAGCGTAACTTAGATGATCGCGGACGATTTATCTTGAGAAGGGATGGATTACTATGGAGCAAGCACGGAGGAGTGGTCCACATCGAATGGGTTTGGCAAATTATGGCAACTATTATGTAAATGATATTCCTATTGCTTTCCCAAGTATATATTTAAAGTAGACATAGGATAACATCATTAATAAACGATCATATACACAGGGCAAACTACTTTGTCTTAACTTTGATTACCCCTAGTTTTTTTAACTTTGAACTTTCTTCGACCAATTTCTTTTAGGAAGTTGTTCACGATATTAGGTATCCAAAACCTTCAGTGGTTTGACGAGCGTATTTATTTTTGGACACTTAGGGCAGTTTGCCTCTTAAGTGTGCAAAACATGGAGAGCATTCCCTATTCTACTTATTAATTATGATTATTCATTATATGTATCAAATGTCATATGTCATTTGTTAATATTGTTTTCTTATATCAAACGTGTCATATATTTTTATCACATGTCATATTTGTCATATATGTCACATTTGTCATATTTCTCATAGGTATCAAATGTCATTTGTCATTTGTCAAAATTGTCATCTTATGTCAAATTTGTCATATATTTCATATATATCGTATTTATCATATATGTCAAATTTGTCATATATGTCAGTTTTGTCAAAATCATCATTTATGTCAAATTTGCCATATATGCCAATGATACAAATTAGTAAATCTGAGATACATAAGACAAACTTTCCACCCCGAGATATAACTACGAGCTTTTTAACTAAAACAACTTAAATATATGCTATTGGAGCTGGAATTACCGCGGTTGCAGGCACCAGACAATGTATCCTCGTTAAGGAGTTTAGATTGTACTCATTTCAATTACCAGACTTGTAGAAGCCCAGTATTGTTATTTATTGTCACTACCTCCCCGTATCGGGATTGAGTAATTTGCGCGCCTGCTGCCTTTCTTGGATGTGGTCGCCGTCTCTCAGGCTCCCTCTCCGGAATCGAACCCTAGGTAAGGCAAAAGGGCGCTTGGAGGAGAAGGGCGCTTGAAGGGCGCTGGAAGGGCGCGCCCTTCACAGCCCTTCACGCCCTTCAACTCTGAATTTGTGTTTTCTCCAGCCTGTTTTTGCTCGATCCGTGCTCATTCCAAGTTGAATCTTGAGCTACAGCAGACACCATTGGAAGCGCCATCTCAAAACCGATCTGGGGAACCATCTCTTGATGGATTTGACGAAGATTTGCTCAAGTTATTGAGTTTTGAAGATTCGGCCAAGAAAGGGGCTGTTACAGCAGATTTCCAGCAGGTTTATGAGAAGAAGGGGAGATGGGGAAGCTGATTTGCCATGAAAAACAGGGGTAAGAACTTCAAGGAGGTGCCCATGGCGAGTATTCATCACTTTGGTGCTCGGATTTGAAGTATTTGGACTAGGTTGGAGGTTCTTTGAGGCAGGGGCTTTGATTTTGTAAGACCATTTACCTTTTGTGGCTTTCATGCGTAATTCAGGGGTTGAAATGGGCTGGTCGGGTCGCCTACACCAAGAAGGAGCTCAGTTGGGTCGAGATTCATCAAGTTTGGGGTGCTTTGGAGGTGAAGAAAGTCTATGGGGGCTGAAATCTTGGGAAAACAGAGTTCTAATGCATGAAAATCAGGTCGGTTTGGTTCTATTTTCTTTGCTATTTGGTCTATTTTTTTTCCTTCATGAGGTTTAGGAATGAGTTCTTGAAGCTTTGGACCGAGTTTGCTAAGTGATTTGATCACTTATTTGTTTGGAAAAGCTTGGTATAGTTCTTGATTTTTTTATGACAGTCTAGTATTCTTGGAAAAACAAAGAACTAGTTTTGATGATTTGGCCCAATAGAGTATGGATTAGATGGGGCTTTTTGGTTGTATATGGGCGGATTTGCCTTGTGAAGCTTTGGGAAAAGTTTGGGTTGCTATTTCTGAGTAGGGATTGAGAAATCGAACTTTGAAAATTTGCCACAGAAATAGTAATTTGGAAATGGGTCCAAAACCATGGCTGATTTGATGGGGATTTTTTGAGATTTGGTCTTCTAAGGGTTTGGTAGACCCATGTAGGAAAAAATCGGATCAAGATTTGGAGTTTGGATGCCCGATTTACAAGAAATTGAAATCGGTAGCGATGTTTGAAAAATCAGAGTGTTCTTGGTGTTCTTGGCATGATCTTGGATGATCCTAGGGTTGTCATGATGATTATGGTGGCAGCATTCATGATGGCAGGTGGCACACTTTGGGTTATGACAGGAAAGGGACCCGGGGTTTGAATTCTCCCCCCACCTACCCCCCACCTTCCTCTTCCTACTTCTAGGTGGGGGGAAAAATGGAGTACCTTCCTTACATGGGTACTCAATTTTGGTTGGTGAGATGTGACCCCAAGTCCTACACATATACTCAGTTCGTTGGTGAGCTGTTGACCAGATGACTAGATTGTTGACCGAGATTGAACCATGGTGACTAGGCTGGTGGCATGGCAGGCCGCAGACTGTCGTGTCACCAGTGGGGGGCCCTGACACGTGGCAGCCCACCTTGACGTGACCCTCCCCACCCTACCAAGTGGGGTTGGACCATTGGTCAACTAGGTTATTATGACTTGATGAGGTGACTTGAAAAGTGTTAAAAAATTTTCGATTTTGAGTTGCAGTTTTTGTTCTCCCAGCAGGGGGGTTTGAGAGTAGTATTTGGCGACACACGTGATGTGTCATTTCGGAGCTTCTTTGGCACTATTTGGGCAACACGTGAGGTGTCTTGAGGCCCTTCTGAGCAGGATTTGGGCCTTCGGGCCATGGGATGCCGTGTGGCACTTTGGAGCAGTATTTGGGCTTTTTGAGCCATTTGGAGGCCTTAGGGCCATTTGGAGCACATCATTGGAGGTCGTGAGGCCGTATTTGGGCCATGAGGGTCATTTCAGCAGTATTTGAGCTTTTTAGCCATTTGGAGGCCTTAGGGCCATTTGGAGCACTACATTGGAGGCCGTGAGGCCATGTGGAGGCCATCAGGGCCACTTGAGCTGTATTTGGGCTTTTTAGCCATTTGGAGGCCTTAAGGCCATTTGGTATACTTCATTGGAGGCCATGAGGCCAGCTCTGGGCCATGAGGGCCATTTGAGTAGTGTTTAGAGCAGGAGTTGTGCCCCCATCGATGGTAGGTCTCTACTCAGCTGGCATTGTGATGGTGTTAGTCTGTGTAGAGGTGCCTGCTATCTTTGGTAGGGTAGTATTTGGCAGTATTTGGGCTTTTTAGCCATTTGGAGGCCTTAGGGCCATTTGTGTACTTCATTGGAGGCCGTGAGGCCATTTGGATGTCTTAGGACATCGTTGGAGGCCGTGTGGCCATTGGGCACGCTTGTGTGTCCTTTTGTGTATTAGTAGTATTGGTTGTGGACTGGGGGGAGACGTCCACTAGTTGTATTTGGGATATTCTTTGGTTGTGCTCTGGTGGGGCCGTAGTAGGGTGGGGGTTCGCCTACTATGAAGCACTATGACACACATTTGTATTTGTGGGTTTTTCATGATAATTGAATAATTCGAACCCTAGGTAGGGGGTAGCCGTCTCTCAGGTTCCCTCTCCGGACCGGAATCGATGCTTGCACTTGGTGTGTTGCGTGGATTAGCTGTTTGGCGTCTGACGTTCCTCTCTGTCCTTGTGCTTGCATTTCTTGGTTTGTGGGTACCCCTGTCGAGTGTGTTGCGTAGATTAGCTCCCGCGTCTGACGTCCTTCCCTTGACTGTTTAGAGTGCCTTCTTTTGGCTTCCGGAGTTAGGTGTGCCGCTATCCTGATGCTTCATGTTTTCTTGATTAAGTCACCTCAGGGGCACATGCTAGATTTATTTGGGTTCTGGTTATGACTCCAACCACCACATCGAACCCTAGGTAGGGGGTAGCCATCTCTCAGGCTCCCTCTCTGGAATCGAAAATTCTGATCAGAAACAGACCGAAATTGGGTTTGATCTTGAAAACAGGACATGCTGGCATGCTTGGGTGGGGTGGCAGACCCAACAAGCCAGGGTGGCAGGTATGAATTGACCACCCCCAACCACTCAAATTTTCTGGGGGAAAAAGGGTCAAGCCTTGACCCAATGGGATTGGGACACGTGGCAGGTGTCCAATGGGCACGTGGCAGATGCCCTACAGCTGAGGTGGGCACCAAGGTGTACAAGGTGGAAAAAAAAAAAAAAAAAAAAAAAAAAGTAAAAAAGTCCAAAAAAAATGAAAAATTATATGGTGGACTTGTATTTTTCTTGCCCCCCTTGGGAAGGGTGTCTCCCATGGACACCCCATATGAGGTGTTTTTGTTCGTTGAGATCCCATTATTGGCCCATGTTTGGGTCCCACGATGTATATGGGGGTGCTGGAGGTACGAAGCCCCGCACCTTCCTTTTGTGCCTTGTGTCCTTTCCTTTTCCGTACATGTGTCGTGCATGGCTTTAGAGGGCAAGGGCTTTCATGCTTCGGGTTAATGGGGGCAGGGAAAAAAAAAAAAAAAAAAAAAAAAGGGGTAGTTCGAGCTTAAGTCCCTTAACATGAGGAGGGGCAAAGTGGCGTTCCTTAGGTCTTAGCTTGGTGACGTCTGTCCCTTAGCATGTTCACCCTTCCCCTCTTCGAGAGGATGGGTATATTGGCGCCTTTGGACCATAGTTTGGCGACTTGACGATCAAAGGAAGAAGGTCCCACTTCCTTTGACCTCCCGGTTCGGGGGGAAAGTTTGGGACCATTAGGATCTGATGTGGTTTGAGTATGATTACATCTTTTGCCCATCTAGCATCCTGAGCAGTCAGTCCTGGTTTGGTCTTGGTTTGGTTTCGAGTCCGAGTTCGGTGTTGATTTCTTAGGTTGTGATGGATCCTTTTGGGGGGTGAGTGCGTGTTGTATGCTTACATCTTGTAACCCTCTCCCGAGTTTCCCGAGAGTCGGTTCCCTCTCCCACCCCCCGGTCGATGCTTGCATTTGGTGTGTTGCGTGGATTAGCTATTTGGCGTCTGACATTCCTCTCTGTCCTTGTGCTTGCATTTCTTGGTTTGTGGGTACTCCAGTCGAGTGTGTTGCGTAGATTAGCTCCCGCGTCTGATGTCCTTCCCTTGACTGTTTGGAGTGCCTTCCTTTGGTTTCCGTTTCCGGAGTTAGGTGTGCCGCTACCTGATTGCTTCATGTATACTTGTTAGTCACCTCAGGGGCACATGCTAGTTATATTTGGGTTCTGGTTATGACTCCAACCACCACATCGAACCTAATTCCCAATTCCCCTAATTCCCAGGGCGCTTGGAGGAGGAGGGCTGAAGGGCGCGCCCTTCATAGCCCTTCACGCCCTTCATCTCTGATTTTGTGTTTTCTGCAGCCCATTCTTGATCGATCCGTGCTCATTCCAAGCATGATCTTGAGCTGTAGCCACCACCATTGGAAGCGCCATCTCAAAATCGATCTGGAGAACCATCTCTTGATGGATTTGACGAAGATTTGCTCAAGTTATGGGTGTTTGAAGATTCGGCCAAGGAAGGGGGCAGTTACAGCAGATTTCCAGCAGGATTTGGATGGGAATGGGTGTTGGAGGAGCTGATTTGCCATGGAAAATAGAGTATGGAGCTTTGAGGAGGCACCCAAGATCATTATCCCCCCCTTTGAGCTTGGATTTTGGCATTGAAGAGGTCGGGTTTATCATTCTTCGCCATTCAACGCGTTTTTGTAAGTCCCATTGGCCAATCTCTAAATGAATGGGTAGTTTTGGGGCATCTATACACTAAGAAGAAGGGCTCTCGAAACTGGATTTGACAGATCTGAGTTCATTTGTGGAGCTTATGATCTTGTGGAGCTGAAATCACAAGAAAATAGGCATGTCTTTGAAGGTTTTTGAACTACATTGCAAGGTATGGACTTCCCTGATGATTAGATGGTGAAATAGCTTCAAGTTTCCTCTCTTTTGTTGCTGAAATTTGGTTCTAGAGTCTCTCCACTCAAAGGTTGGTTTAATCCCGTAATATTGTATCCTTGGGAGGGATTTTTGTGGATCTAGTAACTTAAGGTGGCAACAATGGAACCATGGAGTCGATTTGGAGGTATCTAGTGGCTGGGATTCATGGAAGGAAGTACCAAAATCGAGATTGAAGCAGGTAGGGGAAGCCCATTTATAGAAATTGATAAGGGGCAAGGAGTTCTTTAAGAGATCAGGATTCAGACCCTGATTCAGCCCATTTCGAACTAAAATTTGAAGGGGCTTTTGGTAGAAGGGAGTTCAGAATGATCAGACGACCATGTTTGAGCAATCTATTGGGAAGAAGATCTCAAAAAACAGGGTTATTACAGGGATTTCCCATTTCGGGTTAATGGGTTTGGGGCAGCAGGCCCATTTGCCTAATCAAGCCCAAAAACAGTGGTAATTTGAAGGGGCTAGCAAGTTTTCTAAGTTTGGGCATCAGATCCGACCACACGAGGCTACATTCAGGGTTTAATTGCAAAGCATGGGCCAAAATCAAGAGAAAATAGGTCTGTAACAGGGTATTGGCTGCTCTTGTCCAAAATCAGAGATAAAGGGGTCAATTCAGTCCAAATTAAGACTAATTTGAAGGGGCTTTCCACATGGGTATGACAAGAATGATAATCCGAACATGTGCAACAGAAATTGGAGGCAAAATCAAAGGATTAGTTGGTCAATTCAAAATTTTGGAGCTGTTTGTGACAGTAACGGGCCCAAAAGGGGGAAAGTCTTAATTCAACCCAAATCAGTGATAATCCAATGGGGCTTTTTGGATTAATCAGCTCGGAATAGCAGGCCGACCATGTATAGGAAAAAATTGGAAGCAAATTCGAGGGATTACTTGGCCAATTAAGAAAACTGGAGCTGTTCTCTAGTTTTGACAGTTTTGGGCCCTATCTCAACATCAACAGGATAGTTTGGGATTAAATTGTAATGATGGTACCTTTGCCAAGTTGGCATAGGGTACCTAGTATAGAGTCATAATGGGGGAGGTTCAAACCCCCATTTTGGTCTTTTCTCATGAAGTGATGGCCTATGGCCACATGTGGGGAGTGGGTCAAACCTTGACCTTTACATGTCCAAGGGCACGTGGCAGGTGCCCAGCAGCTGAGGTGGGCACTCAAGGGATATAGTGGAATTTCACAAAAAATGAAAAATTATATGGTGGACTTGTATTTTTCTTGCCCCCCTTGGGTAGGGTCTCTCCCATGGACACCCCTTTTGAGGTGATTTTTATTTTTGAGAGCCCATTATTGGCCTATGTTTGGGGCCCATGATGTATATGGCAGTGCTGGAGGTACGAAGCCCCGCACCTGCCTTATTGTGCCTTGTGTCCTTGCATCTTTTGTACATGTGTCTTGCATGCCAATCGGGGACAAGGGCATCCATGCAAGGGGGGCCGAAAAAAAAAAGAAAAAGAAAAAGGGTAGTTATAAGCTTTAGTCCCTTAACATGTTAGCCCCTTCTCCCGTGGAGGAGGGGTAAAGTGACATTCCTTAGGTTCTAGCTTGGTGACTTAGGTCCCTTAGCATGTTCGCCCTTCCTCTCCTCGGGAGGGAGGGTTTATTGGCGCCTTTGGACCATAGTCTGGTGACTTAGCAATCAAAGGGAGAAGGTCCCACTTCCTTTGACCTCCCGGCTCGGGGGGAATCTTTGGGACCATTAGGATCCGATGTGGTTTAGAGAATGATTACAACTTACGCCCATCTAGCATCCTGAGCAGTCAGTCCTGGTTTGGTCTTGGTCTTGTCTTGAGTCCGAGTTTGGTCTAGATTTCTTAGGTTGTGATGGATCCGTGTTTTTGGGGGGTGAGTGCGTGCTTTATGCTTTCTTCTTGTAACCCTCTCCCGAGTTTCCCGAGAGTCGGTTCCCTCTCCCGCCCCCCGTTTGGTGCTTGCGCTTGGTGTGTCGCGTGGATGCTTGTTTGGCGTCTGACGTTCTTCTCTGTCCTTGTGCTTGCATTTTGGCTTGTGCGTACTCTAGGTCGAGTGTGTTGCGTAGATTAGCCCTGGCGTCTGACGTTCTTCCCTTGTCCGTTTGGTGGTGCCTTCCTCTGGTCTTCTGTTTTGGAGTTGGCGTGTGCTCTATGGTCGCTTCATGTATAGTCTTCGTCCACCTCAGGGGCACATGCTAGTTGTTTTGGGTTCATACATGACTCCACCTACCACATCAAACCCTAGGTAGGAATTCCCCCCGAGCGCTTGGAGGAGGAGGGCGTTTGAAGGGCGCGCCCTTCACGCCCTTCATCTCTGATTTTGTGTTTTCTGCAGCCCATTCTTGATCGATCCGTGCTCATTCTAAGCAAGATCTCGAGCTGCAACAGCCACCAATGGAGGCGCCATCCCAAGACCGATCTGGAGAACCATCTCTTGATGGATTTGACGAAGATTTGCTCAAGTTATTGGAGTGTGGAGATTCGGCCATGAAGGGGGCTGTTACAGCAGAATTTCGGCAGGTTAGGATGGGAATGGGTGATGGAGGAGCTGATTTGCCATGGAAAAGAGGGGAAGAAACTTCAAGGAGGTGCCCAAGATGCTTATCCCCCTCATTTGAGCTTGGATTTTGGCATTGAAGGAGTCGGATTGTCATTCTTCGCCATCAAACGAGTTTTGTAAGTCCCATTGGCCATTCCGGGGCTGCAATGGGCGCTTTTAAGGCAGCTATACACTAAGAAGGAGGGCACCCGAGGCTGGATTTGGCATATTCAAGAGCATTTGTAGAGCTTGAAGTCTTGTGGGGCTGAAATTTCACAAAAACAGGCCGGTTTTGAAGGACTTTTGAGCTTAAATCCTAGGTATGGAGCGCCTTGAAGCATGGGTGGCGAAATACCTTCAAGCTTTCTCTCCTTTGTTGCTGAAATTTGATCACAAAGTCTCTCTATTCAAAGGTTGGTTTCACTCTGTAATATTGTATCCTTTTGAGGGATTTTGGGAGTATTAGGGATGATGGGAGGCAAGAATGGAGCTATGGGAAGGATTTGAAGATAAGAAACAGCCCGGATTCAAGGAAGGAAACAACATAATCAACAACAAAATAGGCTAGGGGCTGCCCATATCAGAAAATCAGGAAATGGGCATTTCAAGACTGAAAATCCAGGTTGGTTAGTCATTCTTTGATCGATTTTGCTTCATTGGAGTAGGTAAATCTGTTGTTGAAGCCCTAGGCTGATCTATTTTCAGGTTTAGAGTAGCCAAAACGGTAGATTCTTGTGGATTGTTCATGTATTTAGTGACAGTCCCAAATTTGGGGAAGAACAGCAGAACAAAGGATCTAATTAAGCCCAAAATAGTCCAAATTTGATGGGGCTTTTGGCTGATTCAGCTCGGAATTGCCATGTTAGTCTGTAGAAGAAGTTTCATTGGTTAATTTTGAGAATTGGGGGAGCAATCAAAGTTTTTCTATTCCCCACAGAAACAGTCTCTTTGAAATGGGTCCAAAATTATAGAATATTTGAAGGGGCTTTTTACATGGTTAGATTCAGAAGCATGGGCCGACCCATGTAGCAAATTTTCAGACCTCAATTTGGAGTAGGGAGCTATGAATTGAAGAATTTGGAAATTCTGATCAAGGGAATTGGAAAAAACAGGCCGATTTGGGTGGAATCTTGGAAAAGCACATTCTGGCATGCTTGGGTGGCTGACATAGCAGTAGTGGCAGGCTGACATGGCAGTTGTGGCAGGCCTGACATGGCAGGGTGGCAGGAATGATGGGAACTCCCCCAACCACTACTATTTTTTTGGGGGAAAAAATGTCAAACCTTGACCTCTTGGGATTGGGACACGTGGCAGGTGTTCAAGAGCACGTGGCAGGTGCCTAACAGCTGAGGTGGGCACCCAAGGGCAGGGTGGATAACATCATTAATAAACGATCATATACACAGGGCAAACTACTTTGTCTTAACTTTGATTACCCCTAGTTTTTTAACCTTGAACTTTCTTCGACCAATTTCTTTTAGGAAGTTGTTGTTCACGACATTAGGTATCCAAAACCTTCAGTGATTTGACGAGCATATTTATTTTTGGACACTTAGGGCAGTTTGCCTCTTAAGTGTGCAAAACATGGAGACCATTCCCTATTCTACTTATTAATTATGATTATTCATTATATGTATCAAATGTCATATGTCATTTGTTAATATTGTTTTCTTATGTCAAACGTGTCATATATTTTTATCATACATGTCATATTTGTCATATATGTCACATTTGTCATATTTCTCATAGGTATCAAATATCATTTGTCATTTGTCAAAATTGTCATTTTATGTCAAATTTGTCATATATTTCATATATATCATATTTATCATATATGTCAAATTTGTCATATATGTCAGTTTTATCAAAATCATCATTTATATCAAATTTGCCATATATGCCAATGATACAAATTAGTAAATCTGAGATACATAAGACAAACTTTCCACTCCGAGATATAACTACGAGCTTTTTAACTGCAACAACTTAAATATATGCTATTGGAGCTGGAATTACCGCGGTTGCAGGCACCAGACAATGTATCCTCGTTAAGGGATTTAGATTGTACTCATTTCAATTACCAGACTTGTAGAAGCCCAGTATTGTTATTTATTGTCACTACCTCCCCATATCGGGATTGGGTAATTTGCGCGCGTGCTGCCTTTCTTGGATGTGGTAGCCGTCTCTCAGGCTCCTTTCACTCATTAAAATAAAAAATTGTCTTATCTAGCTCAGTTTCTCTCACCAGTTGCCTTTATAATAAAATTTTGGCTGTTCAAGCAGAGTTGTTCAGAAATTGTAGCTCGGATCCATCAAATATCAGAGACAAAGCTTTCGGTTCACATCTTGCGGAGCTTGTGAGGTCATCAATCTTCTGCAAGTAAAATGAAAGGTTAAGACTTTTCAAGGGAAAAATAAAGAGAAAGCATCAGAAATGGTCAAAGGGCAGCTTCACTTATCTTATGATCAAGGCAGAACAGGGGATTTCCGCCGTCCCAACTGCATGCAACAAGATCTTATCAGTTTTTAGTGCAAATCGAAAGCGACATCATAAACAAAGATTCTTGTATCTGTATTAGCGGAGCTTCTCCATATTCAACAGTCAAAATCTTGAACCCAGCGCCTTGCCTGCATGAAAAGAGTTAGTTCAGCTGAATATCAAAATCAGTCGCCAGGCTTTAAGATCAGACATTTGGGTTGCATTCCGACTTGTTTTCCGCTCTTCAGAAGTATCACCCAGAGTTACCGAATAGCAAATCATTGAAAAGTACAGCGCCAGGCCTGCATGCAAAGAGCTTTCTTAGTTGAATCTTAAAAGCAGATGTTGCATTTTATGAACTGGCATTCCGACATGCTTACCACTCTGCTGAAGGTTCTTCCATGATGCACCTGCCTTATATGATATACCGGACTCTTTCGCTCATCTGCAACTATTGCCCTTTCTCTGCAAACAGAAAATCACAGTTAGAATTAAGGCAAAAGGGGGTATAATAGCTTTCGACAATTTAGTACTCACCTCTTGAGTCGGATTGCCTGGCCGGAGTTGATACAGCATTCGACACAGCCAATGCTTAGAATCAGAAGCCTTTCTTCGTGTGTCGGCCCCGTCGATAGCGCTGGTATTTTGCCTGGAATGGTTATATACAGTTAGTATCAAGACATAAGGGGAGTTTAATAGCAAGATCGAACATCATAACACTCATCTTTATAGTCGGAAAGCCTGGCCGAAGACGAAGTGCTAATCTTTGCTTGCTTTGGCGCTTGGCAATGCCTTTGCCTCGAGAGAATAACTATGCTCAGAGAATAACAGGCCGTTGAAGCTGCATGCATCCATAAGTTAAATGTCTCGAAGGTTTTGCACAGAGAATATAAGGTGAAAATGCTTATCTGATTTAGCCGCTGGGCCTATAGCTTGATCAAATGGCAACCCAGGTTCAGAACGTTTTGGCTCGAAGAAAGCACTTCCGCATGTATCCCGACATGATTTCCGCTTCACAGAAATCTACCTCAAGTCTATTACCTTGTTTGATATGTCGGATCGCCCATTTTTAACTCTGTTTCGCTTTCTGCAAATATCAGAGAAAGAGGTAGAACAAAAGGAGCAGTAACAGCGTTCATCGCTTTAGCACTCATCTTTCTTGTCGGGGAGTCTTGCCGGATTGGTTTTGCCTACCCAACCTTATCTGAAGAAGCGAGCTCCATCGCCCCTATCTAGATTTCAAAAGCGGAACTCCATCGCCAGCAACGTGAGCTTTATCTCTGTTGAAAATCCAAGCCGGATCTAAGGTCATTGCTTTTATACTGAGGCATGCAAGCAGACATGCAAAGAAACGCATGCAAATAGACATGCAAAGAAAGGCATGCATTCTGCATGTAAAGGAATGGGGGGGCGGAAGGGCGCCATAGCTGAAACCTCGGATCTAGCTCGCCGGAATGGGAGCGTCGCCATGGCTATGCAGCGGCAGGTAAGGAAAAGTTAAGTTCTTGTGATCTCTGGTTCGAAAATGGCCCAGAATGTCGGAAAGAGACAGCTCTGCTCGTGTCAAATTCGTACTGCCAGAGAAGCCATCATTTTTGCGTATGGGCAGTAAACGGCAGGTGGAGATGACAGCCTGTCCCATTGATACACGTATCCACCTACCCCCAATATATGTCCGTTGAGTTGTTTGATGCCTTACGACCACCTGATTTCTTGGAGATAACTCTTTAAAAAGAAAGGTTTCCCTATTGATCAAGGTTAGGTTTCCAATTTTTTCAATGACACTAGGGGATGAAGTGTATTTTGTGGCCAAGGTGGAGGTACGAGTCCCCCCTAGCCTTTTTTTCTATATCCCCCTAGTTAGTCTTCCTTGGTATTTAAGGTTAGGTTTCCAGGCAATTTTGCTCTTTGGGCCCTAGGGGATTTTCACCTGTATTTCTTGGTAAAGGTGGTGGTATGAATCCCCCCTAGCCTTTTTTTCCGATTTCCCCTAGTTAGATTTCCTTGTTATTTAAGGATAGGTTTCCACTTGATTTCGTTTTTTGGGCCACTAGGGGGGTATTGACATGTATTTGTTGGCTATGGTGGTGGTATGAGTCCCCCCATAGTTGTTTTCTCCCATTTTTTCACCTAGTGGCACGTATTGGTTCCTTGTCTTGTTGCCTAGCCTAGTGGTTATGGGGCTTATCCAAGGGGCTAGTGATCAAGGGTTCAATCCCTTAGCATGTATTATTCTTCTTGGTGGAGGTATGAGTCCCCAAGCATTGTTATTATGTTGCTTATTTTTGCAGGTTCCGTATTTGGCGGTGATCTTTTTGTGGACCACTTTTTTGTGCACATCACATGGTCAAGCCTTCCTGGTTGCGGTGCATGGTAAAAGGAAAGTTGTACGACTAGAGGTCACGGGGTCAATCCCCTAACATGTTCATGTTCATTGTTTTTTCATGGTGGAGGTACGAGTCCCCCCATGAAAGTTTTGGCTAGCATTGTGCTTTTTATTTTATCTTGTGGTCTAGCCCTTATGGTTGTGGTGCCTAGTTGTGGTGTGTTTCTTCTTTATAGGAGAGGCTCGTGATTCCCCTTGTTGGTCTTGCCTGGTTTTTTGGTTGTCATGTGTGTCATTAAGGCAAGCCTCAAGGAGTGGTCGTAGGTTCAAATCCTTGTTATGTATTTCGCACTTGGTGGTGGTACGAGTCCCCCTAGAGTGTGTATATGTTTGTTCTCCCTTTTGCAGATACGAGTTGTCCTTCCGATGGTGCAGTTCCTTGACGGCTCTTCTCGCTCGAGGTTTGTCGTGCTTTCAGTTTTGATCCCTCTCGTGGGGTCTCCTTTGTTCTTCCCTCTTGCTGTAGCCTCCGCTTGTTGGCCTCCCTTTTATCCTTGTCTTTTCTGCTCCCCATTGGCCGGTCACGAGGGCTCTTGCTTCCATCGTTGTCCTACCTCAGCTTCTGAGTTCTTTTGCGAGGAGGGAGGTTCCACTTCCTCTTTCTTCCCTGTGAGGTCCTTTGGAACCATTACGGTCCGTAGTGGATGGGATATGATTAGTAGACCCTACAGCATGGCTCGAGAGTTTCTTCCAGGTGGCTCCTAGGATGGGTGTTTCTTGTGTGGCATTAGGGGAGGGGGTGTAACCCTCTCCAGAGGTTTCTATCCTCTCCCTCTTGCATGGTATGGGATGCTTGTCTCTTGGGGTGAGTTGGTGCTTTGCGAGCTTGCATTGTGTTTGCTTCTCATCTCTTGTCCGTTATGTTTGTATGGGTTTCTGCTTTAGCTTCATATGTTTTATGATGTATGCATTAGTGCTTGGGTGGTTTATTGTGTGTCTCCATTGTTAGGGTTCCTCACAGAGGTGTGGTCCCCATATCTTCCTCATGAGCCCCCTGGCAGATTGCATCCTCAGCCTCAGTGCTTCTGGGTTCTTCCACTTCGAACCCTAGGCTCCCAGTACATGAGGGACACGTGGCGCCATGCAATTGTTTGCTTCACCTGCATGTGAGTCACTGCATGCCTTAGCCCGGCAAACGAACATCAGGATATTTTAAGGCTAAGCATACACTAACAGTCCCAACAGCAGAAGTGTAGCTGGGCCACATCTCTTAGAACAGGTCAAACACAACAGGGAAGTGGTTCGATCCCGGCCAGCAACATCTAAAGAGTCTACTCCCTACCCTATCACTCCTTTATGGTAGATAAGCTGTCACCAAGCAGAAATTAGGGGTCTTGGAGAAAACAGAAGGCACTACAACAGCAGGTCCAAGGTTCGAAGCTGGCTTTTGCTTTTTTAGGCCATGAGCATCTTCAACAAAGAGATCAACTTTTTTCAGTTGGGAAAATAATCATCACCCAAGCAAGTGGGCCAGCTGGGTAAACATATTGTTAGCCTGCCACAGGTCAAAGGTTCGAGTCAGAAAAAAAAAAAAAAAAAATAAAATAAAATTTTGAATTTTGCCCCCTCTTTTGTGGGGGTTGTTCTTTTTGCGCCCCCAAAGTAGGGACTTCATACCCCATTAGGGGATCCTTGTTAAGAACTTCCCCTAGTAGACTTTGGTCTAGAGTTCGATCCCGTGGGGGGTATTTTTGTTTTTGTTGTAAGTAGGAGTTGGAGGTACGAATCCCCACTCCTATGTTTGTGTCCTTGTCCGTGTCTCGCTCTTAGCCCTTTCCTTTGCCATCTCGCCCGCCCCCATGCTTCTCCCCCCCCCTCCCCCCTTTCTCCTCCCTCCTCCATCTCTCCTTCTCTCTCTTTCCCTCCGCCCCTCTCTCTCCCCCCCCCCCTCTTTCCCCCGCTCTCTCTCTCTCTCTCTCTCCCCTTTTTCAAAAAAAAAAAAAAAAAAAAAAAAAAAAAAGTAGTTGATGGTGAGTAATAGCCCTTGTCTCTTAACATGTTCCCCCCTCCCACCTTTAAGGTGGGAGGGGCAACATGGCTTAACCTCTGGTCCTTGTTTGGTGACTTGGCAATCAAAGAGAGAAGGTCCCACTTCCTTTGACCTCCCGGTTCGGGGGGATCCTTTGGGACCATTAGGATCCGATGTGGTTTTCGAGAATGATTACATCATATGCCCATCTAGCATCCTGAGCAGTCAGTCCTGGTTTGGTCTTGGTTCTGTCTTTCCGAGGTAGGTCTAGGTTGCTTAGGCTGTGATGGATCCATGTTACTGGGGGGTGAGTGTGTGCTTTTTGCTTATATCTTGTAACCCTCTCCCGAGGTTTCCTGAGAGTGGGTTCCCTCCCCCGCCCCCCCTGGCACATTATTCACTTCATTGCTATTAACTTGCTGCTGGGGCTCACCTTCTGTTATCATTGGATCTATGTTGGGCGCACGAGTCCCCTCTTCCTGTAATTCTGCTTCAGGTAATCTTTCCTTCCTAACCCATTGTTTGAGGATTTTGGGTTTTTTTGCTTTCCTCAAAGGCCAGAATGGTGGACTTTGCCTGCTATCCCTGCCTTGCCCCTGTTCTTGCATTTGCTCATCATTATTCAGCATTTTTTTGGAGTATTCCCCATTGTCTCGAGCTTCCCTTTTGTTTGTAGCATTTTTAACTTCATTTTGTTTTGACTGCAGTTCCCATTTTGCCTTGAGAGTGGGGCAATCTCTTTTCCAGTATCCATATTCTTTGCAGTAAAAGCAGACTTCACCCGAATTCAAGACTTCAATGTTTATGGTTCTTTCCCCAACTATGAGAGATTGGGGGATTTTGCCAGGTGAATTTGTTAATATGGTAACTTTGGCCTTTCCTCTCACTCCCATCTCCCCAATATTATCCAGACCAAATACAACTTCCCCAAGGCTACTTATTGCTCTTGTCATTATTCTGGGGATGCGCAGTTCACCTGGGATGTTGGATAGCAGAATTTGCACTTCTTACTGCATCATTTTTTCTACTTTTTGTAAGTCAAAGTTCTCCACCCATGGGTAAATGGTGGCTCTGTTGCCTTTAGCATCAATCAGTCTCTTTCTTTCCAGAAGACTCTTGATTTCTTTGTTGTCACTGAGCACAATCTCAAACCAAGCTGAACTTAGGGAGGAGCATCTAACTCCTGTGACATTGGACATCTGGGCATTAAACCATTTTAACACTTCTTCAGCTGGCATCCAGATATTAGAGTGTTTGAGCAGGATAGCACTGTTTTTTAGCTTTTGAGCTTCCAGCTCTATTAATTCCATTTCTTCTTCACTCAGAATTATGGAGTCTGGAGTATTACGTGTGTTGGTTTTTGGCTCCTCCCGCTCTTGTGTTGGTTTTCCGATTTTGCTTTCATCTGACCTCTATGGCTTGGGCCTGCCTCCTCATCTGTAATCTTTGATTTTCCTTTCATTTCATACTTCTTTTCAAACGAGGTTGGCTCCAAATTGTCCTGTCTTGGGTCTGCTTCATCATATATCTGGATTCCATCATTTATCACTTCTGGAAATAGTTGGGTGTATGTTATTTCTCTTACAATCCCATGCCTATGGTCTGCAGGGGTTGCAGACATTACCCCAATAGTATCCATCTGGTCTGTGGGGGTCACAAGCATTACCCCATCATTCTGAGCTGCAGGGGTTGCAGCCATTACCCCATGTTTATCCATTTGGTCTGCAGGGGTTGCAGACAGTACCCCATGCTTCTGGGCTGCAGGGGTTGCAGCCATTACCCCGGAAAAGTTGACTGCAGGGGTTGCAGTCCTTACCCCATTTCCTGAGTTAGGATTCTTGCTTTTGTCCTGGCTAGGTCCACTTCCTTCTGTTGTTTGATTGATTTCAACACCACGCTTAAGGATTGACCTGATATCCAATGGTCTGTACACCACGATCTCTTTACCTTTTGTGCAATCAGCATCATTTGAGACTGGGGTTTGAGCGTTTCTTTCAGCTTTGGATTTTACCTCTTGATATTCTTTGTAAACCTCTTGATAACCCTTTGTTTGGTCCTCGTATCTTTTTCTGGTTGTCTTTTCTTACTTCTGATTTTGTCCTTCTTTTTCTTTTTTTCCGCAGGCAATGGGTCCTTCTTCACCAGAGGTGAATCTGAGTCCGGCTCTTCTTCAGAAAATTCAATCAGTAGGGGGGAGTGTTCGGCTCGTTTTGCTCTTGCCCTTTTCCTTTTTGTACTTCCTCCCCTGCTTGCTTTTCCCCGAACTCGAGTTATCACTTGTATCAGTAGCGCTTTTGCTACTTTTTCTTTTTTTGCCCTTTTGCAGTTTTGATCCAGAAGCTTCTGATGCTTTGCCTTTTTGTTTGTTCCTAGGAGAAGATCTGATGGCTATCGCCGGTGCACCAACGGGCTGTTCTTCTTTGAGATGCCCCACGATCTCCTGTTCAACCGATTTTTCTTTTTCTTTTTCGTGCTCCCTTACATGTTTGCATTTTAATCTGTTCCGGGCAAATATCATTGCATTTGAGCAAGCCATCATATTTTCCTTTAACGTTCCCCAACAAATCTTAACCTTAGCCAAAAGCCCAATCTCTGCTACACAGACTTTTCAAATTCAGATCACCGAATACTTGGGCTCCAACACACCACGAAGGGTCAGTCCCTCCTTGCTGCGAAATAGGCCCAACTTTGGATCAGGCTGGGTATCCGAAGACGAAGAAAACACACTTTATAATGCAACCGGCAATTCTAAGTTTGGTTTCCGCATGTATAGCGACAACCCGATCTTTAATCGCTGTAAAGCTCCCGCGATTAGCTATCTTGCCGAATCCTACTATTGTTTGCAAATCCTGATTTGGGTCCCAAAGTGGGTCAAATCCGAGCTCGATCGAAAGGTTAGAGTGTGAGGAACATGAATCCGTCGAGAAATCTATGAGCGCCCTTAGCAATCCGAAGATTTTTGCGATCGATCAACCTTTACCACAAAAGATCTGGCAGCTTGAGGAAGGGTATGAGCTTGAGAGACGGGCTGCCAGAGTAACACAGGGTATGGCTGCAGGGGGCCGTTGGCCTAGTTGGCACTCCCTGATTGGCCCTCGGGGGCCCCCCGTACACCAACACACGCGGGAAACGGGCGGGAAAATTAAGTGTGAAGGGGGGAAGGGGGATTGACGGGGGAAATGAAGGGTAATGAAGGGGGGGGAAAAAAGGGGGACGCCATGGGCGCCTAGCGCCAAGGGAAGGGAGCGGAGGGGGTGGGAATTGGAGCCTAGGGTTCGATGTGGTAGGTGGTGTCATATATGAACCCAAAAGACTAGCATGTGTTCCTGAGAGGGACAAGTAAACATGAAGCAACCTCAGAACACACTACTCCAAACCAAGAAAGACGGAGCCTAGGGTTCGATGTGGTAGGTGGAGTCATGCATGAACCCAAAACAACTAGCAAGTGCCCCTGAGGTGGACGAAGTCTAAAACATGAAGCAACCATAGAGCACACGCCAACTCCAAAACAGAAGACCAAAGGAAGGCACCACCAAACGGACAAGGGGAGAACGTCAGACGCAGGAGCTAATCTACGCAACACATTCGACCAGGAGTACCCAGGACAGGGAAGAACGTCAGACGCCAAGCTGCCAAGCATGAACAAGGAAAATTTAGAGGAAATGCAAACAAATGAACATGAGGGCAGCACAAATCAGGATCAACCTCTTCTGGCTCAGTTCACCATTGCTATTGCCCATGAAAATATTTTCAAGGGAGTTAAGTTGTGGCTGGCAAATAAAATCTCAGGTGAGTTCCCAGTAGCTATACTTCCTGAAGATGCAAATGAAAGGAACAGGCTGGTTCTAGATATGGTTTTCCAAAATACCCAATGGACAGAGAAGTCTTTTAGACTTAGGTCAATTGACACTACAAGAAATGGCACAAGATTCCTAGTCCTAATTGGAGAAAGAAAGACAAGAGGGATACCTAATGATGATTTTGACTGGTTTGAACCAGAAACCCTCAGAAGTAGAGGGATATATGTCCCAACATGACAAGCTTGAATATGCTGGCATGGAATGTGCAGGGTGTGAGTTCAAGGGGTACAAGGGTAACAAAACTGGACAGACTCAAACTGCACATTAGGAAGTTGGAGGCCGAATTTGGTAACTTTGACTTAATTGCTATTCAAGAAACTAAAATAACAGATGGAAATGAGAGAAGGAAAATTGCAGCAGGGAGACATTTTTGGAATCCAGCAATCATAATGGATATGAGAGCTGGTGGAGGCACTCTTTTGGTAACAGGACCTAAATGGGACTCGCTAGTCAAGAGCCATCAAATTCTCTATCCGGGCAGGGCCCAACTCATAATCATCAAGTATGGAAGAGACAGACTAGGTATATTGAATATCTATGCTTACAGTGGTCAATCAGATCAAAGGGCTGCCATGTGGAAGCTGATAAACCCCCTCATCCCTGGAGAGATCTTCAAGGTCTAATGGTGTTAGGGGACTTCAACATGCTGGAGGATATTGAGGATAAGCAAGGGGGAAATAATGACCTCCAAATGACTGAAGCAGAAAGAGAGACTTGGTTTGAATTGTGCTTCAACTTCGGCCTTCTAGACTGCTTTGTACATGATAACTTTGCCCCCCACCACCCTGCCTTCACCTGGGTGTCAAATTCCAGACAAGTACAAGAAAGATTAGACAGAATATATGCAACAGAATGGTTCTGTAACAGAGGTGGGGGCATGCAGGTCAACACAGGGTATGTGGACTTCTCAGACCACAGACCTTTAGTGCTAATAAGCAAAAACATTTCTGGGGGAGGAGAAAAACGAAAAGCAAGCATAAGAAAGTCCATTGCAGAGGATGCAGAACTTCAGAGAAAAGCTATAGAGCATTGGGACTTGAACCATGAACAGGGATTAGTTGGATTAATCAAACATATATCCTCCAAAGCTAGAATGATGCAGGCAGATTTTAAAAGAAAATTATTTGGCAAAGAGCGCGCTCTTAGGAATAACCTGAAAGCAGCCATGAGCTTAAGTGAAAGGGACGGGGAAATGAATGGGCCAGGGGTCAAGTGCAGAGAATAAAAGAAGAAATAGCCAGGGTGGAGCAGGAAAAAATTATAAATTATTTTGAAAAAAGCAATATCTCTTGGCTTATCAATGAAAGGCAACTTTCCCATGCACATTATGTGGCACTGAAGGGTAAAGCTACTGAAGGGTAGATTAATATTTGAAAATATAGCTACCCTAAAGCTGGCCCAAGAATGGGCAATGGAGGCTGACAAAGACCTGGCAATAATACTGCTAGATTTTGAAAAGGCCTATGACAGAACTGACTGGGCATTCATGGAGAAAGTCTTAGGCAGATTGGGCATTTCCAGCCAATTCATAAAGATGTCATCCATGCTATATAGAGGAACCACAAGCAGGACTGTAATTAATGGGTTCCTTGGTAAACACCCTTCACAGATCTGTCAGGCAAGGTTGCCCCCTTGCCCCATCGCTATTCATTCTTATGGCAGAAGCACTTGGACATTACCTGGCTAGTGATGCAGGGCCTCAGGGTCTGGAACTCCCAAACGACAATGAGCACCTGCTGGATCTGGCACACCATAGTGTGGACCTGAGGGATTGTGAATTTGCTGATGACACAGCGCCCTTCATAAAGGGGACAACAGGAAATTTTGATAAAATGGAAACATGCTCTCAACCTTCTGCCTGGCCTTGGGAGCTGCAATAAATTGGGGCAAATCCAATGGCATATGGGTGTCAAAAAAACAGAGACCAAACTGGGGCTGCAACAGGGGCTTCAAATGGTTAGATGAACATGAGACAGTGAGATACCTGGGGTTTCAAGTGGGACCAGATATAAACAAAGCAAACCAGGAGATTCACATGGTGGCTCTAATAAAAAATCACTTGGCTAAGTGGGCAAATAAAGGGTTGTCACTCCCTGCAAGAGCAACTGTAATAAATAGCATCATTCTGGATCTTTGTGGTATCTCACTAGTGGACGGGTGGTCAGAAAGCAGTACCTAGAGGAGATCACCAAATGCATAAGAGTATATTTATGGAAAGGTGAGATAGGGGAGGTCAACCCTGCTTCTAAGGTGGGATGGAAGAATATAATCCTGCCCAAAGATTTGGGGGGCTTAGGACTCATTGACCCAGTTGAGCAGGCTAAAGCCTTACTGTTCAAACTTTTTGTCAGAGCCCTTTCTCCAGGTCAACAGCCATGGAAAGTGCTTTTTAGACATATATTGCTGAAAGCCACCCCAGATAGGAAGAAGGGTGCCAAATGGAAGCAAGACCCCCTTTGGGCATTTGCTAACTGCCCTCTCAAGGCAAAGGGGCTACAAGGGTTTTCAGCAGGTCTCTTCAATCTATGGGAACAATTCAAACCAATGCTAATGCAGATTGAGCAAGTGACACCCAGCCAATTCAGAAAACAACTGTTATACCACAACCCTAGAATTAAATTTCAAGGCCAACAGCTCGGGGAAGACAGGTATAAGATTGGATGGAGATGGCTCCATGAAAAGGGAATAAGATTAGTTGAGGACCTGGACATGATTATCATGCCGACAAGACAAGCCACCTTACAGAAAATAATCCAAGTGCTGGGTCCATGCAGAAGAAAAAGAATTGTCAGTGATGTGGGAATAATGCTACAAGCAGTTAAAGATGCATGGGCAGAGCTTACCTACCAGAACCTCCCACTGCAAGAGAAATGGTACTGGATCCCTGTAGCAAATGCCAATAATGTGAAGGAAGTATGGTACCAGCCATCTGAAACTGACAATAGGGGATACAAATTTACAGCAAGTGAGGGAGGCGAAATTCTGGAAAAAATAGTGGCAGACATACAGCACATTCCACCACATGTACAAAGACAATGGAAAAAGATTAGAGTTATTGACCTTAAAGGCAAAACTATGATATCTGACCCAGATGTGGAAAAAGACCAAAGCATCAACCTCATGATTTTCAGAAATTGCAGTTCCTCAGACTTGCATTGGGATCCCCGAATGTGGTACTGGAAGTTTGGGGATGCTGGCCAATTTGATTTCTTCATGTTCACTCCAAAGATGGGAAGAATTATGCAAGCTGTTGAGGAAAATCAAACATCAAAATTATTCCAAAAATAACATTGGGAGTGGAAAGAGACCTCAAGAGGACAAGACTGCTGAAACTTATCTGGTCCAGTGCATGCCAAGCCAAAGTCAAATACTTAATGTGGCTCATGGCGAATAAGAGTGCAATTCCCAGAAGGTACATAAGAGGTCAGCCCCCAACATTCTATGCATGCAAATGGTGTAGAGAACCTGCAACACAAAAACACGTGTTTTGGTCATGCTTGCAAGCTCAAAGAATGTGGAGAATTGCAATAAAGCTGTGGAACAAACTCATAACCACAAATCAGAGTAGTAGCATCACATGGCATATGGTACTAACTGGTATGAAGGAGGATGATATGCAATATCAGCAAAATGTCACAACATGGCACTGGGCAGGTATCAATGATCCTCAGTTTGATGTAACAGCAGGGCCCTATCAAATAAGGGGAACAAGAAATGACCAAGAAGCATGGAATGTGATAAGAGCTTACATATCATGGTCCATTTGGAGAAACTACACAGTAAAGCTGTTTGAAGAAAGAGACATGCAGCATAATATTCTCATGGCAGAAATGTGGACGAATATTGTAGCAACTGTAGCAGCCCAATACACCTGGATCATGAACAAAAAGATCAATGAGGACAAAAAAGAGGAGGAGGCCACCAAATGGGTTGAAATCTGGAGCCCAACCTTTTGTACAATGGAGGAGTCAGACCTCAAGTGGAAATGGACTCCCCCAAACTGGCTCATGAACCTATGAAATCAGGGATATGGAGGGAACCAGTGCAACAAATACTCAAGGGAACTTACCTGCTCATAAGGCGAGCTCCTGACTCAGCAGAAATCCCTCCTCCCAAATCAATAAGTCTGCTCCTTCAGACAAATGAACTTTCGATCTACCACAGAGACCCAAGTATGGATTTGAAAGATTTTTGCAGTGCAAAGCAAGTGAACAAGCTTAAATAGAAGAGTGTATCAGTAAATCACAAGAAAACAAGAAAATAAAAAAGAGGGTTGATCTCCAAGGCCGCAACAGTGGAGCCTTTGCTAAAGAAGCCAACCCCGTGCTGGATACATGACGATCCCCCTTGCCGGATCCAATCCTCGACCCCATCTCCACCAGGAACTGAGAAGAAAACATCAAAAACAGAGCCTTCCTGGCAAAGGGGCTTTTATGCAGATAAGAGCAACAGGGAAGGGGGGAGATCCCAGGCGCATGCGGGCACATGATGCACACGTGGCACCCCATTTGCATGACGAGCTAAGCATGAGGTACTAATCGCATGATCGGGATGAGGTAATGAGATCAAGTGCAGTAAATAGCTAGATCAAGCAAGTAGAGCAATGGAAACAGAGGGTTCCCCATGTAGAGAAGGGCACAGGCTCGATCCCACCACCAGTCAAGATTTTGAGGGGACGCCTCATTTTGCAGGCCATTTTGCATGATATATAAAGGTTGACCTTATCTATAGCTCTAACAAATTCATAACAAGAGGCAGTGGTCGCCTGGAGAAAATGTTGAGCTATGGTGCTCCATGTTGAAGGTTCGAAGCCCAACAAGAAAGGAAAAAAAAAATATATATATATATATATATTATTATCTTTTGTTCCCCAAGGCCCCTAGCCCCGGGGGTATTGTAGTCTTCTAGAATGGGCCCATCTTCCATACAATTAGGGGCACACTAGTTGGCATAGCCCGATGACTAGAGGTCAAGGGCTCAAACCCCTTAAATTTCTATTATCTTTTGTCCCCCGTGGCCTTTAGCCTTGGGGGTATTTTTGTAGCCTTCTAGTGGGCCCATTTTGGACCATACAATCTAGTTGGCTTAGCCCAATGACTTGAGGTCAAGGGCTCAAACCCCTTTCAAGTGTGAAGTGTTGTAATATTGTTGATGGGTCCTCCCCGGGCCGCCCGCCTCTCTCTCTCTCTCTCTCTCATGGGAAAAAAGGAGGACGCTAAGAATGGCGCTAACCCTAAGGCCAAAGGAAAAGGTATTCAAAGATATGTTAGCAGATTTCAAGACCACATTCATGAAGGAATTCCTGAGCAATATAAGAGAAGAATTGATGAATGAAATGAGGAAATTAATGGCATTAGAGATGGAAAAAGAGGTGGAGAAAATTTGTACAGAATTAAAAGGGGAAATTCAGAACTTGAGGAATGAAGCAGACACTGTCAATGCCGTTAGTGGGCAATCCATATCTGTGCAGGCAGCAGTGAATGATGCAGTGGAGGACGCTCTGGAAGATAAAGTATCAGCTATCTTAGATGGACATGAGCGTAAGAATAACCTGCGTATTGTGCAGGACTTGATGAAGAAGACGGTGAGAATACCCAAAACGTAGTGGAGACCTTCCTGCAAGATCATCTGCAGCTCCAACCGAATGTCTGTGATGCATTCCGAGTAGGGAAAAAAGGGGATCAGCCACGGCAAATCATTGTAAAATTTATGAGTAGAAATGACAGGGCGCAGGTGCTTAGGCAGAGAAGGCTTTTGAAGGGGAGGAAAATCTGGATAAATGAGGATTTCACTAAGGAACAGTATGAGGATCATAAGATTGAGATACAAAAGTTCAAAGAAGCCCGTGCCAGTCAGAAAAAGGTTTACTGGAGAAAGGGAAAGGTGGTCATCGATCAATAGGGACTCGAGGCCTTCAGGTTTGGAGTATGGAACATAAACAAGCTGAATGATGCCAAAGCTCAAGGTATGACTCCAATTCTAGATGATTTAGATGCAATTTGTTTTCTGGAAACACATGAACATGAGGAATGTGGCCTGCCGGACTTGAATGGTTTTCAATTATTCTCTTCACTATGGAATGCTCGTTTTGGAAATGGGCCTAAAGGAAATGGGGGGATTGCGTGCTATGTCAGACATGAGTATATCTCAATGCTGAAGGAATTAAAAACAGATCCGCATAACCAGTATATCTGGTTGGAAATGCAAAGAGGTGATGTTAAAATGCATATTGCTATTTGCTATTTTGCTCCCATGGATAAGAAGGCGTATAAAAGGACTGATTTGGACAGTAATGACCCATTCTATCACATTGAGCAGGACATAGTGCATTACCTCTCTCTTGGTGATGTCCTACTAGTAGGCGACTTTAATGCTAGAACTGCAAATGCTCAGGCGCAGATAATAGGGAATGAAGGTGAAATACTGTGGTTTAATGAGTTGGATGAAAAAGAAATGGAGGAATTGGGATGGAGCCGATCTTCCAAAGATACTGCACGGATGACCTCTATGGGTAAGCAATTGCTTGCATTATGCACTAGTTTTGATTTCCGCATTTGCAATGGATTAAATAGATTTCCTGGTTCAAATGTATTGACCTGCAAGGAAAAAAGTGTGGTAGACTATCTGATCGGGAATGAAAGTGCTATTAAAAGTATACGCAGTTTCACAATAGGTGAAGGCAGGGCAGAATCAGATCACAACCCGTTGCTATTTTCTATTACAACAAAGAAGACAGTTACAGAAAGACCTTTGGAATTGTCTGCATCACTTGGATACAGGGTAGACAGCCGAAAACAAGAGAAGTTCAAATTAATGATGGAGAAAGTAACTATGCAAGATCACGATGATGTCTCTGATATGAATGATTGTATTACCAAAGTATTGTTGCAAACAGCTCAGTTATGTTTCCGCTCAAACAGGGCAGCAAAGGGTTTACCGTGTAATTCCTGGTTTGATATAGATTGCAAGCAAGCACGCCAAAAATTTGTTGAGGCACCAGAATGTGATAAAAAACAAATGCTGTTAGAATATAGAAGGATGGTCAGGAGGAAAAAGAGAGCTTATATGAAAGCTAGGCAGGAGAGACTTCTCAGGGAATGGATAACGCACCCAAAAAGCTTTTGGAATAAGATGAAAGTGCAGAAAAAACAGGAATTTAGTTTGCCATGTGATGCGTTGATTAATCATGTGCGTATGTTGTACCATAAACCGGGAATACATGAGCTTTCATCCTTGCAAAATGGCAGCGTGGGCAGCTTTTCTGTGGAGGACATCTGTGATGGTATTAGGCGCCTATCTAATGGTAAGGCAGCAGACAATATGGGCTTAGTGGCTGAACTAGTAAAGTGGGCTGGGAATTCCATTGTGGAGTATATTACTCACATGTTTAATAAAGTGCTACTGCAGGGATTTCCTACTGAATGGCAATGTAATAGGGTGGTGCCAGTACCTAAAGGCGGGAACAGTTTGGATGTGAATAACTACCGAACAATTATGGTAAGTAACTGTGGGCAAAACTGTTTGCTACTGTTGTTGAGAAGAAATTGAGTTCTTGGGCAGAGGAGAATAAAGTGAGAGCCAAGGGGCAAGCAGGTTTTAGGCCACATCACTCTACCACGGATCAGATGGTGACTCTACGTGCCATTGTAGAAAATGTGAAAGGAAAGAAGAAACCACTATTCTTGGCATTTGTGGATTATACTAAGGCATTTGACACGGTGCCGCGTGATAAACTGTGGGCGAGAATGGATGCTTTAAATGTCCCAACGGAATTGAGGTCAGCAGTACGATGTTTGTATGATAAAGTCCTAGTAGAGCTATCTCGGCCATGGATGATATCTGCAAGGATCAGGTACACAATAACATTGGAGTAAAGCAGGGATGTCCTCTTTCCCCTACTCTATTCGGTCTTTTTATAGACGAATTAGAGGATTGGATTGTGTATAATGGTGGTCCAGGAGCTCCTTTGGCTGAGCATGTGATCTCCCTCCTGTTATATGCAGATAATGTGGTCTTAATAGCTAGGACTAAACAGGGGTTGGACACTCATCTTGAAATTCTGAGTGCATTCTGTGATAGAACAGGTTTGGAGGTGAACATATCTAAAACTAAGGTGATGGTGGTTGGCACCCGGGCAAAACATGTTTTCTATTATAAGGGACACCAGCTGGAGACAGTAACTTCCTTCAAATATTTAGGGGTTATATTTGAAAGCAGCTATAGATGGAACATGTGCATTGAGCAAAGGTACAGTAATGGGCTTAAAGCCCTGTGCGCGCTGCAAAAGCTATGTAAGAAGAATCATTTGTGGGATTGGGATATGAAGAAGACACTTTTTAAGACTTTGGTCCAAACCGTTGTACTCTATGGATGTGAGGTGTGGGCTCCCAGTATTACAGCTAATCTGTGGCTCTTGGTTGAGAAACTGCAAAAAAGATTCCTACATTCTGAGCTAGGGGTCAAGTTACAGACGCCCTATCCTATGATGTTAGCAGAAGGAGGCTTGCTTCCGCTAGAATGCGAAGCGATATTGCACTTTGCAGGGTACATTGCTAAAGTCCACCGTGGAGGAGAGGACCGATTACCGCATGTTGCTATGTGAGCCAGTAAGGAGAAGGGATGGTACCATGATGCAGAAGTGTGGCTGAGAAAATGGAACCTTAAAGTGGAAGATTTGTTGGGCAGTAAAGAAGATGTCCGTAAGCTGGTAATAGGTCGCATGCATGGAAAATTGTGGGGGCACCCGAGACTAAGATGGCTTTCTATCGCACATCTTTAAATCCACAACTTACAGGAGCTAGATATTTATCGGATGGGGTATCGTTGCATTTCAGGCACGTGATGGCACGTATGAGGCTCAGTTCACATTATCTGAAGGTAGAGACAGGCAGATGGCATGGGGTACCTAGATCAGAGCGTACATGTGAAATGTGTGCTGGAGAACACATAGAGGATGAGTACCACACTCTGCTCTGTTGTCCATCTTACAAGGATATCAGGCGTAGATATGACATATGTGCTGTATCATTGCTAGATCTGTTTGAGCTCCCGAGTAAGAAAATAGGTAATTTTATATCTGATGTACTTGAGCGTAGAGAAAGTTATACCAGGAGAGTGAGATCTGATAACAGTTACTATAGTGATTCACACTCAGAGAGTGAGAGCAGTACATCCATCGATGATGACGATGGAAATTTATGATGTATGTTGCTTTTTGTCGTCTTATAGGCCTGTTAGGCCTCGACAAGACGTAATAAACACTTCACTTCACTTCTCTCTCTCTCTCCCCCCCCCCCTCCCGGTTGTCCCCATGCCCCTCCCTATTTCCTCTCTTTCTCTTTCTTTTGTTTGCTTCTTGCTCTCTTTCTCTCTCCTCACGTCTCCTCTCAAAAAAAAAATAATAATAATAATAATTGATGCATTGTGTGGCCTTGTAGCCTCTCCTCCCCTTGCAGTAGGGTAGGATGCTACAGCCAAGGCTTTTCAGGCAAAGGGGAGGGTCCCATCCCCTTTGGCTTCTCCTCTCCCTCCCTTAGGGAGATTTAGTGGGACCATTAGGGTCCGATGTGGTACTGAGGATGATTATATTTTATACCCTTCTAGCACCCTGACGGTCCTTAGGTCCTCTAGGGTGTCATGGACCCAATTTTTAGGTTTGTGAGAGGGCTTTTTGCACTCATATCTTGTAACCCTTTCCAGTGGGATGGTGTCCCCTGTCCCCTCTTGGTTTGGTGCCTCCTCTTGGTGTGCTGCGTGGATGCATTTGTGTGTGTCTGACGTCCTCCCCTGTCCTCGAGTAGGTTCCTTAGTCCTAGGTCCCCTAGCCCTTGTGTGTTGCATGGATCAGTGTGTCTGATGTTCTCTCCTTGGGCTGATGGTGATCTCTTCTGGCTTTTGGGTTGGTGTTGCGCATGTGTTCTGGATCCCCTCTTACGTCGACCGTCTCAGGAACATGTGCTAGCTTGGATTCGGGTTAGTTGTATGACTCTACCTACCACATCGAACCCTAGGCTCCCACGGACACCCCATATGAGGTGATTTTTTATGTTGAGAGCCCATTATTGGCCCATGTTTGGGTCCCATGATGTATACGGGGGTGCTGGAGGTACGAAGCCCCGCACCCGCCTTATTGTGCCTTGTGTCGTTGCATCTTTCGTACATGCTTTTCGCATGACAACCGGCAAAAAAAAAAAGAAAAAAAAAAGGTAGTTTAAGCTTAAGTCCCTTAACATGTTAGCCCCTTCTCCCGAGGGAGGAGGGGTAAAGTGACGTTCCTTGGGGTCTAGCTTGGCGACATTTGTCCCTTAACATGTTCGCCCTTTCTCTCCTTGAGAGGAAGGGTTTATTGGCGCTTCCCTTGGACCTTAGTGTGGTGACTTGGCGTTCAAAGGGAGAAGGTCCCATTTCCTTTGACCTCCTGGCTCGGGGGGAATCTTTGGGACCATTAGGATCCGATGTGGTTTCGAGAATGATTACAACTTACGCCCATAGAGCATCCTGAGCAGTCAGTCCTGATTTGGTCTTGGTGTGGTCTTGAGTCCGAGTTTAGATTTCTTAGGTTGTGATGGATCCGTTTTATTGGGGGGTGAGTGCGTGTTTTATGCTTTCATCTTGTAACCCTCTCCCGAGTTTCCCGAGAGTCGGTTCCCTCTCCCACTCCCCGTTTGGTGCTTGCACTTGGTGTGTCGCGTGGATGCCTGGCGTCTGACGTTCTTCTCTGTCCCTGTGCTTGCATTACTTGGTTTGTGGGTACTCCAGTCGAAAGTGTGTTTCGCGTGGATTAGCTCCGTGTGTCGGCGTTCTTCCCTTATTTGTTTGGTAGTGCCTTCTTTTGGTTTCTTGTTCTGGAGTTGGTGTGTGCTCGATGGTTGCTTCATGTAGAGTCTTCGTCCACCTCAGGGGCACATGCTAGTTGTTTTGGGTTCATGCATGACTCCACCCACCACATCGAACCCTAGGATCCAATTCCCAATCCCCCCCCCCCCTTGGTCGCTAGGGCTAAGCGCCAATGGCTTCCCCCCCCCCCACACTTTCCCCTCTTCATGCGCCCTTCATCCCCGCGTCATTTCCCCTCCCGCAATTCCCGCTCAATTTCCCCGCCTAAGTTCCCACGCTCCAGAGTGTACGGGGGGGCCCTCAGGCCCAACCAGAAGTTGCCAAGTAGGCCAACGGCCCCCTGCCAACAGTACTCTGCCCTTTACTGGCAGCCCATCTCCCGCAAGTACTGACCGTCAAGCTACTGGTAAAGATTTGTTTGATCGCAAAAAATAGCGAAGGGATAAGGGCGATATAAGATTTACTGTAGGATTCGAGTTCTTCACCTCTCAAGCTTTCGATTGGGACCAGATTTGCCCCACTTTTGGGCCCAAGTCCGTAAATCCCTCTAGGGTGATCTTTTGTGAAGTTTTCTGGTTGATTGATCAAGGCGCTGGAATCTAGCTCCCAGATTGGAGCTGCCTGGGTTGTCAGCTCTTGGGCGAACTTAGATTTGCCTATAACCGGGGAAAGTCCCCACGAACTCCTTAACAGAGCTCTGATCTAACAGAGGGTTACGCCGAAACAAGGTAATCCGGTGGTTTGGAGTAAGAGCACCGTGAGTGCAAATATTAAAGTTGTGCAGGCAAGGCTTGATAAAGTTGTGCAGGCAAGGCCATTCCACTGAGTGAAGTTTATCAAAAAAACTATTATGGCAAGCTCAAACGCCAGATTGCTAGCACTGAACAAGATAAAATGCAAGCACAAAAAGAAACATGAAAGATAAAAAATGGGTGAGCCAGCAGAGCCCGCGAATCGTGAGCTGCAAATTGTAAATTCGATGGAGGTCACCGCCTCAATTGCTATCAGATCATCCCCAAGAAACAGACATAAAAACAAAGCAGAATCCTCAGGAACAAATCTGCAAAGGGGGGGAAAGAGAAGAATGAGTAAAAGCCCTAGAAACAGTAATGACAATGCGGGATCAAAGGGAAAAGCTTCTGCTGCAAGGAAAAACAAAAAGAAGAAGTCAAGAGCAGAGCACTCAGCTCAACTGTCGATTTCATCCGATGAAGAGCAGGATTCTGACACCTTGATAAAGAAAGGAGAGCAGGAGCCGGCTCTAGAGGATCTCATGTCGGAAGAGGAAAGTGATAATCAACCCCTGGTGCAGCCCCACAAAGGGAAAATCAAAGAGAAACAAAAGGCCCCAGGAAATGAGAAGAAAAAGATAGAGGACAAAACCAAGGGGGTTTCAAGAAGCTTATGAAGAATATCAAGCAGCCAAAACAGCAGCAGAAAGAAATATTGGCAACACTCTAGCTTCAGCAACAAATGAAACTCAAAATGAGGAGAAAAAAGGTAAAGAAATTGTGATTTACAGGCCTTTTGATCTTAAGTCACATTTTAAAAGTTGTAAGCTTGAAGAGGCAATATAAAAAACAGCAACAGGGGCAGGCCCTAGCCAGATCAGACAGCCTCAAAATATGGATAAAAATGATAAGAATGATAAACATGGGGTACAGACTGCAACCCCTGCAGTCAAGAGCTCTGGGGTATTGTCTGCAACCCTGCAGACCAGATGGATTTAAATGGGGTACAGACTGCAATCCCTGCAATCAAGAGTTCTGGGGTATTGTCTACAACCATTGCAGACCAAAGCAATAGAGTACAAATGTGCTCTGGGGTAATGTCTGCAACCCCTGCAGACCTATTTGGCATATCTGGGGTACTGGCTGCAACCCCTGCAGCTCAAAACATTGGACATGAGAAAAGGATTCACGAAATAACATACCTCCAGCTATTCCCTGAGTTGAATGCTGAGCAAGGAAGAAAACATGGCCATGCAGAAGTAGGCCCAAGTCATGACAATAAAGGATCAATTCTGCAAGGGAAAAATCTGGAATTGGATGGAGAACGTATCAATCTCGAGGAAACCACAAAAGATAACAACTCTCATATCCAACCTCATTTCTCAGGTAAGGCTGGAACATCTCAAGACAGCTGTGCCCAGCAGAATAAAGAGCAAATTGAAACTTGCAAAATAAAAGAAGGTGGTAAATCTACACTGTCTCCTCAAAAGCAAAGGCAGCAGGTCCAAACCCCTTCAGTAGATATGAGGAGCATGCTGGAAATCCCCCCACTAGGTATCACATTGAATGAAGCTGATCTGGCCCTTATGGAGATGGAAGTGCAGAAGCTAAAAAACAGTGCAGTCTTGCTTAAGCACTCGAACATCTGGATGCCAACAGAAGAAGTCTTGAGATGGTTTAATGCACAAATGTCAATTGCCACAGGGGTGAGATGTGCTTCTCTAAGCTCGGCACGGTTTGAAATTGTATTAAATGACAGTAAGGAAGTCAAGGGGGTCTTGGATAAGAAAAGATTAGTGGACTCAAAAGGCAACAGAGCAACAATTTTTCCTTGGATGGAGAACTTTGACATGCAGAAGGGTGAAAAGCTCCTGAAGGGGGAACAAGAAGTACAAATCTTACTGTCCAATATTCCTGGAGAATTAAGAATCCCAAGCATTATGAGCAAAGCTGTCAGCAGAATTGGAGATGTAATATATGGACTGGAAAACATAGGTGATCAAGGCATAAGGGGAAAAGCAAAAGTCACAATTAGGGTTGACAACATTGGGAGCATCCCCCAAGCAATAACAGTTGCTGGCAGAACTATAAACATTGAAGTCCTAACATCAGAAGTTGCATGCAACTATTGCAAAGAACAGGGTCACTGGAAAAGGGACTGCCCAAATCTCAGGGCCAAACAGGGCCCAGCTGGATGGAGTGAAGTAAAGAAGACATCTGACATTAAGCCAGCAAAAAAAAGGGAGGCTTGGGACAAGTCAGAAAATGAAAAGGACACTCAAGTCAATCAGGAAATCCAGGAAATACAGGAGAGGGAAACTTCTGGGGATGCAACACAAAGAAAAGCAAAGAAACCTAGAATCACAAAACTCTGGATTAGAAAGGAGAATCAGCAGAATCTGGAACCAAAAGAAGATACTGCCACTGACCTTACAAAAATATTCAATGAAGTTGCCAAGGAGAACACCACCATGGGTAAACAAACTGATGAAGCAGGACCCCAAGCCATTGGAAATTCTGCAAAAACTTCAAAACAGGGTGTAAGTCAAGATGAGCAAAAGAAGATGATCAAATTCACTTTGGCAATAGCACATGAAAGAGACCCCAAAGGGGAAAAATTATGGCTGGCATACAAAAATACAGGTCAGTTCCCACAAATTATGCTTCCACCAAATGAAAAAGAAAGAGCAAGGATGGCAATCAATATAATGTGCAATCAAACTGGATGGCCTCTGAGATCTTTTGGGATAAGAAGAAATGAAATAACAAAGGGGGACTCTAGGTTCATGGTTTTGATTGGGGAAAGGGAATTCAGGGGTATACCTAAGGCAAGTCTCAATTAATTTAATGCTGAAACCCTCAGAAGTAGGGGGACAGAAACTCCCCAATGACAGGTTTCAACATATTAACTTGGAATGTGCAGGGGATGAGCTCGAGAGATAACAGGGTTACAAAGTTGGATAGGCTCAAACTGCACATCAGAGAATTGGAGACAGAAATAGGCAAACTAAACTTAATAGCCATTCAGGAAACAAAGATTTTGAATAAAGATGAAAGGAGAAAAATAGCAAGTGGCAAACATTTCTGGAATCCAGCAACAATCAGAGATGTCAGGTCAGGAGGGGGCACTGCAATTGTCATTGGCCCAAAATGGGAAACATTGGTTGAAAGCCATCAAATCCTCTTCCCAGGCAGAGCTCAGCTTGTAACTATCAAATATGGAAGGGATAGATTGGGTTTTCTAAATGTCTATGCCCCAAGTGGTGAACCAGACTTAAGAATAGAGATGTGGAAAACTATTGCCCCCCTCATACCAGAAAATCTGCAAGGTATCATGGTGCTTGGGGATTTCAACATGATAGAGGATATCCAAGACAGAAATGGGGGGAGTAATGAACTTCAAATGACAGAACAAGAAAAAAGAAATATGGTATGAATTCTGTTTTGACTTGGGCCTCACAGATTGTAACCTGCACGAAAATTTTGCCCCCCACCACCCACATTTCACTTGGATCTCTAACTCAAGAACAGTTCAGGAGAGACTAGACAGATTTTATGCAAATGAATGGTTTTGTAACAGAGGGGGAGGTCTCAAAATCAGCATTGAATATCCAGACTTCTCAGATCACAGACCTCTAGTCTATCAAAGCAGGGTGGAAAATGTTAATGGGGAAAAAAGAATGGCTAGCATCAGAAAGACAATTGCCAAGGACCCAAAACTCCAAAGACTTGCAATGATATATTGGGAACAAAACCAAGAACAGGGGCTGGTGGGATTGATCAAGTGGACTTCCCAAAACTCAAGGCAAATGCAAACAGAGGTAAGAAAAAAACTTTTTGGCAAAGATCTTGCTTTAAGGAATAATCTAGCTGCTGCTATGTGCATAGCTGAAAGGGACAGATCAAATGCATGGGCAAGTGGGCAAGTTCAGAGACTAAAGGAGGAGATCTCAAGGGTAGAACAGAAAAAAATTCTGAACTATTTTGAAAAAAGCAATGTATCATGGCTTCTCAATGAAAGGAAATTATCTCATGCCTACTATACTGCTCTTAAAGGTAAATCAGTGTCCCCTCCCATTTTGGGTTTGAAAAATTCCAATAACCAGCTAGTCACTCACCAGCATGAAATGCAAAATCTAGTTGACTCTTATTTTCACTAATGTGTTTGAAGCAATTCCCTTGACCTCCAGTAGAATGAATGCAATAGAGAAGGTCCTGCAAAAAGTTCCAAAACTGGTTAAGGAAGATATGAACACAATCCTGAACAAGCCATTCTCAACTGATGAGCTCAAAAAGGCCTTGAAGGAACTGAATGAGGAGAAAAGCCCGGGATTGGATGGTATCCCTCCCTCTTTTTTTCTTAAAAATTGGAAGTGGATAGGGCAAATCATTCTTCAATCCTGGACCAATGCTATAAATGAAGGTTACTGGGAGTTGGAATTCTTGGAGGGATGTATCTCATTGGTCCCAAAGAAAGGGGATTTGACAGAACTCAAAAATTGGCGCCCCATTTCTATGATGTGCACCATTTACAAAATATTTGCAAAAACTCTGTCTATAAGATTAAGGGACATCCTCCCTTCAATTATAAGAAGTTCTCAAACAGGGTTTGTCAAGGGCAGACTAATTTTTGAAAACATAGCCACTTTGAAACTTGCCCAAGAATGGGCCATGGAGTCCAGCAGTGACCTAGCAATCATCCTTCTGGATTTTGAAAAAGCCTATGACTGTACTGACTGGTTCTTCATGGAAAGGGTAATGGAGAAGCTGGGTATTGCAGGACAATTCATATCAACGGCATCCATCTTATATAGAGGGTCAAAAAGCAGAACCAGCATAAATGGATGCCTAGGAAAACAAATACAATTACATAGATCAGTAAGGCAGGGATGCCCACTTGCACCAGCCCTATTTATTTTGATGGCAGAAGCACTAGGTCACTATCTGGCCAGCAATGAAGGACCTCAAGGATTACAACTACCAAATCAGAATGGCCACCTCAAGGACCTAATATGGCATGACATGGAGCTAAGAGATTGTGAATTTGCAGATGATACAGTCCTGTTTGTGCATGGTTCGAACAGAAACTTAGAGAAAATGGATAACTGTCTTACCACATTCTGCCAGGCTTCAGGAGCTGCAATAAATTGGGCCAAATCAAATGGAATTTGGGTTTCAAACAAAGAAAGGCCTGATTGGGGGATCAACAAAGGGTTCAAATGGCTGGAGCACAATGAAACAGTTAGATATCTTGGGTTCCAGGTGGGTCCAGATATCAACAAAACAGATCAAGAGGTCCATATGGTGGCTGTAATCAAGAATCACCTGGCCAAATGGGCAAACAAAGGTCTTTCCCTCTCAGCTAGGGCCACAGTCATTAACAGCATCATTCTAGGCTCACTTTGGTACTTCACCAGCGGGTGGGTAGTAAGAAAAAAATTCCTAGAGGAAATCACAAAATGCATAAGAGTATACCTTTGGGAAAACAAATGAGGTAAACCCAGCCTCCAAGGTGGGCTGGAAAAACCTAATATTGCCAAAGGATATGGGGGGCCTGGGGCTGATAGACCCAGTCAAACAGGCCAAAGCCTTACTATTCAAGCTTTTTGTTAGAGCTTTCTCTCCAGGTAGGCAACCTTGGAAAGTGTTGCTCAGACATACACTATTAAAGGCAACCCCAGACAGAAAAAAAGGGGCAAGCTGGAGCCCGGACCCCCTATGGCTATTTGCAAACTGCCCGCTCAAGGCCAAAGGTTTGAGGGGCTTCTCAGCAGGGTTACTAGAATTGTGGGAACATTTCAAGCCAATGCTGACACAAATAGAGCAGTTAACACCCACACAATTTAGAAAGCAACTTCTCTACCATAACCCAAGAATAAAATTCAGAAGGCAGCAATTGGGTGAGGACAAGTACAGAATTGGTTGGAGATGGTTGCACCATAAAGGCATCAGATTGGTGGAAGACTTGGATAGAATTGTCATGCCCACTAGAGAAGCTACTCTGCAAAAGATAACACAAGAATTAGGTCTCTGTTCAAGAAAAAGGATTGTAAATGATGTTGAAATCCTTATCCAAGCAGTTAAGGATGGCTGGACATACCTAGCTCAGCAGAATCTCACTCTGCAAGAGAAATGGTTTTGGAAACCAACTGCCACCACAAACAATGTCAAAGAAGTCTGGTTTATACCCACATCAACAGAAAACAGGGGATACAAGTTTACAACAGATGAAAAGGGGATCGTACAGCAGAGAATAGCCCCAGATATACAGGTCATCCCTCTACAAATTATGAGACAATTGAAAAACATAAGAGTTATTGATCTCAATGGTAAATTTATGTTCTCGGATCCAGTAGTGGAAAAGGATCAAATTGTCAACCTAATGGTTTTTAGAAACTGCAACTCCTCAGACCTTGAATGGGACCCGAGATTGTGGTATTGTAAATTTGGTGAAAGGGAGCAATTTGACTTCTTCTCCTTCACTCCCAAGATGGGCAGAATCATGCTGGATGTGGAAGAAAACCAAACATCAAAATTATTCCAAAAAGCAGAGACTATGGGTGTTCATCATGCTCTTAAGATAACGAGATTACTTAAGCTGATCTGGTCTACAGGACTACAGGCAAAGGTCAAATACCTCACATGGTTGATGGCAAATAAGAGTGCTATCCCCAGAAAATATGTTAGAAGGCAACCCCCAACATACTATGAATGCAGATGGTGTGGCGAGCTGACCACACAGAAACATGTGTTCTGGTCCTGCAACCAAGCACAAAAAATATGGAAAAAAGCAATAAAAGTTTGGAATAAGCTCATAGTTATGAACCAGAACAATAACTTCACCTGGCACATGGTGCTCACTGGAATGCAAGAGGATGACATGCAGTATCAGCACAATGTCACAACCTGGAATTGGGAAGGAGTTAGTAATCCTCAATTTAATGAAGCAGCAGGTCCCTATCGAATAAGTGGCACAAGAAATGATCAGGAAGTTTGAACATCATAAGAGCATACACATCCTGGAGCATCTGGAGACAATACACGACAAAACTATTTGAGGAAAGAGACTTCCCAATAAACATGCTGATGGCGGAGTTTTGGACTAATATTGTGGCAACAATTGCTGCTCAGTGTACCTGGATTATGGAAAAGAAAATCAACGATGACAAAAAGGAAGAAGAAGCAAGTAAATGGATTGAAACATGGAGTCCTACTTTTTGTATCATGAGGGAGACAGACCCAAAATGGATCTGGACTCCCCCAGCTTGGATTATGGATGCATGAAAACCAGGAGAACAGGGGTTAGTGCAAGTAAGGAAAAGAAGACACTATTTAACATCTATCCTTCAGCAAGCGCTTACCATCTCGAACCCCTCCTGGTACTTAGAGCTGGGGGAGTAGAACGGCTTGAAATAGCTCCCCCATCTTGAGGGGACTTGACCCCCTTACAGCGCATCCCAATGGCATTACAGCATTACAACAGAACATCAGAGATAGCAGATAGCATAACAGAATAATAGAGAAACAGAGGAAATAGGAAACTCCACCAGATCTGAAGGCATAGTCTAAGGCAGCACAGAGTTCTCGCAAGAAAATCACAGGAAACATAATCCCCTGCTCATGAGGGCTTTTATAGATCAAGTCCTGGTCGAGTATCCCTGTTCATGATTAACATGTGGCAGCTATTGCATGTTCCCACCGCATGTGAACATTGCATGTGCATACGTGCATCATTAAAATAACAAGATCAGGTTAAAAACCAGGTTAAAGCAGACAGGGCATTTATGACCACAATAGTGGAAGTTTACTAGATGGGTGAGAACCACAAGCAAAGCGCTCCGAGCTAGCAAGACATGGGTTCAAACCCACTCAGGAACCAGCATTTAGTTATGCTCAAGTTTTGATAAAGCTATCCAGATATATCAAACATACCTCTGTAACAGCATTAGCAGGGGATAGCACTGGACAAGTTCTTAATTCCAAAGCCACAGGTCAAAGGCTCAAGCTCACATAGGAACCAACAACTTTTTTGCTGGTCTTTTGCTTCAATGGTCCAGATATCTGGCTCTTCTCTCACTATGCTAACAGCAAAAACAAGGGACAGCACTAGCAAAAACAAGGGACAGCACTGGAAAAGTGCCTGATTCTGAATACAAAGGTCAAGGGATCAAATCCCAAAAAAAAAAAATTGGCCCGCTGGGCCCGCTCCACCTAGTCCCCCAATAAGGGGATAATAAGGGCTTTGTTTGATAAGTAGGCCCAGGGCTACATGTTAGTGCTTTCGTCTAGGCCTCTATGAGGTACGGGTTCGAACCCTACTATTGTGTTGTATTTATAATTGGCGTGGGTGTTGGAAGTGATAACCCAACACCCATGGTGTCCTCTCTCTTTCCTCTCTCCCCTCTTCCCATTTCTCCCTCGCCCTCTCTAGCTCTTTTCCCCTTCTCCTTCTCCTCCCCTTGGCACCCTCTCTCTTCCTCTCCCCCTCCCCCTCCTTTTCTTTATGCTCTTTTTCGCTCTCTCTCTCTCTCTCTTAAAAAAAAAAAAAAAAAAAAAAAAAAAAAAGAGAGAGAGAGCCTTTGCTAGTGTGCCTTAGCACGATCCCCCTTCCTCCTTAAGGGAGGTTGGGGCTTAGTGGCCTCACCTTTGGTGTAGGCTTGGTATTTTAGCCTCTTAGGGGTAGGTCCCTCCTCTTCAGTTCCATCCCTTCCGGGAAGGAACATAGGGACCATTAGGGTCCGATATGGTGAAGAGTATGATTACATTCTTACGCCCATCTAGCATCAGAGGTGAGTTTGGTTAGATGCTTTGTGTGGATGCTTTGGACCCGTATGAGGAGGATGAGTTTGGTATGGCTTGCCTATCTTGTAACCCTCTCCCGAGTGGTGGTTTCTCTCCCGTCTCCTTTGTATGCTTGTACATGGTGTGTTGCGTGGATGCCTAATCATATCTCGAATAAAGTTCTTACTTCAAAATCTATGCATGACAATTTTTGTGTGATAGATTCAGGAGCAGAAAAAAGTGTAGTTTTCAAGTCAAGTCTGCTACAAGATTGTGTGAAGAAAGATGGGCTGGTACAGCTAGGAGATGGTGGAGTTCAGCAAGTTAAGGATGCTGGCGTTCTGGAACTTTTTGATTTGGATGGGAAATCTGTAAAACTCAGTGATGTATTGTGTGTGCCTGGTTTAGTGAGAAATCTAATTTCAGTAAGCCAACTTGTTGATCTTGGATACAAAGTTGTATTTGAAAAACTGGAATGTACGATATTTTAAGATAATGAAATTAAGTTTGTTGGCAGACGTGTTGGTAATTTGTTTGGATTTCATTACAAACATATTCCATGTCTTAACTCCATTGAATGTGCATCCGAACAAATCTGGCACAACAGACTTGGGCATATAAATTTCAAGAATCTTGATATATTAGAAAGGAAAGGCTTGATCACTATGTCTGCAAATAAAGAAGAGAACATTTGTGCTGGATGTATGCTTGGGAAGCAAGCTAGACAAGCCTTTAAGAAGTCAGCTCATAGGTCAAAAAGAATATTGGAGTTAGTTCACACAGATTTGTGTGGACCTATAAATGTAACCAGTATATCTGGATACAAGTATTTTATGACATTTATAGATGATTTCAGTAGAAGAACTAATTGTTATCTATTGAAATCCAAGCTCTAGATGCTCTTAAAATCTTTGTGGCTGAAGTAGAGCTAGAAACAGGAGCTAAGATCAAATGTATTAGATCTGACAGGGGTGGTGAATATCTGTCAGATGAATTTAAATGGTTTTGTGCTTCTAGAGGTATTAAAAGGCAGCTTACTTGTAGATATTCTCCACAGCAGAATGGAGTAGCTGAAAGGAAAAATAGAACATTACTAAATGCTGTAAGATCTATGTTGAAATACTCAGGACTGCCAAATTTTTTGTGAGATGAGGTATTGAAAACAGCTGTGTTGATCCAAAACAGGTTACCTTCTGTGAGCATCAATGGAGCCATAGCTAAAATGCTATGGTCTGGTAAAGCTCCATCTTTTGATAAATTTAAAACTTATGGGTGTTTGGCTTTTGCACAGGTTCCAGAAGAAATAAGGAAAAAGCTTGATGATCGATCCTATATCTGCTATCTGGTAGGTTATGATGCAAATTCTAAAGGATATAGGTTGTATAATCCAACTCAGAGAAAAGTCATTGTTAGTAGAGACGTGGTATTCTCTGAAAACCAGTTCTATAAAACCATTCCAAAAGTAAACACTTCAGGTTGGAAAAACCTAATACTACCAAAAGACATGGGGGGCCTAGGGTTAATAGACCCAGTCAAGCAGGCCAAAGCGCTGCTTTTCAAGATGTTTGTTAGAGCCTTCTCACCTGGTATGCAACCATGGAAAGTTTTACTGAGGCACATGCTATTAAAGGCAACCCCTGATAGAAAAAAGGGGGCAAACTGGAGCCCATATCCTCTTTGGATTTTTGCAAACTGTCCACTAAAGGCCAAAGGATTGAGGGGCTTTTCAGCAGGCTTGCTGGAACTTTGGGAGCACTTTAAGCCGATGCTGACTCAAATCGGACAGATAACCTCCATGCAATTCAGAAAACAACTACTTTACCACAACTCCAGGATCATATTCAGAGGTCAACAATTGGGGGAGGATAACTATAAAATTGGCTGGAGATGGTTGCATCACAAGGGCATTAGGCTGGTTGAGGACTTGGATAGAATCATCATGCCAACTAGAGAGGCAAATCTTCAAATGATCATACAAGAATTGAGACCATGCACAAGGAAAAGAATTGTCAGTGATGTGGAAATACTTCTCCAAGCAGTCAAGGACGGTTGGTCGATTTTATCCCAGCAGAACCTTACCCTTCAAGAAAACTGGCTATGGAACCCAACACCCACCACAAACAATGAAAAGGAAGTATGGTTCAAGCCTGTCATGACAGAAAACAGGGGCTACAAGTTCATAGCAGATGGGAAAGGAGTCATACTGCAGAGAATAGTTCCTGATATACAAGAGATCCCTCAACAAACCTGCAGGCATTTAAAAAGCATTAGAATTATAGACCTCAAAGGCAAGTACACGTTCTCTGATCCTGTGGTAGAAAAAGATCAAAATGTCAACTTGATGGTCTTTAGAAATTGCAATTCATCTGACCTTGAGTGGAATCCCAGAATGTGGTACTGGAAATTTGGGGACAGGGAGCAGTTTGACTTCTTCACTTTCACCCCCAAGATAGGTACATGCAGGCTGTACAGGAAAATCAAACCTCAAAGTTATTTGAAAAAGCAAGGACAATGGGAGTTGATCATACACTAAAGAGAACAAGGCTTCTTAAACTTATATGGTCTGTAGGATTCCAAGCCAAGGTTAAATACCTTACATGGGTGATGGCAAACAAGAGTGCAATACCCAGAAAATACATAAGAAGGCAACCCCCAACATTCTTTGAATGCAAATGGTGTGGTGAGCTGGCCACTCAGAAATATGTGTTCTGGTCCTGCAACCAGGCACAAAAAATTTGGAGAAAAGCAATTAAGATATGGAACAAGCTTACAGTTATAAATCAAAGCAGTAACTTTACCTGGCACATGGTGCTCACAGGAATGCAAGAGGACGACATGCAATATGAGCATAATGTGGTAACCTGGAAATGGGATGGTGTTAGTGACCCTCAGTTTAATGAAAGTGCTGGACCATATCGAATAAAAGGCACAATAAATGATCAAGACGCTTGGAATATTTTAAGAGCTTACACAGCCTGGTATTTGGAGACAATACACAACAAAACTCTTTGAAGAAAGGGATTTCCCAATAAATCTGCTGATGGTAGAACTTTGGACGAACATTGTGGCAGCAATCTCGGCCCAATACACCTGGATCATGGAAAAGAAAATCAATGACGACAAAAAGGAGGAAGAGGCAAGCAAGTGGATCAAAATCTGGAGTCCAACCTTTTGCATAATGAGGGAGCCAGACCCAAAATGGATCTGGACCCCCCCAACCTGGATCATGGAAGCCTAGACATCAGGGGAACAGGGGTCAGTGCACAAAAAGAAAAGAAGATGCATTCAAATACTTATCTGTTAGCAAGCGTCCATTATAGGGAACCTCTCCTGGTGTACAGAGCTGGCAGAGTAAGCCAGCTACAAATATTTCATAATCTCTGCGAGAGTAAAATATCAGCAGTAGCTAGGCCCCAAGATATCAAACAATTCATAGAAGGCGGCAACTCAGGAACATCGGAAGAACACCTGCAGAAAACAAAATCCCTTGCAAGGGAGGTCTTTTATAGAGCAGATCATGTAGAGAAGCCCTGCTCATGGATAACACGTGGCGACAAATCATTTGCATGCCTCTGCTGCATGTGAACTATACATCTACTGCTGCATGTGTTTTCGTGCATGGGCATGCATAAACAACAGGATTCCAACTTAAACTAAGATTTACAAAGTTGTTACTATCAGAAAAGCAGGACTCACAGTTGATAAACAGGAAATATCAGAAGATCTTCGGAATCAAGAAGTAGAGGGATCGATTCCCTTTTGGGGCCAAACCTATCCCATACTTATTTCAATCTGCCTCTATTCTCATATGCCTTTGCAAGTGTTTTAGCATTACAAGCAGGGGACCAGGCTGGAAAGGTCTACTGTTATGACCCGTGTTGTCAAAGGATCAAAAAAAAAAAAAAAAAAATAATATTTGGAGCCCTGTGGGGCCCCCTCCAGCCAGTCCCCCAATAAGGGGATAATAAGGGCTTTATCTGACAAAGAGGCCTCGAGCTACTTGGTACAGCTGTTGCCTAGGCCTCTATAAGGGGGAGGGGGGTTCAAACCCGTCCTATGGTTTGTACTTTTATTTGGCATGGGTGTTGGAAGTGATAACCCAACACCCATGGTGTTCTCTCCCCCCTCACCCTACCTTTTTCTCTCATCCCCTCTAGCTCTTTCCCCCTTCTTCTCCTCTTCCCCAGCACTCTCCTCCCCCCTCCCCCACCCTTTTCTCGCTCTCTCTCTCTCTCTCCAAAAAAAAAAAAAGGAAGTGGTTTCTTTTGCTAGTATGCCTTAGCATGATCCCCCTTCTTCCTTAAGGGAGGTCTAGTGGCCTCACCTATGGTCGAGGCTTGGTATTTTAGCCCCTTAGGGGTAGGTCCCTCCTCTTCAGTTCCATCCCTGCCGGGAAGGAACATAGGGACCATTAGGGTCCGGTATGGTGAAGAGCATGATTACATTCTTACGCCCATCTAGCATCTGAGGTGTTTTTATCTGGTTGCTTTGTGTGGATGCTTTGGACCCTTGTGAGGTGGATGAATTTGGTTTGACTTGCTTATTTTGTAACCCTCTCCCGAGTGGTGGTGACTCTCCCCTCCCCTTTGTATGCTTGTGCGCGGTGTGTTGCGTGGATGCCTGCTCTGGTGTCTGACGTTCCTCTCTGTGCCGTGTGCTTGCTATTTGGTTTGTGGGCTCGCCTGTGTCGAGTGTGTTGCGTGGATGTGTGATTGCATCTGACGTCCTTCCCTTGTTCATGGTGTTGCCTTCTTCTGGTATCTAGTCTGGATGTGTTCTTGCGCATGCTGTGGTCCCCTCTTGCCTCTTTTCACGCCTCAGTATCGCATGCTAGTTGTATTTGGGTTCTGGTATGACTCCACCCACCACATCGAACCCTAGGCTCCAATTCCCCAATTCCCCAATCCCCCCGGTCGATTCGCTAGGCACTGGCGCCAAGGCGCCCTCCCCTCCCCCCCTTCTTCTTCATCGCCCTTCATTTCCCGTCAAATCCTCCTTCCCCCCTTCCCGCTTAATTTTCCCGCCCAGTTCCCACGCTCGTAGGTGTACGAAAGAAAAGATCCAGTGCGACCAAGAAGGAAAACAAAAGTAAGAAATCTAAGGTAGCTGGTGGGACACATTCTGAAACTGCAGCACAAGACGAGACCTCAACTGGCAAGGGGAAAAAAAAGAAAGAACCAAAGCCAGTTCTTAGATTGTCTTACAAGAGAATGGCAGTGAAGGATTTCATTTCCTATCTCTGTTCCACATTGAAGATATTTGTGCCACATAATTACAGGGCTAGACGGCAGGCCCTGCAATTCAGGAGTTCCCTGGACAATATCCAAGATGGTTGTTTTTGTTATTGATTTTGCAGAGAATTATAGTATAAAAATACAAAGGGAGGTTCAGAGCCAGCACTGGCACAATGACCAGATAACAATTCTCGTCCACATCACGTATAGGATAGACAAAAGCTCTGGGATCAGAAAGCTATTGAAGGAAACCCATTTTTACTTAAGTGATGACAAGATTCATAACACTCTTTTTGTGTAGCACTGTCTTAGAAAGCACAATTCATAGTTGGTATCAAATGGAGTAGAATTCTCTAGGCATATAGTTTGGTCAGATGGTTGTTCTAGCCAATTCAAATCTGCCCAGCCATTCTATTTCCTGCCAAGATATCACAATGAGATAGGGAAGGAAATAGTGTGGAATTTCTTTGGGACAGCCCATGGTAAGGGAGAGCACGATGGACAAGGGGCAGTCTTTAAGGGGGCATTCACTAGAGAGCAGCTCAAGTATGATGGAGTGAGATTTAGGGGTGCTGCTGATGCCTGTGAATTCGCAATTCGTTGGAATGAAGGTACCAACAACGGGGACATCAAAATGTATTATGCTTTCATCCGGCCAGATTCTCTTGAGTAGTCTTTGCCCTATGAACTAGCTTTGATGTGCCGAAAATGTTTGTATTGTGTTGTAAGGTGCTGAATAATGCTGTCTGTGAACTGTAATACTTGTTGCTGTCTCTTTGCAGGTACTTTTGGTTAATTGGAAAGGATGATGTTGATAGGACAGACCGGCTGGACTGTGCAAAGGTGGAAGGGACCAAAGAAATATACAGCATCAGGACATATATGGCCAAATCGACCACAAGGGTGTCTCATAGAAGTTTAAGTTGTTTCTGTGGTAACTGTTTGAAGGGAAACTGGTCATGTTGTGTGAATAGGTACAGGTTGAAGAATTGGAAGTATATGACACTGAAGCCTACGAAGTCTACTGGCGAAACACTTGATGACGAAACTGACGAGGCATTTTTTAAAGGTGATGGGGAATGACTTAGTGGAAACATAGAGGAAGGTGACAACTTTGCAGTTGTAGCCGAGGAGGCCAATCAAGAGAATGCAGACTTCTATGTGGTGAAGTGTGTTAAGCCGATGCATATTCTTGACAAAATTGTACATGACAGTTGGGGTCAGACTTTTAATGTCGATGAACATGTGTTGGCTAAGTCCAAAGCTAACTTCGCAAAGACGGACCAACACAATCCGGCCACACCTCGGCCGGTGGGTGCAAACGTTGAGGATGGCAACCCGCACGGAAGTTGATGGTCTTTGGACATAAATGGCGTCTTGCACGCACACAACAGAGGAAAATGGGCCAAAAAATCTTGCCTCCACCTCATTCGAAACATGTTGTAAAAGAAACTACAAATAAGTACCTCATTTGCAGAGCAGGGTATCATGAGTTTGTGGAGTGGGCGCTGCAAAGGTTTGATATTGTGATCTGGAGTGCTTCTCTACTTCGGAATGCAAGGGATATGGTGGATGCATTGTTCCCAGAATTGCGGACCAAATTCTTAAAGGTATATGGTCAAGAGCAGTGCTATGCATGCGAGCATCCAACCAATACAACAAAGCAACTTCAAGGAATTAGGTTGTACTTGATGATTTTCCTGAATATCATGGTATAATTTTCTTGGTAGATGACAGCCTACACAAAGTGTTTCTAAACCCTCCACACACAATCGTTCCTGTTATGCCTTTCAAGGGGCAGGAAGAGGATAATTTTTTGCAGAGGTTTGTGTGTCCAGCATTTGATTACTTGTCTTCCCATACAGTTGAAGAAACAATCTCATAGTTAGACATCACTGATGCATGGTTGCAAAAGGAGACATTTGATGTGCTGGAAAACTGTCTCAACGACTATCTTGTCTCGGCCTGTTATGTCCTCAATGCTCTAGAAGAGGTACAAAGGCAATTGCTGGGCACCATTCCTAAAGACTCTAATCACTCTGAAAACTCCAAAGACTCCTGAAAATACCATTGTACACCTTTTGTAATATATATGACTTACTTTTTGTAATCTTGAGTATTGATTCCAAGTAATGTATCTAATACAACATCAAAATTTAAGATAAAGGTCTTCAAAATTTAAGATAAATGCGGAAATGATGAAACAACTGGGTGAAACCATTTTCAACCTTCATATGGTAGGTTGTCAAGGATCATCTGATAGGTAGCCTCCTCAAGGGAAAACCTGTTGGTGTCGGGAATTTGATTCATCTCAAACTTGATTGCTGTGACATGATGGCTGTATTGATAAGTAAGACCTTTGTTTTGAAGTTGCTCCCAACTACCATCGGGTTGGATAGTATAGTATAAACCAGCCCTGCTGGACTGTGCTGCCATGCTGTGCTGGACTGTGCTACAGAGATGTGCTGGACTTTGTTGAGATCTGCTGGATTCTGCTTTAGCTTTGCTACCCGATGATGGAGAGTGCTGATAGCCATAGTTAGATACATCTGTATTAGTATCTCCATGCCCCTAATGTATTGGCATTTCCCGGCTACCAGTAACCCTTGCAGTGGCCTTCCGTGCTTCATCCTCCCTTTCATCATTAACAACTTGCCTTGTTCTCCTGCAAGCAAGGTGGTGCTCCAATTACCAACTGAAATACAAGGTGAAATAGAACAGGAAAACAATCCTAAACTCTAAATCCTGGATGGCACCTTTTGTATGTTAGAGGTTGTGCTGGCACTCCATTAGTGGCATTGTCTTCTTCATCAGATTCACTAAGTATAACCCTTGGATGCCTTCTTTTTCTGCAGACAAGTTTTTACTCAAACCTAAGTATAACCCTTGGATGCCTTCTTTGTAGAGGCAGCTGCAGAATTTGGAACTACACATAATTGGCAATATCATCAGTACTACTTGAATCTCCCTTAGATTCTGCATGGGTTGGTGTCTTCAGCATTGTGTTATCATGTGCTGCAATGTGCCGCAGACTGCTGATAACTTGTTGTCCAATGTCTATAGGATCTTCTACTGTTACCAATTCAAATTGAGACCCTGAAAATAGGCATGTACCTTTTTTTCCATGTCTTGGCTGTGGACTTTGAACCCTTGTAGACTTGTGCTTTGTTGATCTTGGGGTCCTTTTACTTCTTGGTGTATTAACTTGTTTCCTTTTCCTGTTGCTATCGGGAGTTGTGGCTACATGCTTGTCAACATCAATTATCTCATTCCCAGTTTTGTGAGATGCTCCAGCATATAACACTTCCTGCTTTATTGTTCCCTGCTTCCCCAATTCCTGCACTAACCCTGTAGGAATAGTCTCTGAACACTCGAGGCAGCATGTTTTTTCCATGAGCAAACTGAGGCAGCTCACATGATAATGATGTCCACATTTCATCCGCAGGCTGAGGGTGTAATCACCCTGGAATGCAAGACCATATGTAGAGGGTCTCTCCTCATCTCCAATTGGCAATCTGAATGGTATTGGAGTGATGCTGACCAACTGATCATTTCTCTTGGTCATTTCCCTCAGCTCTGTAAGTGCTGCTGGGCTTTTGCAAGGAGGGACTCGTTATTGACAATCTTAGCAGTTAGAGCAGCCACCTGTTGTACCATGGTTTCATTTATTGGCCCATCCCCCATTTCAAGGAGGGATTTCAACATATACTCTGCCATATCCTTCTCCCTCCCCAAATTCTGAATCTCGACAGAGGCACCTGCATTAGGATCTGAGAGGGCTTGAAGACGTGCAAGATTATCCCTTATGGTCTGCAACTTCTGCTGTGCAGCCGAAAAGAAGGTGCTCTTAGCCTGAGATTGTGCAACTACTTCCTTCTTGGACACTAGATCACTCTGTTGCATTTTTTAGGCATCCTGCACACCTTGGATCATGTTTTTCAGGCGGGCAATGTTTTTCCCATAAGCTGAAAACGCTGCTGGGCACATTGCATTACTCCTGAATGACAACCTCCCTTCTAATTTTACACCAGTGCCCCTTTCTGCTATGCTTTCAGGTGTTGTTGTCTGCTGAGATTTGCTGGGCTCTGCTATGCTCACAAGGCCGCTGGTGCTGGGTTCACTCTTAACCTTGCATAGGCCCTACTTTTTGATGCCACTGCTGCCCAGTTAACCTTGAAATTTTCTGGATCTTGCTTGGCCCTCTGGCAATTGTTGTATGCAAATAGATAGGAAACAGTTTTCCTTACTTCTCTATTCTTCAACCCTTTTGGGTATATCTCGCTCAGCAATTCAATTAAAGCTTCTTCATGCTCTGGCCTTACCTTGTCAATTGAAGTTTTGTTAAGAATGACGCCATTGGTATCCCAAACCTCATTATACTCTGCAGCAGAAATGACATCCGTTCGAAATTGAGAGGGATGTACGCCATCGTTTGGTAGACCGCATAAGCATGAAAGTCCTCCTCTGTTCGGCAATCAACCAAGTCCGATCTCAGGGGCACGTTCCTTCTGGGCAGGAAGAAAGCAAGAAAAACAAATTAACAAGGCACATTAAGCCCATATCAAAATTGTCTTACGTGCATTTTGTTACCCTACGCATGGCATCCGTTAGAGTTACTGGCTGAGCCGGCGGATTAACAACCTTCTTCACCATAGTCGTTTAATTTTTGGAATGCTAGACCTCTGAGTGTGGAAATTCTCAAACTTTCTCCGCGGGCTTTTTGGCCGGAGTAGCAAAAGTTGGGGACAGACGGTTGTAATTTACAAATTCAAAACTTCGTTTCCCTTGGGGTCACATTCATTACGGTGGGCGGTAAACAGGTGATGATTAGAACGGGTACGGTCTATATGAAGTGACGGGTATCAAATAGGTTAGACTATCATTGCTGAAGGGTGGAAAAAAATAGTCTGAAGAGCGCTGGTGCTGGGTGCTGGCCCACGTTTATTTGATACCCACCAGCATACTTTTGCCCTGAGGCAGGTCAGAGAGGCGTCCCCTCCCCGAGCATGATGGACCCCTGGGTGTGCTAGAGAATGCGTGCCCCCTCAGTGAACCCCGCGTTCGTACCCGACGTACTCCCCTAAATCTAAAGGCTGGCTCACCTGCCCGTTCGAGTCCAGGGCACCCACATACTTTTGGCATGACACCTGCGACCCAGGAAGTGTCAGACCCATACCCGGCCCTCTCCGTGACCGACTATAAGCCTAGCACAGGAGTCCTGTAGCTGCTCTAGGCAAGACCCCACCCCCGATTCACCATCATACTCGTTATCTGGTGTTGAATCACATCATAGCATCCACAGCCAGGTGGGCTCTTATGCACAGGCCGCAATTACTGGGAGTTAAGAGGTTCTAGCTAGGAACATCAGTAAACCTAGATACCTTTCAGGTCTCTACCCCCCCAAACCCCATACAATACGGGAGGAACAGAAAGAGAGACAGAATCAAATACAACATCCATCATCATCATAAGTAGATCATAGAATGGAATCTAATTATCCATCTACTCAAAGAAGGGTTAGAATAGCACAGAACTACCTAAGGACTAACTTGTGTCCTGGCTGGACCCATTGTCTCGAAGAACATCCCTAGAACTGGTCAGGTGTTAGGTTGCAATAGCTCCTTCCTCCCTCTACCCTTCCTAAACTCGAATTTGGGCCAGAATTGAGCTGGAAGCTCAATTTGCCACCCAAAGATGGCAACCTGCCCTTGGCTAGTCAAATTAGGCCAAGTGGCACACTCTAATTAGCCTCCTTGGCTAATTAATACCATTAGTTGGTTTATCTAAGTTAGTTTAATGACAATAATCCCTTTTAGATTAATCCCCAATGGTCCTAATACCTTGGTGACATGTCAGGTTAGGTATACGTATACCGTATACTTACATGGAACGTCACATTCTACCCCCCTTAGGATAATGTTGTCCTCAGTATTAAGGATCGGAGAGAGAAAGATTAATAAAAGAAAAGGAGAGTAGTCACTTTATTATAAAAGATAGGAGATTACAAGAAGATCATGAATGATCAAAGTCTCGGACCTGAGTCCTTTCACACCATAACTTAGAACACTTATTATGCATAACAACAAGGTCCTCAGTGGACCGTAAGGAACAATATAAAACACAACATGACTCATAAGGTGAGTCATCAGAAAACTGCAGATGCTGCTGGATGCACTACACACCTGCAGGATTACAGTACATCAGTACTCAAGATAATTATATAGAGTTGTGGTTGAAGGGACCACCCCCTTCATATACAAAAAAGAAAACGGAAATGAGGGAATGCTATAATGCCTAGGGCTTGCAAGTCGTCGCAACATAAGGAATGGCAATGTTCCTATTTTAGCCGTAGATGGTTGCATCCTAATATGCCTAAATGCAAATCCTCCCCCTCCTAGGATGCGTCTACCCCAACCCCCTCTGCATGATCCCTGTCAGATCTACTGCACAACTACATATTATTGGAGTTGGAGGCGATAGCATCGTGGATGATCCGACCCTGGCATTGTCGCATAAAGTCAGGATAAGCCTTGTCAAGGTCTTGTTTAAGCACCCAGGTAGCATCCTCAGTAGGTAAGTGTTTCCTCTGAACCAAATATTGCAATATCTGGATTCTTCTGGTTTGCTTATATGCTCTGTCTAGAAGAGCCTCTGGAACAATTTCCAACTGCTCGTCCTTCATCTCCAGAAGAGTTGGTGTACTCAAGAATCTCATGAGGATCCGGGGTGTGCTTCTTTAGAAGGCTTACATAGAAAACCTTGTGGACCTTAAGATGAGCTGGCAAATTCAACCTATAGGCTTGCGGACCTATATGTTCGATAATCTGAAAAGGTCCCACCCATCGTGGTGCCAATTTCTTGTAATTCCCAATTTTAAGCTTGGCATGCTTAACCTTAATCTTCAACCATACAGATTCACCAACCTGGAACTCACGTGGTGTACGGTGTCTATCGGCTAAACTCTTTTGGTGAATTCGTGCTGCCAATAGATAGCCACGTATCTCCTCTACCAAAACTTGCATATCCGTAAGCAACTATTGTGAAACTGCCACTTCGGAAACTGGATTATGCCACGTATCCGGAGTAAGGCACTGATAACCATAGGTGATCATAAAGGGAGACATCCTTGAGGACTCCTGTTTAGTACTATTATAGGCAAATTCTACTAGATGAATGTAATCTGATTTGCTCTTGCTTGGTTTCAAAGGACGCAAGCCTAACAATACCAGCCACCTGTCTATGTTGAATAGCTTTTTCCAGGCTACGCAAGGAGATGCAGTGCATAATAGGACGGATTGCATTACCTGATATCGTAACATGGCCCCATTTGCTGCGTTGAAGGTGACTGCACGCTTCTCACAATCCATATTTGCCTTTGCTGCTGCCAGGAATTCCATTCCCACAATCAAGTCATACTTTCCAATATTCATAAGCTCAGCTTCCAAAGTGACGGGTGCCCCTGGTAATTGGATATTCAAATTAACACGACGGCCTTGAGTGTGGCGAATAGCTCCACTAGCCAATGTGACTGGTCTGGGTTTAGATTTCAAAAGAGATAACTGCAGAATTTCAGCTAACCTAGGGGATGCAAAATTGTTAGAGATGACATTGGGTTGACAGTCGGCCTGATCGGTCTTAACAGCAGCAAAAATGTGAGACTCACCTTGTATATAGTCAGTGGGCTCCTCCTCCGCCAGAACTGGGAGTTCACAAAAAGGTGTCAGTTCATCCCAATCTAACTCTGCCAGGGCTGCCTGAGCTGCCTGAGTGACGTATGCACATTCCTGCATCCGGTGGCCTGGGCGGAAGCAATGGTAACAAGCCTTTTCGCGTCGTAGCTGCTCTCGAGCCTCTCGTGGAATAGACTGGAGAATCTGCTGCACTGCTTGTTTGGGCCGCATGTCTTATCAGGAATATTGAAGCTGATCTTCCAACTTCTAATAAGGAGGCTGTTGAGAAGGGCCCGGACTAGGAGAGCGGGCCTTATATGGTACATATATGGCTTGGTTTGGCTTGCATTTGGAGGTCGCGGGTAGGGGGTCGTCTTCTGTGTGTCCTCCTCCAAACTCAAAGCTTTTGCCTCAGCCTCCGCTACAGTCTTGGGGTCAATGGCATGGCCCATCCTCCTCAAAGTGGGTGACAACCCCTCAACATATCCCTTGGCTCCACGACGTTCAGTGACTCCTGGAACATAGAGGCGAAGGCGCATGAATTCATCTGTATGGGCTTGGACTGTCATGCCACGCTGCTCCAAGTGATAAAATGTCTGTATCTGCTTGCAGCGATGTGCTCGAGGAACATAGTGGGACTTGAAGGCCTTGGCAAAGAGATTTACAATGTCCCCTTTTAAGCCCATGCGAGCGTGCATACCCTTTCCACCAAATCCGTGCAGACTTAGTGAGATTGGTGGTAGCTACTTTGCCAATGTCCTTGTCCGTCATTCCATAGGATTTGCCAAATTCTCGCATCTCGTCGAGCCACGATTCCGCATCCACAATGAAGAATGGCGGTGATGTTTAGATCGTGTCGGCGTAGATGGGGCCACCTCGGTGACCGGCACCTCTGGTCCCTCTTCTGCCATGACAGGGCCTATAGGCCTTTGCAGGACGTATTGTTGGAGTTGCGCCATTTGGCACTTAATGATAATTCTGTTCAGGCGTAAGGCGGCCTGGTTCCACGGGCGTCGCCCACGGAGGGACGTGCACCGTCTAAAATATCAATAAAAAGAGAATGAGCACAACATCCACACATTTGCTTTAATAAAATAATGTATAAGGAAAAGATTTATCATTAAAGTAGACGAGAATTTACATTTAAATTAAGTCCCAAAGAACGAACAGGGTTGAAAGTGTGTCTTATACAAGATGGTTATATATGATGGTTATACATTGATTCCCCAAAGGGATACAGTATATAATCAATATAGTCCTCCCTCACTGAGCGCACTAAGTTATACTTTTGCCACGCTTGGATGATCATATCCTGGTATGCTAGGGTTGGATTTATAATTAAAAGATTAAACAAGTCGTTCATCGCGCCGTAAAGTTGCCACAGACGATCGTCAATATCGTAGAAGGCGTCCACATTGGTGGACTCCCAATAGTCCCAACCCCTCTACATTTTGCGTTGTACATTGTGAACGGCCTTGTCCTGAAGGAGCATGACAATTTCCCACCTGTTGGCGGAGTTTGTCCCTATAATAGGTGGTATAGAAGATACTTAATTAATAACTCGAGGCGTTACATATGAATGATTAAGAAGGAAAAAGGATAATAAAACAATGGAACTATAGTTTGTATTAATAAATCAGCACAAAATTGCCTATATGAGTAATACATATAAGAATGGCCAACGACCGAACAATAGAAACCAAAATTATGCTCAGGAACTAGGTCCTGCATCCTGATCCATGTCTGTAGGAGGCTCTGGTGGTTGTCGCTGGCGGAGCAAGGCGACACCGGGACTGATCTTAAGGGCGGCTGCTGATGCAATTGCGGGGGGAAATGCAGTAGCCAAGGGTGCGGCTACAAGCAACTTCATGCTCATCCAGGCGGCGATATCCTGGCCTAGAGCAGCAAGTGCTAAATCCCCGATTTATGAGCACCACAGCATGAAGATTGGAGGAGAGCTTTCTATGTCTGGCCATAGCGGACAAAACCTTTAGTGCCCAAAAATATGCCTCAGCCTCTGGAGCGAGCGCTTTGGCAAAGAATAGCACTTGGCGTTGGCGGAAAGCTGAAATCAAATTGCCATAGCCAGGTCTAAGACCCTAGTGGCGAGCCCCCTCACACGATCGTGGTATTTATCAACCACTGTCATGTTTGAACAAAAAGAAATACACGAGGTTTTTGTGGACTTAACGAATTTTTTAGTGAGTGTCATGTTAAAATCACATTGAGAGAAAAAATATACGGAGTTTTTTTCACTTCATGCTGGTTCAAACATGACGGTGGTTGTTGAATAAGCCGCTCGCCCCTCACAACGCACACACTGCGGAAATAAGATCTAGAAGTCAAAATAAGGGGGATAAGCAGAGATTCTTATAGAAAATAATGGGCTTGCAAATTCATGAACTGGGTCCCATCGGCTAAGTGGCGAGCTGCCCAGTAAGATAGGTATTTTGGTAGGGGGAATGTCCCTGGGTAGGACATTACGCGGGCACTGAACACAAGACAAAGAAATGTAGATTCAAATTGTGCATGTTCTAGCATGTATAGACGAGTTAGGGAAGAGAAAGCGTTACGGCCGATAGGCCGCCGCGATAAGTTTCTTGTAAGAAAATAATTGATGTCCAAAGTTCCAATCAACTTGTAAAGATCTATATACAAACACACCTACACTCTTTAACTTTATCAATGACTCTAGGCTCTATACACTCTATAATGAAGAAAAATAAGTCACCATAAAGATAAATGTGACTCCCAAATGAAATGTGAAGGCTGCATTGTTTTCTTGTGCCTCATACTTCAAGTTTCTTTCCTCTCAGGGTTCTTACCCCTTTCTTTCCTTTCGCTATGTTGTTAGTGTTGTGCATAGGCTCTTTAAACACTTCTGCAAACCCCATCCCCATCCCCAGCCTCAAGCCTACCCTACTACAAACACTTCACAACTAAAGAGGAAAGACAAATTTAAACATCTAACTAAACATTTTCCACCATTGCACCATCGCTTATAGTATTCTCCCCATATACTTATAAATGTATATTTGGTACAAGAACTGAAAGAGAATCATCTGGCACTATTGTTCGACTTTGTCGAGCAACTATCTTGTATCTCAGGTAGACAAAAACATGCAAGCAAACTCATCTGAGTTGGAAAACTGGAGCCTTGCATCAAATCACGAGCTTAAGAACTAGTGCAAGGAATCTGTATGTGTAGTTTGCATTAATTCTAAGTGCAAGCACCTTTCAGTTCGTGTCTTCATGATCTGATGACGGATTTCCCCACATCCTCATCATCGACCTTCAAAGGCAAACATGGGATCAAACAGGGCTGCTGCAAGGCAAAAAACCAGGAACCAAGAAAAAAAAAATTTGAAGGAAAAAAAAGGACGAAAATTTGGTAATGAAAATTTGATAAAGGAAGTGTGGAAGAAAATGTAGAAATATGGAAAAATGGAAAAGATGTGGAAGATAAAAAGAGGGTGCACCACTTTATTCAAGAAGGTAATACAAGAAAGCTTCAAGACATCTTGCATGGGGGAAGAGGTCTCACTCTGACACCATCTTCCCAGGGCTGCCACTACCCTTGCTCCATGTGAGATTCTAGAGCCCCAAGAGGAGGAGAACAAGTCCCCTCAAGATATTTATAATTTTTTTGATAAATCTTGGCCATCCACTTGGCATGACCTTGACACTCCTTTTTTTACACCTCATCAATCCTTTGTTTTTTTGTCTTCTTCTTCTCCATAACAAAATTTGTCTTTTTGTTTATAACACAACTTAATATGGGCCCTTGGATTCTAACAACAAGCACAAATGAATCTGGACCCTTGATCTTCACCCCCCCCTTTAGACCTTGATAGTGTTCTTCTATGTTGACCCCGATTTTGCCAAAAATCGGGTCAACATCTCGCACAAACAAAAAGATGTGGCCGGTCCCCTCGGCCACCGACTTCAACACTTTTCATATTTAAGTACAATAAGTTAGTCTTCTTTGGCACAAAGAAGAGCTTAAGCTCGGGGGTTTCTTGGGTCCCACCAAACCTATTAAAAAAATGGGGGTTTTAACGGACCCTCCAAACCTATTAAAAAAGATAATATTTTGGAGTTTTTTAGGTGTACTCCAACACCAAAATGTAACTTGTGCCATAGGAAAGATTTTGAAAAAATGATGGTAGCATGTGGCCTTGGGGTAGGGCTTAAAAATGCAAAGGGGCTATGTCATAAAGATATTGGGAGATGGTGAGATAGAGTCGCACAAACAAAAAGATGTGTTGCTAGCCAAAGTGTCCAACAAGGTGTGTAATGAGGCAAAATTGATGAATGTTTTCACAATAGATAAGTACTTATGAGGCAAATGAAATAGCAAGACAAGATGTGGGGAGGCTATAAAATAATAGGGCAAGAAAATGATGGTATGGCATGGGCAAAAGAAAGGAACGTGGGCAAAGTGGCAAGATTAATAAAGAAAAGGGTAGTCATAAATATAGGCGGAAAAAAAACAAAGTGGGAGAAAAAAAAGCAATGGCTAAAAAGGGCAAAAAAAAAGGCAACGTGGCAAAAACTTAGAAAAAGGCAAAATTCTTTTCTTTCCATGGCGGCAGTGGACGGTGATGGCAGAAGGCTTCTACTTTTTTCTTCTGATCATTTTCTTCTTCTGCAGGGCACGGCTATGGCGGATGGCTCTTATTCAACACGGTTTTTATTCTTGATTTCCTTTCTTCTGTAGATCGGCAACAGGCATCTTGCTTCTATTCTCCTTCCCATTTCCTTGCTTTCTTGCTCTCTTGCAGGTTCAGCGCAAACACAGAGCTAGCGGGCTTGGCATTCACATTTCTTTCTGCTTTCTTTCCTCTGCAAACTCTGTATGCAGGCTTTGTATGCAGGCTTTTTGTCACAGTTGGGTCTTGGCAGCTAGCAAGAAAAGCAAGAAATAGATAAAAGAGTTGATTTTTATGGCAGAGAACAAAAAAGGCTTTGAAATTCGTGGAGGGCTGGCTTCTTGCTGGCTCTCCCAAAATAATAATAAGCAGCATCCTTCTTCCTGTCACTGAGATGCCTTGTGCAGTCCAACTGTAGCAGAATCTTGGGCGCTTGCAGACTTTGACAGCAATAATCAGAGGCCGCTTCATCCTTCTGTTATTTGATCGGAAAATCCGGTAGCTTCTGAGGCGAAGGCAACAGAGATAGTAAGCAGAGCATCTTTCCTCTCTTTCTTGCAAGTCAGCAGAGTCTTTGGCGATAGTAAGCAGAGCATCTTTCCTCTCTTTCTTGCAAGTCAGCAGAGTCTTTGGCGCTTTAAAAAAAGATGGCAAAGGCAATAAAAAGGAATAGACTGTGGTAAAAATGGCAGCATGATAGCAGCACCAAGAATGTGATCCCGGGGAGAAGTAGGATCTCGGTAGAACCTCCATGATGATGACGGATTTCCCCACATCCTCATCATCGACCTTCAAAGGCAAACATGGGATCAAACAGGGCTGCTGCAAGGCAAAAAACCAGGAACCAAGAAAAAAAAATTTGAAGGAAAAAAAAGGACGAAAAATTGGTAATGAAAATTTGATAAAGGAAGTGTGGAAGAAAATGTAGAAATATGGAAAAATGGAAAAGATGTGGAAGATAAAAAGAGGGTGCACCACTTTATTCAAGAAGGTAATACAAGAAAGCTTCAAGACATCTTGCATGGGGGAAGAGGTCTCACTCTGACACCATCTTCCCAGGGCTGCCACTACCCTTGCTCCATGTGAGATTCTAGAGCCCCAAGAGGTGGAGAACAAGTCCCCTCAAGATATTTATAATTTTTTTGATAAATCTTGGCCATCCACTTGGCATGACCTTGACACTCCTTTTTTTACACCTCATCAATCCTTTGTTTTTTTGTCTTCTTCTTCTCCATAACAAAATTTGTCTTTTTGTTTAACAACTAACACAACTTAATATGGGCCCTTGGATTCTAACAACAAGCACAAATGAATCTGGACCCTTGATCTTCACCCCCCCTTTAGACCTTGATAGTGTTCTTCTATGTTGACCCCGATTTTGCCAAAAATCGGGTCAACATGATCATATCAAAATCACCCCAACAATGCAATGCACTCGTCAATCATGAAAATCTTTAGTAACACGGATTAATAATGTATCACATAGCTCATTTAACATTTGAATTTACAATACCTTCTAAATGTCATTGTATAACCCCATCACATAGCACTAAAATTCACGCCCTTTCTCTCTCTAAATGTATAATTTCCACTAATTTTAAGCACTAAGCAACTTCTTGTTCATATTTTAACAAATTCCAAAAGACAATCATGTCAAAATAAGTCTCCTCAAAAGCAACTACTCTATCCCCACACTAACCATCACCACACTCTGTCCGAGGTGCTTTATGAGTGGGATGTCATAGATTGATGTTGATTGGCTTCTTCAAATTGGGGCTTCCAATGCTAGCGAGTGCTCTGAGGGCAAAAGTCGGCCAGTTCTTTTGGTTCGGCCTATAACCCTGTTTTTGAGTTTGTGAATCTAGTTCTGGCAAAGCTACTCTCGATGATCACTTGAATACTTCTGAAGCGGCAGTAGGTAGAAGCAACAATTTAGGAGCCCTGTTTATTTTCAAAGGGGCAATTTTTGGATGGCAGATACTATTCTTTTGCCCTCTTTTTCTTTATGGTTTTGAATTATGGGTCCTGGCATAGAAGCTTGTTGAAGTTACCTAGAGAAGAGACGTGTTGCCATCTATCAATGCAGGGGATTCAATGAATAGTGCTGATCTGACCGATAAGAATAGGGCTGCAAATCCAGGTATGTCATGTGGTTTGCCTTGTTTCATTTGGATTAGTAAACATCTCTGTTTTTAATCTGGTCTATGAATCTTTGTTGGATGTTCGCAGTGTAAATTGGCATCAACGAAGTTTCTTTTCCCTTTACGTTTGAACCTTTTGATATAATCGTGTGATGATTTGAACTCTATTCGGGCATTAAGAATAAGATCTGATAGATCACCTTTCTTCCAACAGTATTAAGGAAATTTTAAATGAATAGGAGTAGGAGTTTTTGTATATTTTCTATTTGGTTATTGTACTTTAAATGTTTGCTCACCTTGGCTTCAGTGTCGAACCTTTTAATTCTCTCACCAACACATTAGTAGGTTTTAAATCTCGACGAATAACGTTGGCGCTATGCAAAACTTTTATACCTTTAGCAATTTGCTCTAGTATGTGTACTGCAGCATGCAAATGCCATAAGTAACTCCGTTCGAAGTCTTTTTTGTGACTGTTCTTGCTTCTTCTACTCTGATATTAGCTCCTTGAGCTCCGATCCTTGAATCTACTGGAGGCAAGAATCAATGAGCCAAGTTTGTCTCTTTTTTCGATGATGATAAGCGGCCCTGCTAGTTTTTTGTCTGTTTGCAACCAAGAACATTTGTGACCATGAATCAGAGGTTGGTTTTTAGGCTTCTGTTCTTCTCACAGCATACTGGAATTTGTATATGCATACTGGAAATTGGACTTGCTGCCATTATGATGCTTATTGTGACCCTGGCTTAGATCCTGGAAGTAGCTCTTCCTCACTGCCTGATCTACAGCTTGATGGCAGATGCTTACCTACTAACATTGCACCAATGGGTCCATCAGGAATGGAACTTCTGAAAGCGGAATAGTGCGAGAAGTACAATTGGCTCCAAATTCATGCATTGTATTTTTGAAATCCCTGAAATCGTTTGAATTTAGTTATGGCCTTCTTGCTAACCTATCTCTGAGCAAGTGCTGTGATTTGGGATCAACTACCAACCTTTGGAATTTAAAACGACTATTTCTATACCAAGTCTCATGTCTCAAGCACTCTCTTGAGCTAGCTTTGTCATACATACCAATTAAACTCCATCTTTTGTTTGATCTCGGCATGTATTTGCCTTCCTCTTTGCATATCTTTGAGCATAATAGGAGTACCTTGTGCAAGGCCAAACCTGCTTCCATTTACAACATTATGTTCCTGCTAGGTTATATATTGATCTTTCTGCATAATTCTATTTTAAAGAGCTAGATCCTATTTGAATGCGCTGAGGTGTTCTAAGCTGCAAAAATGAATAATCAGTGCCGATGTCCTAAGTTTCAGAAGTAGATTCTATATTCTGATTAAATGCCTTTGTAAGCAGTGCTGGGGTTTAATCCAACGTTGTTTACACGCATTTCTTAAGTCAAGTTGAATAGAAAAGCCTGCTGACTTACTATGGAACAATATATGCTTGACATGTTTCTAGTAATGCTGTAATGTTTCAACATGACAATCATGGTTGCAACATGTTTGGAGTGTTAAAGTCACAGTAAAGGACTCAGTAGAGGAGTTCTACTATTATTGTTGATGACCGACCACCTTTGGAAAAGTAACGTATCTTTTAGGAGCTCTGATTTCTATGGCTGGGCATTCTTTCTTGTCATCTGAATAAGCAGTATAGTGCTTCTTTCTTTATTTGCATCTTGAACATTATCAATGGGATGTTCAATGTTCCATTTCCGAGTCTGTTACTAGATTTTATCTCCAATGTTCTGTTCTGAGTCTTTGATCAATTGGAAGGTAATTTGTGAATGACTGCTGTCTTAAACCAATAAGCACGTCTCTGCCCCAGTTTCTGGCTTCTTTAAATAATAGCTTCACCGATTTTCAAATTAACATTTGGACTTAACATTTGGGCTTCAATTTTTTGAATTTGTCTATTCTTAGGCCTCTTTCTTAAGATCTCCACTTCCTTTTTCTGCAGCTTAATTCCGAACTCCTATATGTTCATCCACAATTTTCTCTGTACGAGCTTTTTATTGCCTTTTAATATCAGTATTAGCATTTTGATCGGCAAGGAGCACCACACAGGGTTGCGCAAATTTGAGAGTCCAGAAGTTGTATTTTTCTGTTGCCCAGCAAGCAACACTAGGCAATTTTTCCAGTCATCATATAATATTGCAACAGATAATATATTATTGCCATGTTTCAAAGATTCTAATGTCTTTCCAAACATTTGGAAGACAAAAATTACATTTTTTATTTTGTAACTAGAAAATAGCGCTAAAAGTAATCAAACGTGCTTTTGACTAGTTATTATTATTATTAATATGAATTTTCATTAAATTATTGTCCACCAAGAAGAAAAGGCCTAAAGGATGGTTGCCGAATCGATTATGAGCTTCAAATCGATACCTTTAAGCAAAAAACTGCCTCTTTTTATCAATTGGTGGTAGATCAATTGTAAGGTGAATTTGCTTGGATCAATTCTAAGATGAATTTGCTGCATGCTACAAAGCCCCTTCTCAATCCGTTGATGGAAAGGGCATAGCATGAAATACAAACAAAATCGGAGGGTATTTAAAGAAGTTCTAAATTCTACATATTCACCAGGGCCCAAAACTCGAGAATTTTGTGAAACGGGGAACGTTTGGGAGTCTTTTCTTCTAGGTATCATCGATAAGTGTCACTCTTTGCTTCAGGCCGAACTTTATGGCCCTTTTGCCTTGTGATGGCATTAGAATCCCCATTCAGTGGCCTCGTGGCATAAAGAACAAAAGATTAATGCATCTTTAAATAAAATATTAGGAATCATGCGAAGCACCAAATTTCAACCCAGCCACATTGCCACAACCTGATATAATGTAAGAAGGTCCATCACAGAATCTGTTAGTGCCTCTGTTTCACAATCAGCGAACTGGATAATGCTGATGAGAGGCACTTCGTTGTCTGCTTACTTAATGCATGCAATGAATTGATGTTATGCGCTGTTTTATGCTTGCACAATCTCCCGAGCAGCGTTAAGATGGCAAAGCTGGGCTGTGTGACTCAAACCGTGATAAGCTATGCAATTTTAAGGATGCTGGTTGGAAAGCACTGTCCTGCTAACATATCATCTTAGTTTGAACACATCACACAAAGTACACAGGGTACATCGTTTCCTATGTCTGGGGCCTTTGGCAAGCACTGAAAAGACGCCAAGTGATTACAGCCATCACAACTGAGGCAGCTAGTTCAAACCCGACAATATGAAAGAGATCCCATCTTAAACCTCGCTGTAAATAACTGAGGATGACAAACGGGACGTAGCATAATCAATAATCTTTTTATAGCACAAATCAGCACATACAAAGAAAACACACCTTATAATGGATGGCATGGTAGCAAGAAGCCCTGCGCTTGCATATATTATAGGGACCAGCGCAGCGGGCTTTGTCTTGCGCAACCACATCAAAGATCCCAATGCTGCAAATGAGATTGTCAATACCTGGAAAGCACGAGAGTTATTGAAATTAGTCAAGCATTCCTGAGAAAGAAAACCACATGGAAGCCCAAGGAAAACAAATGACAAAAGTTTAACATAAAGGACTTGCACAACTTTTTGTGACCTTATAAGCTATAACATAACCTGAACAAATGACTGGGAATACAAAATATAATGGTTAAGCCGCTTATAGATAATGAGTGAGATTAAACATAAAACAATACTACATAAATAAGCAAGGTTTTGGGTAAGTGAAATAACCAGATTTGCATTTGCCTCTACACCCTCCAACAGATAATTCCATGTAAACTCCAGGCCTTTTGCACCAACCCACAATGGTGCCAATCTATGCAACAAAGAGTCGGCAAATGCCCATCCTAGACAAACAATCTCGTCACCAATTGGAATAATTATAGAAATGGACATGCAAGGATATAGATAATAGACACTCACCAAGTCCAACAGCCTGAAACTTGTGGTTTTGTGATATATTTCTATGAGTTAACTGGGTAAGCGCAAAGTACAATCCCGCAACATCCACAAATCCTATAAGTGCTTTCAATAATTCCTATGAATGAAAAATTGAATAAATCCATAGCCAGACATGCTTTCAACTGAAAAACGACTGAAACAAACAATAAAACCATACAATCTAAAACAAAGTATTCATGAGTGGTTTTAAAAGGAAAACGGAAAAATGACAGATCCCTAAATAAAGATGTCAACTAACCTGTGGTAAATCAAAACCATCATTTTCTGAAACCTTCAAAAATGTTGCAAGACACACCAGCTAAACAAAAGAAAGAAAGCAGATTAAAACTCCTCTCAAAAGAAATAAACAGAAGAGCTTCACATTTGCAATATAATTCTATCAAAATAGGAATAAGTGATCAAGGAATGTCATGTTAATGGAATTCAAGGCATGGTATCCTATCTATTCCAGAGATGAAAGAACAGATAATAACATCTATTAACAATAGTGTAATTTCTCCTACAATTAAGACAGGTGATTATAAGCACCTTAATTAGTAATTGAAATGCATGTTAACGTGCAATAAAAATACCAGATCTGTAGCGTAACAACTCTACTCAACTTGAACAAAGATTTCCGTAAAGCCCGGGGCCTTGTTAGCCAGCTCTTAAACCATAAAGAAAACAGAATACAAATGTCACAAATATCATTGGATCCACCAAATACCTTGATCAGAGTGGTGCACATGTATACGAAAGCTGCTTTAATGCATGTGCCCACCGTATCATATTCAGATCTGCAACGAACAGTAAGTTTAAGGTATGAGGGCAAAATAAGCACTCCATGAAATAGCATTGACACTGCAATGCAAGCAACAAAAGATCTGTGAAAATTACAGAGGGGTAGCCTTGTAGTAAACAGCATGTGGGCCAAAAGTTAGAGCTGCACAATTGATAAAGTGAAACAGCGTCATCGCTACCACGACCGGACTGCTACACGCGAGCTCGACTTCAACCCTAGTCCCGAAGTGTTTAAACTCAAATTTTCTGAATATCTGGAAAACTATTCAATCGTATTGAGTCACACGAAGGCAAACCTGTATGCTTAAAGGCCTTTTTTTTATTGCCTATTTTGTGGCATAATAATAATAATAATAATATATTAACGTCCTCTGAAGCCCGAGGGCTATGGGACAAGGAAAATATATATCTAGTACACTCAATGAAGTAGTGGAGTCTCTAATCATGTAGAGATATATCTCTAGCCATGTTCAACATTATTCAAAAGCTCTCTAAGAAAGTTTCCCAAGTGAGGGAGTGAGGGAGTGTGTTGAAACAACTCATTCATGGGTAGCTTCCAGTCAATCATAGAATATTTGGCGCGAAGTGTGTCATGTCTATGACAGTAATATATAGCATGTTTCTCCGTTTCTATGTCCTCCTGACAAGCACAAATCCTCTGACTCTCCTCAACATCTGAGACCAGCCAACGGAAAAGGAAAAATAACCAGTCAAAAGCACGTTTGATTATAGGATGTGGTAACTCTTGATTCGTGACTCAGTTTTGAGTGATTTTTTTTTTTTTTTCTGCTTTGGAAAGCCCTCCTCAAGGGCTTTTTGTAATAATATGGTGGCATATAATATGGCCATGATTGAATAAGTTTTCTGAGTCCAAACAACAATTTTACGGTCTGGTTTGGTAAGATTTTTGAAAAGTTATGATGGGATCTATAATTTTGGATTATCATATTCATTTCATTTTATGTTTTGATTTGATTGAATTAATACAGTTTGTGTTTTATCATGGCAAGGAGATCTAGTAATAAGGCCCTTCGTCCAAAATGAGATTATAATCAGTCCAAAAAAGGTATTGAACATTTTACAAGATTTTGGACAAAAGGTATTTCTTGCCTACTAAGAGATTTTCCCAGAACCTAGCTTCAGCCTTGCACTCCGACAGTGGTGGTGTTCTACCGTCTAAACTATTTGGTCCCCAGAGACCACAGTTGGACAAGAATGATAGGCCTAATATTGCAGGAATTTTTGGCCACCCACAGTTAGTGCCAAAGATAAGATCTGATATACTTACCTTACAAGATCGGGAGAATCTCCAAAGTGCTCTAGACCTGCAAGTTCAACGTTTTCTGCCTCGACTTCGCGATCAGGTGCAGACCATTCATTTGGAGGGAGAGATGATAGCCACATGTATGACTGTCTATTGTGAAATGGACACAATTGTTACTGTTAATACATGCCTTCATCCCAGACTCTAATGGCCAGTATATGGAAAAAAGCGATGTTTCAGTGCAGACATTAGAGTCATAATTACCGCCACAGACACTAGAGTCAGAATTACTGCCACAACAGAAGCATTGTATTGATGCAGGAGTGCAGAAATTTGGAAGGGAACGAGTTGAGGTGGGAATACAGCCATCTCCACAATCCATAGTGGACCAGGAGCTGCGACATCAAACTAGAAAACATGACCATGCTGCCTAGAACTTGCTGCTATTAGTACCTTGACCTTGCGTATTATAGGGGTTGCAGAGGCAGAAACTGATCCCTATTCAACTCTGGATGAGGCTCGTCATTTCTTCACTGTCATCATGCATGCGAAGGTTGCTGGAGTTGTCTATGCTACTAGGGTGGGAGCGGCAAGACCAGATCGTCCACGACATTTATTGGTTCGGTTTCATGATGCTCTCAGCCGCCTACATACTTTTCAGCGTTGTAATCATCTCAGAGGGACTAGTTTTTCAGTACAAGAGGACCTCACTCCTCTTCAATTGTGTAACCGTAAGGAGGAGCTTTGCAAGGTCAGGGCAACCCACCTGTAAAAGAAATAGGCAGTGTACAGGGGAAGTGCAACAATCATTCCAGATCAATGGCCTTCCAATCCTTGGATTGGCTATGTCTAGATAATTTAAGTAGCACAAAATTACCATTAGCATTAGCATTATCTTTTTCTTTATACTTTTTGGGCTTCCATGCCCCTTTTGTTGTTTGGGTCCCATGGCCAATCTCCGTGGATGCTATCTATCTATCTATCTATCTATCTATCTATCTATCTATCTATCTATCTATCTATCTATCTATCTATCTATCTATCTATCTATCTTTGCAGGATTACATAAGATGAATTACATAAGATGAAATGCCTTTCTTCAAGTTTTGCAAGATTACTTTTGTGTTTATAGTTCTATTGATCTTTATTTCTCCAAACTAGAACTTATCTTTTAAAAATGTGATGATTCAAGCATTAGTTTAAACCCCGAGAAGTGTACTTTCTATCATCTCTGACATGCTTTTGGGACATGTAATTAGCCGCCATGGCATCACCACAAATCCTGCCAAAATTAAGTTGTGTGCTTAAAGCTCAGGCACCCACTAACATCAAGAAAATCACCTTCTTTAGTAAAGTCAATTAGTCGTGCACTTTCTTCCTGGTTGAGCTGGTAAAGCTGATCCCATTCCCACCCCCACATTCACGGGTGATGAATCTACTTGGGCTTAGACTTCCCACGGGAACGTTGCTTTTTAGGAATTAAAGGTACTGTTCATGCAAGTTCCTGCCCTCGTCCTTCTCAATGGGACAAAATATTTCACATCTATATTGATGTGCCGGTCGAAATTTGCTTTCGGTCATGTTTTATCTCAAGAACACGCATTGCACCAGGATAACCCTATACGAATTGCCAGTCGAAAGTTAAATCCTTCTTAAAGGAATTACTCCACCATGGACCATAAGGCCGTGGGCCTCATCTTCTGTGTTCAACATTTCCAACATTATCTTTTGGGTACTAAATTAAGTTTTATGTAGATCATCAAGTGCTCTAGTATCTTATCAGTAAGACAATGCCCCGCAGAAGGAATTGCCACTTGGGTCCTTCTGTTTCAAGAATCCACTATTTTGAGATCATTCATAAATCGGGCAAGTCTCATACTATCCCAGCCTATCTTTCACACATCCATACAGATGATCCCTCTTCGGGGGTCCCGAACAATTTTTCTGATGCTTAACCCTTATTGTTCACGGCCACACCACATTGGTTCCATGACTATCAATAATATTTACTCTCTGGCACTTTTTCTCCAGATGACACCACCATATCTCTTGAGAAACTCTAAACATGCCATCAGCAATTTCTTAGTGAAGTCTGTGATTATACCATGGTTGCAGGACATCTTTATAAAAGAGGTAAGAAGTAGGTAGAACTAGTCTAAAAAGTAGGTAAGAAGTAGGTAAGAAGTCTAAAAAAAAGTCAGCCTGAACTAGAGAATCTAGAACTGACAACCACCTCAGTCAATCCTTTAGTGGTATTTTCATCTTATTACTGGACTGAGTTTTTCCAGTATAATACCTTATTACTTACCTATCTCGGCCAAACTCCAAATCATAATCCATATTTGTAATTGTCTGCTATAATACTATATTCCTCACACAACATCAAGTCCATATTTATATTCAAATGGTTATATCTCTTATCATGTATGAACTACAAGCCCTTTCAAGTATTCCAGCTATCATGTTCATAATCAGTACAATGAGGCCATTATCTGCATGGCTTCATACTGGCTAAAAATATCAAATTTATACTATGGCCTTATATTCAATAAAATCTGATTTTTTTGAAGATAGATTCCATCAACAGCAATATAAATATTGTACATGAAAAGATAAGAGTCAAGAAAACATTTTCCCCATATATTTAATCCTGCACTTGCATCATTTCGTCTTAGGCTAATTCAAGATCCATCCAGAACTAGCAACTTCGAGATCATCATTATCCATCCATCTAGAGCTAACAAAATGAGCAAAAATAGACAATAGGAAGAAAATCCTATACCTGCAGCCAATCATTACCCTGTTAGCATGTTACTGGTATCAAGGCAAGGGCCAAAAGGTACATTGAAATTTTCAACTCTTTGCTAATCACCCATTGTCCCTTTTGCCCATTTTATTAAATAAGGATGTAACAAACGTGGAAACTACAATTGAAATTAGAACCCCAAGCCCATGCATGTAAAAGAGAGATTCAATCTTCTATTACTGGTATCAGGGCAAGGGCCAAAGGATTTTCAGCTCTTCGCTGACCGCCGTTGTCCCTTTTGCCCATTTTGTTAAATAAGGATGTAACAAACGTGGAAACTACAATTGAAAATAAACCTACGCAAAACTAGCTGCCATTAAAGAATTATCCTTAACTGATGTATTGTTACTCAGCATAAAGTAGCCAGAACCCCAAACCCATGCATGTAAAAGAGAGATTCAATCTTCTGTAGAGGTAAAAACATAATTACCCCTACGTTAATTACCTCTAGATCCTTGTTATTCACAGATCTGCACCATGTCTAAAGTATGTCTTAAAAAATCAATACTTGAAGATACATGCATTATTGTCAATGCCTTTATTTCTCAACTTATTGCCCACATATTCCCTACAAGGACAGTGTCGAAACTACTATCCAGTGCAAAATCGTGATTCTGTATGAAATCTGTCAACCTTCCAGCTAAAACATTATTTTAAGTACATTCGTAATGTTAGATGTATGTCTTTATGACGTCTTATTAGATCCCAACCAGTCAACCAATATCCAGTCTGCCAATCGGCAGCCCTATCCTTAAACAAAGAATGAAGTGTCATTGAATGGCATGTTAGCTGGTTATACATAGCAAGGGGTATAGAAAAGAAGCACTTAATCTTTTCTATGAAATGCAACACCAAGGTTTGCACCGTGACGCTCCCTACTAAATATACGACGATCATTCGTACATCTCGTAGGAAATCCCCCATCCAGCCCTGTGGCTGCATGGGCCCTCCATCCATCCCGCACCCAAGATATCCCCAGTGTGGGAAGGGGACACGGAGGTGCCTTGACGCCCTTCCGTATGGGCTCCTATAATAGTGGAAGCATAATATAACGTCAACACTAACAACAAATAATAGATCTCGCTACCTCGAAGGGTAGCACATCCATACATCCATAGATCCAACAGAGATGTCAACATGCCATAAAACATGAGAGCTCCTACCCGGGCTCAGACTTGTAAGGAAGTAGACTGACGGCTGGGCTACAAGATAGAGCAGACCGAGATATCACAATGGCGGGGCTGGCTATAGACAATGGCTAGGGTTGATGACTCCATCCGCCCCTTCTGTGCATACATTGAAGACTGGCTAGATCGAGCTCTGGCATGACTATAACCTGCCGGATACGTAGTCTCGTGGTATAACCCATCAAGACTACTCCGAGTTGCATCTCTCCGGTCTGATGAGGTAGGAAGAGTTCCATCTCCTCTTCCCGAGGTCTTAGTAGTGGTTCCATGGGCGGCTAGAGAATCGTGGCGACGCACGATTTGTCCCCGACTTAACTCCCCAAAACAAAAGCCAGGCCAACACCTGCAACTCCTGAGGATCAGGGCGACACCATTGATCCGGGAAGTGTCGAACCCATGCCCGGCCCACACGAAGTGACCGATCATAGACCTAGCCCACTATGGGTCGCTAGTCGTGCTCGACAGGGACCCCTATCCATTTTACCACTATCCTCGTTGTGTAGTGCTAAGTCATTCCATAGCCCCAGCAGCCAGGCGGGTTCCTATAGGCCGCATAATAATAGGAACTAAAGGTCTAAACTAGAAGCATCGTCTAGATAATAGCCACTAGGTCTCTACCCCCCTTCCCAATACACAAGAGGTGCAAACATAGATCAACCAACATCATACATCAACATAATGTGATCAATAATGAAGATACATCTAATCCTAATCACATACATCTAACTAATAGTTAGGGTTCACTGATTAGAGTTCCAAACCTAGATTGAGGTTTTAGGAAGGCTCTACTAACAAGATAAGATACTGGCTCATCTGGAATCCTAGGTTCCAGATGATTTACCTATAAAGCTACTATGAATACCTGCTCCGGACGAACTTCCTCCAACTCCTGGGGTCTCCATGACTTGACGATGAGTCGAGTAATTTCTCCTCCTTCTGATGAGCATAGTGTCTTGGGGTTGTCGATCTGAGCTAAGTCGCAACGAATGGTGCTCAAGATGGAGTTCTAGGTGAAGAACAGGTCACAAGGTAGGTGGAGCCAAAAAGTGGCCTAGGGTTAGGCTTAGGATACTTATAGGTTAGGGTTCTATGTCACTGCCACGTGGCTCCAATGGGATGCTTCCGTGTGGCGGGTGCCCAATAGGTTGAGGCCATGTGGAAATGGCCTTAAGCCTAAGGTTGGCTAAGTTATGTAAAGAACTTAGCTATGCTCCCTTTTCCACTTACTATGGTGTACAAGGCTATAATTATAGGCTTGTACAGTGACAATGCCTAGAAATATATGTATTTATGGCATATATTTCCGGGGAACGTCACATTCTCCCCTCCTTAGGATAATGTTGTCCTCAGCATCATGCTAAGGTGACGAACCTATACTAACCCTGCAAGATCACACATATGAATATAAAGACTTAACTTTATTGCAAAGATCAACCTATTATTAGCTACTTAGTACGTACATATAGGCTGTATTTGTACATATACAAAATTATATAGCCTTCACAAGTGTTACTTATCACAATGTAACCATGACATTATCATAACAGTTATTAGGAGTTCATAGCTACGTCTACAAAAATTATGACTCCTGTCTTCTCCTAATGTGCTCCCTCATCTATGCTCCCCTTCACTGGCCTGCACACGTAGCACATTACGTTAGTTTTAATTAATAAGTTTGTGGTTTTAGGGGACCACCCCCCTTACTACCTCTTTGAGTCGAACTACTAGCTCAAGATTACCTCTACTACCTTGCACTTGATCATGGCCCTTAGGATTTGAGCTTAAAGACCATTTAGGATGATCAGTGCCTCATGCCCCTAGGGGTTTAAGCTAGGGAACATCTCATCATCCCATCATCGCGCATGATCACTTCATATCTCGACATGACCCCCCTATAGTCATGCGCACTCTTGGTGTGTGCTGTCCTAGAGAATGCCTCTAGAGGGTATCTCATCATCGCCTACACTCCAAGATCTTTCCGTATGCATTCCAACTACTCTAGAATGCATGCGCTTTCCTGCACTACCACTAAGACATACACAAGCTTAGCTAAGCACCTGGCAAGTTAGTGTCGAGCAGTTCGGAGATGGCTTTGTCGTCGAACTCCTTCATAAAGTCCGGGTATTGCTTCTCTAAATCTTGCTTCAACACCTAAGTTGCATCTTCCACTGGCAAGTGCTTCCTTTTGATCAAATATTGAAGGAACTGGGACCTTCTTGTCTTGTTAAATGCTTTATCGAGAATTAACTCAGGAACTATCTTGATTTGCTCCTCCGTCATCTCCAACAAAGCTGGAGTCTCCAAGACCTCCTCTGGGTTTGGAGTGTGCCTCTTTAATAGGCTTACGTGGAAGACTTTGTGGACCTTGAGATGGGTTGGCAAATCGAGCTTGTAGGCTTGATTCCCTACTCGCTCTAGGATCTTGAAAGGTCCCGCCGGCCCATCTTGGTTTAAGCTTCTTGCAATTCCCAATTCGAAGCTTTACTTGCTTTACCTTAATCTTCAACCAAACACTATCCCCAACTTGGAACTCTCTTGCAGTTCTATGCTTGTCGGCTATACTCTTTTGCCTATTTCTTGCTGCCAGAAGATAGCCTCTAACCTCTTCTACCAAATGCTGCATATCCAACAACATTTGTTGAGAAACTTCCACTTTAGACACCGGATTATGCCAAGTGTCAGGTGTCAAGCACTGATAACCGTAGTTAATCATAAAGGGGGGCATTTGGGAAGATTCCTGCTTGGTACTGTTATAAGCAAATTCTACCAAGTAAATGTATTCCCCCCATTTGGATTGCTTGTTCCACACAAAGCTTCTCAACATATCTTCTAGAATTCCGTCGGTGCGCTCTGTTTGACCATCAGTTTGGGGATGATGAGCCATGCTCATAGCCTACTGAGTTTGGATCGTGTTATAAAGAAGTCCTTCCAAAAGGCACTTATAAACTTGGGATCCCTATCGAATATAATTTTCCTTGGCATCCCATGCAATCTAAATATTTCTTTTGCAAAGAGCAAGGCGATATCCAATGCTGTATTCATGGTTCAACATGGCAAAAAGTGAGCCATCTTAGATAATTTGTCGACCATTATCATTAAGGCATCATGGTCCCTTACTGTTCTTGGGAGTCCGGTTACGAAATCCATGCTTACAACCTCCCACTTAGCGGTTGGCACTGCCAAGGGTTCCAAAGTCCCTGGAATTCGAAGCTGCTCGGCCTTTGTTTGCTGATAAAGCTGACATTGCCGAATGTAGTTGGCTATTTATCCTTGCTTGGATCAGGGAGGGTGAGCACTGGTGCTGTTGTCAAGGTGTGATTCTATCACATCATATATGAATTATACCCTATACGAATTAGCTATCATTAATTCTATAGAAGTAATTACACCCTATGTTATCATTAATTCTCTAGAATTACCCACACGTCAGCTATACTTACAACCTATTTTTGCCTATACTTAATACTTTAGAATTATAACCTACTTAATTCTTTAGTATTACTTACATACACCCTATGTTATCATTAATTCTCGATAATTACCCACACCTCAGCTATACTAACAATCTATTTTTACCTACACTTACAACATATATTTGCCCATTTAATGGTTTTTTTTTTTGTATTTTTTGAAGTTGCCCTTTAACCTATTCTCATAATTACTTTGTCCTTTTTTCGAGCTAATACTAAGAATATTTAAATTTATAAAGCTGAAGCGTGTAGATCCTAAAAAGGGTAAAAATGTAATGCCTTTCACCCCCAACATGTATCAACATTGTTACCCCATGTTCTTGTAGGTCAGTGGTGGACCACTCAAAGGGTGTTGAGGCTGAGACTACTAAGCAAATTATCCTCTACATTAGGTTGGATTGGAAGAATAAGAAGGTGAAAGTGAAGCACCAATGCAATAAGGAGCTAGTAGGTGAAGGAACTGTCATAATAGCTGATCCTATCCAAGCTGTTAATGATGAAAGGTTAAAAGAGGATAAAGTGGTTGTGGCCATATAGAAGAAAAATGGAAGGAAAAGGGGTCAAATCACCAGGATTGCACTGTTTGTGTTAAACAATTGAAGGTTCCATGCATAATGCCATGGCCTATAGCCTGCATTGAGTTTATAGGAGATTTCCTTTTACCAGAGCCAGAGGTTGTAGATGACGTTGATTTTCTTAATGCACCTCCAATAGATGCCAGGACCACATTTTCAGAAAAAAGGGCACACGCAATGGTGAAACATTATCCTAGCAAGAGGTCCAAGTCAAGTAGTGATTGTTCACGTGAAGCTATGGCCAAGGTAAGGGGAATGGAATGTTGTTGGGCTAATTGTGTTCAAAAGTTTGAAATTGATGAATTGGTGAAAGCAAGAGCCACCTTCCAAGAGTATACTTGTGAGGAGAGGATGACTTACATGTACTCCATTCATGAGCTTGCACTTCAAGATGAAAAATATCCAAAGAAAAAAAGATACCCACTGCTAGAGGCATGGATATGAGTTGCATGGATACATATTCATGGCATTCCAATTTCATCTTGGCAAAATTGGCAAGCAAGTCATGCAAAGGGGAGCAAAATTGCATTACATGGAAATAATGGCATGTTGAGGCCAACTTCTAGGATCCTGGCTGCTAGGGAGGTTTTTGATAAATATGTTGAATTCAATGCTGAGAATATGCCACATAAAAGTAGGAAAGATCAACAGAGAAAAATAGTTGTCGAGAAGAGATTGCCATCCCATTGTACACAGAAGAGTATATTGGAGGAAGTAAATGCTTTGCTTCGAGAACTAATGGTACTTGCAATATCTCAACCCAGCTTTAGTAGACTATGGAGCAAGCACTTCAAGCATGTCACTATAGACACTTCAAACAACTTTGCAAAGTGCAACTTGTGTGCTAAGTTGAAAGAAATTCTGGATAAGACCAAACAACCAAGCCAAAGGGCTAAGATAAGGGAGCAAATGAAAGACCACATGACAGACCAACTATCATGTAGATCCACTTATTGGATGTGGAGAACGTTATCATGTTTGGAACCCAACAACTATGTTTGTATAAGATGGATCAATCGAAGGCTTGTTTGCCACAGTATAGTTACATATCCAAGCAAATCAATAGAGCTTATCCTATGCAAGTCTCTCTGACAGGTGCAATAGTGCATAGCTCGGTGCCAATTTATTATGGCCATTTTAGTTTGCAATTATGGAGTGATGGTCCAGATTTTCATATTGGAAGTGTGATGAGATGCTTGAGGAACTATGAGAGTGGTTATTCTGGTGACCTCCACAACCCTGAAGGTGGTCGCCAACCATCTTCAGTGCATTGTTGGATAGAAAGCCTAATAATTTAGAGAAGTTTACTAAGGCAAGGTTTAGGAAGTCAGGTGCTTCTGAACATGTTGGAGCCTCAAGTTCACGTCCCCAACCTCGAGATCTACCTCCAAAGTTCCTCCTCCAACTTGACAATTATGCTGGACAGAATAAAAACAGGTATATGTTCTCATTCCTATCTTATTTGACATCTATGGGTGTCTTTGAAAGAGTGAATTTAGGGTTCTTAATGCCTGGACATACTCATGAGGATGTGGATGCATTGTTTGGGAAGTATAGTGCGCAGTTGAAATCTCAAACTATGACCAATGTTCCTAGACTAATGGAAGTTCTTAGTGAATGTATTTCACCTTCTCCTATAGGGTTGATCATACAAGAGGTGCCTGATTGGAAGAATTTTATCGAAGGTTATGCTCTTGATATGGAAGGTCAATCTAGACCTCTTCAGTACACTTTCTGGGTCATGGAAAATAAGCCAATAATGCAATGGAAGATGAGACCCTCAGATGATAAATGGAGGCCAGATGAGGGAGTACCTATATGGCACGAAGATGAGAATAAATCTAAGATTCCCAGGGGTCAACCAAAAGCTCTTAAACCTTTTGCAGAGGTGGATTCATTGCAAAGCACATTGGACGGCATTTCTGAATACATCAAGTATTGGAAAAATAACCCTGATGATACCAACCTTGCATTGATAGATTATTGGACACAGATACATGGATTATTGGGACAAGTAGACACGTCCTCTGATGAACTGAAAGATGGATGGCTACCTAAGTCTAGGTGGAGAGACTTGATAACACCTGAGGAAGTTGATGATGTGGTTAGTAGTATTCGCAAGTCGATGGCTCCTCCAACTGCTGAAAAACATGATGTTGGTCCTAGGAAAGGAAGGCCTAAATATCCCGGGCTGGAGGATTATGATCCCAAAGATGACTTGCTTTGCCATCAATTTGTACTTATAGTACCAGAGCGCAAAGAGATATACCCTGTGTGGATGGGTTACACCATCTCAGATATTTGCAAAGAAGTGGGTGATTGCAATGTGAACAAAGTTCGTGTGGAGTGGTGGTGTCCAATGTACCAGTTAAATGCAGTGGCAGAGGAAGAAAGATATAGAGACTGTTGGACAAAGAAATGGAAGAAAAACCCTATTGAAGGGGATGGTTGTTGAGTTAGATACTATTTTGTTTTCATGGACCCCAAAGGTCGTCCCAGGCAAGACTGCTAGGGTTACAATACATGTGGAAGTGAGGAAGAAAGCTATGGTATCTCTAGGGGTTACTTCTGAGAAGTAATTGGCATTATGTCACTCGACATACATATGTGAAATATTTTCGATTTTTAATGCAATCATGTTGCGCTGTTATAAAAAAAAAAAGTCACATTCTCGATGCAAATTTACTAACCTGGAAAAAAGTTGTAGTGCCAAAATGGTTCAAAATCCTGACATAAATCTATATAACTGAATGATGGTTAAAATGTGACAAACGGAAAAATGAATGAAAAATCGCATCTGAACATTGGAAAAACTAACCAGCTTCTATCTTATGCTAACAAAGATTGCCTCTTCTTTGGAGCTAGTTGCCATAATCGAAAGGGATGGGAGATCCATTCTAACCACCTCATGATCAATCTAAACACTCCACACCTGGGGAGAGAGAGAGAGAGAGAGAGAGAGAGAGAGAGAGAGAGAGAGAGAGAGAGAGAGAGAGAGAGAGAGAGAGAGAGAGAGAGAGAGAGAGAGAGAGAGAGAGTATCCAACGGGTAAAAATATGCACAGACTATTGTCTTATTTTCCTTTTTGTATTATATAAAGATTATCAACATATAAAGACATCATTTAATGAATTGAGCAGTCGCCGTTGTTCTAACATACATTTGCCCAACAAGTGGCTGGTTTTATAGCGGGAAGATAGAGCTCCACTTTTTATTTATATCACGTGGCACCCAAAAATTTAACTAGCATAAATAACCACTATGATAGTGGTTTCTTATGCAAAATTTATTTTCCTCAACAAAATCCACCTAGTTTAGTGGTTCTTAAAATGAGGCTGTGGTTTTGCATACTAATCTTATATTTTGAGGCTCACTGGAAGTCATGAAGGCTTTTACTACTAGCTTGACACTTTCTGGTGGTTCATTATAAGTTTGCAATATTGAGAGTAGGAAAGACATGTATAATGGTTTCTTGAGTATATCGATGGTTTTCTGAAGCGATTTTAATCGGCAATACTTTAATCCATCATGATTTTCTAAGCTAATATAAATTGCTGAATTATTAGTGATTTTTTACTGGCAATACTATAATGTTTTTAAATATAGGCTTTCTTTTTTTCTTGAATGATGAAAAAAAGTTTATTGATCAAAAGTAAACATTACAAGATGTGCATATCTCATCTAGCTATATAAGCACAAGAAAATGGTCCTGAAACACGAGCCTGAAGCATTATGTACTTACTCTAGCATAGGGGACTAATGATGATAAGAATTAGTTTGAAGATAATGAATCCAAATATGGTCCCTCACTTCTTCCCTCAGGGAGGAAGACATATAAGCCATTAGTATCTTAGCCTGGGCTACAGCAATAACACTAGGAATAGATGAGTAAATGCCTTGGAAAATCTGCAATCTATGACGCTTCCAGATTGACCACGGTAACCAACTAGACCCTAGATGAAATGCCTTCTGTTTAGTTGGGGTCCATGGACTTGGTTAGGATGCCAAGAGAATGGATTGGCTATCCAGTGTACTATTAAATAAACCTTGGGATCCAGGACCATGCTGGTTGAACTTATGGACAAGAAAAGAGGCAATGCTCAAGTGTTTTGATATCTAAAAGGCAAAGCAGGCATACTCCAGAGATATGAGGATCATACGATGCCTAAGGCATTTACACGCAAACACCATGCAAAACTTGCCACCAAAATACAAAATCTTTAGGATGGAGCAACTTATCCCAAAGCGAGCGCCATGTACAAGCCCGTGTGAGTTCTAGGATCTGCAATTATTATCCATTTCGTAGTGGGAGAGGTCGTGGAGTTAAGAGGAGATGATATATGGAGCGGAAAAAATACTTGCCTTTGTGAATATCCTTGTGACAGCCCCACATCACCCTTTCCATGACATCAACTTCCATTATGAGAGGAAGGAAGGAAGGAAGGAAGGAAGAAACTTTTAATGTCCACGGAACCCAATCGGGTTATGGGACCACAAGTACAAAACGGGACCGAAGTCCCTAACCAGAACAAGGACCGAAGCCCACAAAATAAAACATAGTCACCATGGCCCGTTATTAAAACCACCTGAAAAAAGCATGCTGCCGATGACTACACATCCAAAAATCCATGCTATTGCAAGAAGCAACAAGCATACCTCCAACAAACAAGACTTCACCCAACGCCTCCGAACCGTAACCTCTTCACAGCTGTGTGCTGGAAAACAGACGCCCCCAACGCCAATCGCCCAGACACTCAGGGAAGGCGGCGCCCAGAGAAACCGCTCAGGGAAATCGCTCAGTGGAAGTGCCTCCTCACTACCGCGGGCCCACCAATCCGGCATGCTCTCAGCGCGATACGCCAGCACGCCTCGCAGCTCACAGCGCCATCCATCACCGCACCTCCCAGCGCCATCCTTCACTCACGCCTGGCGCGACCAAGGCGCCAGCGCCAGCAAAATGCCCGGGCAAAGGCCAAAGCGGAGGAGGCAAGTTCTCCGCTACATTCTCCCATACAGTTACATCTCAATATGAGTAAGAATTTTTCTTGAAATCTAGGCTATGACAAAAGGCAATGACCTTCATACCATGCTTTCATAGAGACGACATCTGCTAAGACCCATTGTCTCTGTGTAAGGGGATGACTTGACGCAGCAACTGGAGGTGCTGAGAGGTTTAGTGGGAATGGTACCACAGAATATCTAGAAGATCATGGATAGAAGGACACAACCAAAATATATGTCTGACTACATCCCATGCTGCCAATAATCCTCGTAGGAACAGAGATGCATTTGGATTAGCTCAAGAGGGTGAAATAGAGCCTAAGGAAGAACTAGTTTGACTGCCTTCTTGCCTAGAGGAATACAATGACCAAGGGATTGTTTAAGACGACGTAGGCTAGGAGAGTCATCTTCACCATTTAGGAGCCTTCAAATGAATTTTGGAATGAGGACCTTACTCTGTAGTAAAAAGTCCATCATACCCACGCCACCTGTCCACTTGGGGAAGATGCATTTAGACCAGTCTATCTTAACTACAACACCTTCTTCAGTGCCAACCCATATGAAATTTCGAAAAATTGCAATGAGATTATATACTTTAACATGTAAGGCTAGCAACAAGGGAACCATATAAACATGGGTACTGCTGAGAACTAATTTGGCCACTGTAATGCGACCACCGAGAGAACTTTGCAGCTAAAGACCAAAATAGGTGTTTCTCCAAACCCTTAATATTTTTTTCTCATGCTGCTCCTGCACTAATATGAATGCTAACGGGGTGTTCTTCATTCTTTTCTTTCTAAGCTAACATGGCTGTGTAAGTGATTTTTTACATGGTTTGGTGCTTAGAGTTTTGCGATTTCTTATATTGAGAAGAATGCTAGTGGTTTTTGTTAAGGAACATATGCTCAATACGGCATTTTACATTTAATTTCCTAAGGGAAAATGGCTTTTAACATAGTCTTGTTGATCGATCTTTTTAATGTCTAAGCTAACATAGTCTGTTGAATTTTTCGTGCTGTAAAATTTGGTGCTGATAATATTTTTGAGTTGCTCGAAGGGGCAAACCCTTGTTTGAATTTCAAACGTGTAATTTGGAGGATCAAAAATATTCCCTTGATTCACAGGTCAAGAGTAGGTCATTTGGCGAAATCAATATTCTTAAACCATTAATATTATTATTTTGTTTCATATATTCTTTGCTTCCTTTTTTTTGGGTTGCCCCTAAGGGGGCAAACCCTTGTTTATGTGGGTTTTTGGCATATCCTACGTATGTACTGGAATATACCTAGAATATGCTGGTGACTGCTCAAAACCCACTGTTCACTGTAAACTCGCAGTCACCTTCGTTGTGGATGGCGGATGTTCCAACCGGGTAACTGGCAGGCCCCTGGGCTTACGGGTCCGATAGATGCGGTGGGTGCAGCGGGTCCTGCCATGACTAAGTTGTAAAGAAGAATGCTGGAATTGAGAACTCTGAAGAAGAGGAGTAAGCGGATGCTCGTTTTTTCTGCGTTGGTTCCATTGGTTTTTCTCGGAAGAAAGGCTAGTAACTTCAACCCGACTCTTGGTAAGCACCTTCGTTTGAAACCAGAGCAGAGCAGGCTGTCCAGAGTTGTAGCTCCAGAGAAGAAAAATGGAGACCTCACTTGGCCGAACTTTTGTATCAGGGAAAAGAATATATATTCATAACCAATGCCGATAACTTGGGCGCTATTGTGGACCTGAGTATCCTCTATATGCTTATTTGTTAAATTACCTATGCAGCTTAGTTGAATGGAGACCTTGACAACATTACAGAGATATTGAACCATTTGATTAATAACCAGAACGAGTACTTCAATCCAGCTTCAACCCAGCTTCAGTAGACTATGGAGCAAGCACTTCAAGCATGTCACTATAGACACTTCAAACAACTTTGCAAAGTGCAACTTGTGTGCTAAGTTGAAAGAAATTCTGGATAAGACCAAACAACCAAGCCAAAGGGCTAAGATAAGGGAGCAAATGAAAGACCACATGACAGACCAACTATCATGTAGATCCACTTATTGGATGTGGAGAACGTTATCATGTTTGGAACCCAACAACTATGTTTGTATAAGATGGATCAATCGAAGACTTGTTTGCCACAGTATAGTTACATATCCAAGCAAATCAATAGAGCTTATCCTATGCAAGTCTCTCTGACAGGTGCAATAGTGCATAGCTCGGTGCCAATTTATTATGGCCATTTTAGTTTGCAATTATGGAGTGATGGTCCGTTATTTTCATATTGGAAGTGTGATGAGATGCTTGAGGAACTATGAGAGTGGTTATTCTGGTGACCTCCACAACCCTGAAGGTGGTCGCCAACCATCTTCAGTGCATTGTTGGATAGAAAGCCTAATAATTTAGAGAAGTTTACTAAGGCAAGGTTTAGGAAGTCAGGTGCTTCTGAACATGTTGGAGCCTCAAGTTCACGTCCCCAACCTCGAGATCTACCTCCAAAGTTCCTCCTCCAACTTGACAATTATCTGGACAGAATAAAAACAGGTATATGTTCTCATTCCTATCTTATTTGACATCTATGGGTGTCTTTGAAAGAGTGAATTTAGGGTTCTTAATGCCTGGACATACTCATGAGGATGTGGATGCATTGTTTGGGAAGTATAGTGCGCAGTTGAAATCTCAAACTATGACCAATGTTCCTAGACTAATGGAAGTTCTTAGTGAATGTATTTCACCTTCTCCTATAGGGTTGATCATACAAGAGGTGCCTGATTGGAAGAATTTTATCGAAGGTTATGCTCTTGATATGGAAGGTCAATCTAGACCTCTTCAGTACACTTTCTGGGTCATGGAAAATAAGCCAATAATGCAATGGAAGATGAGACCCTCAGATGATAAATGGAGGCCAGATGAGGGAGTACCTATATGGCACGAAGATGAGAATAAACCTAAGATTCCCAGGGGTCAACCAAAAGCTCTTAAACCTTTTGCAGAGGTGGATTCATTGCAAAGCACATTGGACGGCATTTCTAAATACATCAAGTATTGGAAAAATAACCCTGATGATACCAACCTTGCATTGATAGATTATTGGACACAGATACATGGATTATTGGGACAAGTAGACACGTCCTCTGATGAACTGAAAGATGGATGGCTACCTAAGTCTAGGTGGAGAGACTTGATAACACCTGAGGAAGTTGATGATGTGGTTAGTAGTATTCGCAAGTCGATGGCTCCTCCAGCTGCTGAAAAACATTATGTTGGTCCTAGGAAAGGAAGGCCTAAATATCCCGGGCTGGAGGATTATGATCCCAAAGATGACTTGCTTTGCCATCAATTTGTACTTATAGTACCAGAGCGCAAAGAGATATACCCTGTGTGGATGGGTTACACCATCTCAGATATTTGCAAAGAAGTGGGTGATTGCAATGTGAACAAAGTTCGTGTGGAGTGGTGGTGTCCAATGCACCAGTTAAATGCAGTGGCAGAGGAAGAAAGATATAGAGACTGTTGGACAAAGAAATGGAAGAAAAACCCTATTGAAGGGGATGGTTGTTGAGTTAGATACTATTTTGTTTTCATGGACCCCAAAGGTCGTCCCAGGCAAGACTGCTAGGGTTACAATACATGTGGAAGTGAGGAAGAAAGCTATGGTATCTCTAGGGGTTACTTCTGAGAAGTAATTGGCATTATGTCACTCGACATACATATGTGAAATATTTTCGATTTTTAATGCAATCATGTTGCGCTGTTATAAAAAAAAAAAGTCACATTCTCGATGCAAATTTACTAACCTGGAAAAAAGTTGTAGTGCCAAAATGGTTCAAAATCCTGACATAAATCTATATAACTGAATGATGGTTAAAATGTGACAAACGGAAAAATGAATGAAAAATCGCATCTGAACATTGGAAAAACTAACCAGCTTCTATCTTATGCTAACAAAGATTGCCTCTTCTTTGGAGCTAGTTGCCATAATCGAAAGCGGATGGGAGATCCATTCTAACCACCTCATGATCAATCTAAACACTCCACACCTGGGAGAGAGAGAGAGAGAGAGAGAGAGAGAGAGAGAGAGAGAGAGAGAGAGAGAGAGAGAGAGAGAGAGAGAGAGAGAGAGAGAGAGAGAGAGAGAGAGAGAGAGAGAGAGAGAGAGAGAGAGAGAGAGAGAGAGAGAGAGAGAGAGAGAGAGAGAGAGAGAGAGAGAGAGAGAGAGTATCCAACGGGTAAAAATATGCACAGACTATTGTCTTATTTTCCTTTTTGTATTATATAAAGATTATCAACATATAAAGACATCATTTAATGAATTGAGCAGTCGCCGTTGTTCTAACATACATTTGCCCAACAAGTGGTTGGTTTTATAGCGGGAAGATAGAGCTCCACTTTTTATTTATATCACATGGCACCCAAAAATTTAACTAGCATAAATAACCACTATGATAGTGGTTTCTTATGCAAAATTTATTTTCCTCAACAAAATCCACCTAGTTTAGTGGTTCTTAAAATGAGGCTGTGGTTTTGCATACTAATCTTATATTTTGAGGCTCACTGGAAGTCATGAAGGCTTTTACTACTAGCTTGACACTTTCTGGTGGTTCATTATAAGTTTGCAATATTGAGAGTAGGAAAGACATGTATAATGGTTTCTTGAGTATATCGATGGTTTTCTGAAGCGATTTTAATCGGCAATACTTTAATCCATCATGATTTTCTAAGCTAATATAAATTGCTGAATTATTAGTGATTTTTACCGGCAATACTATAATGTTTTTAAATATAGGCTTTCTTTTTTTCTTGAATGATGAAAAAAAGTTTATTGATCAAAAGTAAACATTACAAGATGTGCATATCTCATCTAGCTATATAAGCACAAGAAAATGGTCCTGAAACACGAGCCTGAAGCATTATGTACTTACTCTAGCATAGGGGACTAATGATGATAAGAATTAATTTGAAGATAATGAATCCAAATATGGTCCCTCACTTCTTCCCTCAGGGAGGAAGACATATAAGCCATTAGCATCTTAGCCTGGGCTACAGCAATAACACTAGGAATAGATGAGTAAATGCCTTGGAAAATCTGCAATCTATGACGCTTCCAGATTGACCACGGTAACCAACTAGACCCTAGATGAAATGCCTTCTGTTTAGTTGGGGTCCATGGACTTGGTTAGGATGCCAAGAGAATGGATTGGCTATCCAGTGTACTATTAAATAAACCTTGGGATCCAGGACCATGCTGGTTGAACTTATGGACAAGAAAAGAGGCAATGCTCAAGTGTTTTGATATCTAAAAGGCAAAGCAGGCATACTCCAGAGATATGAGGATCATACGATGCCTAAGGCATTTACATGCAAACACCATGCAAAACTTGCCACCAAAATACAAAATCTTTAGGATGGAGCAACTTATCCCAAAGCGAGCGCCATGTACAAGCCCGTGTGAGTTCTAGGATCTGCAATTATTATCCATTTCGTAGTGGGAGAGGTCGTGGAGTTAAGAGGAGATGATATATGGAGCGGAAAAAATACTTGCCTTTGTGAATATCCTTGTGACAGCCCCACATCACCCTTTCCATGACATCAACTTCCATTATGAGAGGAAGGAAGGAAGGAAGGAAGGAAGAAACTTTTAATGTCCACGGAACCCAATCGGATTATGGGACCACAAGTACAAAACGGGACCGAAGTCCCTAACCAGAACAAGGACCGAAGCCCACAAAATAAAACATAGTCACCATGGCCCAGATTAAAAACCACCTGGGAAAAAACTGTTGCCAGGATGACTACACATCCAAAAATCCATGCTATTGCAAGAAGCAACAAGCATACCTCCAACAAACAAGACTTCACCCAACGCCTCCGAACCGTAACCTCTTCACAGCTGTGTGCTGGAAAACAGACGCCCCCAACGCCAATCGCCCAGACACTCAGGGAAGGCGGCGCTCAGAGAAACCGCTCAGGGAAATCGCTCAGTGGAAGTGCCTCCTCACTACCGCGCTCCACCAATCCAGGCATGCTCTCAGGCGCATACGCTCAGGCACGCTCTCGCAGGCTCACAGGCGCCATCCATCACCGCACCTCCCAGGCGCCATCCTTCACTACGCCCAGGCGACCCTGAAGGCGCCCAGGCGCTCAGGCAGGCGCCCGGGCCGGCGCTCAGGCAGATGGAGGAGGCAAGTTCTCCGCTACATTCTCCCATACAGTTACATCTCAATATGAGTAAGAATTTTTCTTGAAATCTAGGCTATGACAAAAGGCAATGACCTTCATACCATGCTTTCATAGAGACGACATCTGCTAAGACCCATTGTCTCTGTGTAAGGGGATGACTTGACGCAGCAACTGGAGGTGCTGAGAGGTTTAGTGGGAATGGTACCACAGAATATCTAGAAGATCATGGATAGAAGGACACAACCAAAATAGATGTCTGACTACATCCCATGCTGCCAATAATCCTCGTAGGAACAGAGATGCATTTGGATTAGCTCAAGAGGGTGAAATAGAGCCTAAGGAAGAACTAGTTTGACTGCCTTCTTGCCTAGAGGAATACAATGACCAAGGGATTGTTTAAGACGACGTAGGTTAGGAGAGTCATCTTCACCATTTAGGAGCCTTCAAATGAATTTTGGAATGAGGACCTTACTCTGTAGTAAAAAGTCCATCATACCCACGCCACCTGTCCACTTGGGGAAGATGCATTTAGACCAGTCTATCTTAACTACAACACCTTCTTCAGTGCCAACCCATATGAAATTTCGAAAAATTGCAATGAGATTATATACTTTAACATGTAAGGCTAGCAACAAGGGAACCATATAAACATGGGTACTGAGAACTAATTTGGCCAATTGTAATGCGACCACCGAGAGAACTTTGCAAAATAAAGACCAAAATAGGTGTTTCTCCAAACCCTTAATATTTTTTTCTCATGCCGCTCCTGCACTAATATGAATGCTAACGGGGTGTTCTTCATTCTTTTCTTTCTAAGCTAACATGGCTGTGTAAGTGATTTTTTACATGGTTTGGTGCTTGAGTTTTGCGATTTCTTATATTGAGAAGAATGCTAGTGGTTTTTGTTAAGGAACATATGCTCAATACGGCATTTTACATTTAATTTCCTAAGGGAAAATGGCTTTTAACATAGTCTTGTTGATCGATCTTTTTAATGTCTAAGCTAACATAGTCTGTTGAATTTTTCGTGCTGTAAAATTTGGTGCTGATAATATTTTTGAGTTGCTCGAAGGGGCAAACCCTTGTTTGAATTTCAAACGTGTAATTTGGAGGATCAAAAATATTCCCTTGATTCACAGGTCAAGAGTAGGTCATTTGGCGAAATCAATATTCTTAAACCATTAATATTATTATTTTGTTTCATATATTCTTTGCTTCCTTTTTTTTGGGTTGCCCCTAAGGGGGCAAACCCTTGTTTATGTGGGTTTTTGGCATATCCTACGTATGTACTGGAATATACCTAGAATATGCTTTGGATTTGCTCAAAACCCATCGCTCCTTCAGAACTTCGCAGTCACCTTCGTTGTGGATGGCGGATGTTCCAACCGGGTAACCGGGTAGGCCCCTGGGCTTACGGGTCCGATAGATGCGGTGGGTGCAGCGGGTCCTGCCATGACTAAGTTGTAAAGAAGAATGCTGGAATTGAGAACTCTGAAGAAGAGGAGTAAGCGGATGCTCGTTTTTTTTGCGTTGGTTCCATTGGTTTTTCTCGGAAGAAAGGCTAGTAACTTCAACCCGACTCTTGGTAAGCACCTTCGTTTCAAACCAGAGCAGAGCAGGCTGTCCAGAGTTGTAGCTCCAGGGAAGAAAAATGGAGACCTCACTTGGCCGAACTTTTGTATCAGGGAAAAGAATATATATTCATAACCAATGCCGATAACTTGGGCGCTATTGTGGACCTGAGTATCCTCTATATGCTTATTTGTTAAATTACCTATGCAGCTTAGTTGAATGGAGACCTTGACAACATTACAGAGATATTGAACCATTTGATTAATAACCAGAACGAGTACTGTATGGAGGTATTAAATATTTTAATCCTTTCAGCTGTTTTTTTAAACATTTTAATTCTAAGAGGGAGTATCAATTTAATCCTGTTTCTTCCAGAAGAGCAATGTATTCATTTCCTCCCTAATTTTTGGGAAACCTGAGGCCATATGGACCCCATTATTGGCTATCTTCTGCTTGAAGATGTTACATGCTTAGCGTTCCTGCTTTGCACACTCATCCTTAATCTTTAGCAGATGATGAATTGCCTGGCAAGGTGGCAAACGAGCCGCTGAGTGGCGAGTTTGCTGCCGAGCCTGGTTGTCCCATCGAGCCCCTTAACAAGTAAAAGCCCATGAGAGCTATTTATAAAACGTAAGTAAGAATTTTTATTGAAATTAGGTCCATATGAGGTAATGAGTTGTATTTTATAGTAATTTCCCACTTTGGTTTCTCACCACAAGAATCCATGGAGGCCAAAGGCTGCTGTTAAATTCCAGTTGAAAAATGTTTGTGTATGGGTGTTGCAAACTTTATGACTTTCAGAAAAATGGGATCAATCTGCTCTATCTTTATGGTAACTTTTACTTATGTTTGATTTGTTTTATTGTGATGAAATTCAAAAGCTACAGGTGATGAAAGCCTCAAATGAATTCTAGTTTTTTTTTCTGGTTTGAATTCTAAAATTTTTTTTTTTTGCAACACAAACCATTAACATCCAACATATAAAAATTAAATCCCCCAACACATAACAACCAACACATAACAACCATTGATATTAACAACCAACACATAACTACCATTGACATTAATTAACACAACCATTGGGTCCAACACATTTAAATTAAAATCCCCCTTAAACCCCCTTTGGTTTGGGTGCATATTCACACGGGGGGTGACTCCGGGCAACGAGAGCTGTTGGATAGGCATATTCACCCCTTATTCCTTAATCTACACCGTACGTAAAGTTCCTCGTTTGTGGGGTATGCAAGTACAAAATTTGCTATAATGTATAACAAGATTCGCAAAATACTATAAGATTTCAAGCGGAATACTATATGGTGTTGATTTCGTACGTGCAAAATACAATTATGAGGGCTCTCGCTGCCCTACGTCACCCCCCGTGTGAATATGCACCCAAACCAAAGGGGGTTTAAGGGGGATTTTAATTTAAATGTGTTGGACCCAATGGTTGTGTTAATTAATGTCAATGGTAGTTATGTGTTGGTTGTTAATATCAATGGTTGTTATGTGTTGGTTGTATGTTAATGGTTTGTGTTGCAAAAAAAAAAAAATTTAGAATTCAAACCAGAAAAAAAAACTAGAATTCATTTGAGGCTTTCATCACCTGTAGCTTTTGAATTTCATCACAATAAAACAAATCAAACATAAGTAAAAGTTACCATAAAGATAGAGCAGATTGATCCCATTTTTCTGAAAGTCATAAAGTTTGCAACACCCATACACAAACATTTTTCAACCGAATTTAACAAAAAAAAACTTTGGCCTCCATGGATTCTTGTGGTGAGAAACCAAAGTGGGAAATTTTTCTCGCTTGTTAGCACAAGGATCTAGAAGCCTTGGAATTTAACCGCCAAAATCTAAAAATGCATGGTAATTTTCTGCAAGCTTCATTCAGAATGAGCCATAAAACAATATCCAATAGCGCAATCCTGTATTAATCAGCTGGTAGGATGTGAAAGCCTACCAAACCCGGCCGAAAAATTGATGTTTTAGCATAGATAACTTAACCAAACATATCCATATCATATACTATCAAAAAGATCTCGGAGAGAGCTTTCCAACGCAATAAAAATCATCTGAAACAGAGCTCGGATCAAAAGTTATGATAAGAAATGCGCGTTTTGTCGGAAAACCGCACTACATGCGCCCTTCAAGGCCTTCATGTGCCCAACCCGGCCGAAAAATTGCTGTTTTAGCATATATAACTTAACCAAACATATCCATATCATATACTATCAAAAAGATCTCGGAGAGCTTTCCAACGCAATAAAAATCATCTCAAAACGAGCTCGATCAAAAGTTATGATAAGAAATGTGTTACCTGCGAAAACGCACTACATGCGCCCTTCAAGCCCTTCATGCGCCCTTCAAGCCCTTCATGTGCCCATTATGCACCACACACACAAAAAGAGGGCTTTTGTTGTGAGCCATTGGTTGTTGACCATTATACACCACACGCACAAATAAAGGGCTTTTGTTGTGAGCCATTGGTTGGGGCTTTTGTTGTGAGCCATTGGTTGTTGACCATTGAAAAAAAAAGGCTAAAATCAATGGCTCAGAAATGGTGCACTCTAGATGTACGCATTAGTACATCCATTTGAATACATCACGAAATCATAGGAAAACCTTAGTGAAAAGCGTACAAAAACACAAAGAAAACCCCCTGTTATTATGCTACATATTTCCAACAAAAATAAATTTTATACAATCATTAGCCCAGATATCTAGGAAATGATCCTTGTAGATATTTCTCTTGGACTATCGTTCATATGCTGTGTCTCAAGGTTTGATGGTTTCGGGTTACTCCAAAGACTCTAGCTGACGTGAAAGGTGGCACTTTAATTTCGTACGAAGGCAGACTCCAGGTATTTTCTCTTCTCTCTAATCCTGTGCAACATATATTTCTAGCAGCTGACAAACAAACTAATGTGTTGTTGGCTACTTGCTATCTCAGCTTCTGGAAATTGCACAGGTTCCAAATGAACATGTAAGTGCTGAGAAATACTATTGTGTATAGCAGCTTGTTTGTACAGTTTTCTTAAAACATTTCATGACATGCAGGTAGCCGAATTCAAGTCCATTGAAAAGTTTAAAATCTTTAATACCAACAACATGTAAGTACTTTATTGCGACCATTTGTTGGTTATAAAAGCTAAAAATGGGAGATTAGTGATTTTGCAAGTGGCATTATTTACAATGCAGCTGGGTTAATCTAAAGGCTATTAAAAGGCTAGTCAAAGCTGGTTCTCTCCAAATGGAAATAATTCCAAATCCAAAGGTCAATTGCTCTACCTTTCTCATGGCAATGGAATTGGTGAGAATCCATAAAAATATGTGGAGTGCATAATGTTCAAGGTTCTTCAGCTCGAGACAGCAGCAGGTGCTGCAATTAAGGTGCGGTTTTTCTACATCCTTGATACTGTTCTTATTAGAATGTTGCAGACTCAATTTAAGATCACGTGGAGGAATTGAGATAGTAAAAAGTAATAAACAAAAAATATAGTATCTTATTGTACATATTTACAGGACATTCAGCTGCAAGTCTGTCCTGTTCCAAATTTGTATCGCCAAAGGCCTTTCTTTGTTACATTGGCATTGAAATAACTATTTGGCTCAATGTGTAGCAGATCCACAATGTTTTCCATATAGATCTCTTCTTGGTAAGTTTCAATTAGGAGAAAAGGATCCAGGGTTCTCTGTTGCCCCTTTTTGGGCAACATGGACCATCATGATACCTAGAGTTTCAAGATTGGAAGATACTTGTCAGAGTTTGGAAGACTTGTGGTTTCTTTTGAGGTTTCATCTTAAGTTACTTTCCTACTACTCATATGGTAAGAGTTAGTGTTATTTTGATCCTGCTAGAGTTTGGAAGAAATTGGCTCAAGTTTGGAAGACCCTTGGGATCTTGGTTGTATAGCCTAATTCTTTCCTTTGAGGAAATTTTCTAGTTACATTCTTATTTCTTGAAGACCAGGCAAAGGATATAGCAAGCTATACAAGGAGTTATAAGCATGTTGCTCATATTCACTCATATGGAGCTAAATGGAGTTGCACCAATGGTTTGGAAGTCACACCTATGAAGATGTCACTTTAAAGGTGAATTTTGCTCTTGTTTAGGCCTTGAAGATTGGAAGACCTTTTTAGAAGTTTGGAAGACCCTAGGGCCTTGAGCAAAGTTATGAGGTATGATTTGAGCTTTGGAGATAAGATCATGTGCTACAGGGGTTTCCATCCTTTATCCATTTCATCCATTCCATATCCACTTTCTTTTCATCTTTTTATACCCCATTTCCACCTTGTCATGCCTTCTTTCATTACTTCACTACCTATATTTTTATTGGCCTCACCTCCACTTGTGAATTGCTCTCAAGAGATCATGAAAAACTTCAAGAGCAAGGAGGCTTGAATTTTACTTTCATCTTATTTCCCTAAATCCCGCCATAGCCTTTTTTTTTTTTTCTTTTCACCCTCTTCCTATGATTTTTTCACCATTCCCGGGTTGAAAACTCATTGACCATGGTCAAAATGGGCAAAATTTCAAGTATCTCAATTTGACTTGAAAACACTCTAGATTTGGAGCTTGGCAAAAAATAGCTATGTTGGCCTTTCCAAAATTCAAAAAAGACCTTGGAAAATTCCTCAAATATTATTTCTTGGGATGCGTGCCAAAAAAAAAAAAAAAAATAGCAAAAAAAAAACTATTCTAGCCTATCTACCCTATTTTTCTATTTTCCACCTCAGCCTAAATTCCACCTCAGCCCCCCCCATTGGTCCACGTGGCAGCAGGGCAGGGCCTCCAGAACACGAGCTGGCACAACCCTTCTGCGTGGCACGCAAATTCAACATGCTGACTCGGATTATTCAATTTATATCCTTATCTTCCAGAATCATTCAGGCCTGTGGGATATATCGAGCTTTGAAAAAAAAAAAAAAAAAAAACCCTAAACTTCTGAGCCTGCTAAATCTGGCAAATTCGTGCCCAAATCTGATTGAATCCCGCCCTTTTGCTCCCGAAATCATCTCCTGAACCTTCTCCGAGACCTCTGGAACCCCCTGTGGCACTTGATTCAAGGGAATTTGCTCAAATTAAGCCTAAAATCACTCAACCGAGCTGGTTTTTGGGAGGGACAGTTTTTATCCAAGAATGGACATCATTTTCTTCACCCCCTGAGATATACCTCTCGTGATCCGGGCGCTTTCTATATCTTTGATATTTTATTGATCTGTTCTACTCCAAATTCAGCTAATCCTCGCTCGAGATTGAAGATTGATCAGATTTTGATCAAGACCGATCGTGTTGTGACCTACCTGACACCAAAACTTCTACTGCAATTCAAAATTCCTTATTACTTTCTCTTCCAGACAATTTCTAGATTATCAGAAGCTTACTATGCTTTGGGAGTTACTCTCAAGCATTATTTTGGATATTTTCTCCTGAGATTTCTGAACTCCTGTGATATTTTATGATCTTAATGCATATTCTTTGCCCGGAAAAATAGTGTTGCCATCTTCTCAAGTTATAAATCATTAATGCCTGCCTAGACCAATAGAAATCAGATATTTTAAGATGAATCCCAGCTAAATAGTTGTGTCCCAGCCTTAAATAGGATTGAGTATTGTTTATATGCAAAGAAAACAAAGAAAAAATAGTTTTTTCATATCATCCACAAACCGTGATGTAATTCAAGACTTTGGTCTGTGTCTCAAGAAAATATCATAGTGTTTGCTTGTCGGAAAAACCCTATGCACGTGATTTAGAGTTCATTCTCGAGGTCATTTGCACAAATTCCAACTCAAAATTCATCACCAAACTCCATTTGCAAATTTTGGCTCTCTGCTTTGGCTTTGACCAATTTTTGATCAACCTTGACATTGATTTTCTTGGTCTTCCCCTATCCAAATCGAGACAGGACTTTCACCAAGAGTTCCCTCTACTTGTCTATAACTCATACCAAAAACCAAAACTCAAAAATCTTAAAGGGTGTGACTGCAAGATTGATTTTTGTTCTGACAAGTTTTTTCTGCTTCAGGGACTGTAGTGATTTTGACAAAACCAGCATTTGAAATTGAGTTCTTTTGCTTTATATGATTAAGGATTGATCACCCTAAGTGATCTGGAGGTCCTGACCAGTTTGTTTACACTTCCTTTGAGGTTAGGCTAAAATTCCAGGTTTTAGGCTAACATTCTCCAATGCAGATCCTTGCGTGTAGCTAGAGCCAAGTACATATGCAAAGACCTTATGTAGTCTGTACTTCCCTTCCAAATGTCCTTGAGGACTATAAGCTATTAATACATATGGCTTCTTGCCTCTATGCAGAAATCACTATAAAAATGGTCAAAACCCAGGTTTCCCTTGAAATTTCAGCAACTTTTGATCAAAAATAAATGCCTAGGCTTGGGTTTCAGCAGGAAGATTTAGGTGTTAGCTGAATTTTTCTACTTGATTTAATCTTATAACTCTAGTACTAGGTTGAGCTCTAATCTAGATTTATGGATCCCTTCAACAAGCTTTAATGAAATGTTAAAATATAAAGAGTATCCTATGGGATGCAAATGGTTATAAAACCTGATACTGTTAAAGCACACATAGTTACTGTCCTTAGGAAGGTTAATACCATGTTAGGAAGAATTTGTGTACGACTTTGTGCAACTCCAACTACGTAAGCTGCATCATAACTTACTCAGTAGACCTATTCCCCCTTATTTAAATGCGGTTGTACTTCTTTCTAGTGAACAACAATCAGCTATATGGCAATATTCCGTGGCAGCTAGGGAGGAATTTTAGTGGATTCAATGCATCATCCAACCAGCTCACGGGTTATCTGTCATCTGGTCTTCTTGCTAATTATTTGAATGGATCTTTCAATCATCTTGAAGGTGAGCTTTCGGCCTCGGTTTTTTTCTGCCTAAATTATCACGGTATTAAAGACTCCTCACATAATCAGTTCAAATATAGGTCTTGCCAATCGTCCATTCCATAGCTGCATCCCAATGGCTTTCCAAACCCAAAATCAACTTCATACAGGAAATGCCTATGTGATCCAACAATCAGCAAAGGATTTGGGGATTTAAAATCTGGAAATGGTGCCTTACCACTAAACACATCTTCGAAACATTTAGCAAGTGCCTGTAATCGACCAATAGTGGCACCCTTTATAGTCTTATGCACTGTATCTGCTCCTTTTGAATCCATTTCTGTTACAAGGGTTTTAGTCCATGCTGCCAGACATTGTTGTTTCCATCTAGCAACTGTATTTTCTCAATGAGTAGTTTATTCTTTATTTTGAAACTTAATATGTTTGGCCTTTGCTTTTGTTCCTTGCTTGCAGGCCGTAGCCTGTTTGCTGGATCCATAGGTGATATTGAACTGGCAAGTCAATAATGTATTCTTCTAATGGTAAGCTGCTACAACCTTATCTATTGATATTAATTTGAGTTGCTAACATATTTCTTCATCCACACTGCAGTTGTTGTCATTCTGATCAGATGATGCAAATGATCAAAGATGCAGAACTTAACAAATCCTACTCTTTGCAGGACAAATTCTTAAGTGATTGTGTCATTCATAGAAATCAAATAATATTGCGTATTTTTCTCTAAATGAAAAAACTTATGTCAATGTGGAACTTTGTTTAACATACTAAAAGGCATAGATTTTGCCCAATAGTTTGTTGCTTCAGTGTAACTATTTTGCCTAATAGTTTGTCTCTATTCAATTGATGCTGCAATAGCAAATAGATAATGCTCCTCTCCTAAGGTAGTGAGCCCATTAACATGATTTTTTGGCATTGATTGTTTTTAAATGAAATACGAGAATCATGACTGGATAGCAATTAGACAAGGATGTGCCTTGCACTGATGACATTTGTTGAATGGAATAATGGGATTTACATCACCATGGACTGACCAATTCTTGTCAGTTCTATACAAACAGATTTTGGAGATCATGGACGAAAAAGGATATTGTCAAACTGCAACAGTAAGATAAGGTGTAGTCTCCGAGTTCCAGTAAAACTAAGTATTTAGAAAAGATGTAAAATATTCATTCTTGCGAGTTGTGCTAAATTTCTTTGTAACTAGCACCAATTTCAGCTTTAACTTACATGATTTAGCAATATTTAGTTCCTTGAAGGTGTTTTGTATTCAAATAAGTATATTACTATTACATAAAAGGTCTTCACATTGAATCTATTGTTCTTATGCCAGTTGAAGGTCCTTGTGCAATACTTGTAATCATGGACTTGATAATGTAAATGGACATCCATGTTCTACTATAGCTCTCATACGTACTCTATGTTCATTTAAGCTTGTAAGATTGATTATGAACATTATATATGGACCTTAACTAACTCCCCATGCACAACCTTTTACATTTCATGTTCTACTTCAACATGCTTAAAAATATAATTCCAAGGGTATTGCATCATTCCCTCTAACTATAAGCTAGAGATTGTGCAATTGAAGTGGCAATTTTGATTCATTGTGAAAACATGATTTTGAAGTATGACTTAAGCCACTTCACCCTCGGGCCATGGAGGGCAACCCTCCGTGCGCAGCACCTTATTTTTTTTTGAAGGATATGGAACTTTATTAATCAGAAAGAACTATAATATAGATGGGGGACTGCAGACTCAGTAGAGAAATTGTTCATAGAGCAAAACCACCCGCCACCTTGCAACATATAACATATAAAAGAGTTATATATAAGTGTTAATAAAGCCAAATGAAATGCCCTCTTTGTCACATTGTCCCGGGAACTTGGATACATTGCCAATAAGACATGTTGATTATTCAAATTGCAATTGAAAAGACTCCGAAGCCAAAACCAAGCCGGTCTAGCATGCTGGCATAAGAAAAAACAATGCTCAAGCATCTTAACCCTTTGCGCACATAAAGGGCGTGTCGCAGGCATCTCAGGATAAAATCTATGAATTAAAACATTGGCGCACACATTTATGGATGATCTGCCACCACAAAACTAACAACTTGGGATGAAGTAACTTATTCCATTTATCGTCCATGGAGAAGGATCTTATACATTGAATTCACTAAATGCCAAGCCTTAACATTCTCATGAACCACCTAAAGATGGGAAGCCACTACTTATGGTATAGGGGAAGAACAGAAATGACTTCTTGCCAAATTGCATGATCCCATCACAAAAGAAGGAACTTTGTCAGGATTTCTTCCCATGTCAGCAATTATGTTTCATGATATCATGCAAAAATTGCAAGCACATTTGCGAGTCTCTAGCGACGTTGTGTTAGGGGATCAATTGATGCTACTAACGGCGCATCTATTTGGTTATTGTCCAAAGTGATCCACCAATAACTAGCTCTAGTAAAACTCCTCGCCATAGGGTGGATATGGAAAAGTGCACGCACGGTATCCCATGCATCGAGCAGCCCTCTGAGGAAAGGAGACTCATTAGGATAAGCTGAGAGCGGATAGAAAAGATCCCAAGGAAGTAAAGGATAGATAGAGAGCCAAAGGAGGCAGTACAGAACTGTGAGCCCGGAGACTCATCAACGTTGTTCAAAGTCCTCCAAATGAAATTGGAGATCAATACTTTGCTATATAGATGAAAGTGGATCATCCCAAGCCCTCCATAGTGCTTTAGCAAAATGCATTTCGCCCAACTGATCATCTTGATATCAGCCCCTTCTTCTGTGCCACCCCCGATTTTTTTTTTTTTTTTTTTTAAGAACGACAAACTTTATTGAAACACCAAGCCAAAAGCCAGATAAAAATGCAGAGGCGGGAATAAAATTTCAGAGGATAATCATGATCCACTGAATAGAACCACTAGCCTATACATAAGAGAACACACTCAAATAGGACTCCAATATCAATTGTCGCTTGGCAGGAGCAAGCGAAGAACAATGGTAGGCCTTAGCGATTTTAGCTTGGGCGCCTTGGAGGACTACTGCAGGAGGAATATCCAAATCCTGAAAGATACACAATCTTCTACGCATCCAGATGGACCACAGCAACCATCTTGAATGCCAAATGAAATGCTTGGTTCCGCACCTTACTCCAAGTATCCGGATAAAGAGCCAAAAGCACTTGCTGACTTGTCAATGTCACATGAAAAAGAGAAAGCAGCCAAGACCAAACAGGCTGGAGATGATCACATAAAAAGAAACAATGCTCAATGGTCTCGTCCCTTTGCTTGCAAAGTGGGCAGAGTGTTGACACTCGAGGACCAAATCTGTGGACAAGCACATTCACCCGAGGGCATCTGTGAAGAATCTGCCACCAAAGCACAGCCACCTTAGGATGGAGTAGTTTATCCCAAGCCCAAGTCCACATATGTCTCCAACTAGGAGGTGGGAGCTGAAGGGACCACTTAGTGGATGGCGGAAGGATATCACCATTGACAAGCAACCAATACATAGAGTTCACCAGTCTATGCTCGTGAACACTCTGGTGGGAAACCCACAGCCTCTAGAGCAACCAATGACAGAGTACTAGCAACCTTTTGCCAAATAGGTCTATCCCATCGAGACAATAAGAATTTTGTTTGAAAGATTTGCCAAGTCGCTAACTGGCCAGAATCATACCATGCTGCAACTGTTAAGATTCCTGCTAACCTCCAGCACCGTTGAGTTAATAGATGAACTGAGGCACAAAGTGGGAGATTATTTTCCACAGGTATCCACCAACAAGGGGCACTCAACTGATGACATGCAACAAGATCAATACGAAATAAGGTCTGTACTGTCTTCCAAGACTCCAGCAAGCCTTTCAAAAAAGGGGAGGCATTAGGAAAAGGGCATAGCTGATAAAAGAGACTCCAAGGAAGAAGAGGTTTTAACGAAGCTTTCCCAAAAGGAACACAATGACGAAGTGACTGCTTCACAAATCGCACTCCACGTGAGTCAACCATATCCTTAAGAATCCTTCAAATGAACTTAGAAATCAGAATCTTACTTTGTAGATGGAAGTCTGTCATACCCAAACCACCTGCAAATTTTGGCCTAGTGCATTTGGACCATGCAACCTTGATCACAGCATGCTCCTCATTCCCACCCCAAATATATGGACAATGGTAACAATCACCTGAAATTTTGACTGAGAAGCCAGAAGGGAAAAGGCCATATAGATGTGGGAATTACTTAAAACATGCTTAGCAACAGTTATTCGCGCTGGCAGGGAAAGCTTAGCAGTATTCCACCAAAATAAATGCTTTCGCAACCCTTCTATGATAATACTTCAAGCATCAGAGGTAGAAATATGAATGCCCACAGGAATACCAAGAAGTTTAGTAGCCTTCCCATGAGGAAGCACCTTCCAAGGAAAATTAGCAACACAAGGAGGCACAACCCCATCAAGCATCCATAATGCATAACACTTTGGCCAACCAACAAGAACTCCAGATGCTAAACAGAAAGTATCAAGAAGAAGCTTTGCATTCTGAGAATTTGTCCGCATTAGCAACAAGAAAGAGAAACGTGTCATCGGCATACTGATTACACATTTCCTGTGAACCATCCTCCATACTCAATCCCTGGACTATCCCATCCTGCACAGCCTTAGCAAATAACTGTGAGAGGACCCCAACTACTACTGTGAACAAAAGTGGAGCTAATGGGCATCCTTGGCGAACACCCCGCCCAACCGAAAAAACAGTGGAGGGTTCCCCCTGAAACAACACAGTAGATCGTGCCGAAATATGGAGCTTCATAACATCACTGGTGAACTGCTGACCAAAGCCCAATACTAAGAGGCTTTTTTACAAAAATTCCCAATCCACACTGTCATATGCCTTGGCAAAATCTAATTTAAGATAGACTATACGCACACCTTTCAATCTGGCCCAATACATACCCTCATAAGCAGTAGCAACATTGTCTAAAATGCTTCTCCTTGGCAAGAATCCAGATTGAGTAGGAGAGATTGATACAAGCAAGACATCACGCAATTTTTCTGGAAGGGCCTTCGCAAATATTTTATGGAAGACAATAATGTAATAGGGCACCAATCAGATATAGTCTTTGGCTCTTTACACTTGGGAATAAGAGAAATGCAGCCAGTATTGAGGATCTTATTCAAACTTCTACGAAACTCACAGAAAGCACTGTAAAGATCGCAACCCAACCAATCCCAATATTCTTGGAAAAATTCCACTGGAAAACCATCTAGGCCAGAGCACTTGTTCTTTTTTAAAGAGAAGCAGTTGAATGTAAGTCATTGATGGTGATGTCTGATTCTATGTGTGCACGCTGCTCAGCTGACACAATGGGAGGGGGGAGGGGGCTTTGACAAGACTGCAGATTGCATATCCTCCTAAAAGGGCAGCTGATGTCTGGAAAAAAATAAAGAAAAGTGGTCGTGGAGATACTGCTTCAATTGAATCTGATCAGAACACTCTGACCCATCAGGCAAGATAAGGGAGTTAATAGAGGCCATCATACACCTTCTCTTAGCGGCCCGAAAAAAGAAGTGAGAGCATCTATCACCACCCCAGATGAAATTGCGTTAATCCTAATGATAAGTTGCATCTTCACTTGTGATGCCAGTACAATTGAAGTCGTATATATATGTGTGCCACTCAGGCTACAATAATCCGACTTGCCATTGACAATTTGGTCGTGGACCATCAGAACAAGTATTTTTCCAGACCTTTAACAACAGTATCCCATGCATCTCCAGATGAATATTAACCTCCACGGGGATATCAAGAAGTTTGGTCGCTTTACCATGAGGAAGGACCTTCCACGAAAATGCCGCAACACACAGTGGAACTGGAGCACCTAGCATTCACAAGGTAGTACACTTCTGCCATAAATACAAGAAACACCAATGACAAAATGATGATCTCTTGATAGAATGTTGAAGTTACAAATGGTCTCACTCAAGGCGGAGATGGAAACAAGAGGACTCAAATTCTTGTCCAATCCCTAAGTCTAAACTTCTGATATATATAGTACAATGGCCTTGGGCTCATAATGGCAAAACTGCCATTTGGCTAACTACTCCAAGATTTCTATTGATATCTCAGGAATCGTCTTAATTGAAGGTTGTTGGCTCATCAAGGCCGTGATTCTTGCCGTTAGAATTCTTCCTATATATCTTGCCTGTATACAGCACGAAAGGTCCTGTGTTTTTGGACACAAGACTAATACTCCCCCCACTAAATGAGATTTGTGTCTTGAGGAACACCGACATGGTCTATGGAGGAGGAAAATTTGGATTACGCCCATCTTGCTGATATATATGAAGCATGTATTTGGAGAGTAACCATGGCGTAAAACTCGAGGAGATGAATGTCATTATGAGAAAGGATGATCGTCTATACAGCGAGAGGGAAAACTTGCAGAAACCAGATATGCAGATGGGTATGAAATGGCTGGAAGATTTCTTCTTAAGGACCAAATCAACGGTGTGATTCTGATAGATGTAGGAAATTTATCCACAATGCCCTACCTTTGGAAGCATCTCTAGGTGATGATCCTATAAAAGGATCAATTCACTTGTTGGAGCACACTGTAGCACAAGTATAGAGAACACTATGATGTATCAATGCCTTGAATGGTTAACATGTCGGATGAACCACCATGGCATATGGAAAATGAAAAATCATGGCATCCCAGATGGCTAGTTGCTGGCAGTAGCAGATGATCCTGATCCAATGTCTGATTATATCATGTTGATACTACACCTTTGTTGTCTAAGGATGAGGGTTGCTTCATTCTTCGAGCCTGCGCTGCTCCAAATCTGGAATAGGGGCAATAGGACTTAGCGTAGATTTTGTGAATATGTATAAATGATCACCCTTTGAATAACTCTTTTGTGATATATAATGAAAGTAATGTTTGTCTCAGCCATCTTATTTTTCCGGTGTCTTCTGTAATGTTTGAACTTGAAGTTGTGTGAAATTGTTTGAGGTGAAAGCCATTGATAAGGATGGCAGTGGTGTGCCATCTAATTCTGCAAATTGGAATACACTGGGTTGAACCATCTGAAATAATTAATATGGCCCAAGCTGCCAAGCTTTCAATTAGCTCGGATGATTTTTGTATCTAAAATCATAGAGTAGCACAAAATCTCCTTGTTTAGACTTTTTTATCTTGATCTTGTGATCATGCCATGATTTCCTTAACTTGTTACTAGCTAGGACATGAAGATATGCATCCCGATGGATTGAGTCAAGTTGTTGCAATTGATATACTCTTTCCTTCAAGGCAGCAGGAGGATTATGAACTGTGGCAAGCTGAAAATGGAGATTCGAAAGCACATATTCAAATGACATCAAAGCCTCTAGCCCATAAGCCAACTTGAAGGGAGTTCGCCCCATGGCAATTTTGTAGGTCGTGTTGTAGGCCCATAAAACTGTTGGCAGTTTCTCTTGCCAATCTTGGCATGAAGCATCACAAATTTTCTTCAAAATGTTCACCATGGTTTTGTTTGCACTTTCTGCAAGTCCATTTCCTTGAGGATAATATGGCATGTTTTTTTCGATAGCGAATATGTAAATGTTATGTAAGCTCCTTAATGGTGTGATTAACAAAATGAGCTCCCCGGTCACTGAGTAAGTCGAAGCACATGATGACGTGTGTGAAAAGCACACGGGCTGTGATGGCCGCAGTGTTATCTGTGAGGGCACAAGCTTCTATAATCCTTGAGGACAAGAATATACTGAGCACGTGTATTTCGAGCAAGAGGGTCGATGAGGCCGATAAAATACATATCCCATTTACTGAATGGCATTGGCGTGGCAACTAGTGTTAACTGAAGAGCGTCACATGGGCCATGGGTCGGCCTACACCTTGACATGCATCACAAGCACCAACATGAGCGTGAGCATCTTGGAACGATGTGGGTCAAAAGTATCCTGCCTAGAGGATTTAATGCATCGTGTTATCACGATTAAAATGATCACCATCGAAACTTTCAAAATAAGCACAAGCCACGGCCTTTTTGCCAATGAAGCTTGCCTTTTTTATGATGAAGTTAGACATAGACTATAAAATGGAGGATTGCCGACCAACGTAGAGCATTGAATAGCTCTGCAGCAGTTTCGCCACCATCTCAGTAGTTGTTCTGCAACCAAGGTTGCCTTCAGCAGATCAACATTAAGATCTGAGCCTACAGACCTGAGTACTTTAGAAGGTTCGAATCTTCTAGAGAGGTCCTACTATTGTTTCTTTGGTTACAGTCTAGAATTGATATCAGTTTTCCATTTATAATTCCCTCCGAGCCCATTCGAAGCCCTCTGTAATTCATTGATTATACCAGGCTTTGACTTCCATAGTCTTGTTATTTACTTTGTTGTTCTTGCTACCTACATGCTTTTCAGTTATATGCATTCCAGAGATTTAAAAAAATAAATAAATAAAAACCTTTGTCGAAATCTTATGCAGTCTACTTCACAGTCTAGTCCTCGCAAATTCAGTCATAAAATCTGCGATGACAACATGATATTTCCATAAAGTGGCGAGAATCAAATGGATGCTATTATAAGTACAGGTCTCTAGCCTTCTAATAATTGTAACAAAGATTTTTTGACGGGCGTGACATTCATCCTTAATGGCTCCCAGTTGGCAATATGACAAAGCTGGTCCTCGCGTGTCTCAATGTGGAGGGGATGCACCTCTTTGAAAATGGAAGCTACTAGTCTGTGTTTCTTTTTGTGCAAATGCACATACGTATAGCATTGTGGATGTCGTATGAGCATGAGATTGATCTGTTGTTGGTAGTGTGTCGTTTTAACCTGTTTCAGAGCACCATCATCCTAGAGTTTGCTAAGGAATTAAGCATCAAGGTATTGCTTCAAGTTATGGTGATCTTCTTCAGTTTTGACCTGTATGCACATGTGCTCCTGCACACTCCATCGGGAGAACTACTTAGCTCGTTTCTCCTTCCAGTAAATCTTAAAGGGCTGAGGACCTAGTGCCATGACATAAGCAAGGTTGGAGAGACGAGTATCACCTATACCGACCATCTTCTGAAAGTAGATGATATAACAGTCCAGTGCAGCCCTCTGAAGAGGCAAGAAACCAGCCTTCTGCAGGAGGATCGAATATAGAATTGTGCACTTTACCCAAAGTGCCTAAACTAGGAATGCTTTTTGCACCTACTCTAGGTCATTTTATGCGGCGAGGGATACTATAGACCCCAAATCTCGATCCTATATAGGAGAACATGCTCTACCAGAGCCCTGAACACGTGCGACTAATGAGCCTAGTCATACATCTCTCTATTTTGTAACTGTTTTTCTGCATGACATACAATGCTTTCCAGCATGTTGTCACGTGCAGCCAGCGTGTCCAAATAACTGGTAAAAGTCTTCGCCGAGTTAACTCACATGCCAGTGGATCGGCAAAAGTTATCCAGGGTATCCAAATGGCACTGCATGTCATCTGGGATATAGGCTAAGAGGTCCATGGCATTAGCATATATGAGCTGCCCAATTATGTGATGCACGAGATGAACTCCCTCTCCCTTGTATTCAATAAGCTAACCTTCCAACTGATCTATATATAGGTCAAATGTTGCAGAGAGATTGGACCTCCCTAGTAAACTCCAATACTGTTGATGACAGGTTGTTCTGACGTTGTCAATCGACTTGAGCATGCCTTATACAACCTGTATATGGCATTTTTCAAATTCATAGGGACCCCCAATTGCCTCAATATGTCCCCGACTTATACGACGTAACGTGTTAAAGGCCTTTGCAAAATCAAGAAAGCAACATTACAGGTCTTGCTTCTTGCTATCTTCAACCAAGGTCCGTAAGAGTGAAAATATGATCAAATGGAGTGTCGGAGTTTGAATCCTACTTGTGTGACAGCTTACACCTCGGTTTCCTCATTTACATTGTAAATTGTTGCTCAAAAATGCCAGCGAATAGCTTTGCAAAGAGCGAAGTTGCCCTCACTAGTGATGGTAATGTTGCAAGTAGTAAAATGAGCAAGATTGACTGTTCCTTCGCTGGTGATGGTGATGTTGCAAGGAATAAAATGAGTCATCTTACAATCAACAATGACGATGTGGCATCATGATCATGTTCCAGGCTTAACTGTTTGGGCAATGGTTAAAATTGTATGATTGAGATGGACGGCCAAGGTTAAGTGGGGCAAATTGAAGGCCAAGATTAAGTGGTGCATATTGAGGACCAAGATTAACTGGTGAAGATGGAAGGTGTAGATTATGTGGTCCAATTGAGGGTTGAGATTAAGTGGTGTTTTGGATGGCCTAGATTGAATTTTATATTGTATAAGTATTTTGAAAAACATATGCTCACTCTCTTTGGCTCGTAGCAGAATGCATCTCTTTTGGGCTTAGTGGCAATGCTCAAGGAGGAGGGTGAGAGCCTCCTCCATATCTAAATCTGCCTGAATCTTTTTTACTCCATCATTTTATCATAAAAATATTCGGGTGCATTAATTGAACTTCTATTTTATTTGGTTCAAAAACTTGGTGTTTGTCACAACCCCCTTATACTGGATAGTTGGATAGATATGGAGAATTTGCCCAACATAAATGGTTACATTGCCGGGACCTGATGTTTCGATCGGGTTTTCTTCTCCATCAGAATCCTGGTTCTTGATTTTGTTGAAGAGCACGAGCAGGTGCAGTGTGAGATATATTCTAAAAGATCCATACTTATTCTGTGTTATCAGTACTGATGCAGGCATAGTCTGAGAAAGCCAAATATATTATGCAGCAAATTTTTGGTGGATTTTCCCTGCAAGGGAAACAATTCAAATGGCCAAATGATGTGCAGAGAAGATACCCCGATTTATCTCTGCATCTGTAAGCTCATCAAGTATTATCTTCGCTGTTTTTTCTGTGTTTACCTGAAGAACAAAGATTGAATTGGCAAGAAAGATATGTCGTATCTATGAACCTAGCGCAAGCTTTTCATCTTTCTTGCTCTGCTTTGCCTGCAAATCTTATTCCTCCAAAAGCTATCCTTCTGCCTTCTGCTCTGCTCTATCCTTATCGGAGCTCCACCTGCACTCTACCACCATATCTGCACTTCCCGTTGCCTTTACTTGCCCGATTATTTCATATGGCTGATAACCTTCCCTGCATCCCTCATTTCTTTTCCTTGCCCGTCCTATGCCGGCCGAGGGACTGGCCGCATGTTGGCTCAAATATTGACACATTTAGTCAACATTAGGAAACCACTATTTTTTAATGTTTGGGCAATAATGTAATGGTCAAGATCTCGTGGTAAAAGTTAGACTAGTTACAAGAGGGAACATGATAGATTAGACCTTGTGTTGAAGGCAACTTGTCAACGTTGATACTATAATATTGTACAACCACATATTTATTTGTTTGGGCAATGGTAAAGATGGTGATAAAGTAATGGTTTAAGATTTTATGGTGAAAGTGAGAAGAATTATGGTCAGATAAATATTGTTATGAAAGAGCAATAGAGAAAAGGAAACCAGGAGATGATTATTTAACCTTTAGGTTCTAATTATCTCTGGAATGATGGAGACAAGCAAATGATAGAATGGACATGATATGAAAAGGGTCAGACCTAGGAAATAATTATTTGACCATGATACTATAGTTCAAGGTCTTAATTATTTCTAGAAAGATAATGCTGATGCATTAGAAAGCAAAGTGAAAGGAAAGAATCGAAAATACTATTTTCATTAGATAAGGCTCGGCCCAATGAACTGGGGCCAAGCCATGAGAAGTTTACGATCGGTGGTGCAAAACCGCCGGATCCAAATCGTTTAAACAAGCATAGATAAAAGCATTTGAACTTACCTGTTTGTAGACTGTTTTCGCAGATCAAGAGGAGGATTTTTGAAGTTGTCTCAGATCGTAAGAATGCATTGTTGGTGATGCCGTAATGTTTAACTAGTTGTGATATTCCATTATATCTCATATGGTTATAATATGATGACTTATACCATTGCAATAGATGTTAATGGTCTGGTGATTGAAGTTGAAATGCAAAATTACATGTGAAGTCTTCCATGTAATCTATGTCATTATCTTATCTAAGAACAAAGATACAAGTTGTCCCTAGTTGATTTGTTTCACATTTATTTGTTCTATCTATAAGATCTGTGATATAAGGATTGTCAATAACAGTCATGATACATTGGCACAACTTGTTTTCTTTCTCATTGGTATCAGAGCAGGGCTTTTTTTAAACAATATGGCAAGTAGATTCGGGGCAGGGCTTCTTAATGCAATAGAAGTCTACAAAGGTGATTCAGGCTTTCAAGTGTGGAAAGAAAAGGTGAAGCATGTGCTGCAGGTTGAAGGTTTATGGCATTTAATAGAAGAAGAACCAACAAGAGCAGTTGGAGGAAGTATAGGAAGTAGCAGTGGATCTGCTGATGATGAAGACTCAACAACCGAAGGGGCAACTGTAAGGGGACAGTCCAGAACTGTAAGTGCGACTTCTGGAAGAAATGTAGCTAATGAAGACATTGCCAAATTGATGGAAGCACAGGGTATAATTATGAGTAAAGTTAGCTCTAGTATTGTACTGAAGATAAGGGGAATGCATCCTAAACAAATGTGGAATTACATGATAACAACCTATGAAAGAAGAACGTCCTCTCAGATTGACGTTTTGGAGAATGAACTGAGGAGGTTAAAGTTTAAAGAAAAGGATGATGTGAATGAATTTTTGCAGACATTTGACAATGTTATTACTGATCTAGAAGGAGCAGGGGTTTTGTACACACAACAGCAATGTCCAGAGCAGTATCAAGTCTTGGAAACATATCAATGTTTATTAGGACAATTGCCAAGACTAAGGCAGAAGTTGAGAGAATGCTCAGAACAGAACTTGAGCAAGGGGAAGTTTTGGGTGAAGAAGAAGCTGCACAAATCTATTATGCAAAAGGAAAAGGAGGAAACAAAGACAAAGGGGAAGCTCGTCAAGGAGGTAAACTCGGGCTCTGTTTTAACGTCAATGAATATGGTCACATTAAAGTAAATTGCCCTAATCTAGCAAAGGAAATAAACTGCTACAATTGTAATGGAAGAGGGCATTATGCGTCCACATGTTCAACTCCCAGAAGTAATTCATACTTTAAGGGAAGGGGAGGAAGAGGAAGAGATACACATGCTGCACCACGAGGCAGAGGTAAAAATGTGACCTTTGATGCAAATGTAGCTGAAGAAATGATCTTGGAAGAAGGGGAAATCGATGAGAACGCTGAGGTAAGAAGTTTTAAAGGTTTTGCAACTTACAATAACAAAATTGATGATGATTTCCTCATTTTAGATAGTGGAGCTGAAAGATCCATAGTATGCACATCTCGTATCTTGAAAGAATGCTCAGGAAGTAAAAAGGGACATGTTCAAGTAGGGATTGGTGATCTACAAAGGATTGAAGATACTGGAGTCCTTGAGCTGTTTGACTTAGAAGGAAAGATTGTTAATCTTAAAAATGTTCTTTGCGTGCCAAGCTTAGTGAGAAACTTAATATCAATATGCCAATTGGTGGATTTGGGGTTTAAAGTTGTATTCGAGCAAATGGATTGTAAGGTGTTTGAAGGAAATAAATTAAGATTTTTGGGAAAACGTGTTGGAAACCTTTTTGGTTTGGATATAAAATGTCTTGGAAGTATAAATCTGATGACAATTCCGTGGCATGAAAGATTAGGGCATGCAAATACTAAAAACATTGAACTAATGATAAGAGCAGCTTGGATCCAATCCAAAGATCACAAACTAGGAAGATACATATGCAAAGGTTGTATGTTAGGAAAACAGTGCAGACTACCATTCAAAAGATCAACAAAGAGAGCAAAAGAAATTCTTGAACTTGTTCACACAGATTTATGCGGACCATTGAATGTTAATGGAATCACTGGAAAAAGGTGATTACAGCAGAAGAACTAAAGCTGTTTACGGACAAAAGATCTGGCATTTGAAGCATTCAAAGCATTCGTGGCTGAAGAACAATGTTCAACGGGCAAAAGAATCAAATGTGTGCGTTCGGATCGAGGAGGTGAGTACATGTCCTCTAAATTTAAAAGTTACTGCATGCAAAAAGGAATCAGGAGGCAGTATACCTGTAGCCACACTCCCCAACAGAATGGGGTGGCTGAGAGGAAGAAAACAATCTTAAACGCTGTAAGAGCAATGCTAAAACACACTGGTCTGCCAAATTTTTTGTGGGAAGAAGCGGTCAAAGCTGCAGTAAACAGAGACAGAAACTTGATGATAGATCAATCATAACATATCTAGTAGGTTATGACGAACAATCTAAAGGTTATAGAATTGTATAAGCCTAAAATGTGTAAGGATAGAAATAACAAGGCTGTCGAAAAGATTACAGAAATGAGTGAAGGAGAAGATACTAAAGAAAAGGATACAGAGATGAATAAAGGGGAAGATATAATGACAGAAGATGATGATACCAGTTCAGAAATAGATAATTTGTCAATACAAGGTTCTGAGTATGGAAAAGAGAGGACTGAAAATGAACATGAAGTAGGTCAGAATATTGACAATGCTATACATCATGCTGAAAATGTAAAGAAAAAAAGAACAGAGGGAGAAAAACTTAGAGATGAAGCGGGTATTAATATTGAAAGTTATGGGAGAAGAGTTGATGGTAAAAGCAGCCGGCTGCAAACTGAAAGAATTAACGATGCTCTATTGATTTTAGAATCTGGAGTGCCAGAGACATTTGAAGAAGCAATAAACAGTTCGGGTGCAAACAAATGGAAACAAGCAATGAATGAGGAAATGCAATCATTTATAAACACATCGACATATGATCTTGTTGATGAGCCAAAACTGAAAAATGTAGTAGGAAATAAATGGGTGTATAAGTTGAAACTAGATGCAGATGGAAATACTAAATACAAGGCGAGGTTAGTTGCTCAGGGATTTACACAGAGAAAAGGGGTAGACTATGATGATACGTATTCACCAGTAGTGAAACTTACAAGCATAAGAATGCTGATTGCAATGGCAAATAGTTTAGAGTTGGAATTACATCATATGGATGTTGCTACGGCCTTCTTAAATGCAGATTTGGAAGAGGAAATTTACTTGAGACAGGCACCGGGATATGAAAGAGGTAAAGAGAAGGTCTGGAAATTAAAGAAAGCGGTCTATGGATTGAGACAATCCCCTAGACAGTGGTACAAGTGTATTGACAGTTTTTTAAGAGAGCAGGGCTTTAACAAGCTTGAAAATGATGGAAATGTCTATATTTACAAGGAATGCAATAGTTGCTGCATAATAGGAGTTTATGTAGATGATTGTGTAATGATTGCAAACACTACAGAAATACTAAAGCACTGCAAAGGAATTCTGAAAAACAGGTTCAAAATGACAGATTTAGGAGAGCTCAAGAAGTTTTTAGGGATCGAAGTGACACGTGACAGGAAAAGGAAGACTATATCCTTGACACGAACCAGGTATATTCAGTGTATGCTTAAGAAATTTAATATGCAGGACTGCAACACAATAGGAACACCTATTGTACCAGGCAGCAAGATATCAAAGCAGTTATGTCCACAATCAGAAAAGGAAAAGGAAGAGATGACAGGAATACCATATAGACAATTAATAGGAAGCTTACTGCATGTAGAAAATAATACAAGACCGGATATTACATTTATTGTGAATGTACTGAGCAGATACAACAATAACCCAGGAAAAGGACATTGGCAGGCAGCAAAAAGAGTATTAAGATACCTGAAAGGAACTCAGTATGTTGGCCTTGTATATCATTCAGATGATTTAGAGCTCAAGGCATACTGTGATGCAGATTGGTGTGGTGATTTGCACGAGAGGAAGTCTACATCAGGTTATTGTTTAATGCTGGGAGGTGCACCACTAAGTTGGAGAAGCAAAAAACAAAACGCTATAGCTCTATCCACTGCTGAATCAGAATATGCAGCAGCCACTTTAGTGGCCAAAGAAATCGTTTGGGCAAGACGTTTCCTAGATGAAATAGGAATAACACAGAATGAAAGCACAAAATTATTCAGTGACAGTCAGAGCTGCATTGCAATGACAAGAAATCCGGTTCTTCATGAAAGAACTAAACATATTGAGATGGAGATGCATTATATAAGAGATATGGTGAGCAAAGGATTAATAGATCTGATACATGTTAAAACAGAAGTTCAGCTGGTAGATATATTCACTAAAGCATTAAGCAGTAACAGGTTTAAGTTGCTGACAGCTGGTATAAGTTGCATAGATCATAACAATAGTAATCTGAAAGGGGAATGAGAAGAATTATGGTCAGATAAATATTGTTATGAAAGAGCAATAGAGAAAAGGGAACCAGGAGATGATTATTTAACCTTTAGGTTCTAATTATCTCTGGAATGCTGGAGACAAGCAAATGATAGAATGGACATGATATGAAAAGGGTCAGACCTAGGAAATAATTATTTGACCATGATACTATAGTTCAAGGTCTTAATTATTTCTAGAAAGATAATAGATAGATAGATAGATAGATAGTATTTTAATGTCACGCCACTAGGCAGCATCCAACTGGACATATGCTGATGCATTAGAAAGCAAAGTGAAAGGAAAGAATCGAAAATACTATTTTCATTAGATAAGGCTCGGCCCAATGTACTGGGGCCAAGCCATGAGAAGTTTACGATCGGTGGTGCAAAATCGCCGGATCCAAATCGTTTAAACAAGCATAGATAAAAGCATTTGAACTTACCTGTTTGTAGACTGTTTTCGCAGATCAAGAGGAGGATTTTCGAAGTTGTCTCAGATCGTAAGAATGCATTGTTGGTGATGCCGTAATGTTTAACTAGTTGTGATATTCCATTATATCTCATATGGTTATAATATGATGACTTATACCATTGCAATAGATGTCAATGGTCTGGTGATTGAAGTTGAAATGCAAAATTACATGTGAAGTCTTCCATGTAATCTATGTCATTATCTTATCTGAGAACAAAGATACAAGTTGTCCCTAGTTGATTTGTTTCACATTTATTTGTTCTATCTATAAGATCTGTGATATAAGGATTGTCAATAACAGTCATGATACATTGACACAACTTGTTTTCTTTCTCAGAAAGTTAGGCCAGTTGCAAGAGGGAACAGGTTAGACCTTGTGTTGAAAGCAACTTGTCAGTATTAACACCATAATGTTTTGAGATCACATACTTAATTGTTTGGGCAATGCTTAAAATTGTATGATTGAGATGGAAGGCCAAGATTAAGTGGTGCAAATTGAAGGCCAAGATTAACTGGTGCATATTGAGGGTCAAGATTAATTGGTGAAGCAGGTGTAGTTACGTGGTCCAATTGAGGGTTGAGATTAAGTGGTGTTTTGGATGGCCTAGATTGAACTTTGTATTGTATAAGTATTTTGAAAAATAAATGCTTGCTCTCTTTGGCTTGTGGTAGAATGCATCTCTTTTGGGCTTAGTGGCAAAGCTGAAGGAGGAGGGTGAGAGCCTCTTCCATATCTAAATCTGCCTGAAGCTTTTATACTCCATCATTTTATCACAAAAAAAAAAAAAATATTTTGGTGCATCAATTGAAGTTCTTGATTCTTTTTTGTTCTTCTATTTTGTTTGGTTCAAAAACTTGGTGTTTGCAAGAAGCCCCTTATGCTAGGTGGATATGGGGGAAAGATTAATGCAGTTGGAAGCCTCCGAAGAGTGGAAAGATGCAAAGACACAGGCTCAAACAAGTTTTCAACAGTAGTGTTGGAGTCCATTAAGTGTTCCCCCTCTCTCCCATATTGTTTCAATTGTAGATTGATCACTTCGAGGATTGCCTTATGCGTATGGAAGTGAAGAGACAGGCTTGCTCAACATATTGTTGACAGCGGAAATGTCAGGATGACATGGATCTTTTAGCTTACATTCCAATGAGTATGTAGCAGCATCTAGATGCACTGAGCACTTTCTGTCACGCCACTAGAATGCATATCATTTTAGCCAAAACCAAGGCGCTCTTGGTGTTTTCTTCGAGGCAACAGATGTGGCCTTGCTTTACTTACGACGACCAAGATGTGGAAATAATGCAAATGTCCAATGGGAGTGGAGTTCACTACTACTACATATTGAGATATTGTATTAGGCAACGAGTGACGACGGGCTAAAAAGCTTTCTATGTAACAAAGCAAAGCTTTATGATTTGACATATCAATCACACTTGTTCAGTGTGTTGGTGGAGCTGGTGCTTTTGTATGGAATAGAAGTATGGGGACCAATGACATCACTTTTCACGTGGAAGGACTTGGAACGTGTACAGAAAAACTTTCTACTCGAGTACTTGGAGTCAAACACACCTATATCAAATTCTTCTGCAAGAGACCTGGTCTCTACGTCTTCAAAGAACTGCTCTTGAACATCACATAATATACTATCAAATGGTGGTAAACATGAGAGGTTCACGCCTTCCAAATCTCGCCTACACAATGGCTATGGGCCCACAATGTCTTAAAGCTTGCTGGAAGGAGAAACAAGCCATCTGCATCTCCAAATGGAGTGTGCAGGAATAGGGGTGCATACAAGTGCATAACAATGAGGATCATAATCGCCTGGAACAGTATTTTGATACATGTTTCCAATCGCATGTTTCCAAATGTATTTTGATACATTTTGAAACAGTATTTTGATCACAATGCCCTGAAGCTTTTGGGATAATAATGCTTTAGAGCAGTAAAGACATCGCGCTATAGAAACAAAATTTATCCTACACTTGCCATTGGTCCACGGCGGTACTTGTTAACACATTTACCCATAAAATAGTGGAGAGCGATTGCATTCATTCGCATTGAAGCAGCACACTGCCTCAAAATTAAGATAGGCATATACTGCGAGAAAATAGGGTCTGCCAATGCTGCCAACTGAGAGTTATTAAATATGAGTGCCACATTCTTCAAAACTATCGAACATTTGCGCATATTCGGGAACGATATGCCAGGCTGGTTGCACCTAACCAACCGCTACATGTGATACTGAACAAACCTTCAGCAAGGGCACTGACATCTTATATTTAGGAGGTACTAGACATGTCGGATCAATTGTGCCCCTGACATGTGCAAATGTACAGTTCATTTAAGCTTGTTCCTGCTAAGTTTTTTCTTCAAAAATCCTTTAGAGCCGGAGTATTTTTTTGTCCTAGATAGTAATGGGCTAGATGTTCTTTGTTTGTTTGTTTGGGTCTCATAGGCCATTTCGTCTCATAGACGATAAAAGGCAATTCAATTCAATTTAAATTTGGCTATATTCGAATATAGATGTAGTGATTTATTCCATGTTATTTGCAAGCTATAGAATCTAAAGAATTTTCATTGATTATGAAGGAACATTTGTAATCTCTTGCTTGAGTTCAAATCTAGAGAACCCAGAAATCCTCAAAATGATTTCCCTAAGTAGAAAGTGCATTCATTGTCTGAGAGAAACATATTAAATAATTACATAACATGTAGTTTCTGTGTATTTAATTGAAAAAGCTTTTCTAAAAGTTTGTCATCTACCTTTCTCATTCTAGATTGTTTCAGCATCAAATCATCTGAGGTTATTTGTAAATATCAATTTCTTTGCCAGCTGGCCTAATCCATCGTCACAAAAAATCAAGATGGTTTCTTGTAAAGAAGGATAATCCACACAAGATATTAGAAAAATGGTTTCTTCTAAAGTATATCCTACCATAAAACTGACATAGAAATACTTTTGGTAATATTTTTGTGGTTGTATATTCAAGTTTATTTTATTTGTGGCAGCTTCTACAATGCATTTGTTTTCTATGTTAATAGCTTCTAGAGTTTCTAAATTCTCTCTTAAATAACTAGACATGACAATGTGATGCAATTTAATCTGGAAACTTGAAATATCATAGTCATAACAAATCGTTGAGATTTAGTTCTAAATGTTATGTTGCTTTTAATTTTCCAGGTTTTCACTTCAAGTTCGATTTGATGATAGGTTTTCACTAATGAGGAATTGTTTTGATATCAAATGTTCTGGGTGCATGAAACAAAATAAGTACCTAAAGTAATACCGATCATATGTCCTTTGGCATATTTGTCTTTTAGAAAGTACATGCATCAAAGATTTGGATATCAAAGCAAAACTTATTTTAATGAGATGTAGACTACAATGAGGCCACATAATAGGCTTTGCATAGAAAAAGACCGACTGTGCTTTGTTTGTTTCTTTGAGTCTCATAGGCTATCTAGTCTTTGAGGATGATAAGGTTCAAATTAACTCAAAACTTTCCTTTATTTGCCTTTGCAAGTTGACAATCTTGCAAATCTATGAACCATATACCACAGTTTATGTAATGTCTTTTTACATTTCCAAGAACTGAAGATATATCCCAAATATAATGATGATTGTTATACAAGTGAATCGAATGGAATTAAATTTTAATGTCCAAGGAAATCAGAAGGCCTAAGAACCAATCCAAAAGTTGGTCTTTGAATCAGTAGCTAATTTATACTGCTCATCCCTATAGTATTCTTAGAAAATTAGTAAACAGCGTAGCAATATCCTCATCGAGAAAGTGATCAACGTTTTCACAAAATCATAAGAACGAGCTTCCTCTACAAAGGGGAGTCTTATGATCCCTTCGCACATTAAAAACGGATTATAATCAATTAAGTAGAACAAGGAACTTATTGGGTTGGAATTGGCAACTTTGTCAATCGATAAAAGGAAGAAGCAAAAACAAAATACTCAACAAACCAAATTGTTGCATGTTTCTTAAGGTAGGATCTACTCTGTGATGTAATAGATAATGCAATTCAAAAAAGAAATCTAATATGAACTATGTTTTAGACACTAAAACTTGCGCCCTAAATTTCTCAGCTCTCAAATAGAACAGCCATATCTGGCCAGCTGTATACCTTTGTCTGGACTCCTTTTCCAATCTCTCGCAATAATGATTCAAATCAAGTGATATATGAGTTCATTTAATCTCTATATATGGAGCACTTTGCATATTTCAATCATCTAACCACTTCCATGGGACACAATAGAAGACCATGTCTTCAAATATGCTTCCCACAAAAGAAAACAATCTCCCTATTTGCTCCCTTATAAAATCTTGGATTCCCAAGCAATGAATTACTAGTTGATCTTGACAATTAGATGATTGATCTATGCTATTATCATAGCTTTCATTTGCTTCTCCTTGCTGCATTTTCTCTAAAGACCGCCTGTGAAAATCAATCTAGTAAGAAGAAAATAATCTATCTAGTGAGATGAAAATAATGGTTTTTACTATCATACAATAACTTTCTTCCTTGATGGTTTATACCATCACGCAAAAGCTTTCTCTCTTCTCAATGTCCTTGCTTCAGATTCCAGCAAGCATATAGCATATAGGATAAACCATCTTGAACAAAACTTATGCTTGTGATACCAACATAAGGCATCAATGTTTTTCTTTGATATTTATTCAAACATCCATCGGCCACGATACGTTATGTATTTAATGGAAATGTGAGGAATGGTAAGTTTTGGTCTAACAAGTGTAACCATTGACCCATACCTACTCTATTGACCACTCCTTAGAGCAAATCGAAAAGCTCCTACATGCTATGTTGCTAATTGCACAAGATATTCCATTGCTTTGCTATAAATTTTATTGCTAGAATTGGACAAACACCTAACAAACATCCAAATGAATGAAGGTAGACTTCTAATCTATCTTTTACAAACAAAATGTTTATAAATGCCTTGATAGTGCACGCCCACCAAATTTAGCACCGCTTCTTAACGAAGGAAATCAACTATGCAAGAAGCCCAGTCTATAGGAAATCAAAATTATAAAAATGCCCCTATATTTTTCTATAATTGTCAAAATACCGTCGTATTTTATATGCCTTAATTTTTTTATTATGTGTCTCAAAATATGTTTTGCCTTGCAATTATATTATCATAATGCATCAGGAATGCATCATTAGCAAGAAGTTGCAATGATTTATATGATTTTGATATGTTAACTAAAGAATGTTAAATTGGATCTTGCAATCAATTCAAAAAAAAAAAAAGATTTCATTGTGGTCTGTTTGTAATTGCTTTCAAGAAAAAAGCCATGCAAAAAAAATCGAATGCATTTTGTAGGTGCTTGACTACCAAAATCGCCTGATCTTGTTCCTTTTAACCAATTTCAATAACCTCGCACAAATAACCATAGCTATTAAGTATCCGATCCTCAATAGTGACCACTTGCATTTTACCAAAAGAGATTATTTTGCTTCCTCTGAAGGATATATTTTCTAAGCAGTTTCCACATAATTTTTAAGCCAGTAGCTTTTGCATCAAGTATTGTCTCACTTCCATAGTGCTCAAATCTTTTATGTTCCCCCCTTTTTAGCATTCAGGGTCCTTTTTGGCATCTTTATTTGAGCGTCCTTTTTAGCATTCAGGGTCCTTTTTGGCAAAGAATGCCATTGCTGCTCCAAGTCTGCTAGTTGGTCCTTTTTGGCAAAGAATGCCATTGTTGCTCCAAATCTGCTAATTGATCATCGGGCAAACGTGTTTTAACATCGAACTCATGAAAATGATCGAATGATGAAAAGCATAAAAAGAGTATTTTGACAATTACGCAAAATATAGGGGCATTTTTATAATTAGAGGACCCATACCTTATGTCTAACCCATACCTTACCTTACATACCTTATGTCTAACCCATACCTATGGGTAACCCATACCTTATGTTTTTTTTTTTTTTAACTCAATCATTGGGTTTTAAACCATTAGATTGGCAAGTCTAAATAATGAATACATGTACATGCATAAATACATGTAGACCTCCAACGCATATCAGACTGTTCAAACTGATACAGACGAACCAGGTAATCAATCCCCTCGAATCAGTTTAAGATGCAAAATCGCAATACAATAAGAAACAATCAACATGAACAAGCACACAAGGCTGCTAAATCCGGAACCACAAAGAAGAACAAAATCAGATACAAACGAATCTGGAAGAAATTTTGAAACTGGTGGAAGAACAAGAAATTGAAGAACTAAGAGAAAGAAACCCTCTCTGAACGCAAAAATCTGTGAAGAACTGGGCAGGGAGTTGAACCCCGGCGAACCAAACCAGTCTGCAAGCATCTGAAGCAATCAAACAAGCATCTAGCAAGCATCTGAAGCAGCAGGGTTTGCCATCAGTCGATATGTCCATCCACCGCCCTATCCCAACGGAGACCCTAAATTGGGACCTTCGTCCCAACAAAAAAAAAAAAAATCCTTACCAATTAAAAAATCCCCCTCCACCTTTAAAACCGGGCGGAAAAAAGATCTTTTGTGAACCTTATGAAGGCAATTTTATAATTTTCCTAATCAACTATGCAAGAAATGCGAGAAACCCACTTATTAGAATCCAGAAAAATGAATTGCCAAGTCCATACATGCTTAGCCAATCCGACTTTTGATGAATTTTTAAAATGCGTCAAGAAAAATGATTCCGCATTCTTCTTTCCTATCCAATGCTAGACCACCATATGGCAATCATTCTAAGCAAGAACAAAAACAGGCTCTCTATTCTTGCTTCGACCTGCTGCATCCGGCAGTAGGTTTCCCATCTGCTACAGAGGTTTTCAATTCCTTGACGTGATGTAGCACGGAATGTTCAATTCCTTGACATAAGAGATCGATGATTCTTATCTTGAAGTTGATTCTTAGCTTGAAGTTGATTCTTGGCCTCGCAAGAGGGGTGGGTACCGCAAGATTCCTAACACAAATTCTGGTGGGCAGTCCAAAAGAAAATCCTTATGGAGGAAATCTGGGATAAGATGAAATCTAAGAGACCATACAATTTGTTTTACGTATAAAGGAAAGGCCCGGCTTTGTTTTACGCCGGGAAAGGCCGATCTTGATCTTGGAGGCACTGCTGGCCGAGGCGGCGCTGGCGAAGACCCCCGGAAAAACATCCATTGGGCTTCGATTAAGGCTTCGTGCTGGCGAATGCAAGGTAAAATCGACCGAATCACGAGGGGTAAGATCACCGGAATGCGAGGGGTAAAATCGATGAAGGAAGGTAAAAAATCTGCTATTCTTCTCAAAATCTGCATTTGTTCTTGCTCGATTTTTAGTTAAGAAACCACGGCGATGTCGTGATCTGATTGGATGATAACACGAGAATGAAGCCCAATGGTTTTTCCGTTGTAGTGATACTCTGTTTTGGCGAGGAACGATAAGCTTCTATCAAGAGATAATGCCGAACAAAAGATTACATTGAAGCATAGCATCAAATTGTAGACGTCAAAGAAACGTAAAATCCGGGTGGGCCACTTTACGCTCGGTATCCACTCACGCGATGACACGTGGCATCAAATTCTTTTTCGGGAATGTAGAGTAAGGTTTCAGAATTTTTTGCAGAATATTTTTCGGAATGTCATCACGTGAGTGGATACGGGAGCAGAAAGTGGCCCACCCGGATTTTACGTTTCTTTGACGTCTACAATTTGATGCTATGCTTCAATGTAATCTTTTGTTCGGCATTATCTCTTGATAGAAGCTTACTGTTCCTCGCCAAAACAGGAGTATCACTACAACGGAAAAAACAATTGGGCTTCATTCTGTGTTATCATCCAATCAGATCACGACACGTGCCGTGGTTTCTTAATCTGAAAATCGAGCAAGAACAGCGGCAGATTTTGAGAAGAACAGCGGCAGATTTTTACCTTCCTTCATCGATTTTACCCTGCATTCCAGTGATCTTACCCTGCATTCCGTCGATTTTACCTTGCATTCAGCAGCAGAATGAAGCCCAGAATGAAGCCCAATGGATGTTTTCCGTTAGGGCAAAGGCCCCCTGGCCTGTTTTCTGCCCGGTCAAGCAGGCCTCCGCGCTTCGCGCATCGGCCAGCTTTCCCGGGCAGAAAACAGGCCAGGGGGCCTTTCCCTTATACGTAAAATCCGGGTGGGCCACTTTCTGCTCCCGTATCCACTCACATGATGACACGTGGTATCAAATTCTTTTTCGGGAATGTAGAGTAAGGTTTCAGAATTTTTTGCAGAATATTTTTCGGAATGTGGGGTAAGGTTTTTTTACTATCGATTTCTTACCACAGGTTTTTAAAATAAAGGGGCTTGCAAGGAGGCCAGGACCATCTCAACAAAAAAGGGCCATGCACTCTGTTCACAGAGCTTAAAGCATGAGATCCAGGCTTCCCATCCGAGAAATTGACATTGAACGTTTTCCTGCTGCCTGGAAGATTGCTTGTTTGGGCCAGTAGCTCTGTCTATTTATCCCCTTTGTTGGTATTCATCGCATTTCAAGTTCAACGCAAACGAGTAACAGAAGATCAAAGAGCTTTTAGTTTTACAACCCTCAAAGATCAAAGGGCTCTGCAAGAAAGAAACGAAACAAAGCTAAAAACAAGGTTTCCAGTTAAATATCATCTTACCTAGAAACAGAGGACTCTGCAAGAACAAGAACTAACCAAAAGTACTTCAAGATTACAAAAAAGAAGTCGTTGGAACGTCACAAGAAGGCGCTTCTTTGCACAGACAATAAACAAGAAGAAAAGAGGGAAAAAAACACCACAAACTCGTTGCCGGAAGCTCTTGCAACCTAGCGCCTAAGATCGCACACTCAAAAGCCGCCGGATACAACCTGGCGCCAACAAAAACGAAGCAAATGAAGCCCTAGCGCCATGGCTGGAGCTCTGGCCGGCCAAAAGAGGAGGAGAGGAAAAAAAAATGGACGTGGCAGAAAGTGGCCCGCCCGAATTTCACGTTGGGCGAATGGCCCGGAGGACCATTTTCTGGGCTTGTCAAAGAGCCCTCCGCCTAACGGCGTCGGGCCCTTTTCCAAGCCCAGAAAATGGCCCTCCGGGCCATTCCCCTATACAAAAGCAAATAACATGCTACAGTGTTCCTTAAGCAAAAAGCAAAACAGTAATATTCCTTCTTCGAAAACAGACAAAGCTACAACAGGTACTCAAAGAAACGTTTCAAGCACGAACCATACGCAAACAAACAGACAGACAAAAACGCACAAACTAAATTTTAGAAAACATCCTATTTCCTCAGATTGAGACTACCTAAAAGTACACCCAGTACAAAATTTATGCGGACGAAAATAGATCGGTCCGGAAAATAGTATTTCATTTGTGCAAATGTTCAGTTTTGCATAAGCAAAAAAATGGCACCAGCCATTTCAAAACAATTAAAAACACTTAGTCGACTTCTTCAATCTTAGGGCCAGGACCTCCGGAAGGAGCACCATCTTCAGAGCCAGTATAGCCAGCATCACTTGGAACAGGTCCAGCGCCACCCTGGTACATACGAGCAATGATGGGGTTGCAAATGCTTTCCAGTTCCTTCATCTTGTCATCAAACTCATCTGCCTCAGCCAACTGGTTATGATCAAGCCATTGAATAGCCTGTTCAACAGAGTCCTCAATTTTCTTCTTATCAACAGGGTCAAGCTTGCCTGCAATCTTATCATCCTTGATGGTGTTCCTCATGTTGTAAGCATAGTTCTCAAGAGAGTTCTTAGATTCAATCTTTTTCTTGTGCTCCTCATCCTCAGACTTATATTTCTCAGCATCCTGAACCATCTTTTCAATTTCTTCCTTGCTCAGCCTGCCCTTATCATTAGTAATAGTAATCTTGTTCTTCTGCCCAGTGGTCTTATCCTCAGCAGAAACATTAAGGATACCATTGGCATCAATATCAAAGCAGACATTAATCTGAGGAACACCTCTGGGAGCAGGTGGAATACCAGAAAGCTCAAATTTACCCAAGAGATTGTTATCTCTAGTCCTAGACCTCTCCCCTTCATAAACTTGAATCAACACACCAGGCTGGTTATCAGAGTAAGTAGAGAATACCTGTTCCTTCTTGGTTGGAATGGTAGTATTTCTTGGGATCAAAACCGTCATAACACCACCAGCAGTCTCAAGACCAAGGGACAGAGGTGTAACATCAAGCAACAATAGATCCTGAACCTTCTCATTGCCTTCTCCACTCAAAATGGCAGCCTGAACAGCTGCACCATAAGCAACTGCCTCATCTGGATTAATGCTCTTGCAGAGCTCCTTTCCATTGAAAAAATCTTGCAACAATTGTTGCACCTTAGGAATACGTGTTGATCCTCCAACCAACACAACATCATGGATTGTACTCTTGTCCATCTTAGCATCCCTTAGGCACTTCTCAACTGGTTCCATACATTTTCTAAACAAATCCATGTTGAGCTCCTCAAAACGAGCCCTTGTAATCGTAGAATAGAAATCAATACCTTCATACAAAGAATCAATCTCAATTGTGGTTTGAGCGGTGGATGAGAGAGTCCTTTTAGCTCTTTCACATGCGGTTCTCAACCTCCTCAAAGCACGAGCATTGCCACTGATATCCTTTTTGTATTTTCTCTTAAACTCTTGCACAAAGTGGTTAACCATTCTGTTATCAAAATCTTCACCACCCAAGTGAGTATCACCAGCTGTAGCCTTCACTTCAAAAATACCTTCTTCAATTGTCAACAGAGATACATCGAACGTTCCACCTCCCAAATCAAAGATGAGAACATTCTTCTCTCCAACACTTGTGGCCTTCTTGTCAAGACCATAAGCTATGGCAGCTGCAGTTGGCTCGTTGATTATTCTCATAACATTGAGACCAGAGATGACTCCGGCATCCTTTGTGGCCTGCCTCTGTGAATCGTTGAAGTAGGCTGGAACTGTGACAACAGCATTCTTTACTGTTGTGCCAAGAAAAGCCTCAGCAATCTCTTTCATCTTGGTTAGAACCATTGAAGATATTTCTTCAGCAGCAAACTGCTTCTCCTCGCCCTTGTACTGCACAATAATCATGGGCTTGTCACCTGGTCCGGGAATAACCTTGAATGGCCAGAGCTTAATGTCGCTCTGAACAGAGGTATCAGAGAACCGCCTTCCAATCAAACGCTTGGCATCTGAAATATGAAAAACAGGGGTCAAGGACTACGCAAAAAAGCATCTTTCTGAAGAAACACCAGATCTAAAGTTCAAAGCTATAGTTTGGACAAGATTGACAGTAGCAACCAACAAACTAGCAATTAACAATAAACCTTAAAAGCACAGCTACGCGTAACTTACATAGCCAGCTTGAAAGCTTTCTGAAAAAAAAAAATGCGGAAAAAACTAGAAAAAATCTACATACAGACTCAGACTGAAGAAACAAAGCAGCATGGCCAAGCAAACGGATAGATCCCAGTACAAAAAGCCATTCAGTATCGAAAAAAACCGTAAAAAGCAGAGATCGCAAAGCTTTACTAACCGAAAACGGTGTTAATGGGGTTCATGGCCACTTGATTCTTGGCTGCATCTCCGATAAGACGTTCGGTATCAGTAAAGGCCACATAGGAAGGAGTGGTCCTGTTACCCTGGTCATTTGCGATGATCTCAACACGATCATGCTGCCAAACTCCGACGCAAGAATAGGTAGTACCAAGATCGATACCAATGGCAGGGCCTTCACCCTTTCCGGCCATCTCCAAGATCTAAAAGAAACACAGACGGATTTTTGAAAAAAACACAAGATCCCAAGCTCTAAACTTGGCCGGAGGAGCGGATAGATCAGTCGGATTTGTAACAGCGGCAGAAAAGGATCTACCAGCAGCAATACTACTTCACAAGAAGAACTGCAGAGGTTATATGTGGAAACAGGGGCTGAACTTTTAGGGCGCGCCGCTGTCTAAAGCATCTCAACCGTCTATCTCGTTCGTCTAGATGCTTCCGCAGAATCTGAACCCTTGACCGCGTCCAACCGCTCCATGCCGAGGATTCTTAGGTTCGGGTCTTTGGACCAATGAGATTGCGCCACGTTAGAAGTCTTTTTGTACCGTTGAGCGAAAAACGTGTCTTTTTCGGCAGTGGAAAGGTCTGGAAGCTCCTCGAATGACGTGTGTTAAAAACTACACGTCCTCGCTTTTTATTTGCCGCAGATTGAAGATAAAACACTTGGCCTGGCTCTTTATCTGCCTGTCAAAGTATGGCCCAGGTCAATTATCAAAGGAAAAAGACCTTCTTATCCTCAAATTTCATGGCCACATGCCAAGGTCGATCTACACACATCCCACCCCGTGAACTAAACACCTCATCCTCATTTCTTGGCCGTCGCGAATATTTCTTTTGTTCGACTCTGTGCGACGGCCATCTTGTGTATAAGATACTCGGTGCATAGGTTATCGGATGTTTTCCCGCATGCATGCATCCAGATAGATGACTGCAATGAGCACAAATCCTATAGCATGATCAATATCTACTTCAAAAAATCGATAGAAGCATCACATTTGTATGTATACATTAACATAGTTTTTGGGGATAGCAGGGAGATGTTCGACTATTGTTGCAGATTTCCGTCAAGAAACGTTTAAAGGTTGAACTTAGTTCGAACGTCCGTAGTTGAGAAGGCAACCCCATTCAGTAGTTCGTTTTATCATAGGTAGTATTTCTTGAAAATATGAAATTATAACCAGGTTCGCATGGTCATGCCAAAAAACATTGCTTCTATCACAAAACCAAGAAGCTCCAGCTTTGCCAGGGATGATTGGAGCGTGCCAGAGAGATCTTTAAAAGGCCGACGCGAATATTTGGAACTTTGTGCAAATTTTGGTCACGGCCATACCACACTAGTTCCATGACTATCAACAATATCTTCTCTTTGGTGCCTTACCATCTGAAGATCCTACGCTTTCTCCAGACAAGCTACGCTCACACCGTCAACAATTCCTTCGTGAAGTCCATGACTATACCATGGTTGCGGGACATCTTTACAAGCGTGGCAAGGATATGATTTTGCGTCGATGTGTTCTTCCTCATGAAGTCCCGGAGATTGTTCGCCAAGCACATAAAGGACTTGGTGGAGGCCATTTTATTGGTGATAACATGGCATGGAAAATTCTTTTGGCTAGCTATTTCTGGCCCACACTGTTCAAGGACGCTCATGCTCATGCGCGCCAATGTGATGTCTGCCAGCACGTGGGACGACCCATGGCCCGTGATGTTCTCCCCTTAATTCTAGTAACTACGTCGCTACCCTTCTGCAAATGGGATATGGATTTTGTTGTGCCCATTGATCCACCTGCTCGCAACTCCCGTGCTTGATACATCCTTGTTCTCGTTGATTATGCCACGAAGTGGGCTGAAGCCTGTGCATTAACTGATAACACCGCATCCAGCACGTCGCAGGTGCTCTACACACATGTCATTACATGCTTCGGCTGTCCCACAAAACTCCTGAGCGATCGGGGTGTTCATTTTTGTCGATCAGGGCACTCACGGACTATTTGTATATCCATCGTCGGAAGAGCACTCCATATTATCTACAAGGGAATGGTCTTGCTAAAAGTACCAACAAGACTCTACTCAACATTCTAAAAAAGATTTGTGAGGCTTCCAGAACAGATTGGCAGGAAAAGTTACCTACTATGTTATGGGTATAATACTACTTATAAAATTGCCACTGGCCAGACATCTTTCAAACTCGTCTACGGCCAAGAGGCCTTGATGCCTTTTGAGTTTGCCCTGCCTACTCTCAGATTTTAATTCGTTACTGTACATGACTCCCCTCTTGCTTTACAGGAACAGGTCTATCAGTTGCAACAATTAGATGAAATTCGCAGGGATGCCTATCTCAGGGTTCTTGCTGGGCAATAATTTAGGAAATCCTGGCATGACAAACATATCAAAACCAAAATTTTAAGAGAGGAGGATTTAGTTCTTCTTCACAACTCCACAAACTTAATTTTCGTTGGCTTGTTATTCAAGTGGTACAACCGAGTGTGTTTCAACTCGCGGAATTAGATGGCACTCCTTTACCTACCTTGGTTAATGGTTTTCGCCTTAAAACATTCCACACTGATTTCAACTACTCCACTCAAGACACAGACGCAAGTACCAAACTTATATTATACTAGAAAAAGTGCCCAGCGTTGCTGGGCTTTTGCCAGGATTAAATTCAAAAATTAATTAAAAAAAAAAAACTTGGTGACATTGGGCATATATGATAAATGTCATTAATTGAATTTTAGTTTGGCATCAAAAGCAAATATGCTTCAAGCATGAATGTTAGGCTTTGCTCTATTACAAACCTGTGAATCTATACCTTGGCATTGTGGCATTAAGTTCTTGAAAAGTATAATTGTTTCTAAGTTTATCAATATATCCTTCAAGCAATTGTGTCCTTGGTATTTAGCTCAATCATACTCCAGAGAATGATATAGTTTATGAAGACACTTCTACGTCTGTTCAGACCCTGGTAGTCCATGCCGTAAATGATAAGTGTTAATCCTTGCTTGTTCCTGGCGGTGCTCAGCTATCAATCATACTCGCACCCAACATGCTTATACTCCATATGTCAAATATGTAGCATAATAACAGGGGGTTTGGTTTGTGTTTTTGTACACTTTTCACAAAGGTTTTCCTAAGATTTCATGGCGTATTCGAATAGATGTACTAATGCGTACATCTAGAGTGCACCATTTTTTAGTTGTTTATTTAGCTTTTTTTTTTCAATGGTCCAACATCCAAGGGCTCACAACAAAAGCCCTCTTTTTATTTCAGTTGCCATTTTCAGAGTTTTGCATCCAAGCATCGTGCCATCATGTTTTAGGGTTATTTTAGGGTTAGAGGAAAGAAGGCAAGAATCGAAAGCAATACAAATGCTGGAGGGTTCGAACATGCTTCAAGATTCAGCATTCGGCTTCAAGAATAAGATTTAACATTGGGTTTGAAGATCTAGCATTCGACTTTGCTAGTTTATTTTTTCCTTCTCCACTTCACTATTGGCGCACGACCGTGCAGCTTAGGGTATGGTGGAGCCGAAGGTAAGAAATCCGGTACGTTAGGGTATGGAATGGAATCAAGATCGAAAATAATGACATTGTATTTCCCGCCGGATTGATTTTGCCACCGCTCCCTTCCTCGGCATCTTGGAATCTGCTCCTTTGCTTCCATTGTTCATGAAGAAAGATTTAATAATTTTCTCCCTCTTGCGGATGCAAATGAAGCGAGATAGAACTATGGATATGGATATGAAAATGGGTCGCAAATGGCGATGGAAGAACTAGGAAAAACGGCTTGAGCATCCGGTGCACCGGTTTGTGCAAGATTTTTTCGCATGGGAGAGGAAAAGATCGAAAAATGCGAGGAAGCACAAATACCGGAAGAACCCTCGAGCTCTTAGATTCCGTGTTATGTCGAGACCTCGTGGCCATGATTGCAATTTTAAGAAGCTTATTTCGGCAAACTACTAAAAGGAAAGCTCGCAAAGAATGGTAGCACAACGAAAAGGACGCCTATAGGTTTCTAGCTCAAAAAGCACGGTTGGCGTAAAACCCTTAAAATTTGGATTTTAGCCTATTTGGCGATAACAGAGCAAATGCAGAGAGAGCACTTATTTAGTGCCTTCCAAGAAGCTTCACTATTCCCTTCCGACCTTCCCTTCGGTTTGTGCTACATTGTAGTCTTTCCAAAATTTCTACCTTGAAATTTGTGGTATTGTGCTTTCGCAGACGGCTTTCTCGGTCTTGGGCATCATCTCGCATCTGTACTCTTTATTTCTCATATTATGTGGTAGAATCTCGTGAAAAATCAACATTTGCTTCAAGAAGACCGGATTTCATCTAATTCTGTGGTCTAATGATATGCTTCATATAGCGATTATTTCAACGCATGAGATACCTCGCTTAATTCTCTTTCTCATTTCATGTTTCTATATAGGTGCGAAACATCATTGGAGATGCAGGACTTGAAGTGCTTGGCAACCATTGTAAAAAGCTTAGGAGTCTTCAGATTGAAAATTTAGAGCACCAGCATGGTTTTGTATCACATTGGCGGCTACTTTGTCTGGCTCAAAACTGCAGATGTTTACAAATCAAGCAATTTATGCATCAAATATCACCGATTCAAAGATTATCCGCGCATTCGGTGACATGAGAACCACACCTTCATTTGATGATGGCGTGAAGAATTTGCTAGAGGGATGTTCAAATATGGTTCGTTTGGCTATTTATATACGCCATGGTGGACTTACAAATGAAGTTTAGCCCACATTGGCAGATATGGTGGAAAGATTAGGTGGCTTCTTTTGGGCTGTGTTGGAGAGAATAATGAGGGGTTCGGGCTTAGGAAGCTTGAACTTCGGGGATTGTCCTATTATTGAGGCCGGAATTGCGACCCACGCTAGATCGTTACAATCGTTGAGATACATATGGGCCCAAGGCTATGAAGCAAGAAATACAAGTGATTTTTTTGCAACGGGCCTTATTGGAACATAGAATACCCCTCGAGTTCTTGTAAAAGTTGTGCTTATTCGGTTGAAGTGCTCAAGTATTTATGTTCATTTCGAGTTTATGCCCATCCATTTAAGTTGCCTTGCAATTCTATAACACCCTATGCAAGGCAAATCTTAACTTCGATTTACTTGTGGAGATGTTTGATTATTCCCCATAACATATGTATCCAAGATGGCATTTTTAAATATACGACAACATATGTGCCATGGCAAAGCACATGGTTTAAGTGCTCTTCTTCCAAGTATGATATAATGTTTGTTTTTTTTTTTGCCCCGGAAGGCAAAATTTTTTAAGTTATAATACAAACCATTACATTACACACCTTAAAACCCTTAAACCCCTTTTGTTTGGGTGTATATTCACACGGGGGTGACTTCGGGCAAGAGCCCTTATAATTATGTTTTGTACGTACAAAATCAACACCATATAGTATGTTATCTGAAATCTTATAGTATTTTTCAAATCTTGTTATACAGTATCATAATTTCTATACATCCATACCCCATAAACGAGGAATTTTGTGGACGGTGTAGATTAAGGAATAATGGGTGAATATGCCTGTTTAACAGCTCTCGTTGCCCGGAGTCACCCCCCGTGTGAATATACACCCAAACAAAAAGGGGTTTAAGGGTTTTAAGGTGTGTAATGTAATGGTTTGTCAATAGGAACTCACAACAATGATATCCTTGGTATTCACCACAATCATACTCGCACCCAAAATCCTTGTAAAGGTAACCATTGCTAGAGTTGATATATAGTGGGCCACATGTCGCTTCTAGCCTCATAGGAATTTTCAAACAGAATTACATGCAAGCCCATAACTCGAGAGGTCTGCAGTTACATTTCTTGAAAAACTGGAACAGAAAATGGAGCACTATTACCCTAATAAACATGTAACGTTTCATAGCCACGTATGAACAATGGCCCGGACCAGGTGGGTTCAGAAATGAAGATATAATAACCTACTAATTGTGTGGATGACCTGCTAATTGTGTGGAAAGTTAGAATCAACTGGAACAAATCTGGCCGAAAAGCTAGGCAACCGATGCAAATTTTGAACGGTTGGGCAAGTATCTGTGGGCATTTGTTGTGCAAGAGCTTAAGGATCCAGATGACTTTACTGTCTTATCTTGCAAGCATGAAAGTTTGTAACCAAAGCTTCTGCCCTAGCAAAAATAAGTAAGAACAATAAATAGGAAGTGCCATATTGAAAGTCATAACTTTGCATTGCCTAAATGGTGGCAGTGGGTGCACCTTCTTGAAATACCAACACAGAGCTTTCTCAAGACAATTAAGTGACCCTTTGTCCAGAAATATATTTTTAGACATGAAATTTGATTGACATTTATTTGGAAGCCTACATAAGCCCTTCTGAAATGGAATTGTAGAATTCCATTTTAACCAGAGTTATGGAGATGAAAAAGCAAATATCTTTTAAACAAGAAGCTTCTGCTCCATTATTCCTGCTATCATGCATTCTATGATGAATAGATCCAATATATTTCACCCAACAGGACCCATTGCTAGGATATTCGTATGTTCTCAATGAGTTTAATAGCTCAAAATGATCATTTGGAGCTAATATATCTTAGCTGGACAAAAGGGACCTCTTGAAACTGCAAAGGAAAGCTAAGTGTGAACCAAGCAATCGATTAGAAAGATAGAAACATGGCACACAGAGCAAAGGCACATGGAACATTGAACAGTTCCAAAGCAAGCCAAAACTATATACCTCATCAATACATACCCACACCACAAAAACAACTAAAGATACTACCAATTTTTGTAGGTAGTTCAGAATCACACGATTTAAGATTCATATAAAATGCTAGCCACCAACTTTCTCAGGAACCTGTTGCTGCCCATTTCTAACTTGAGCTTTAGATTCTTTGCTTAAATGTGCAAACATGGCGATTGCTCGCCCTCCAGATAAAATGTAGCAATTAAATTAGTTGATGTACAAACTACATGGCAAAAGACATTACAAATAGAAACTGGCGCAAATAAAGATCATATTAGTTGGTTGGTAGTCGTATGTTGATTGTTTGTATGTACATGTGGGTGTGTACATTGTAAAGCTGTGGGTGGTGAGATGCACATGCACCCACAGCTAAATTAGATAATTCTCTCCTTTTTTCAATTTTTCCTTTTTTTGTGCATATGTACGTGTATGTAATTGATGTAACGTGTGCATATATTATAGGTTAATGTAGATGTGCATTATAGACGGATAGCTAGCACAATCTCAGTTATTATAGGTTAATGTAGATGTGCATTATAGACGGATAGCTAGCACAATCTCAGTTGAAAACGGGCAATGCCAATATATCAAAAGAAAAATACATTGCCCATGACCTAATCCACAATATCATATTGCAAAAATCAATTAGCATTTGCTGCATTGTACAAAAGCAATGCACATACCATCATATTATCCTGATCCCCATATGTGACAGGTGAAAGCCCCGAACAGATGAAAGGCAGTTGTTGCAGCTAAAGCTCTCCTTGGTCAGTCACAAAATGTCAGATGGAACTTGAGCTCGAGTGTTCTGAATCCAAGCTTCCAGTATGTTCTAAAATTTTTGCTGCCAAAATATTGCCTACGTTCAATCTTAAGAGCTTAAGAAATTGCTATTGAATTCTTAGCTTAAGAAATTGCTATTGAATCCATGCATCGCATGTATTGTAGAAGATCTAATCATAACCATGTGGCCAAATAGGATTACTATCTCTTGTACAAGAACCAAGACACTAATAGTCATTTAACCCATAACTTGCCAAACTTTCAGATTTAACCAAGGTTAATGACAATTAATGATGTTTGTTTTATATCCATCTTTGCAGGAGATCTTGATGGCATTCTAACATCATTGAATGACAACATGGCAGGTCCTTCAATACCCTTGTATTGCAGACTGCGTTCCAAGTTTTGCCACATCTTTTGGTGCATTGGTGACCACATGATAACAGTTTATGTACATATGCAGGATGCACCATCTGCAGGTTTTGAGCATGGCACAGAACTTATATGTCCACAACTTGGTATATTTTTTTCTACGAGCACCTGACAGGGTGGACATTCTTCCCCCATGTGGCACGATGCCATGCACCTATGCGGACAGTTACCAAATGGCTTCAAACATCTTTTGGAGCAGAACATTGTCTCATGTGTTCCTATATGGCAACGTCTTGGACAAGCATGCCCACATTTTAACCGGTATTCACATTGTTGATCGTGATCCACCATCTTCGACTTGTTTAAATTTCTCACCACGTAAATTGTTGTTTCAGATTTTGGTGACTCGACAAAGATAATATAAGTTCGGGACCTATCGGCCAAGATCCTTGAGATTTTGAATGACATTTCTCCACAACCTGCTCTTTTCTGATAGAATGTTGGCGTTGCCAAATATGTGAAAACCTTCTTTGGCTCTTGACAAGGCCACACACACACGATTGTTCACTCTACCCTTTTAGAGAATAGAACCTCACCTAGTTTGTTATAGGCATCATACCTCGAATTGCTAAGCTTCATGTCTGACAATTTGTCTGGTCCATTAATTCCTTCATAACAGTATTCATTTCTCCAAATCAACATCTTCATCAAATATTAAAGTAGTTATGGGCAGCTAATCTCAGGCCATTTCCTGGAATAAAAAAGGGAGGCTCAATCATTAACAACATACATTCTGAAATGCCTTCTTCTGAAATGATTGGATACTTATATTATATGTTTAAAAACAAAATTAGATGCCATCTAGAATGCAGCCTACCAAGTAATCTCTATGCAAAGTCAGAACTTTAGTGCAAGATGGGCAGGTTAAACGCACCATGAGCTACAACAATTACAATGCTGCATTTTTTGCAATGAAGTAGCACTTCTGGAACAAATAAATACAACACTACAAACACTTATTGCCTAACTAAAGTAACTTGAGTGGGCTGAATTCGCTCATGGCATGCTGCATTTGCCAAAGCAGTATAAATGCTTTCTTTGCATGGCCATGGTGGGCATACCCTGCAATTATGGTATTCCATGATATAGCATCTCTTCATGACAGCGTATCAAATACATGGGAAGCATCTCTTCACGATAGCATCTCTTCACGACAGCGTATCAAATACATTCATAGGCTTAGAATATATACAACAAACACATGATTAGAGACTAAAGATGGCATGTTCATAAACCTGAAAGGTATGGGCTCCAAGACAGACTTCATACTTGTTTTAGACAACGGAAATGGTTACTTAGAAACTTGAAAGTTCAACTACTTTCCTGTAATATTGTAATCCAGAAGTATGAATTAGTAGTAATCTAGGGAACAAAAATTTGCCATCCATAGGACACTTTTATTATCCGCAGGAGCACACTTGAATTGATTGCCTACTATATACGTTGTATGTACAAACAAAGCAAGTGACTAAACCCACATCTGTCCTGTCCACTTGTACAAAACATCCCCAGCCATTGTCCACCTTTTTCTTGCCCAGTCTGTCAATGCAGCCTAAGGATCTATCTTCCTCAATCTCATACTTTCATCCCAGTGTCAGTGTCCTCTCCACCTACTATCAACACATCATAATTATCCTTCTGTTCAAGCCTAACATAATGGTAGGGGTCTTTCGTATCCCACCATTTATGTTTTGTTTACTATGCTATATAACTCTATATGGGGAGCTTCAGAAGTCCTCAAGGCTGTGAAAGTATGCTTGGTGACGTAACTAATTTAGCAAGTACATAAGTGAGAAACCAAATCCTCAAGAGATACATTCAAATGTCAAATTACATACATGAGAGGGTGGAACTCGGCCGAACCAGGAAAATGAATGGCTTTTCCGATGCTTCCAAACGACGCATCATGGCCAAGATCAACCATTTTGACATCTAGTCCAATTCTGAAGCAGGCATCGTATTCCTGTAGACAACCAGAATGTACAACGTTTTAACGATCCATGTGATGCTTAAGACATGGATGTCAATATCCACTTCAAAATTTCGAATATATTGACACAACACAATGATTGACCTCTCAACTCATTATCAAGTGCAATATGTCTACATGTTCAAATTGTCAAAGATGCAGGCTCTAAATCCAAGTGTTTGATGCCTCTTGTTATTTACACTATCTACGTGAGGGTTCTGATAAGCCTTGCAGGAAATGAATGTGTTATACAGAATGTTTCGAGCATTTTGCTGTGATTCCTTAAAAAAACATTTGGAGGCAAAAATAGTTTAAGCAAGAAAAGAACCAACAGGGCAGTGACAGCCACAGTTCTAGTTACAAAATAAACTTCCCTGTGCAAGTTTGTAGATCATTCACAAATATAAAGAAGCTGAATACTAATTTAGAGCTAAAACTTTCCAGTGAAAAACCTAGAATCAGAGAGAAGTTTTTCGATAAACAGATGTACCTTTGTCTCTTGCTATAAGTTTCATTCCTGCACTATCGGATTCATATGCAGAGTTGCGTTCATGCTTCCCACCAGCAGATCAATGCATCTATGCATCCATGCATTTGAGTTAAACCTTGTTTGAGTTTGAACGGACACAGCAGAAACAGAGCTGATCCAAGGTTGGAATGAGAGCAGATGATGCGCCACAAGATTCTTGCAATGACGAACAGGATAAATCCATTGGTAATGATGCGTCTTTCGACCTAACAAGTTTTTGGTTATTGTAGTGTTGATCCGGCAAACTTCTCGGAGGGATCATCTAACTCCTGGACATATCAAGAGGCTATGCCCAAGCAATAGACGGGCATGAAAAACTGTAAATCGAACAGATGAAAATAATTTTAAAAAATGAAGGGACAAGATGGTGCACAGAAATAAGAAGCGCGGGTTGTGGAAAAGAAACCGGTAAATCGAAGGGATAAAATTGAAGTAAAAAAATTGAGGGCCAAGATGGCGCATGAAAGCCAAGGTGTTGATATTCCATAGTTGAGCAACAGCCTCAACTGAATGCCGGGATTTGAAAACTTCCCAAGAAGCCTTGTTATTCTTGAAGCAACTTCTTTACAGGCAGGAGCAGGTCAGGGAGCAGCTTGCAACTAATGAAATGATTACCTTAAGCAGTTAAAAGGAATTGAAGGAGAAGCTTTATGGTGCTGGGGGAATCATCGATGATACAACATCAAATCATGTATGGTCTTCAAGCATTGTCTAGAGAGCATAAACATATTTCTATTTGTGACCATTATAACATTAAAGTCCAGATTAACATTTCCTTAATCAACCGCAGAAGCAGCTTCTTTATGCAAGAACTGAAAATAGGAGACATGATCAGATTGAAACACTTATTTATTCCAAGCTTCAATCATCAGCTATTTCCCTTGTGTTATTGTTTAAGTCTAATGAAGCTCAGCCTTCTAATACCAATCCTGTTCTTTCAAAGGCTTATTCTGCTCTAATGTCTAGGCCAGTAGAAACTCAAAGCAAGGAATTAAATAGAGAAAATTGAAACATCTTTTCATGACGAAGGGCCTGTAGGACCCAGCTAAAACAATATGGTAAATTCATGCTCAAACTAAACATAATACCAATCCTGTTCTTTCAAAAGCTTATTCTGCTCTAAAAACTAAAGATATTGAGAAGGGGACTCACAGCAAGAGCCATTTGTTGCAGAAGAGCAAGTCCAACCACTTCATTGACGACTCAGATCGCCAATTAAAAAATGAATACCTAGGAGCATTTACACACAAGCCATTAGTGTCAAAAATCGAGAAAAATTAGATTCCGCATAATCATCTTTGAGAAGGGAACTCACAGCAAAAGCCATTTGTTGCAGAAGAGCAAGTCGAACCACTTCATTGCAAAGAGGGGTCCGACTACAGGAGCCGTGAGAGAGGTCAAATAGAGAGAAAGAAAAAACCGTCTACAGCAGATAAATCAAAGGGACAAAAATAATTTACTAAATCGAAGGGACAAAAATAATTTAAAAAAATTCAACGCGCAAGATTGCGCACAAACTATCCTAAAATGGCTTTATTATTATATATAGATATAGATTCCATAGAAGAGTACGATTACAAAAATTGGGCATAGCCCTTACTTAGTTGCAGGGGGCATTGCCCTTACTCTATACACAAAATCCTACTCTAAATTTTATGGCTACTCCGGGTTGGGAGCAGCGCGGGCCCGCATGATCATATAACCCTGCTCTGGATCATAGCGCAGATGTAGAATTACGCCCTGATAATTGGACATGGGGTTGGGATTATCCACAGCCCCAGCCAGCCAGCCATCCATGGGAATGCCACGGTTCTTCATCTTCCAGAAATCCAGATCATTCATCCGGCAGGTAATCCATTCAAGGCAGTTCTTAGGCATGGTGTTCACAATCTCCATCGCTGCAACTGATAGTGTTCTCGCTTCACTCCTTGTTCGTCTTATATAGCCCTACCGACTCTTGCATGCCACGGTGGCTCAATCAATTTTTGCTGGCCTGTCCATATTCGGGGTACATTCCAATCCCAGATTCCTATATCTCGCTGAAAATCTAGAGTGTTACCTTCTCTCTGGCCTGCTGCTTCTGCCACCTCTTTCATTAAACCGTTTGAACTCTAGAGTTGCCCATCTTAATTACGCCCATTTAAACCCCGGCTATGTCAAATCATTATTCGTCCACCACCACAACGTCGTATCGCACCGTTCATTCCTGTCAATCTCAACCATTGATCTTCCTTCAATTGGCTTTCTGGGACTTAGCCAAAATTCTGCTTCTCGATCCTTCTCTTCCGCGATCTTGCCATCTGGCAAAGTTTTCACAGTTCTAATTCCGTTTTCTGGACTGCCTATAAGAATCTCTGCTGAATAGACATGAACCTTAATGCTCAAAAGCAAACATCTTTCTGCTCTTCGCCTTCCGCTCTCAACTCTTTGCTTCAATCATCGTGGCCACTTCACCAAAATTGGCAACTCTTCAGGCCACTGCACCCATGAATCCTGATCTTTTTACATCTGTGATTTTCTCCACACCGAGTGTTCGGGAGGCTCTCGGCGGCTCCAGCCGAGAGGTTGCAGAAAGGGCGGGGTTGCTTTATTTCATCAATCAAGAACCCCCTGATCCAAATCCGGCTCAACTTCGGCAGTTTGTCACCCATTTGGTCAAGACGGATGTTGTGTACCAAACAATGGTAGACCAAACTCGGGATCACTCTCAATCAAAGTCTTTTGGCGCAGGTATTTCAACTATCTAGACACACTCCTTTAAATTGTGTTGCTTTGCAGGATCATGATGCCACAGTTTATGGACAAGCCCCCCATGCTGCCACCACCCACAAGCTTATGAACATTGCTAAGTCGCATGAAGCTTTTATTAAGATTTTGTGGCACAAATTCTATGGGTATTCTATCAAGAACACTCACATCAATAAGCACTTCTTCCATACTGCCATTGCTGCTATTCACTCCATCAGTTTCATTGATTGGCCCCAAATTCTCTTCCAACGACTTCTCCATGAAGTAGACCGCCTTCGCCAGTCTTCGAGCTCGGGTCTTGATTCGGCTATGGACACCTATTTCCAGGCCATTATCAATCAATGCCTCCCAGACCTTAGTCGCTTTTCCACCAAACACTTAGATGCCACCTCTCAAGCTTCTAGTCGAACCCATTTTGTCATTCGCGTTGTCCGTGAACTTCAAGAAGAAACCTCTTGGCCATGCCCTAAGGCCCAACCTTCTCATCGACTGCTCACTGAGCCATATGCGCACCCCTCCCCGTCTAAGGTCATCAGTGTCACCTCCTCTCAGTCTACTCACGCTGATGCCTCCATTGCTCATCAAGTTTCCCACGCGTCCACACAAATCGTTCCACATCCTTCTTTCCCTATCCTGTCGATTATCCCTCCACCATCCAAAAGAGCCATGTATGAATATGAGCAGAATGTGGCCAGTTGCATGCTTAGACTCCAGGAATCTCAAGATCACCTCATGAATGACATCAAAGACTATATGGATTTCACTGACGCATTGAAGCGTGATCTTCAGACAGCTCATGCTCAAAACCAGGGCATTGGAAGACGGCCTTCAGACCAAACATAGTGCCAAGACACGGACTGCACTTCTAAAGGAACAAGAGATACGCATTGCTCTGGAAGAACGACAAGCCCAACTACAGGCTACCATCACTGAGCTTTTGGCAACGATCGAGGACAAACTTCTTGTTGACTTAGAGGCTTTCTACACAGGCTTATAGAAAGAATATACCCATCAACGACATGTCATTACACAGGGTAAAATACGCATTGCTATTTTGGAAGGACAGTTAGCAGCAGTTCCAACTCAGGTCACAGAATTGCAAGCGCAGCTCAGTGACATGCAAAAATAAAAGATCGTGGATGACGCTACGATTGCGAGTCTTCAGCTACAGGTCTCCATTCCAACTCCTTCGTCTTCATAGGCCACGCATCCTCACCGCAAGATCAAGGAACAACTCCATCTCCTTACTGAAAAAGACAATAGAATCCATGATCTGGAACATCAGTGAAGCTGACAATTCAGTCTGCAGATGACGGTCATCAACAGCATGAGATTTACATAGCCCTCGAGTCCACACACCTGGTGATTTTCCAAAACCCACGAGCTATTTGGACTATATTCAGTCCCATCGATATCTTTTTTTGCTCAAGTGGTTTAATGCTAATGGAGCTCTTCAAGAGACCCTCACCAGCAAGGATTTGCTTACTCTCTGGCCAAATCTTTCCATCTAAGACAAAGGTCTTTTTTGTGCTCTCCTTACTTTTCAGCTCATCCCCTGTGATGATAAGGATTTCTTAATTCTTTGTCTTGTTCAGCCAATGGCTTATGTTATACATGATTTCTATCTGGTGGAAACATAGGATAAGTTTAATGATGGTCCACACTTTGTGCTTTTTTTCAAGGTGATACTCACGCTTAGCTGGGGCGCTTTTAGCTGCACAACAAATGTCTTCAAGATCGATCGTGGGCTAATGCTCTTCGCACCAAATACATGCCCAAGTTGGCTCGCCCACTTGCCTCTCTAGATTGCGAAACTTTGCAAAGAAATCCATAAAAACATGTGGGCTAATGCTCTTCAGACTGAATACATGCCCAAGTTGGCTCGCCACTTGCCTCTCTAGATTGCAGAAACTTTGCAACAAATCCATAAAAACATGTATGAGAAAATGGGAATTGAGTTCGCTCAACTCTACTTGCTGCACTTAGGCATCATCAAAAGTCTTCGTGCCTATATCGATGGTTAGATCATTCCTGTGGAATGGGTCCCTCCTCCTATCAATACACTTCTTCCCTGTCCAAACTGGGAACGTTGGTGTCAAATCCTTGACGCTGAATTACTTCAAGAATTCCGCACTTAAGTTCAGCAGCTGATGATGCAGCCTGCTCCTCAACATGACACTCCTTATGCGTCACTGGGAGCCCCTCCACGTCGTCAGTTCCTTACTTCTGATTGACGCTCATCCTTTTGGACTAAGACTCTGGCTGGTCATGCTGATTAGACCTCTGCACACATTTCTACAGACCTCCGGTGGGATCCACGCTTTGTGCTCGCAACGTCTGGCAGGAAGGAGGAAACTTGGATCATAACCAAAATTGGATCTATATTCCAAACGAACGTGGTTGGCAGACCCCAACTAATGCTATCTGGGAACTCACTCATTTCTTGGAACGAGCTGCAACGTCCCCTGATCTGTCTATTCACCGGCAGACAAGTTTTTGTGCTGCTTTGAAGTGTCTTCTTACATGTTCTATTGCTCGTCGATGTGCTGTTTATTATTGCAACTCCAACGCTAGTGCTGGTGCTTTTTGGCCTCCAGACTTGTCTGCTCATTGAATGCCAGTATATTCCAGTCGATGCTCACCGTGCTTTTGAAGACATGGCGCAATCTGATTTTCTGATTGATGCGTCACCATCCATTAGAGTTAACACTGCGGATGCTTTGACAGATGGGTAAAAGCATGTTAGGGTGTACCACTTTTGGAACCTGCAAAAGTACATACACTAGGTACTTCAGAACTGGGTACTTTCTCATTTTTATTTTCATTAAAACTAGTACAAATATCCAAAATAAAAGTCAAGGACGCATTAATATTCAAAGTTAAGATAAAGATAATGCTACCGGAGACCAAAATATATATAAAAGTTCTAGAATGTACCTTTTATTGGGATATTACACAGGTACCCAGTACCCAGTCCTGGGTACCTTTTTAGGTACTTTTTTTGTCACTAAATAATACTTTTTAAGGGACACCCTAACATGCTTTTACCCAGATCGACATGATCTCATCTATAAATATCACTCCGAGGCTCGTTCTCATAGTTATCAGGATGATTTTGATAAGGTGCCAGGTTTTCCACCTCCCGAAACTGTGCCTGCTCTTCTCTCCTCCTTCTTAGGTAGGAGGGGAGTGTAAGTCATGTGCCACCAGGTACTGGACTATTTCTGCACAACACAAAGGCAAGGGTCAAGGTCAAGCGTCATGTAGCAGACCCACACCCCCGCCAAAACCCACTCAGAAATCCATGCCCCCGTCAAAGAAGATGACAAGGCATGACAAATGATGGCACTGCAAAAATTTCCTCAAATCAAGCATATGATCCAGGGTAAACGAGATCACAATGGCTCTCCCATATGTCTATTTTGGGTCCAAGGCAGTTGTACTATATATATCAATAGAGTTAGATCTCAAGTTTTTAGATGAGACTTAGCGTTGTTTTGTTTCAGGTTTTGTGTCTCCGCATCTCGCAAGACCTCATATACTCTTTCTAATATTCAAAAGATTTATGGGAGTTGGCATCTTCACAAGAAGAAGTGGCCCAAGAGAAGTTAACAGGGGGAGCAAACCAAGGTGGAGGAACAAGCACACCAAAGGATAGAAGATAAGAGAAGGAGAGGAGGACCTGGAAAAGTGCACAAAACGGCAGAAGATCGGGCTAACGAGGGTGATAATAATACGGGAGCCGAGCAAAAAAGTACCCCAACAGAGGAGGCGGCGAAAAACAAGCGATGAAGCTACAAAGACCTAGAAATCGACGAAGATTTATGTGACAGGGAAGAACCCCTAAGTCGAAGCATGATATCGAGCAGGAGAAGAAGGAAGTATATAAGGAATACTTGCAGTGATGGACAATTTACAATTCATGATGCTATAAGCATACAGTTCCTAAGTTCATCAAAAGTAATAGATCAAGATGCAGCCTCAACAAGCCACCTTCTCGACTTGAAGCCAAAGAGAGTCCGCCACATCCCAAACTCGAAGCACAACTTCCCCACGACCTAAACTCGAAGAACAACCAGCTTCTTCAAGAAAGTGGGCATTTTTAGCGGTGTACAAATCTCTCGATCTAGAGAAGCGCCATTCAGGAGATTGTCAAAAGTACAAGACCGATATTAGGGTGATTGCAATGATGTTGTAATGATGCCAAGGAGTATATGAGGCCGAGATGACTCAACTCTTGAAGACGTGAACTTGTATGCCTTTCATGCAAAAACGATGGCGATGCCCAAAGAAAAGAATCAGGACAAAACGAGCAAAGGTGATGCTCAAATAAAAGAATCAGGAGATATCATGCAATTATGAATAGAATTTAGTATTTTGTAAGCTATGCTAGTTATAAAGTTGAAAAAAAGCTATGCTAATTATAAGTTGTAAATTGACCATTTAAGTGCTATCTAGCTTCCATAACGTTAGTTCATGCAAAATTAGGGTTAGCAATTATGCATTGTGGGTTATGCTAGGTTATGTTAGTTATGCTAGTTTTGGAATTTCTAAGTATGAGTTTACTAACAATGCATGAGTTTGCTAATGCGAGTTTGCCCTACTCCAATGTTGACACAAGCCCAATGCATGAGTTTGCAACCCCATAAGTCAACCAAGCTTTCTACTCTATAGCAAAGTCAACTAAGTTTTCTACTCCATAATACAAGCCCAATGCATGAGTCTGCAAGCCCAATGCATGAATGCATGAGTTTGCAAACCCATAATGAAGTCAACCAAGCTTTCTACCCTATAGCAAAGTCAACATGAGTTTGCAACCCCATAATGAAGTCAGCCAAGCTTTCTACCCTATAGCAAAGTCAACTAAGTTTTATGCATGAGTTTGCAACCCCATAATGAAGTCAACCAAGCTAAGTTGCATATAGGTCTAGGCCCCTTACCCCGCGCCAAAAACTTATGGGCCTAGGTGCCTTATCCCGTGCCATAAGAGGTTCCCAAAGCCTATCTTAAAAGAATTCCTGCGGTAGCAAGAATCGAATCTCCCACCCACAGGAATGAACCCCCCCAAACACCCCCATGCCAACCACTGAAGATAGGCATCATTTATGTTTGATTTATAATCCTTGATCATATTTACGTCCTAAGAAAATATTCATGTCTAAGATCTTTTAGGATTAGGACCAAGAACCTAATTCTCTTTGAAACAAATATAGACCATATTTTGTCCTTCTCACTTAGCTTGTCAAGCATGTCCTTGTCTACATAGTAGCCTTATTTTTGAGACATTTTCTTAGCAACCCAACTAGTTGCCAAGGGCTTAGCAATTGTTGCTACGACATGCCAACACATGTTATAGATGCAACATTATCAAGTGTCTTCAGCCATACCTTTGATTTCATAGATAATTGTCTAGAAACCATTTTATCAATGCATTCCAGTCCAGCAAACTGAGTCTATTGAGAGACATGAAGTCTTGTTACCAACCCATCTCAGCAGGTAGAATACACGTATATAGGAACTCTAGAGTCAATAATAGACATTTGTTGAAAGTTATGCACATTTGGCCACCAAATAGACCAAAGTGACCTTCTTCATTATAGACCCTTGATCCTTTCAATACGAGAGCTGCTTGACCACATCAAGGAGTTCGAAAGCAAAGGACACCTTATGGAGGAAACTTCAGCGGGTCAACGGTCAACATGGTAAACAGAAGAGCCAAACCGAAATAATGAAGGGAATACAACAGAAAAGACAACTGAGACATCAAGGATAAATATATGAGTGCCAAGAAGGGCGGCTAAATAACCGATGAGCACCAAGGCACTTACACTGTTGATCATAGTAGGGAAGGAACATCTTCTAGCCAAGAATATTATCCAAGTGCCATAGTGCTCCGAGAAAGGGCTCCACAATGGCGCGCTATTGTCTCTGCGATGAACAAATAAATGACTTCATCGACTATTTACATTAGGAATTTCTAAGAGAGGATACCGAGCACACCCTCTATTCTTAGTCATACAGGCCCATGGCAGTATTAGATCTAGACTTCAAGCAGAAAAACTTTGACTATGGATGAATTGCATGCCATTGAGGCCAGATTGCTCAAGAATAAGACTTCAACCAACTTCGTCATCGTCAGCACCGATTCTGTGTGATAGCTACATCAACTATCTAGACACACTCCTTTAAATTGTGTTGCTTTGCAGGATCATGATGCCACAGTTTATGGACAAGCCCCCTATGCTGCCACCACCCACAAGCTTATGAACATTGCTAAGTCGCATGAAGCTTTTATTAAGTTTTTGTGGCACAAATTCTATGGGTATTCTATCAAGAACACTCACATCAATAAGCACTTCTTCCATACTGCCATTGCTGCTATTCACTCCATCAGTTTCATTGATTGGCCCCAAATTCTCTTCCAACGACTTCTCCATGAAGTAGACCGCCTTCGCCAGTCTTCGAGCTCGGGTCTTGATTCGGCTATGGACACCTATTTCCAGGCCATTATCAATCAATGCCTCCCAGACCTTAGTCGCTTTTCCACCAAACACTTAGATGCCACCTCTCAAGCTTCTAGTCGAACCCATTTTGTCATTCGTTGTCCGTGAACTTCAAGAAGAAACCTCTTGGCCATGCCCTAAGGCCCAACCTTCTCATCGACTGCTCACTGAGCCATATGCGCACCCCTCCCCGTCTAAGGTCATCAGTGTCACCTCCTCTCAGTCTACTCACGCTGATGCCTCCATTGCTCATCAAGTTTCCCACGCGTCCACACAAATCGTTCCACATCCTTCTTTCCCCTATCCCGCCGATTATCCCTCCACCATCCAAAAGAGCCATGTATGAATATGAGCAGAATGTGGCCAGTTGCATGCTTAGACTCCAGGAATCTCAAGATCACCTCATGAATGACATCAAAGACTATATGGATTTCACTGACGCATTGAAGCGTGATCTTCAGACAGCTCATGGTCAAAACCAGGGCTTTGGAAGACGGCCTTCAGACCAAACATAGTGCCAAGACACGGACTGCGCTTCTAAAGGAACAAGAGATACGCATTGCTCTGGAAGAACGACAAGCCCAACTACAGGCTACCATCACTGAGCTTTTGGCAACGATCGAGGACAAACTTCTTGTTGACTTAGAGGCTCTCTACACAGGCTTATAGAAAGAATATACCCATCAACGACATGTCATTACACAGGGTAAAATACGCATTACTATCTTGGAAGGACTGTTAGCAGCAGTTCCAACTCAGGTCACAGAATTGCAAGCGCAGCTCAGTGACATGCAAAAATAAAAGATCGTGGATGACGCTACGATTGCGAGTCTTCAGCTACAGGTCTCCATTCCAAGTCCTTCGTCTTCACAGGCCACGCATCCTCACCGCAAGATCAAGGAACAACTCCATCTCCTTACTGATAAAGACAATAGAATCCATGATCTGGAACATCAGTGAAGCTGACAATTCAGTCTGCAGATGACGGTCATCAACAGCATGAGATTTACATAGCCCTCGAGTCCACACACCTGGTGATTTTCCAAAACCCACGAGCTATTTGGACTATATTCAGTCCCATCGATATCTTTTTTTGCTCAAGTGGTTTAATGCTAATGGAGCTCTTCAAGAGACCCTCACCAGCAAGGATTTGCTTACTCTCTGGCCAAATCTTTCCATCGAAGACAAAGGTCTTTTTTGTGCTCTCCTTACTTTTCAGCTCATCCCCTGTGATGATAAGGATTTCTTAATTCTTTGTCTTGTTCAGCCAATGGCTTATGTTATACATGATTTCTATCTGGTGGAAACATAGGATAAGTTTAATGATGGTCCACACTGTGCTTTTCAAGGTGATACTCACGCTAGCTGGCTGCTTTAGCTGCACAACAAATGTCTTCAAGATCAGTCGTGGGCTAATGCTCTTCAGACCAAATACATGCCCAAGTTGGCTCGCCACTTGCCTCTCTAGATTGCAGAAACTTTGCAGCAAATCCATAAAAACATGTGGGCTAATGCTCTTCAAACCGAATACATGCCCAAGTTGGCTCGCCACTTGCCTCTCTAGATTGCAGAAACTTTGCAACAAATCCATAAAAACATGTATGAGAAAATGGGAATTGAGTTCGCTCAACTCTACTTGCTGCACTTAGGCATCATCAAAAGTCTTCGTGCCTATATCGATGGTTAGATCATTCCTGTGGAATGGGTCCCTCCTCCTATCAATACACTTCTTCCCTGTCCAAACTGGGAACGTTGGTGTCAAATCCTTGACGCTGAATTACTTCAAGAATTCCGCACTTAAGTTCAGCAGCTGATGATGCAGCCTGCTCCTCAACATGACACTCCTTATGCGTCACTGGGAGCCCCTCCACGTCGTCAGTTCCTTACTTCTGATTGACGCTCGTCCTTTTGGACTAAGACTCTGGCTGGTCATGCTGATTAGACCTCTGCACACATTTCTACAGACCTCCGGTGGGATCCACGCTTTGTGCTCGCAACGTCTGGCAGGAAGGAGGAAACTTGGATCATAACCAAAATTGGATCTATATTCCAAACGAACGTGGTTGGCAGACCCCAACTAATGCTATCTGGGAACTCACTCATTTCTTGGAACGAGCTGCAACGTCCCCTGATCTGTCTATTCACCGGCAGACAAGTTTTTGTGCTGCTTTGAAGTGTCTTCTTACCTGCTCTATTGCTCGTCGATGTGCTGTTTATTATTGCAACCCCAACGCTAGTGCTGGTGCTTTTTGGCCTCCAGACTTGTCTGCTCATTGAATGCCAGTATATTCCAGTCGATGCTCACCGTGCTTTTGAAGACATGGCGCAATCTGATTTTCTAATTGATGCGTCACCATCCATTAGAGTTAACACTGCGGATGCTTTGACAGATCGACATGATCTCATCTATAAATATCACTCTGAGGCTCGTTCTCATAGTTATCAGGATGATTTTGATAAGGTGCCAGGTTTTCCACCTCCCGAAACTGTGCCTGCTCTTCTCTCCTCCGAGTGTTCTTTGGTAGGAGGGGAGTGTTAGTCATGTGCCACCAGGTACTGGACTATTTCTGAGCACAACACAAAGGCAAGGGTCAAGGTCAAGCGTCATGTAGCAGACCCACACCCCCGCCAAAACCCACTCAGAAATCCATGCCCCCATCAAAGAAGATGACAAGGCATGACAAATGATGGCACTGCAAAAATTTCCTCAAATCAAGCATATGATCCAGGGTAAACGAGATCACAATGGCTCTGCCATATGTCTATTTTGGGTCCAAGGCAGTTGTACTATATATATCAATAGAGTTAGATCTCAAGTTTTTAGATGAGACTTAGCGTTGTTTTGTTTCAAGTTTTGTGTCTCCGCATCTCGCAAGACCTCATATACTCTTTCTGATATTCAAAAGATTTATGGGAGTTGGCATCTTCACAAGAAGAAGTGGCCCAAGAGAAGTTAACAGGGGGAGCAAACCAAGGTGGAGGAACAAGCACACCAAAGGATAGAAGATAAGAGAAGGAGAGGAGGACCTGGAAAAGTGCACAAAACGGCAGGAAGATCGGCTAACGAGGGCGATAATAATACGGGAGCCAGAGCAAAAAGTACCCCAACAGGAGGAGGCGGCCGAAAAACAAGCGATGAAGCTACAAAGACCTAGAAATCGATGAAGATTTATGTGACAGGGAAGAACCCCTAAGTTGAAGCATGATATCGAGCAGGAGAAGAAGGAAGTATATAAGGAATACTTGCAGTGATGGACAATTTACAATTCATGATGCTATAAGCATACAGTTCCTAAGTTCATCAAAAGTAATAGATCAAGATGCAGCCTCAACAAGCCACCTTCTCGACTTGAAGCCAAAGAGAGTCCGCCACATCCCAAACTCGAAGCACAACTTCCCCACGACCTAAACTCGAAGAACAACCAACTTCTTCAAGAAAGTGGGCATTTTTAGCGGTGTACAAATCTCTCGATCTAGAGAAGCGCCATTCAGGAGATTGTCAAAAGTACAAGACCGATATTAGGGTGATTGCAATGATGTTGTAATGATGCCAAGGAGTATATGAGGCCGAGATGACTCAACTCTTGAAGACGTGAACTTGTATGCCTTTCATGCAAAAACGATGGCGATGCCCAAAGAAAAGAATCAGGACAAAACGAGCAAAGGTGATGCTCAAATAAAAGAATCAGGAGATATCATGCAATTATGAATAGAATTTAGTATTTTGTAAGCTATGCTAGTTATAAAGTTGAAAAAAGCTATGCTAATTATAAGTTGTAAATTGACCATTTAAGTGCTATCTAGCTTCCATAACGTTAGTTCATGCAAAATTAGGGTTAGCAATTATGCATTGTGGGTTATGCTAGGTTATGTTAGTTATGCTAGTTTTGGAATTTCTAAGTATGAGTTTGCTAACAATGCATGAGTTTGCTAATGCGAGTTTGCCCTACTCCAATGTTGACACAAGCCCAATGCATGAGTTTGCAACCCCATAAGTCAACCAAGCTTTCTACTCTATAGCAAAGTCAACTAAGTTTTCTACCCCATAATACAAGCCCAATGCATGAGTCTGCAAGCCCAATGCATGAATGCATGAGTTTGCAAACCCATAATGAAGTCAACCAAGCTTTCTACCCTACAGCAAAGTCAACATGAGTTTGCAACCCCATAATGAAGTCAGCCAAGCTTTCTAATTCCTGCGTGGCGTTCGATGCGATATACGATCTCAAGGCGTATACCGTGCTTTTGCCGTCAGCGTACATCGCCGTCAATCGACGCGGTAATGCGCCGACGTGTACCCAAGCAAGGTCGCCCTAGGGGGCAACTTGCAATGGTGCGCACACTTAGCAATGCGCGCACTTTTAGACCTTTAACCCATTAAAGGTAGACCAAGGGTCATGGAAACCCTAAACCTAACTGATAGCCTACATAAGGCACCAAACCCTAACGTTCCCTTTTCGCCCACAGACCTTCCGAGCTCGATTCGCGGCCGAGGAGTCAATTCCAACTCCCACGATGCGGCCCCGGCGCCTTGTTGTCGATCGTCCTCCCGACCGCATTTCGAAGCAGAACAGAGACATGGACACCTTTGGATCGAGAGGAGTGAACCAGGGAGCAGATCCCGAGATTGACTCTAACTAAAGAACCTAACTCTATGTATGATATAGATTAGTTCTTATTCTTTAGTTCTATGATGATGTGATGGACCGGATGAATTCTGTGAACTCACCATTGGGAAGGGGGTAGAGACTTGAAGCTTAGTAGATGATGCTCCTAGATAGTCCCTCTTAGTGCATTACTAGATTTCGCCTGTGTACAAGAACCTCACCGGTTGTGGGTGAAGGGACCAGGGGACTCGCTCGGCTAACGAGGTTAGTGTTCGACCCTTGACCGATCCCTCCGGTGTGTAAGGCCTACCGGGGATCGAGTGACTAGGTCTAATGGCTTGCCACCCAGTGTGGGCAAGGCATGGGCTCGACACCGTGAGGTGGGGTTCACCTTCCGGTGGGTTAAGTCGAATAAGGGCGTTGGCCCTCTAGTCACCTTGGGTCAAGTAGACCTCGGGGTGGGAGTGATCCCTACCGCCCCATCGGGCCCGGGGAGATGTAACCCGGAGTAGCCCCTTTGGCTATGCACCCGTGGGCTGGTCGGGTCCCAACACTTTTCAACCTACTCAAAAAGTGTGCACGGGAGGGGGCGGATGGTGTGGACAACCCAATGCCATGTTCTTATGCCACCCAATCCATTGTCATGATTACATGCGCAATGAACTCTGGAGGCCCAAGCTTGTCAGTCTATCCCTGTGTCTGAGCCTTGGGTAGGAACTTCCTTTGTATTGTGCTGATGTTTATCTATGCAGATATGTGGTGAGCCATCCTTTGAGATGGTCATGATGTGCTTTGATGTATATGTACTTACATATGTTTACGCTTCCGCGGCTAGGTAGGCCCTGAGGGAGACAGGGTAAATGACACCTTCATTCTTCCCACTGGATTGCAGTGATGTGTGGAGGGCCTTGTATCAGTGTGGAGCTGGTATAGGGGATGAACTCCTGTTTGTATACGATGAGTGCATCGTATACGAGTAGGGGACGTCACAATGGTATCAGAGCAATGTTCTTGGAGACCAAGAGCAAAGCACTGACCATGCTCCCAGTAGTACTAACTTGATAGGATCCTCAAACCTCGAAAAGTGGGAAAATGTTTTCTCATTTTTGTAGTTTGTGCTAAGCTAGTAACAGTTAAGTGAATTGGAACTTAATAAGACTAAAAAGAATGAGCCAAAACCTCCTTAGGCAAGGTGGTCTCACAGCTCGCGCCTGGTCAAAGAACTGTAACAGTTAAGTGAATTGGAACTTAATAAGACTAAAAAGAATGAGCCAAAACCTCCGTAGGCAAGGTGGTCTCACAGCTCGCGCCTAAACCTCCTTAGGCAAGGTGGTCTCACAGCTTCAGCCTTTGGTCAAAAGAATGAGCCAAAACCTCCTTAGGCAAGATCAAAAGAATGAGCCAAAACCTCCTTAGGCAAGGTGGTCTCACAGCTCGCGCCTAGTTAAAGAACTGCACTTTAGTTTCTGAGCAGGGCGCGAGCTGTGAGACAGCTCGCGCCTAGTTAAAGAACTGCACTTTAGTTTCTGAGCAGGGCACAAGCTGTGAGACATTGATCCTAAAACATCTTTAAAAGTGATAAATTTCAAAAAAGTAACTTGGTAATTCGAATTTTAGCCTGGGAATTAGCTAGATTAGTCTAGTTTTTCAATCTATTCTAACCTCATCTTAAAAGGAATTCCACCGTAGCAGGAATTGAACCTCCCACCCACAGGGTTGAACCCCCAAACCCCGCCAACCAACCACATCGAGGGCGGGCATCGTTTGTGTTTGAATTATAATTCTTAATTAGATTTAAGCTTTAATAATGTTAGATAATATTAATGGCTAAGTCCTAGACTTAGAACCAAGACCCTTAAGCTAGATAGAGACAGCATCTTGATAGACACCAAGGCTCCGATCGACATGATCGCACGCAAAACGCACCGCCGACTTTCTCGACAAGGCAACGAAACAGCCGAGGCCAAGGAGGCCAAGGAAACAAGAAGAGGAGAGGGCGAACGACGAGAGGGGAGGCCAAGGCTCAAGAAGCGGCCAGAGCGGAAGCCGGTCCAACATTTTGAAGACTCAACACCTGCCTTTGTTCATGCTCATGCGGCAGTAACCCTCATGAGGAAGGACATGCAATTAGCTAATTTAATTAAGGGATATCCCCAGTAGATATGTTGTAAATAATCAATAATTTTGTTAATACATGATAATTTTGAGTAGTTTATGTGTCAAATCTTGCTTAATTAGGACGAGTTAGCAAGTAGTAGTTTTTATTTTAGTAAAATAGGATATTCTCAGACCAAAAAGTGTGATGTCTCACAGCTCGCGCCTTGTCAAGAAACTAAAGTTTAGTTTTTGAACGAGGCGCAACCTGTGAGACCTTCATACCTAGACCATGTCCAAACTAGACCAAAACACCTCCAAATTGACCAAGTAAGGGGTCCATTCTGCCTAACTCGAGGAGACTAGCATGAATAGACCCTTAGATCACCCAAATTGGACAAGTTTAACCCAATTTACGGCCAATGTCTCACAGCTCGCGCCTGGTCAAAGAACTAAACTTTAGTTTTTGAGCAGGGCGCAACCTGTGAGACCTCCAAACTTTGAACTTCCATAACTTGAGCTACAGAGCTCCAAATCGCCTGAAAATTGTTGCAATAGGACCGTTAGACAGCCTAGAATCCATTTATGACCTCAAATTAGGCTAGAAATGTCAAACCCCAGCTCAAAATGACCAAAATTCCTCAAACCCTTGAATTGTTTTTCCAAACTATGGTTTGTTTGTAAATAGAAGCATACCCCATTAGTACCTCGCAAGTATTGCTCTCGGCTCAAAGCTGATGCCTTACTCCTAGATAGAAGTGCCCAAGAACACCCCTTTGTTATAGTCATCTAGACCTCAGCATACCAACCCAAGTCCAACTGTTGGTACATCACCTCTGGTCATGCCAAAAGCATAAACCTTGACCTAATTCAGTGTCCTCCTAATAGAGTTTGACTTATATAGCATACCACATTGACACTCCCTATTGCCGGGGATACCTAGAAAGGAGCTAGAGTCTAGAGCTGCCCAAGTCACCTCATGTGTAGAGATTGGACTCCCCCAAACCAACTTTGTTAGGACCTTAGAGTATGCCTCAAACATCATGGAGGTTTTGCAAAACAACCCTCATGTCATGCCATACCACACGTCCTAATATCCATAGACTTGAAGATTATAGATATGTCTCCAGTAATGCTGCTCGAGCCATCTTGCTTGCTTATAAAGCCCAAAATGTTGTAGGAGAGCCCTTCAAGTAGACCCTTAGACTCTAGAATATCTGAAGGTTACTTTTTCGGGGGGCGGGGCTAGAGCCACGTAAGAGGTAGAGGCGCAACCCCTTGAAGACATCAAGGTCCCAACCGACGCATGCATGATAAGGAGAGGAGACCCAAAAAGGCGGACCCCAGAGAGGGAAGCACAACGACAAACACCTAAACCGACAAAACGATAGAACAGACACCATCGGCCTAGCATCAATCTTCATCAAATGGGAAGGATATTTGGTAACCAAATGCATCAAGAATTTTCTAGATGTCAACCTCTCGCTACCACATCCATGAGCTCACATCGAAAAGAGGATCTCGACGCCTTCACCAACTCGACGCACATGAGTTTCAAATGGAAGAACGCAAGGCAAAAAAATACAGTGCGGAAGACGTTAGAATCGATACCGCATTAGCATCACGAGCTAGGGCCGAAGGCATAATCTTACGTCGAGGAGAGAAGTCATGGCGACACAGGAGCGTATAGAAACCGGAGGGAAGACCATCACGACCTTGCAGTCCAGTAGCTCAAGCGAATGTCATGCAATGTCAACAAAAGGAGCAAACCAAGCTACGCAACCACAAAGCACCTAAGGTCGACCAGACAAGCTTCCAGCTCCCTTGCACTAGCGGAGAACTTTCATCGGTTCCAAAAAGTAGGAGACCATGAGGGGAGGAGACGATATCGGGGAAGGAACATCTCCGACTTGAAGGCCTATATCAGCATTAGGGGCAAGATCAAGGAGGGAGCATATTCTGCTCGAACAAGAATTCCGAACCCAGAAACACCTAGAAACCAAAGGAAGGACGACCTTACTACGTCAGCCTAGGAGTACGAGACTCGAATGGATAGGACTCAAAGGACGGAGGAGACGACCTAGCCAGCAGGTACAAATCACGCAAAGGCGACCAAAAGGAGCTATGATAGGTGCAATGAAGATGATCACACTTCCAGGCACAAGAGAGGCACCTCGGAATGGAGCAAAGCCCAAGCAACAGGAGTTGCACTCAGAAATTCAACCTGCGAAGGAATGACAATGCCTGCCTACCGACCACGATCTCAGAGCTTCGAAGATATTCAAGAATGGTTGACTGCAACAGCCAGGTGATCCTACTCAAGCGATCAACGGCACCGCACAACGGCAACCTTGCAATGACACACGGCATGTAGGGATGTTGAGCGGTCACCGCATTCCTCACGACGAATATACACATTAAGGAGGAGCATCTTTCTCAAGGGATCATATCGACAAACACTCTTCGCAACTAGCATGACGAACTCGGATCAGACATGAAGCTCAACAGTAGTAGCAGCGTCTCAAGGAATCCCGGAGTCAACCAGAACGAAGAAGATGCAGTAAAACCGAAGAATCAAACGCGATAGGAGGAGGGGAAACCCTGTTAAAATTCAAATGTTAATCATCATATTTTTGAGTACACACTGCAAAGGTTGAAGCAGAACTATTCTATGCTAGCAGAGGTATGATCCCTATCATCATATTTATTCGTATGATGTACATAGTAGCCTAAGGGAACTTGGTCACATATGTAAATATATTTTAAGATCGAACCCTAAGGTCAATGGTTCGAAGGAATTTATTTTACAGTTATAGTTATCCCATAAAATATGGCTACCGAAATGGAGCCATTCTTATTTTAAATTGTTCCAGCTCAGAGTCGGCCGGATCTTCTGCCTAGACCGACGAATCCCTTAGTACATATCAGTACCGGGATTAAATTAAAAAAATGAGCAAGTTTGTCTGAGTTTTTCGATCTCTCATTGAGCTAATTCGATAACTCATTTGCAGACTATTTCCTATTGCTACAGTGTTTCGATTATAACCATTGCTACAGTAATTGACTATGATTTTGCTCAATGGTTATATGGCATATTAATATTGTTCAAGTTTATTTCATTAATACTTGATGTTGTTGAAGTGAGATTTGTTGTCTAACATCTACAAGGGTGTTTGCTTTGATCTATTTTCATCATTTGGTATCAGAGCAGGTTGTGCTTGATAAATCTTTTATCAAGATGTCAAGCAGGTTTGGAGCAACACTGTTAAGCAGTGTGGATGTATTCAAGGGTGGAGCTGGTTTTCAAGTCTGGAAGGACTCCATCAAACATATTCTTGAAGTTGAAGATCTATGGGATCTTGTGGATCCAGAAGGAGTTGAAATAGCAATGGAAAATAACATGACAGTAAGGACTATTTCTGAAAGTTCTGTTAATGCTAATGCTGGCAATGCAAGTACAGGAGAAGGAGAAGGTACCACCACTGTTCAAAGGACTGTCACTGGAAGATCAGGATATGCCAAGATCAAGGAAGCTCAGGGGATTATCTCGTGCAAGGTAAGTCCCACAATTAGATTGAAACTAAGAGATAAAACACCTAGGCAGATGTGGCAGTATTTACTAAAACAATACGAACAAAAAAGCTCATCTCAGATAGACTTGTTGGAGAATGAATTAAGAGGACTGAAGTTAAACAGAATATGAGCAAAGGAAAATGACTAGAGAAGGAGAAGAAACCTCTGAAATTCTGTACACAGGGAAAAAGAACAATGGGACTTGTTTTTACTGCCATGAATCAGGGCACTATAAAAGTGAGTGCCCAAAGCTTGGAAAAAAGGAAATCAGATGCTATAATTGTGATGGAAAGGGACATGTTGCTTCTAAATGCCCATCTCCAAAAGATCGAGGTAAAACCAAAGAAATTAGAGGAGGAAGATCATTTGCAGGAAGAGGACGAGGTGGAAGGAGGCCTGCTGGAGTGCATATTGCAAAGGAAACTGAAGAAGACTCTAAACAAGAAACAGATGATGAAAATGAGGTAAGAAAATTGTTGATTCACTCAAATGAAAATGATGGAGCTAACAAAATCTCAAAAATTGTTGTAGTTGATAGTGGAGCTGAAAGATCAGTAGTTCAAACTACTGATCTACTTAAGGAAGTCAACTCATCCAGGATGAACAAAATCCAAGTAGGAAATGGAGAAGTGCAACATGCTGAAGGAAGTGGTCTTTTGCAGCTATTAGATTTGGAAGGAAACGTTGTGGACATAGAAAATGTTCTATGTGTTCCCACACTTATCAAAAATCTGATATCAGTTAGTCAGCTTGTGGATTTAGGGTATAAAGTCAATTTTGACTCTGAAGGATGTAAGATTTTTCTTGATAATAAATTAAAATTTTATGCAAAGAGGGTTGGAAACTTGTTTCAAATGGAAAATGCTGTTGTGAGTAGTATAAATCTCATTAAATTGTCTGAAGCAGAATTATGGCACAATAGGCTGGCCCATACTCACTGTAACAACTTGAAATCACTAGCAAAGAAAGGTTGGATATCATGTAAAGAGATTAAACCTGAAGGCTTTGTTTGTGAAGGATGTAGACTTGGAAAAACAAATAGATTACCATTTGGTAAATCAAAAAGCAGAGCCAAGAATGTGCTAGAACTTGTGCATACTGACATATGTGGCCCCTTGAATGTCAAAAGCAGAACCAACAAAAGGTACTTCATAAACTTTATAGATGACTACAGTAGAGTATGCAAGACATACTGTCTGGAAAAGAAGTCACAAGCTTTGCAAGCTCTAAAACAGTATATTGCTGAAATGGAAAGGGAAACAGGCCAAAAACTTAAGTGCATTAGATCAGACCGAGGAGGAGAATATTTGTCTTCAAAATTCAAACTATTTTGCATAGCAAATGGCATTAAAAGGCAAATGACATGTAGGTATAGTCCTCAACAGAATGGAGTGGCAGAAAGGAAAAACAGGACTCTACTTGATGCAGTTAGATCTATGATCAAACAAAGTGGTTTACCAAATTATTTATGGGAAGAGACATTGAAGACAGCAATACTCATACAAAATAAACTTCCTAATGCAGCATTGAAAGGTAACATACCAGAATTATTATGGCACTCGAGCAAAGAAATAAGCTATGATATGTTTAAAACATATGGATGCTTGGCATATGCGCATATTCCTTCTGAAATCAGGAAAAAATTGGACAATAAGGCAGAGATAGGATACTTGGTTGGATATGATGGAGAAGCAAAGGGGTACAGATTATTTAATCCAATCTCAAAGCAAATTACAATCAGCAGGGATGTATATTTCGATGAAAACACTTTGTACAAGGATAGAGCAAAGGGGAAAAGCTACTGCACAGAAAATGAGAAGGCAAAGGAAAATAATGAAATAGACAATGCATGCAAAAACAATAAATTGGATAATGATTCAGACAATGACATGTCAGACGTAGATGAGTCAGACATGAGACTGAAAATATCAATGACCATAAAGGGGAAACTCAAATTCAAGCTGATATTGGCAGGAAAAGGAAATCTCAAATTGAAAAGTTGCTGGAAGATACCAACATTAACATAAATGACTATGGGAGAACAGACACATGAAGAAGTAAAAGAATACAGGATTCAAAGCTTGACCATGATCAAATACTTAATATCATTGAAGATTCAGACATACCAAAGTCTTTTGAAGACGCTATGAGGTCAGCTGACAAAGATAAATGGGCAGAAGCTATGAATGAGGAATTGAGGTCGTTTAAGGACACTCATACATATGACTTAGTAGAACATAGTGCTGACATGAGCATAATAGGCAGCAAATGGTTGTATAAGATAAAGCAAACTGCAAATGGAGGACATAAATACAAAGCAAGACTTGTGGCTCAGGGATTTACCCAAAAAAGAGGGAAAGACTATGATGAAACATAATCACCCATTGTTAAACTAACAAGTCTAAGACTATTGTTGAGTTTAGCAAATGCCATGGATTTAGAATTACATCATATGGATGTAAAGACTGCTTTTTTGAATGCTAAATTAGAGGAAACCATACACTTGAGACAGCCTAAAGGGTTTGAAGAAGGCAAGAATATGGTGTGGAAACTAAATAGGGCAGTTTATGGACTTAAACAGGCACCTCGTGAATGGTATCACTGTATTGATAACTTTCTTAAAGAACAAGGGTTTGAGAAATTGCAGAATGATGGAAACCTATACAGGTTTAGGATTAGAGATGATTTTTGCATTATAGCTCTTTATGTAGATGACTGTATAATGGCAGCAACTAGTCTTGAATGCTTGGATCACTGCAAAAATATTCTCAAAAACAGGTTTTGTATGACAGACTTGGGAGAGCTTAAGCAATTTCTTGGGATAGAAGTGTCAAGAGATCGAAAAGCAAAAGTTCTCAACCTTAAACAAAGCAGGCATATTGACAATATGTTAAGGAGATTTAATCTTGAGCAGGCTCACATTGCAAAAACACCTATTGTACCAGGTCATAGACTCACAGAGGATACAAGATTATCAGAAGAAGAAATCAAAGAAATGGAGGAAATACCTTATCAAGCTTTGATAGGGTGTCTCTTGTATTTATCTAACAACACTAGGCCAGACATAACCTATGCAGTTAATGTACTTAGCAGAAGATCACATAATCCCAGCAGAATGCACTGGACAGCAGGAAAAAGAGTACTCAGGTACTTAAAGGGAACAAAGGACTTTGGAATAACATATAACTCAAATGACACATGTTTGCAAGCATACAGTGATGCAGATTGGGGAGGGGATTTGAGTTGTAGAAAGTCCACTTCTGGTTATATCATAATGCTTGGAGGAGGAGCTATTGCATGGAGAACAAAGAAACAAAGTGCAATTGCTATGTCATCTGCAGAGGCAGAATATGCTGCTGCCTCTCTGGTCTCTAAAGAAATAGCATGGCTGAGAAGGCTACTAAATGAGCTAGACTGTATGCAAAAAGAGCCAACAGCAATATGGACTGATAGCCAAAGTTGCATGGCTATAGTAAAAAACCCAGTAGATCATGAAAGAACAAAGCATATTGAATTGAATATGCACTTTATCAGGGACTTAGCAGAAAAAGACTACATTAAAATGTGGTATGTGCATACTTCAAAGCAATTAGCTGATGTCTTCACCAAAGCTTTGACAGAAAGCAAATTTACTCAGTTTAGAAATAACATGAATGTTACAGACAGGTTGCACCAACAAGGAATAAACAGACATGAACAAATATGTGACTGAAAGTTAAGGTTATGCAACTTAATGAGGGTCTGTAAAGAGAATAACAGGGATCTTAAAATATGATGAAGGAGGAGTGTTAAAATTCAAATGTTGATCATCATATTTTTGAGTACACACTGCAAAGGTTGAAGCAGAACTATTCTATGCTAGCAGAGGTATGATCCCTATCATCATATTTATTCGTATGATGTACATAGTAGCCTAAGGGAACTTGGTCACATATGTAAATATATTTTAAGATCGAACCCTAAGGTCAATGGTTCGAAGGAATTTATTTTACAGTTATAGTTATCCCATAAATATCTAGCATTATAACAGGGGGTTCCTTTTGTATTTTTGTACGCTTTTGCATATGGTTTTGCTATGATTTCATCGCGTATGCAATTAGATGTACTAATGCGTACATCTAGAGTGCGCATACGGGTGCACTAATTCTGGATTAATTTTATTGATATTTTCCAATGGTACCTCCACGATTTTCAAATCGTGGCATGCAAGACCTCGAGAGTTCTACTTTAGGGTTGGATTTTGGAACTCCACTTTAGGGTTCTATTCTGGTTGATCTGGAAGTTATGGCTATGGCTTCGAGGAGTTCGATGGCAATGGAGTGGCGGTTTTAGGGCTCCCGGATTGTAGTTCACGCTTTAGGGATTTTACTGGCTTCTGCACCTTTGTCCACAGTTGTAGCATATGCAATAGTTTCTGGAACTATATTTTCTGCGTTGGATATTTCAGACACCTTGCTTTTGTTCTGTGTTTCTGCTGGCGCATCATTATTTTTACTCGAGACATCCTCATCTTTCTGTTGAGTAACTTTATCTTGTACAATACGTTGTTTACCTAGAGTAAAACCTGTGGGTTTAGGGTCAGCATCAGATCGTCTTCCTGGCTCCTTAGTTTCTCCAGGTATACTCACAATCTGTTTGGGTGAATCCTCCGTACGATTTTGACTCTTCTTCAAGGCTCTGGAAGAATTGGCAGTTGCAGCTGAACGTTTCTCAATAGTGTCGATAGATTTGGAAGATTCCACAATATTAGCCTTTTCTTGCTCTGACAATCTGCAAAGGAAATGAATTTGAAGTACAGTACGAGATAAAAATTTGAGGTGGATAGTAAGCAAGGCGCTTACATTTGCCCTCTTCTAGCAGCATCTGCAATGGCGCTGCCCCGCCAATGCTTTGGCGATGGCGGCGAAGAACCCAGCCAGACTTAGCTTGTTCAAGAACCTCGGGTTTCTCCTTTTCTAATCTTATTTTCTCTTGGATTGCAAGCTTCTCTTCCTCTTGTAGTGTTAAAAGCTTCGACTTCTCGCTTTCTCCTCATCTCCAACTTGATTTTCTTCTCGACTTCATTTTCGCATTACACTTACGTTGTTTTGCACTCCTTTCCTATTAAGGTAACCAATAGTTTCTTGTATTTGAGTATGTGCCATGTGTATAGAAGTGCGGACCCATGAAAACACATCTGCTTCAAAACTAGTCATTTGGGAAAAATGTGGCATCTAGAAGAATGATACTTTTGAAGATGTAGCAGGCACTCTTGGGACGAGAAACAGTGACTGGGAAGCTAAGCTACTTCGGGGCAAAATAAGGCACATCTTAGATATGGCTAAGTAAAAAGGCGCTTCTGCTACCATGTTGAGTCGACAAAATGCTCTCATAGATGCAGATATGGTATGCAATTTTGGTATCCGAGAGGTCATGGCCGTCTGATTCCTGACTTGGAAGCATTTCCATATGTTGTTTTAGATGGAACAAAAACATTCATAGATGAGGTACACAAATTTCTTGAATGTTGTTATGTATTTCAAATCGATTATTTTTTGAACCAAACAATTGTTGTATCCATTTGCGCTTTCAAATGCACACTTTCAAATGCACGCGGAGCAGCTAATCTCTTCATCCAGGCAGAGTCCTAGAGTGATTTCATTTGCCTTGATCTAGCTTTTATTTAATACTTTCATCAAGTGGATTGAATTGCTTTAAATTTGACCCTGGAGATGCTATAGTATCCATATTGTTAGCAAATCGCTATGCTACTGAGAGGCATCCCAAAATAGATGTTAGCAAATCGCTATGCTACTGTGAGGCATGTTAGTAATAGATGCAGCCATGCGGTAATAAATGCAATGTAATTGAGGGATCTTTGAAATTAATAAGGTTTCATGCATAAACATTTTCATGAATAGATGTTAAATGCTCTAGGTATTTAGTGGCCTGAGAGATTTTCATGAATACTATGCTAAAATTTTATTGGCTTTGGCATCTTGTGCTAGATATTGAAATCTAATTATGACTTTGGTTTCTTGTGTTGCATTAGAATCCTGTAGGTACATATTTTATGAATGTGGTCATAAATATATTTTATGCTTAAGCTACCAACGAAACATTTAAGCTTCTCACCATGTGTTCTTATGCCATTCCTTAGTCAAGTTGCAACTAAATCAAAGTTTTCTTTCAACTATGTTTTAATCACTTAAGTTACTCCAGGTTCGATTCTCGGAGATCTTTACTGCTTGTATGATATTTGTAAATGTGTATAAGAGGTGCTTGTATCATACTGTAAATGTGTTCAAGAGGTCCTAGGATACAAACCATGTTGTGTATGCCAACGACTTGGTCTATAATAAGCAACCAAGACCCAATTTTTTTAAAAATAAATACAATTCATTATATTCAAACCCTTCGGTTTGTTGAAGGCCCCGAAGGGGCCAAAAATTTTTAGGTATAACACAAACCATTACATTCCACACTTAAAAATAAAATTCCCCCTTAAACCCCCTTTGGTTTGGGTGCATATTCACACGGGGGGTGACGTAGGGCGAGAGCCCATAAAATCATATTATACATGTACAAAATCAACACCATATAGTACATGGCCTCAAATCTTATAGTATTTTGCGAATCTTGTTATATAGTATAGCAAATTTTGTACTTGCATACCCCACAAACGAGGAACTTTATGTACGGTATAGATTAAGGAATAAGGGGTGAATATGCCTATCCAACAGCTCTCGTTGCCCGGAGTCACCCCCCGTGTGAATATGCACCCAAACCAAAGGGGGTTTAAGGGGGAATTTTATTTTTAAGTGTGGAATGTAATGGTTTGTGTGTGAATATGGCTACCGAAATGGAGCCATTCTTATTTTAAATTGTTCCAGCTCAGAGTCGACCGGATCTTCTGCCTAGACCGACGAATCCCTTAGTACATATCAGTACCGGGATTAAATTAAAAAAATGAGCAAGTTTGTCTGAGTTTTTCGATCTCTCATTGAGCTAATTCGATAACTCATTTGCAGACTATTTCCTATTGCTACAGTGTTTCGATTATAACCATTGCTACAGTAATTGACTATGATTTTGCTCAATGGTTATATGGCATAGTAATATTGTTCAAGTTTATTTCATTAATACTTGATGTTGTTGAAGTGAGATTTGTTGTCTAACATCTACAAGGGTGTTTGCTTTGATCTATTTTCATCAAACCCTAAAGGAGTATAAACATTTAAGTAGATCTTCGTAGTTGTTTTGGAAAAGTGGATGAATTAAAATCCCAATGTAAATGCGTATATGTGTATTGTATACCTCGGATGTTCACAGATATAGTGGAGAAACATGAGTACAGTCATGTTTTATGGATTTAGCACTTAGATCAGGAAGCTCCTTCACTTCGACTACCAAAAGAGGAAGCAAGGAAGCACAACAATAGCCCAAGATCAAAATGGAAGAGCAAGTACGAGGGAGAAACGATCGGAGGCCAAGCAAACCTTCGACTCCAAACACTTCCGGAAGTGCCCTTAAGTAGAAGACCGCTCGTCCACCCAATGTCAGAACAAAAGACAGCACCGGTCATGTCAAGATCATCAGCGCTGCACCAGGACATCGTCAGGACGCAACACTACCTCTTGTGACAGCAACAACACTTGACGAACTTATGACATGAGTGGCCTCAACAATAGGAGGAACGCCCCGACAACAACGAGCCAACTAAGAAGGCAACATCTCGACAACCATAATTCCACCTTGTGGTAATATAGGGTGATGCGCTATGACACGTGTATTAGATGGAGATGCACTTACGAAAGCCACTGCGACGAGGAGATATGCCTTCAACAACTAGGTGATGGCTTCGTCAGGTACTCCTACCAGTAATTAGAAGAGAAGAAGCCGATCATACCTCCGACATGTGGCACGTCAAACGCCCAAGGTAGAAGCATTCGACACCTTAACGACAAGGATAGCAACTGAAGCACCTTCGGCAAAAAGAGAGTTCAAGATAATAGCCGCTATTCAACGGCACGAGTATATTTAAAGGCGTGTACTCCTTCAACTCAAGGGTCAAGCCGGGCGATATAAGGATCCATCATCCCGACAATATAGCCAGCAGGGAGGAGAGCCATGATGCTTTACTTGCCAGAGAGACCGACATGCATAGAGGGACAAAGGTCAGGAAGTGAAAGCTGGAGAAGTGCTAGCAACCGACTTCTTCCACGAGCTCCCTAGAGGCAACAGGAGGATCAAAACTGACGAGCACAATCAAAGCCACCGGAAGGTACCTCAAGACAAGAAGACGGCATAGTGGAACGTGACAACGTCCAAGCCATGTGATCGAGGGGATCAAACAAGGAAGTTTGGAAGCTCGATGGAGAAGCAACTAGGCGAGGCGAGCCGATGACTTGCACATGGACTTGCATGCAACTTGGTGAACCCAAGGATGGACACTACAAGAGAAGGGTGCCCATATCGTCAAGTATAACGTCAAAATTGCTGACACAAATGGAACCTTTAGGACTCCCATTCTTGTCACATTCTTGACGCTATACATGACGCGATCATTTGCCACAAAATTGTCACCCGGGCGTCAACCATTGCGTCAACCTTGTGGCTTGATCATTTGCCACAACGGTTGATGTAAAGGCCATTTGTAACAATGATAACGTCAAAATAACATCAATATTGCTACTAACTTTGTAAGAAGTTTATTGCTTTACATCGTCAAGTATTTTGGCATAACGACGACACATTTGCAACAAATAACTGGAATATACAGCAACAAATAATTGGAATATGTAACTTAATCATTTCATCATAATAATAAAGATACATGTATATTTTGTCAATTGCAATGCAATAGTTTGACATACTTAGCGACTAAATATAACTAACTTTGTTTAACGCAATCATAAAAAAGTTGTGACTAATATTTCACATACTGTGCATCACTTAGCGCACCTGGTTTTGTGTCAAAGAAGTCTATCATAGCAGCAGGTGAAACAACAAACTTCCACCATACTTTATGATAAAAATGTAACCAATAGTAATTCCATAAACCTACGATTTTCATTTTTAAAATTAATTCAAAATTACAACAAACGAGGTGGTGGAGAAAATGACTTTTCATTTATAAAAAATAAGATTCCAACATTGTAAATGCTCATAGGGCAAGAAATTCATATGCTAAGCAATAAAATTTTTTAATCATCTGCATTTGCACGATCATCTGCATTTCTTGGTTCTTGTGAAGTGCCTTCACCCCCATCATTCTCCTTTCCGTTATTCTCCTAAATGTTACATTTATAAACGTATATCAGATAAGTCTCCAAACCAATGTGAATCAATGTCAGCACTATAGACGTAGCATACATTTGGCATTTATTCAAAATTGAACTGAAAAATATAAATGGAAGCTTAGCTAACAGATGTAAAGCTACTTAAAAGCTTAACCTTCTTGCTCTTCCTTGATTTCATCTTGAAAATAATGCGCTGACCTTTTCCTTGCCACAACCCAATTCCTTTATGCTATAATAGGAAATACGAGATTAGAGCAACACATTCAACCTAAAAAGGAAACCTATTTTCTTTTTACAGAGCAGACTAAAGTCTGTCTCTAAGTAGATACAATTGAATAAACTGCCACGTTATGATGAAACAAGAGTGGAACACTCTACATACATTCAGCTTATTTTTTACTGCATATTAGTCAAGACCGCACATGATACACACTCTGTCAGACAGCCAGAATGATTTATCTGCTTTGGATATTGCTACATTAGTCTACAATATATTTTTGCATTACTGAGCAATGGGCACAATATACCATTCAAGCATTGCAAACCTGCATTAAATTCTACCACCATTGCCTTCTCACTCCTTTATCCAAGCTCTAATCTTCATAAAATTATGAAATAAACTGCACTTTCTAAACTGTTCGCGGGCTTTTCAGCGATGCGTTGGACTAAAGAATAATACTAGACACAATATACTAGGCAACAAGCGTATGACAGTCAGCCGTAAATACATGCTAGCTTGCAGTGAATCTGACTTCCTTGTTCGTATAAGCCAGGCAGGACAAAAGCATGTAATCATATAATAAGACTGGCAGCTCTTTCTTGGGTAAGTTCAGGAGGTTTGATGATGCAGGAGAGATTCCAAGCAAAGAAAAAATGACTAGGAAAATGTCCAGTATGTGCCACTCACTTAAAAATAGTTTGAGATAAATGCACACATAATGCATAATTATTGTGCCCTGAATTTTTGTAGGAATACTAACAAGATGTCTGCTGACATTTGGTCTTTGTGCCCTGGATCTCTGACTAAAACCTTTCATAAAACTACCACAATTTATTCAGTGCATTATCATGTACAGACTGAACTCTATTTTCATTGACATTGGCACGACCATGAGGCCACATGAGATTGAGATGCTGAAGTGGGCTAAAAACCTAGCATTGCAAGGCTATAGTATGTTCCAGTTTGCAATCAGCGACTGATACCTTTAGATAAACTAGCAAAGGGAGCATAGCCCATTTAAGATTTAATGAAACAATATAGATGCAAAGGCATTTTCAAGACATGTATAACGTTTATAAGGAGCTTCACAACAAATTGACAAGAAAGAAAGAACTAAAGCGATCAATCCTCTTACCTCCCCTTTCCCGTTTTCTTAGTTTCCATGTTCTTTTCTGAGCCATACTTCTGCTTCTCAGATGGACTGGATGAGGTGTTCGAGTCATCCCTTCAACATTTTTTCATTTCGTTCATGAGGGCAGCCAAAACACTTTCGTTGACAAAGGAACTTCAAGCCTTAATCCATTCGGATCCATTCTTGGTCCATCTCTGCCTCCCCGCCTTTGTAGACCCTGGAGATCAAACGAAGAGAGAAAAACAAGAGAAAGATTACTAAAAACTGATACGAATTTACCTGAGAAATCTCCAAATGGAGTATGTTTTTTCTACCTCGTCTGATATTTTCTACCTGGTTTCTCCAAATGAAGTATGTTTTTTCTTGTAGAGTACTTTAGGGCAGGACTCCATTTGTGCGAAGCTGGAAGACGGAACTGCTGCGACTATAATGCTATGTCATGTATTAACAGCCAGTCGACTTGCATAAATGAATCGCCATCTAAGTGAGATTTGGTGATACAACAAAGAATGGAAAGACGACGGCGGCACTAAGACCTGTTTCGGAGCCAGACCTCTTTCTTGCCATATGTTGCCAGACCCTGCTAGAGAATTTAAAAAATCTAAAAGCGAAAAGTGTAGTCTACGTATTTCCTATGATATATTTTTGTCTTGCCTATTGCAATGGTTTTTACGTGCATTAACGAGAGACGTGAAGGGTGCAATTCTCATTGTTCAAGGTGTCTTGGAACAAATAGAACTCCTGGAGTTCCAACAAGCCCGATTAACATGGCAAGTTGATCCTTCCAACTCTAGATGTAGGAGAACGTGATATTAATGGAACCCGTTCCATTGCTATAGAAGGCAATAGAAATACAATAAATATTTTCCATGATAAGACAAATAAGTTTAAATTTGAATCCTAGACAATGGTTCTGAAACAATCTTTCTATTTGGCTTAAGCTCATAGCCTAAAGAATAGCACTTACTAGAGATTTTTGGTTCTTGTTAGTCACTGCCTTCCACAATATTCATTCCATGCTCTGAGCTTGGTCTGTCTATATTAGCTGAAATAATTCCTATAGTAGAATATTGTTGTAGATGCATCGAAGTGGTCATATATATCACATATAATTTTGAAATTGTTTGCAACATGAAGCCTTCCTCAAACTTTAATTTGTTTGCACTAGAGCTTATATTCGAAGGGCATTTAAAGCATATTAAAATATGCATGCCATTTGTTCTAAAGCATGAGCATTTACGTAACTTTTTGCTCTTTGCAAAATTTATAATTATTAGTTTTCTTTCCTTTATGAGAACTGATTTGAGTCCGATGTATGGCATTCATTATAAACTACAATTCTTTCTTTTGGAACGATTATACTCGTGTTCTATTTAATTGATGTTGTGTCCTCCATCGATAATTACATTTGATTCAATTACTGAGGAAACCTCTAGCTCTCATAGTACATTCATTGGTGAGGGAGCTAGAAGGTGTTGTGTTTATTGGGACTAGAGTATAATGATGCACATGCGTGTATTATGCAAATGAACTATCATTTCTAAAATGTAAGTAAGCACGATTTTCCTACAGCATATTTTTGTCATCAATTATGCACGTCATTGTAAGAAAGATAGAAAATGAGACAGTGATATGAAAGTTGATTATGTCCAATGGTGTCCATTCAATGCACCCATCCATGTTCATGGCTATGACGATGATGATTACATTAAAGATGAAAATGTACAAAACATGTGCATGATCATTCAGAAGTACTGAAAGATTTGACTCTTCATTTATATAACTAGATGATGATGAGATATATGCCATTGAGTTATGTAAGACAACAAATTGATGTGTTCATATATCATTAGTCAGTATTGTTAATCTTCATGCTATTATTCTAATGGTAGAGATAACCATTATAAATATCGATATTCAACATTATCCCTACAAGATTGGCCTAAAAAACTGGATGACGTTTTATCAATAAGATGCATGAATGGTTTGCACTATGTAAGCTGATTCACATTGTTTATATGTATTACGTCAAAATACTAGATGCTAAATTGAATGGCATTTTGTTATACGCCCCAAGAAAAGTTGTCACAACTTAGTTATAATATTCTTTAGAAGTTGTTGCAAGAATCCACTTAAAATGCAATGTAAACTTGACTTAAAGTTGTCATTGCTTCGACAGAAGAATTGATACTATGACCTTGACACAATTCTAACACAAAAGAAGCATTTTGTGTCAAGATAGTAGCATTTGACACAAAGTTGTCGCTACTCGTATGCCTTGACACAAGGGTTGACACTATGAGCCCATCCTCTTGTAGTGTGGACGATTCAAAGAACAACTGCAGAAGAGCACAACTCCAGAGGAGTATAGCCAAAGGAATCGTGCACAGCCTCAAGAGACGCCTTCAAATAGCTTCAAGTATCATGAAGGGGGGAACAGTTACCGCCCGAGAACAGGATCAGGAAGCAGACCGAAATGTCGAAGCATCAACGACCACCACACCTTTAGTTAGAATGTGATGCAAAGCGTGTTGTGCCATAGCCGACAAACATCGGAGGGCCCAAGTACATCAACAAGTTACCCCGAGTACGGTGACGTACAAATAGGAGGATATGGATCGTCAACACCATTGCACCGGAGGAACACCGGCGACATTGCCAAGGAGTAGGTGTGCAACTTCGGAGGGAGGCACAAGGGGGACCTAATAGCTCTAGTAGTAATTGTAATTATGTAAGTTATATGCTTTGCATATATAGTTCCCTTTGTTATTCCCCCATAGCGTAACAGATCAAAGGAAAGAGATGTCGGGGGCAATTTGCGGGGTGAAGCAATCAACATCCTCAACACTCTTGGGCAACAAGAGGACTCGATGTATGAGACGCGTCGATGGAGTCGAAAACAAACAATATCGGATCTGAGAGTCGTCCTTTAGCCGCCAAGACAAAGAGTTCAAGATGAAAGATCTTTTTCAACGGCGCCACCTTCAGGCTTTTGAAAAGCGGCATGGAAGATTTCAAGTGATCAACTACACCATCAAGCCACTAGCAATGAGAGGCTTCTAACGAACAAAGTCAACCTACTGAAGTATCGAGCGACTCGGAAGAACGTCACCTTGCTACTTCAAGCAGGCAACGAGTGGATGAGCTTCTAGCAAGGTCAAGGATCTAAGGCCATGGGGCCTAGTAGGTTAAATGTAGGGATGGTAACATCCATATTGGGATTAGAAGGCATTGTTAGATATTCTCGCTGAAAGGATTGCCCCAATATTGAGCTAAGCGTCAAGTATTGGGGAGGAAACGCATAAGAGTGACTAAAATTATACACGATTGTTAACAAACATCCAATGTATTGAAACCACTTGGTGAGATTGATCACCTCGCTAAGAAGGAATCATTACTAGGATAATTGTTGACCATGTATAAATCTAGTACCTCCAAAAGAATAATCCAACCGAAAGAAAATAAGTAATCTAACAAGTCCGGCCAACTTGTTACGATGACATCAATTCGATTGGTAGGAATATTCCAAGGGTTTAAATAACTAAGAAAGGGGGAATCTCTAGAATATAAAAGAATAGTACATGTAAGATACATCTAAAATAACAATTATAGTAATCAAATAGTCTTTTGAGACAAAAGGAATTGTCATGATGACAAAACCTTGTGGTTTAGAATCGTTCTAACTAAGTAGGTAACCCATAACTATATTGAAATAAATGATAACATAATATGTGCATCCATCTTAGATGATTATATATGTCAGCTAAGGCTAGTAAATTAATGCGCTAAGTAAGAAGCGTATAACCTCTTAAGGGGAGAGAATAGATATGACGTTGTGTACAACGTCATTAAAGGAGTCTCTGGGACCATTTTCTTTTCGAAGAAAGTGGGAGGGCTCAATCTTATGATTGAACGTGCTTGCATCAAATTGACCGACCCCAGTAGAATAGAGTTCACTCCGGCAATGGCCGGGCCGAATAGAGCGTAAAATAGATAGATACCTTAGGCTCGGGGAGGCCTTCAACGTCGCGAGGCCCGGCGTAGTAGCTATCTACACCAATGAAGTGGAGCAAAACTATGGGAGCAACATAGCGACCAAGTCATCTCCAAATTACTCGAAGCCGCTCAACTCAGTGGTGGATGCATTCTAGCCTTAGGTAAAGGCGTGCGCATGCATTATAAGCTTTAATGTATCTTATAAATAAGTTACATATAGATCCTAATAATTGCATAGAAATTCTTTGTGCGTATATGTATCATCTTGAAATAAGTTAAATAACAAATCGATAATGGAGGTAGCATGTTAATTAATCCTTCGCAAGGATGAAATTCCTTCCAAGGATAGCTATATGACCTCGGGGTCCTTATAAATATAAATAGAAAATAGAATTCGGATATACTTAAGTGCATCTTAGGGATATACTTCCAAGGGTAATGCAAGACCCAAGGAAGAGAATAAGAAGCACATCTAATTCTTGTGTATGATAATTAAAACCTTCTCTATGTAACAATTGGTCTAAAATCGGGGTTATTGTTTAAATAATCGCGATCTAAAAGTAATTAAATATTGTAAAGCTTAGAGTAAATATAATTGTACTATCGGAAGTAATGCATCCAATACTATGATAATGTTAATTCATAAATATTACCTTAGGGTAATTATGTAAATCACATGCATTAAAGGAGCCAGCAAAAATCGGCTCGGGCATGTCGATTTGTGTAGATCTATAGCTTGCCTAGTTAAGTATAATCTCGATGCAACCTATGAGGTAAGGGTTGCATGCGTTGTTACCGATGATGAGATTACTACGGTGATCTTTAGGGCGTGGTGTAATGTCAATGTAGGCATGACCGCTGGTTCGGCTGGAAAGTCTACTTACGTCCCACGAAGTAGAGCGACCTCGAAGAAAGGAGGTCATTGAGGAATGCATTGATAGGAAAAGCACCTCTAGCCCCATATATGCTTTGATAGGAGGAATCGGCCTTCACGCCCCATATACGGGAAGGACCTATCCTCCACGTTGGGCAACTAAAGGTGTAGGCATGAGCGGCATACGGGCATTATAGAGTCTCTCCTCGGCCCGCGATGGAAGAATCATCCTCTTCCCACGCCGGAGATTAGCCATGCATTCATGTAGATAGGTGGGTGGTCACCATATAACCAAAATTTTAATTAATATAAATGGTAATAATGTAGTGTTGACTGCCGGGGCCAATAAGAGCTCCGGAGGGCCACGAGGTCGAATTCTGAAGACTTGCAACACAAATTTTGTTATAACGTGTTGCAAGGGATGAAGAGTATCTTAGAAGTGTAAATTTTGTATGAAATTGATAAACTTTGATAAACTTAAATGTTGTATTAAGTAAGGTTAATAATTACCTTGCGTGGATTAAGTTATGAAATCATAAGTTAATTGGATAATGAAATAGTACAGTAATATCTTAAACATTACCTTAGAGTAATTCTAATAATTAAGATAGTAAGTATGTAATTATAGATATTGTAAAATTAATACAGGATTTTAAGGTGCGAAGACTTGCAACACAAATTTTGTTAGAATGTGTTGCAAGGAATGAAGAGCACCTTAAATAATAATTGTATATGAAAGTTTTAAATTGTGATAAACTAAATGTTGTGATAACGGAGACTAATAAGTACCTTGTTTTAATAGAAGTTACGATTTGACAAGTTATTTGATAATGTAATGGCGTAATAATGATTTAAAAATATTACCTTAAGGTAATCTTAATAAATGTGTAAGTATTATAGTATGCATCAGGTTGATTGCAGGTTAGGAAGATTCCAAGGTGGGGAGACCCGCGATCTTTGCCGGACGACATCATTTCAAGGTGGGGAGAATGTGGCGTTCGATGCGATATCACGGTCTCAAGGCGTATACCGCATCTTTGCTGCCAATCCGCAGCGTACCGCCGGCCCAATCGACGTGTCTGCGGCGTGTACCCAAGCAAGGTCGCCCTAGGGGGCAACTTGCAATGGTGCGCACACTTAGCAATCTTGGCGCGCACTTTTAGACCTTTAACCCATTAAAAGGTAGACCAAGGGTCATGGAAACCCTAAACCTAACTGATAGCCTACATAAGGCACCAAACCCTAACTTTCCCTTTTAAGCCCCACCGGACCTTCCGAGCTCCCAGGTTCAAAGGAGTCAATTCCAACTCCCACGATGCGTCCGATGCGCCCGGCTTGTCGGATCGTCCTCCCCGACCGCATTTGAGCGAGCGGACATGGACACCTTTGGATCGAGAGGAGTGAACCGGGATCGGGTATTTAGTCGATTGAATAGCCTAAACCTTATTCCGACCTTCGAACCCATAGGGTTTAGCCTATTAAATCACCCCTAGTAGCCAAGCGGATCCCGAGATTGACTCTAACTAAAGAACCTAACTCTATGTATGATATAGATTAGTTCTTATTCTTTAGTTCTATGATGATGTGATGGACCCGGATGAATTACGTGAACTCCTTTGTATTGGGAAGGGGTAGAGACTTGAAGCTTAGTAGATGATGCTCCTAGATAGTCCCTCTTAGTGCATTACTAGATTTCGGCTGTGTACAAGAACCTCACCGGTTGTGGGTGAAGGGACGGGCCGCTCCCGCTCGAGGTTAGTGTTAGACCCTTGACCGATCCCTCCGGTGTGTAAGGCCTACCGAGGATCGAGTGACTAGGTCTAATGGCTTGCCACCGAGTGTGGGCAAGGCATGGGCTCCCGGCAAGTGGGGGTGGGGTTCACCTTCCAGTGGGTTAAGTCGAATAAGGGCAGTGGCCCTCTAGTCACCTTGGGTCAGCATGTAGACCTCGGGTGGGAGTGATCCCTACCTGCCCCATCGGGCCTGGGGAGATGTAACCCAGGAGTAGCCCCTTTGGCTATGCACCTGGCGGGCTACAGTCGGGTCCCAACACATTAGGGTTTTTTTGAGATTAAAAAAGGGCCTTCAAAACATGCCAACTAAGCCAAATGAAGATAAGTGAACTACCAATCAGAAATCAGAGCCTGACGGGTCTAGTCAGCAAAACTGTTATAACTAACTCACTGATTCACATTTTCTAGCATAACTGTTGATAGAAAAGTCCAAATGGGCTCTCGTTTAGTGCAATTGATAGATCTCGTTGAGATCTTTCCAACCTTAGGTGCTTTGCACATATTTTAACCACTTATGATTGTCAAAACTCCAAAAAATGTGGTTTTTACAATTTTTTACTATCCTACGGGGCTAAAAGATATGCAAACCACCCAAGGTTGGAAAGGTCTCAATGAGATCTATCTATTGCACCAAATAAAAGCTCATTTCGACTTTTCTATCAACACTTATGCTAGAAAATGTGATCCAGTGAGTTAGTTATAACTGTTTTGCTGACTGGATTACCAGTTCTGTTTTCTGATTGGTAGTTCATATAGCTTAGTCAGCAATTCTTAGAAGGCCCTTTTATGATCTCAAAAAATTCCTAATGCTTTTCAACCTACTCTGCAAAGTGTGCATAGGAGGGGCGGATGGTGTGGACAACCCAATGCCATGTTCTTATGCCAGCCCAATCCATTGTCATGATTCTGTCTGCAATGAACTCTGGAGGCCCAAGCTTGTCAGTCTATCCCTGTGTCTGAGCCTTGGGTAGGAACTTCCTTTGTATTGTGCTGATCTTTATCTATGCAGATATGTGGTGAGCCATCCTTCGAGATGGTCATGATGTGCTTTGATGTATATGTACTTACATATGTTTACGCTTCCGCAGCTAGGTAGGCCCTGAGGGAGACAGGGTAAATGACACCTTCATTCTTCCCACTGGATTGCAGTGATGTGTGGAGGGCCTTGTATCAGCGTGGAGCTGGTATAGGGGATGAACTCCTGTTTGTATACGATGAGTGCATCGTATACGAGTAGGGGACGTCACATACCCTATAGCAAAGTCAACTAAGTTTTATGCATGAGTTTGCAACCCCATAATGAAGTCAACCAAGCTAAGTTGCATATAGGTCTAGGCCCCTTACCCCGCGCCAAAAACCTATGGGCCTAGGTGCCTTATCCCGTGCCATAAGAGGTTCCCAAAGCCTATCTTAAAAGAATTCCTGCGGTAGCAAGAATCGAATCTCCCACCCACAGGAATGAACCCCCCCAAACACCCCCATGCCAACCACTGAAGATAGGCATCATTTATGTTTGATTTATAATCCTTGATCATATTTACGTCCTAAGAAAATATTCATGTCTAAGATCTTTTAGGATTAGGACCAAGAACCTAATTCTCTTTGAAACAAATATAGACCATATTTTGTCCTTCTCACTTAGCTTGTCAAGCATGTCCTTGTCTACATAGTAGCCTTATTTTTGAGACATTTTCTTAGCAACCCAACTAGTTGCCAAGGGCTTAGCAATTGTTGCTACGACATGCCAACACATGTTATAGATGCAACATTATCAAGTGTCTTCAGCCATACCTTTGATTTCATAGATAATTGTCTAGAAACCATTTTATCAATGCATTCCAGTCCAGCAAACTGAGTCTATTGAGAGACATGAAGTCTTGTTACCAACCCATCTCAGCAGGTAGAATACACGTATATAGGAACTCTAGAGTCAATAATAGACATTTGTTGAAAGTTATGCACATTTGGCCAGTCAAATAGACCAGGCGGACCTTCATTATAGACCCTTGATCCTTTCAATACGAGAGCTGCTTGACCACATCAAGGAGTTCGAAAGCAAAGGACACCTTATGGAGGAAACTTCAGCGGGTCAACGGTCAACATGGTAAACAGAAGAGCCAAACCGAAATAATGAAGGGAATACAACAGAAAAGACAACTGAGACATCAAGGATAAATATATGAGTGCCAAGAAGGGCGGCTAAATAACCGATGAGCACCAAGGCACTTACACTGTTGATCATAGTAGGGAAGGAACATCTTCTAGCCAAGAATATTATCCAAGTGCCATAGTGCTCCGAGAAAGGGCTCCACAATGGCGCGCTATTGTCATAGCTCTGCGATGAACAAATAAATGACTTCATCGACTATTTACATTAGGAATTTCTAAGAGAGGATACCGAGCACACCCTCTATTCTTAGTCATACAGGCCCATGGCAATATTAGATCTAGACTTCAAGCAGAAAAACTTTGACTATGGATGAATTGCATGCCATTGAGGCCAGATTGCTCAAGAATAAGACTTCAACCAACTTCGTCATCGTCAGCACCGATTCTGTGTGATAGCTACATCAACCTTGACAGTACCATCTCCTTGCAGAAAGATCACGATGGACACCTAGCCTTAGAGATTAGAGGTCTAGCAACAACAAAAAGAGACACAATAGTAATAATTGATTATTGCAAGGTTAGAGATCTTGCACATGGATGCAAATAGGCTTAACTCTTAAGAAGAAGGAGAGGTTGAACAATTCGAAGTGGTGAAACACACAACATTATCATCACTCTTATATCAGCAACGTGGGACTGTCAAGCTCAAGAGCAGTCATGAAGGAGATCGATAGAGTCAACACAACAGGATCAAATGAGGAGTTAGAAGAATCATCCTCAAATCTTCTAACCCCCAAGACATGATGATCAATATGGAAGATTCTATAGAGTGGAGAACATGACCTCCAAGCTTTTGAGAAGTGACATAAAGATCTTACATCATCAACCACATCAAGCCCATTAGCATGGATACCCCTCATGAGGGAAGTCAACCTCGACATCCAGGGGAACACAAATAGAAGATGTTCAACGAAAAGACAAAGGTCTATGAAGTATTATGCACCAACTCTAATGAGGTCAGATTTTTCAATAACTTGAGGGCAACATCGCCATGCTATGCCAATGAATGATGAGTAGATGAGCTTTTAGCAAGCCCGGGTTTCTATGTTTAGATAGTCGAATATATTAGATGGATGATAACATCCATGATGGGATTGGGAAGCAATTCCGTATGGATTTTTTTTTTTTTTTTTATTATAATTTAAAAGGATGGATCCAAGAATTGAGCAAAGCTTCAAGGATTGGGAAGAAAAACGTATCAAGTAACTAAAGTTATACACATTTGTTGACGGATATCCAATATATTAGAACCTTTTTGTGAGCCTGATCACCTCGTTAAGCAGGATTCACTACTAAAATAATTGTTGAATATGTATAACACGAGTACCTCCCAAGGAATAATCTGACCCAAGAAAGAAAAGCAATCTAACAAGTTCGGCCAACTTCTTAGATGGCATCAACTCAAAGGTGGGACTAATTCCAGATGGTAATAACCAAGAAAAGTGTAATTCCTAGAGTCTAGATTAGATATAGACCGACAATAATTATTTGATTGCATAGACTTTTGTGACCAAAGGAAAGATCATGATGAAAAAACCTTGTGGCCAAAGGACTCATGTAAATAGTTCATTAACTCATAACTTTGCATCTCCTAGATGGTAAATATCTCTAATGGTAAGACTCCTAAGTTTAAGTCTACACTGAAAAGTATGGCAAGACGGAGCAATTCGCAGCACTTAAAAGAACAAAAGTCAACTTCGACATCAAGTTAAGCGGAGCAAAGTTAAGCATCGGCGCCGAAGTCATCAGCGACAAGTACGACCTCATAGTAGACATGGAATAATTAAAACCCGAGTAAGGGAATAATTGATTGCCATAACCAAGAAATGTCCATCCTAGCACCAAATGGCAAGCACTTTATAATTAAAGTTAAGGAAATCATTTCAGTCATGCAATGTATGTCGCCCAAAAAGCTAGGTAAGTACATTAAAAGAGATGAGGTCATATATATTGTAAGCTGCAAGCCGTCGACCCCTATTGCAAGTATATGAAGGAAGACCTTAGTCCAATCAGTTATCTAAGGCAACGATGAACTAATTAGAGAGCTTTATGACATCTTTCCGGATGAAATCCGAGAGATTCCATCCTATAAAGGCATAGAATGCAGAATTACTCTTGCATCCGATGCAAAGCCAGATAACGGAACTCAAGAGGCAATGGAAGAAGTTGTTGGGACTTGGGTTCCTTAGCCAAGCATATAAACATTCGGGGCAAACGTTCCCTTTGGGAAGAAGAAAGATGGAAGTATAATGCCAACTCAATAAGGATATGGTAAGGAACAAGTACGCATTGCGAAGGCCAGGCGACGTAATGGACCAGCTCCAAGGAGCAATTCTTCAAAATCAATCTAAGATCTGGATGTTGTCATCAAATCAACAAGGACGAAAACATCCATAATACATGTTTGAATGCGGTATGATCACGATAAGTTACAGTGACACCTTTTAGTCTATCAAATGCCCTGACAACATTTATGCGTCTGACGAATGACGTCTTTATAAACTTTTTAGACGAGATTGTCATCGTTCTTTTTGGATATGGAGGAACATTTGGTTCATTGAGAAGAGTATTTAAAAGTTTCTAAACTCTAGAAGTGCTATTTTGCAACAAGTAAGATGGAATACGTTGGGCATATAGTGACACCAGAGGGAATCTCCATCGATCCAGTAATGATTGAAGTGATAGTCAATTGGCCATCTCCAAAGAACGTGTTTGAAGAGAGAAGCTTCTTATGCGTTGCGGATTATTATAGGCAAATTGTAAAAGATTTTGCTAAGTGAGAAGCCCCTTTCTCAGATCTCACTAAGCATAAGAAAGTCAAGGATTGGTTGACATTATCAACAGATGCAAGTGAGTGGCAACTGGAGGGGTCCTCATGCAGTAATCTCATATGATTCCAAAAAGATGAACGATGTCAAGCAACGTTGTTTCACCCATGATCAGGAATGTCTAAGGGTCATAAGAGCTTTACGCATATGAGGCATTATTTGCTTGGAGCGATTTCAGTTGGATACAGACCACCAAAGCCTCGAATATATCTTCAATTTGAGGTGAAGACGCTGGATGGAATTCCTCGAAGAGTATGACTTCGAGATAGTCTATAAACCAAGTAAACTAAATGTGGTTGATGACACACTCTCTTGACGACCATTGAAGATTTGAGTCCATTGTAATGCCATCTCTACCTTGTCTAATGAATTTGGCAAAAACATTGAAGAGGTTTTGCACTTAAGCAAAGAATTCAAGGAAGTATGGGCTAGTCCTTGCAAGGAAGCAAGGATAGATAAAGGAAGAGAAGCTCATAAAAGATATAAAAAGGAAGGCAACCTTTATATCACAAGGACAATCGTTGCGTCCCAGAGGCATCAGGAGTAAGAAAGTTAATTCTTCATGATACTCATAATAATCCAATAGCCGGCCACACGGGATTCATGATAAGATAAAAAGTAGTTACTTTTGGCTGGCATGGAGAAAGATATAACCAACTACATTCGATAGCATCAACTACGTCAACAAACGAAAGCAGAGCAACTCTGAATTCCGGGAACCTTAGAACCCTTAGCAGTGCCAAATGCGAAATAGAAGGTTGTGAGCATGGATTTTATAACTAGACTTCCAAGAACAGCAAGAGGCCATGGCAACCTTAGTAGTAGTGCTCGACAAGCATCAAAGATGACTCACTTTTTGTCGTGTCAAACTGCAGATACAGCCTTGAACACTGTCTTGCTTTAAGCAAAGTAAATATTCAGATCGCATGGGATGCCAAGGGAAATCATCTCTGACAGAGACCCTAAGTTCATAAGTGCCTTCTAAAAGGATATCTTCAATACGACCCAGGCAGAGTTGTCCTGGAGTACAACATATCATTCCCAAACTGGTGGTGGGCAGGCAGAACATACAAATCAGATATTAGAAGACATGTTGAGGAACTATCTATGGAATATGCAGTCAAAATGGGTGACTATATTTACTTGGTAGAGTTTGCATATAATAGTACCAAGAAAGAATCCTCACAAATGTTCCCCCCTATGATAAATTATGGTTATCAATGCTTCACACTGGACACTTGACATAACACAGTATTGTCTAAGGTAGAAGTTTCTCAACAAATGTTGACGGAGATGCAGCAGTTGGTTGAATAAGTTCGACGCCACCTCTTGGCAGCAAGAAGTAGATAAAAGAGCATAGCCAATAAGCACAAAACAAAAGGAATTTCCAAGTAGAGGATAATGTTTGACTCAAAATAAAAGTCAAACAGACAAATTTCCACATCAACAATTGCAAGAAGTTTGCTCTAAGGTGGACGGGACCATTCCAAATCATTCAAATGATAGGTAAACAATCCTGAAATTGGATCTCCCCGCACACTTGACAATTCATAAAGCCTTCCAATAAACCTTCTTAAGAAGCATACTCCTAATCCAGAGGAGATATTGGAGACTCCAACTTTATTGGTAATAATTGAGGAACAATTTGAGATTGTTCTAAAAGCTCTTCTTGATAAAGCATATAAGAAAACAAGAAGATCTCAAGTCCTCGAATATTTGGTCAAGTGGAAACACTTATCAGTGAAGGCGCGACGTGCGTACCTAAATGCGATCATTAAAAGTAGTACCCACAATTTATGAACAATGCAAGGGACAACTCGCCATCGATATTGTCCACATCAAAAGAGAAGGTGAATGCATGCATTCAGCAGAGATTTGGCAGTCAAGGACTAAAAGAGTGTATGCATTCATCTATGAGTTGTCAAGCTGCATGTAGAGGCAAGCATGTGGTCATGCGCGATGATGGGGTCATCTTTAATGTCCTTATGCCATGATTTAATGCCTATAGATTAAGTAAGCACGCATGAGTCCTAGAGCAGAGATCATGGATAAGTGCATGATAGGAACCACCTAGAGTCTATGGCTATTATGGCGGATAAGCCACCTCCTATGCCAAGGGTGACGAAAGGTGTAGGCATTGGACATGCGTTCATTTTAGGCATGATAGGACACATCTCCACGGCCATTATGGGGGAAGCATCCTCTCCCTATGCTGGGGAAATGTTGCATTCATGTAGGTTAAATTAAAAATAAGGGGGGATGGACCCTTAGAAAACCACAATTTATTAATTAAACTAATGTGGCCAATAGAAGCAATGGCAACAAACAGATGGGAGCACATCACGACACGAATAGGAGTTATAAGATTTTGTCCTAATTTGTGACTTCTGAATACATTATTATGTTATTATAGTGTAAGACTTGTTAATGCTATAGTATGTATATGAATATAGCCTTTACATTTATTGATATAATTAAATATCATAAGTTATTTTCATAATAAATTCTAAGTGTTAGCTTAAATACTGTTATTGTTGGATAATGTTGACGCAGGTTCGTTTCACCTTACGTAATGTTGAGGACAGCATTATGCTAAGGGGGGAGAATGTGACGTTCCCCTAGAATATACTGCCTAGAGGATTTTTTTTGCGTCGTGTTATCACCATTAAAATGACCACCACACCTTCAAAATAAGCAACAAGCAACGACCTTTTTGCCAATGAAGCCTGCCTTCTTTACGACGAGGGCAAACATAGACTATAAAATGAAGGATTGTCGACCAATGTAGAGCATCGAATAGCTCAGCAATAGTTTTGTGGCCATCTCAATAGCAGTTCCGTGACCAAAGCCACCTTCAACAGATCAACATCAAGATCTGAGCCTACAAACCTGAGTACTTTAGAAGGCTTGGATCTTCTAGAGAGATCCTGCCACTGTTTCTTTGGTTACAGTCTATGATTGATATCGATTTCCCACTCATAATACCCTCCAAGCCCATTTAAAGCCCTCTATAATTCATTGATCATACCACGCTTTGACTTCCATGGTCTTGTTATTTACTTTGTTGTTCTTGCTACCTACATGTTTTTCAGGTACATGCATTCCACAGATAAAAAATACATTGTCGAAATCTTATACAGTCTACTCCACAATCTAGTCCTAACAAATTCAGTCATAAAATCTGCGAGGACAACATGATCTTTCCATAAGGTAGCGAGAATAAAATGGATGCTATTATAAGTACATGTCTCTAGCCTTCAAATAGTTGTAACATAGACGATACAGCCATGGATGATCTTGTTTGCATTGTTGCCACTTTTTCGATGCCTCAATGGTAGACCACGAAAGCAGACAAAGAAGTTTGCTCCTCGAAGAGCTGCAAAAAGCATGGAAGACTTTGCATGAGCAAGCTAAAAGAAGCTAACAAGGAAAGTAGTTGATAGTGGTGAAGTCTTAGACTATGAGGAATGATAAAGATAGATTGTTTCTCTTATAGTGATGATATGAAGTGTTCAAGGAGAAAGAGGACAATAAATTAGAAATAGTACCTGCTTTGATATTATATGAAATTGATGGGCCTCCAAAGCCTCAATGAGGTAGACCACAAAAGAAAACAAAGAAATTTGTTCCTCAGAGATTTGCAAAAATGTGTGTGGAGACTATGCAAGACCACATTGACAAAGAAGCTAACAAGTAATTGATGTTGGTGAAGTCTTAGACCATGAGACAGACAATGATAAAGATAGATTATAGTTTCTCTTCCAGTGATGATGAAGTGTTGAAGCTGAAAGAGGACAATGAATTTGAAATGGAAGGACTTGCTTTGAGAATAAATGAAATTGATGACTACATAACTCTGTGTAGCAAAATAGCATAGAAGTCAGAGTGTTTTAATTGGTTCCTCCTATCATATAATTGAAACATGCTTTCACGAGATTGATAAAATCAACAATTTTCTTGATGAACATATTCTACAACTAATGTAGTACGCAGCAAAAGGTTTTGTGAGGGTATTAAAACCAACACCTTAGCAGACACTTGAAATATATTCTCTCACATACACTTGGCCTGATTTAACCTTAGACGAAATCATATTTCATATAGAGGTTCGATATTCCCTCAAAACCTTAGACGAAATCATATTTCATATTTCAAAATCATAGGCGCCTCCAATCATAAATGACTATAAGCAAAACGAAAGGTGCCCAGATGCTCCAACATACGATCTGGGCCATAGGATCGACGAATCCGATGACTGTGGTAGTCCAGGGTGCACCTCGTTTAGAATATATAGCAAAATAACAGGGGTTCCAGAGGGATTTGATATGAATGTAGAAATAACAATTCCTAAAACCATAGACCATATCTAAACATATATAAAGCAGTTGGGTTTTTTGTTTGAACCTAATATTTTTTCGCCAAGAAAATCTATGAAGGAGACACGTGTAAAACTTCCTTAAAAAAGTAACAAAAAACAGAGAAACAGCGCCATTAATAGTCTATCCGATATAGGCTCCACTCGCTGCAGCCATAATCATTGCAGCCATCGAATTGTGCAATTGCAGCCATCGAACCTGCAGAATATAGGAAATATGAATGGCAGATATTAGCTCCATATTCGCCCAAAAGATTAAACTATGGATTGTTATTTGATGTTTGATCATTTCTGCTCAAATGGGGTATAGAAATCTGTGTTTAAAGCCCAAGGCTGATGTATGTGAGGGATTAGATCAGCCATTACAGTAGTATGCTTGTGGATTGTTCATTTCTTTGGTGACAGTCCCGGAATTTGGGGAAGAACAGCAGACTTGGCGGTCTAATTAAGCCCAAATTAGGACGAATCTGATGGGGCTTTTGGCATATTCATGGCCGGATTTGCCATGTTAGGCCAGGGAAGAAGTTTGGGAGGCTAACTCCAAGAGATGGGGAAGCAATCGATGATCTTTTATTCCCCACATAAACAGTCGTTCTGTAATGGGTCCAAAAATATGGCAGATCTGAAGGGGCTTTTTACATGGCTGGTTTAGGAAGCATGGGGCGACCCTAATGGCCAATTGTCAGAGCTCAATTTGGACTTGGGAGTACTGAATTGTAGAAATGGGAAAATCTGATCAACTGTCATGGTGTTCTTGGCAGAAAACAAGGGAAAACCTTTAATTCAGCCCAAAGAAAGTGGTATTTGATGGGGCTTTCCTCATGGGTATGATCGATTCACTGACCTGACCATGGGGATGAAGTATTGGCCTCTAATTTGAAGATTAAGTGGATCAATTGAAAGCAGGGTCCCGGGTCTGAGACTGTTCTTGGCCTTGAGCAGGAACTTCAATTCGGCCTAATCAGAGATCAATTTTATGGGGCTTTAGGAAGGGGAAACTTCCGTGAGCAGGAGGTTTCCTGGAAGAAACCCCTGGCGGCGCCGCCGAGAGCGGCGTATAGATAAGTTGGTGAAGAGAAACGTTTAGGCCGCCGCGATAAGTTTCTTGTATATCTAAAACATTTGAATGGGTCGTTATAAAAAAAAAACATAGATTCAAGAAAAAAATAATCACACTAGCTCATTGGATACATTGGTTAAAGTAGTCTTATTAGGACATTGAGTTATTTTGGTAGAGGTTCGAACCCCCGTATTTCATATTCTAAAATTTTAGACAAAGCTGTATAGAGGTTCGATATTCCCTCAAAACCTTAAACGAAATCGTATTTCATATTTCAAAATCATAGGTGCCTTCAATCATAAATGACTATAAGCGAAACGAGAGGTGCCTAGAGGCCCTAACATACGATCTGGGTCGTACGATCTGTGGCCCATGGCTTAAACGTAATAAAATGCATATGTAAATAAAAAACATTGGAATCAATCAAATAATACAAATAAACACTGAAAAATAGTTGTAAAAAACTTTTATACAAATTCTCTAAACTTGTCTTGCTCAAAATTGAAATCCTTGTATTTCAATGCATGGAGTTCTTCTCGAGATTTTATGAGAAAAAAAGCATATGCAAAATAAAATGACTCTAAACGACAACCCATTTAGAGTGTTTTTGTTGATTTTTTTTTTTTTGATGAAATGAAGCTTTTTAATAATTAATCATAGAAAATAAGTACAAAATAGGAAATGATCATGTTGCGGGATCATTTCTATGAATCTATGCTTAAGCAAAATTGTGGTATCATAAGTAAGTGTGACTTCAGCAAGTGCTATTGGTGTGTGCGCTATGCCTGCTGGTAATAATAAATATCTTCTAATAGTCTAATGCTGTTATAGTAATAATAGTGGAAGTTGCTAATTTAGCAAGCAATGAAGAGGACGCCACAATGAGGACCATACATCTAAAGCAAATCCTACCACATGCAAAGCTTTGAAACTTGATGAATATCAAGGGCCAAGAGTTAGCAACACAAATATAGTTCAAAGACCAACAATTTGCGGTTCCAACACATTTGAGCACTCTACGTTTAACAATTGTATTTTTATTTTTCAGGAGGCACCCTCTTGAACAATGTTTAATTTGTACATTGTGTTGAATGAACTCAGTTGAAACAGTTTGAAGCTCATTTTTAGTGCTATGAGTTTGCTGATATTGTCTAAATCTACTTCAGGTTCAACTCAAGGATTTGAAATTGTAAATTGTTAATTGAATGTGTGAATAAAGGATTTGAAAACTGGTAGTCCTTGGAGAACTTTCCCTAAGCCTGATTTCATCTTCTAAAAGCTTATGACAAAGTATGGATGTACTTGACTCACACTAGCTCCAGGAGCTGATGGGTGGAAAGAAGTAAAATCATATCTACTTTACTCTGACTGATGTTATTTTTATAAAGGATCTGAAATTTCAAATTATTAAGAAAATGTGTGAATAAAGAATTTGCATATCTGAATACACTCTTAAGGACCAGTCTGTTTATCAAGCTGGAAATGGCATATTATGTTCAATAATTGAACTACATCCAATGACCAGGATTCAAAATCTCCAAGGAATTGCTGGTAACATTTCGTTTTAAGAAATTATTTCATCAAATCAAAAGACATCAAATGATACTTGCTTTTGCTGCCCATCATAATTTAAAATATGACATGGATTTTGCAGACCTTTCCCATCTTTTACCATGCACCCATTCCATTGCAGACTTCTATAGATATTTTTTTGTCCATTTACCACCTGCTTCAGTTTTTCACCATAAACTACTTGAGTTAGTCGTTTCATATTGTTTATGCCCAGAATCAGTTCAATCAACCGATTCAAAGCCAACAAGCCATGCTTCTGAAAAGATATGGGACGCAGTTACTTTGGCCCAAGTGAAAACTGGTCATTATCATGCACACATAAATCCCACCTTGGCACCAGGGCCCCAAGCTTATTTGCTTGCTTCATTGTCCAGGAACAAGCTTGTAGCTATTGCATCAATTCGCACGGGGTCCCACAGGCTACGGATTGAGACAAGTAGATGGGAGCAGCCGCAATTGCCGCGAGAAGTGAAACTATGTGCCTGTTGCCAGTTACAGGTTATTGAAGATGAAAGCCATACTCTTCTGAGTTGCCCTGCTTTTGAGATAGTCCGGAATCATTTTTTGACCTTAGCATTCCATTCCACGCTTCCACAACTTCTCAGAGCACCATCTGTGCATGACTTGGCATTATACATACTTGAGGCTCTAGATAAACGTCTGCAATTACTGAGCCCTCAGTAGTCATTATCTCTGCTTGTCTAGTATCATCATTACTGCAAAGGTTTTTCCCTTGAAAACCTTTCGAGGCAGGGGTTTTTTAATCCTAGTAGTAATGATTGTACTAGCCCATTGTATGGGTCCCATGACCTATTGGTCTCCGTGGACGTTAAAAAAACTATTCTATTCTATTCTATTCTGAAATATTCCTCACACACCTTCACAGCTGGATAGATGGCAACAACATGTATGGCAGTGTATGGGGATGCTTGGACAGTGAAAAAATATCTCAAAAAGATGGTATGACATGGAACACCATTATCACTACTTTTGCACAGAATGGCCAAGCTAAATGTGACGCTCTCCACAAAATATATGACGCCCCGCCATATACCTCATGGGAAATCCCCCATCCAGCAACATCGGGGGATGGCTAGGGCACAGGAAGAAGAATAAGAATAAGAATAAGAATAGATTTTTAGCGTCCACGGCAATTGGCCTATGGGACCCAAACCAAAAAGAGATAGATAGATAGATAGATAGTATTTTAACGTCACGCCCCGAAGGGTTTTCGAGGGAAAAACCTTAGCAGTAATAAGTATGCTGGCACGCTGTACAATTGTATAGGATAGTTCAATGCCGTCCCGTAGGACACAACTGAGTGCGTGCATCCATAACCTCCTGGAGGTATGACCCCAACAAACCCACTGACGCCGTTGTCGATAACTGATGCAACAGCTGGCCAGACACTAGTAATCGAACATATCGCTCTCGGATATGAGCAAATGCTGGGAAATTCTGGAGGGCATGACATTCATCCTCAATGGCACCCTGGTGGCAACACTGGCAAAGCCTTTGCTCCCGTGCTTCCCGAGCCCAACGTCCCGTTTCAATGCGGAGGCGATGTGCACCTGTGCGAATGGAGGCTATAAGTCTGCGCTTCTTCATGGGCAGCTGGGTGTACAAGTACTGGTGTGGGCCTCTCGTGAGCCTAGGATTGACTTGCTGCTCCAGCTTAACGTGCGTTAGAGCATCTGCATCCCAGAAGGAAAGTAGCATCTAGGTACAACTTAAGTGCCTTGCGATCTTTCTTTGTCCTGACCTGGACGCATCTGTTTGCCTGTACACCCCAGCGTGAGAACCATTGAGCTTGCTTGTCTTTCCAGTAGGATTTCAGGCGTTGGGGACCCATCGCCATGGCCAAAGCAAGGTTGGGCAAGCGTGTATCAGCCATAGCGACCACCTTCTGGAAGTAAACGATGTGGCGTTCCAATGCAGCCCGTTGAAGGGGTAGGAAGCTTGTCTCCTGGAGTAGGATCTGGTATGGAACTGTGGACTTCACCCCAAGGGCCCGTGCCAAGAAGGCCTTCTGCACCTGCTCAAGGTTATTCCAGGTGCTGAGGGATATCACCGGACCCCGCACTTCTGCCCCATACAAAAGGACCGGCTCGACCAAGGCCCGAAACAAGTGTGACTGGTGGCCCCAGGCATACAACTCTGCCTTGTGGCTGTTGTTCTGCATGGCATATAGTGCTTTCCAACCCGCCGTGACCCGCAACCTGATGGCAGCATCCCAATGGGTGGTAGTTGAGAACTCGATCCCCAAGTACTTGTAGGTCGGAGCCACCTCTACCTCTTGTCCCTGGTAAGTGAATGAGGGAAGCCTTGGCTGACGGGATGATGCAACTAGCAGCACCCTAGTTTTGGCCAACGGCAAAAAGTGTCAAGAGCATCCAGGTGACGTTGCATGTCCTTTGGAGTATAGGCCAGGAGGTTGACATCGTCAGCATATATGAGTTGTTGGATTGTGTGATGCATGAGATGGGCGCCCGCACCTCCATGCTCAGAGAGCCAATCTTCCAGTTGGTCAATGTATAGGCCAAAGAGGAGACACGAAGGTATCTTGCATGCCCATCTCCTATGCTCTTATAACAACGGAAGCATAAACACGATGTCAGAACTAGCAATACAATACAATATAGACGACTACCTCGAAGGGTAGTCTATATATGCAACAATAGATCCATCATAGATATCAATACATCATCATCACATGAGCTCCTACCCAGGCTCAGATGCGTGGGGGTAAGTAGACTGACAGGTGAGATCTCAAGATAGAGCAGACCGAGACATAACAATGACTGGGCTGGCAATAGACAATGGCTAGGGTTGACCACTCCATCCGCCCCTCCTATGCATACTATGCAGATGGGCTAAGTCAGGCTTTGTCGTGACTGTAACTTGCCAAAAGTCACCCAACAAGGCTACTCCCAGTTACATCTCCCCGATCTGATGAGGTAGAAGGATTGCATCTCCTTTTCTCGGAAGACAATGGCGCGATAGGCGGCTACAGGATCGTGGCGACACATCTCCTTACCCCACTGAACTCCCCAAAACAAGGTCCAAGCCAACACCTGCAACTCCTGAGGATCAGGGTGACATCATCGACCCAGGAAGTGTTGAACTCATACCCGGCCCTCTTGAAGTGACTGGCTATAAGCCTAGCTTGCTCCAAGTCCCCAGTAGTCGCGCTCAGCAGAGACTCTCTCTATCTTGCCACTGACTCCGTTATATGATGTTCAGTCACTCCATAGCCAGCTAAGGATAGCTTTACCCAGGTTTGGATTGATCCTGCCCTCCCAGATCACCAAATAGGATCCCCTCCTCCAGGATCCCCACAGGAGATCCCCTCCTCTGGGATCCCATAGTAGCAGCACTCGTCCTGCTTCCTCTTCCGATGCTACCTGCTCCTCTCGCCCACCTGATTCCGATCAGCCACAAACTGATTCCATCTGATTCCGTGGCTCGAGGGAGAAAATCCCACACGAAATTTGCCCTGATTTTCCTTATAAGGGCAAGAATTTTGTGCAGTCTGTGCAATAAGGTGGGATCCCGTCCTCCGGGATCGGACCTCTTGGGGATCCCGTCCTTTGGGATCACATATACTTCTTAATTTGTATATATTATGAAAAGTACCCATCTGGTAGGCCACCTCACCGACACGTCAACATGCCATCTATACCCTTTGCCGGAGTTTTGGCGATGGTAGAAGCGTACATTAAAAGAAGACAAAATGAGTGTAATATGCGGTTGTTACCATCCTTTCAGCAAATTTATTCACGGATTTAGCACTGACCAGACTCGCGCCATCACTATTACAAATGTTGCTGCCTCGGCCTTCTCCTTTGCTGGATCTGGCTTCATTGTCGCCTGTTACTTGCTCTTTAAGGAGCTGCGAAAGTTCTCCTTCAAGCTCGTCTTCTACCTCGCCCTTTCCGTTAGTATTTCTCAAGCTTAATTTCTTAAAATGCCCATGGTACTCCATAATTTGTCTAAGAAAAAGTCGTTCTGGCCCAAAAAATAGGCTCTACTTAAATTTTTGTTTTGTTTAATTAGTAGAATTGGTTAGAGGAATGTTGATGGACGATATGGCTCAAGTTGAAAGATTGATCTTGCTAAATGAAGGCTCTCAAGTTAGTTTTTTTCTTCTTTACAAGCAAGGCTGAACATGTCAGACGTAACAAAGGAGATATCTGTTTTAATTAGTACAGATTAGTGATTTTTTACAGATAAAACAAAAAACAAAATAAAAAGCAGCACAAAAGGAAGCATCGGATAAGGCCTTCAGTTTGTATTTAATTGCATTTTATTTCATGCAGGATATGTTGTGGAGTCTATTTAATCTTCTTGGGTGAGCTCTTCAATCTTGATCTTATATTGTTGTCTTCGTATGAAAAGGAAGAAATGTTTTCAAAACAATGCAGTCTGGCAGGGATCCTGGAAGAGGTCTCATATGCTATGTACAAGGATATGCTACACAGTTTTTCTCCGTTGCATCTTTTTTGTGGACCACTACTATTTCATTTACACTGCATCGAACCGTTGTGCGGCATAAAGCAGATGTGGAGGAGCTGGGACCTATTTTCCATCTCTATGTTTGGGGTACCTTAATTAGCCTTTATCAATCAACCTGGCATGTTAATTCAGATGCATGACAAAGTTGGTTAGGTCTTCTTTTGTAGGTATTTGTTAAAAAATTAATAATGTCTTCCTTCAGGTACATCCCTCATCATGACTGTTTTACCATCAATTGGAACTGATTATGCCCAAGCCGGTACTTGGTGCTGGGTCCAGGCAGGAACCAACATGGGAAAGGTTAGGCATGGCTGTATAACTTAAAACTTCGTAATTAAATGATTCTAAGCCTAATATCAACATGAGAAATAAAGATAAATACAAAATAGACTTACCAGATGAAGCACAGGTTTTAGCCAATTTCTAACAGATTAATATGATTGAAGATTGAATTAACCATCTTCTAGTTATTGCCTTGAAGGAGAGATGTCTTAGAATACAGTGCAATGCATGTGTCTTGTAGATAAGTTAGTTGGGTTGTTATGTCTCATGTAACTGAAATGCATGGTTTTTATGCGTTTGCTGATACTCGAAACATGATTAATTACTGCATGAATCTATGTTATCTTCTTTTTATACTTAGCAGATCTAGAAGGATATTGCAAATGGTTTGAGAGTCTTTTTACGGGGGGTGATATTACTATTGTTGCTTAGAATACCTTTCTTGTTTTGTCATGTAAAATTTGAGTTGAGTTGGTAAGCTGATAGACAACCATATAGCAATATATTTAGAAAATTTATCTTATTTTGTCACTTTTGAAGATGAGTTCCTGAGCTGATCGATTATATAGCAATACAATCGTCTTATTATCTCAGCTATAATGAAGATAAGCTTTTCAATTAAGCCGATGTCTATCATGAAAAGAAAACAAAGCTCATCCATTGTGGCACTAGTTAGTTTACCAATACTGCTATAGAATCATTTCTAATTTGCTTATAGTGACAGTACAGGCTTGGCCTGCAAACAGACTGCATTTGCCTATCTGGCTTTAAATGCAAACAAAAAAAAAATGGATGTATCTTTTACTAACAAATCAATGGATACCTCTTCTGTTACCACCATATTTTCTCTATCATGTACATGTACGTACAGTAAATGGGTTTGTTCTCCCCCTTTAAAGTCATTTGCTGTATATATAGATTATGTATTTGACCCTATATTAAAAAATCATTCTCTGGTAGCTGCTTCCACTGTTTGAAATTGCTATTTAATGTTCTTGCTGAGTTTGCATATTCAAAGCACTCTATAATATCTTAAATTCCAAGGCTTATTTTCTAATCTCATTTGACTTGAATATCAGGTTCTTTGGTTTGTCAGCTTTTATGTGCCTTTGTGGGGAGCTATCTTGTTTAATGGTATCATTTATTTCCAAGTGATTCGGATGCTTGAGAATGCAACCCGGGTAAGCATATATACTAAAAATTGGATATCTCTACTATAAGAAAATTGAGGATATTATTGACAATGGATTTTCATGGGCAATGAACCTGTTGCAGCCACACAAAACAGAATCTGCTAAAACCTGCTTAAAGAGCGAATTGGGGAAAAGTCCCTCCATGTTTGAAAGGACTAAATGATCTAAGAATCAAGAAGAGCACCTATTCAGCAGCACATTGTGTCAATGAAATTGTTCTGTTTCATCGCAAGTAATATCTCTGTAGTTCACGACTTTCCCACCTCAGCACCACTCGGGCATGCATCAAAAGCATCTTATATTGGATTGGGCCACTAGAAGCTCATTAACTGTTAAGATTAGAAGGCAGAACCCTAAAATTAGAATAAGCATTTCAGACAAACGTTGAAGCCATGAGACTTAAGATTTATACTCACAAGTTCAGGAGGGGAGATGGCAGAGACAATTTGTTCTGCCAGATTGACCTCAAATATTTATACCAGTCTTGAATACATTCCCATTAGGTTAGAGGGCTTGTTTGCATGATGTCCATTAAGATAGTTACTGGTTGGCAGAGAACCTTAGTTACTGGTGGTGTTTTACAGCATACGAATCTTACAGTTGTTTATAACATGTGCTCTGTTTTAGGAAAATTTACATGTCCATAAAGATAGTTACTGGTTGGTAGAGAACACTTTTCTTCCAGTTCCCTGCGTGATTAGATACAACTGTTATGTATTGTATTTCTTAAAGATATATATACATATAGACTATACATGCATGACAAGTGCGCATAAATCTATAATTAGTGTTAAGGTATCAGGTATGACCTCTTTACAGATGGCTGTCAGCATGTCAGACAGATGGCAACAAATAGAGTCCAAGGTCGAGGCGAAGGTGCTTTTTCTTTTAACTCCTTGGGGTTTTTTTTGCATTTTTTGACATTATTATGACCTCCTCTGGTTGGCTGTGGCATTATTTAGGTTATAAATAGATTGGGTTATTATCCCTTGATTTTGATTGGTTCCTGGGCATTTGGTACAATTAATCGCATTTATGATTTTGTGGAGCCTCACCAGCCTATTTTCTGGTTGTACATTCTTGACGTTGGCACTGCAGCATTGATGGCAAGTTCACTGACTCCTACTTTGTATTGTTTGTTTATTTCCGTTACCTATTGATCAAGTAAACCCAAATAGAGAAACGGTACTTGCTGTCAAACAAAAAAAAAATGAAATAGCCATCTTTGGACACTACAGTTGGCATGCTTTAAACTTATGGTTACTTGTGTTTAAATAATTTGATAATCAGAATAAAATATTTATCATATATCTACAAACTAGTTATTTTGGTACTGACAAAGGGAAAAGTAGGCTGATACACAACTTAAGGTTAATAGGTGAACTTTTCCCTGTTTATGTTCCCTTGTTTGACAAAGGCGCAAAATTAAGAAAAGAAAAATAAAGGATATAGCTTTATGCAGGGCTTCTTCAATTCAATAGCTTATGGGCTCAATGCTTCTGTCCGGCGAACTCTAAAAGAAAAATTTGAGCAGTAAGACTTTGTTCAACCTTTGTTCTTTCTAGAAGGTGCAATTAGTTATGCACTTCAAACTTTTCTTTTTTTTCAGGGCTTTTCGAGGAAAATTTAAATGGTGGCCATGGTTGAAGCTTAATAGTTATGGAGAAAGTGAAATGGTACCTTTACAGCCAAAGGATGGATCATAATACGGAACATGTATAATATAGGTGGATGAATGAGAACAAGCACTTCACAAGTTTCAAGAAAAAGCAAGATGAAATTTTTGTTCAAAAAATAAGAGAGCGAGATCTTGTAGCTGCAATCATACTTGGAGCTTAGAGATCATTGCTTACGAATTGGATGTTTTATGAACAGTGCGATACAGCATTCTGGTTGTGTGGTAGAGATGGGTGTCCAATAAACATTAATTTCAGTTATATCAGCCGAGGAAATGCATGCGGTACTGTAAGGAAGGACCCATAGAACACCATAGAATGAACATTTCCGTATAAAGATGACATATGTACAATATAGAACTGTTAATGTTCCCTGCCAGGAGCTATACTTTGGCAATAGAGATATGCCATGTGTTATCATATGTTTAGCACATAAAACAGATTGACTGGACTCTTATGACAAATCTACATCGAATTGGCTTCAGTCTTACAATTTATCAGCATGTTATATTGCAAATTTAAATCATTTATGCAGTTATTTCAAATGTAATTTAAAGAAGGGGAAACATTTGGTCAAGCTGGTTATGGAATTTAAGAAAACCTGGTCTGATGGTTGTAAAGCCGTTCTTGACATTCTGTTTTCTCGGGAGTGGGCTGTTGGATAAGCTTATCCCGAGTTGTGCTTGCCTCTATAGATGTAATTCTGTTTTATTCTCTGATTATTTCTGCTGGGAGCTTAAAACTAGAGACAATATGTATTTTCTTCATCGATCGAAAATTAAGCGGCAGCGTGTTTCTTCGTTTGGCTTGATCTTGGAGGCGAAGCAGCCATGTGTTTTATTCGAAGATCAAGAGAATCTATTTAGCCACTGGATCTGGTTCTGGTATGGTCCTTAACCCTCCTCTTGGTTCTGGTGGACTCTAAGTTTAAACATTCTTCTCCTATTTTCTCATGCGAAATGTCTATGAATTATGCCCTGTTGCATGTTGCAGATTCGAGATACCGCATCTGTGATTCTTAGCCTGCCATTTCTATTGCACAGGGTAAGGACTTTGCTTCATTTGGAAAAAAGCTCCTTACCTTCACTATGTAGTTCTTCCATTTTTCTTTTAACAAAATTATCTTGCTCAAGTTTCTCGAGAGGCTACATATACGGCGGGATGCAAAAACCTATGCATAAATGCATGCACATTGCATGAAACTCCGTATGGTGTTTTGGTATACTTGTATCTTCATGAATCCTTAGTTTGCGTGCTTTGATTAAGACACTTTGGTTGAGTTAAATGTTCATTAAACTGGTATTGGGTTCAAGACTTACCTTATTTTGTACTAATCAGATATAACAACGTGAAATATGTCTAGTGAGCATATAGCCATATGGCCTCATTGTTTTTATTCATTTGAAGCCAAAACAGAAAGAACTGACCATTTTTCTTGTATATTTCCTATGAAATAGAGCCAATGGCGCAATAGCACATATCAAAAAAGTATTAAGCAAGAGCAAATAGGGCCAATGTCATATAATTTATGCGATAGCACATAATAAAAAATATTTAAGCAAGAGCAAACAATCATTTGAGAGAACTATTAATATAGTAGATAAAGGATGATTTGCTCGTCCTAGTAGACCATTTCCCAGAATTGCAATGCAATGTCTTTCGGACCATGCAATTTGAGGTGTGCATTTTGAAAGTTGTAAACGAGGACATAAGGTGACAATGGATACTATGCACATGGCATAACAAAAGCATACAAGAAACCAATGCATAGGAATGAATAGAATAAGTTCTCTAAAACCTAGATACATATAGCTATTTGAATTTTGTAGGCTTCATGGCCAAATTTATGATTAACATTATGTTTCATGATAGTCTGTAGACTTGAGAAGTGTGTTTTCTAAAAGTAGCAAGGTATTCTTGCATAAACAGTTCTAAGAGCCATTTCCTTTCAATAGAAGTGTTTGCTTGCCCATGTCCTGGCTCACTCGTAGCATTAAAACAAGTGCTGATGGGTGATCAGGACATATTCGAATATTTTTTGCAGGAACTATGTGAGCCATATAACAACAACCATACGAAGCTCTGATCCAATTTATAACTTGTAGACTTAGCTCATTTGAACCTAAAGTTCTTAAATCTGAGTCCCCATAATTCCATGAGAATGGAGCTACGGTCCGCAGTTATTGGGGTGTAGAAAGAACCTCTTGCGTTCATCATTAGTCCTTAAGAGCTCTTTCTGTAAGCTCTTTACTAGCTTGCATCTAGCACAAGATGAAGGTCACGGAGCCTACCACAGGACATCCCGTAAGCAAGAATGGTTATAAAAAGATGTTAGTCTATAACACATTTTCCACACATTGATGTGCTGTGTGTATACCTTTACATTTGGTACTTCATGATTGTTCATTTGGTGCTAGTGACCACACCGTTTTCTTTACCATCTTTTGTCATTCCAATTTTCACACAGCTATAATCGCTGCATTCTGAAGTCTTTTCCTTTGCCTTGCCACTTAATAGAAATTCTATTGGATGAGAAATACCTTTCTCACTTTGCTCCACTAAAAGGCTGCACCTCTGAGTAAGAACTTTTGGATGGACATTATTTAGAGATTGACCCAAACAATGATTGTATCATAGGTCAATCTATGTTACTGTGATTCACAAAAAGATCTTTTTTCAAAAAGCTCTTGCAGTGTCTCGAATCAAGTGCTAATGCTCTCTCTAACTGCTTTTGAGTGTAATCCAGGGCTTAGTGCCTTGTTTTATGAAGATGATGGCCTTGTACCTTTTTCTAATTCTCTTGTACTTACATGTTTTACCTTGTAAATTGGTTTTGTTATACCTTGTACTTAGATGTTTTACCTTGTAAATTGGCCTCAGTGCCCTGTCTATATACCAACAATTTAAAATAGTATGAAATACTAGCAATTGAAAAAGTATAAATTTTTGGAATTCAATCAACATTCGAGTACAAAATTCTGGAACTGAAGCATCAAAAATGAGAATGCAAAATCTGGAAACTTCTTTATATTCATAAAAGTAGTCATAAGCAGAAACATAAGTACTGATACACTACCCTTTACACAATTGCTCTTTCCACTATTCCAACAACGTGAAAAGCCTCTCTAGAATATCTTGTTCTTCTTTGGCACTTAGAGTGTAAACCACTCCTCGCTTAACAACGTGCTTTGCTTGAACCAATATGACTTTGTTCTTTGCAACTTGAGTAGCATAAACAATTGCTTTATTTCCTCTACAAAACTTGTAGCTGGATTTACAATTCACCAACTTCTCATAGTATGTCCCTTCTATGACCTCATCCCCTTTCACAAACTTCTACCCTTGCATATCGACAAAGTCTTCTAACACCAAGTACTTAGCTTTGGTACATAGGATAAGGTAGAGTTTCACATTCTCGTGATTGTTATTTGGAGCCACCACTGCAAAGACATCACCTATAGATACTTGCATGCTACATAAGTCAACGTTGCCAATATATGCGTCTTCTCCTTCATCATGTACTTCTTCTTCAATAATAGCTCTGATGGGCTGTACCACAACTAGTTCAAACTTCTTAGTATATGATGCATTGGGGCAAGATTCCCAATTCAAATCTAAACAATCTGTGCAAAAGCAAAGAGGGGTTTCTGACATGTAAATGTGTCATGTGATTTGAACATCCATGGAAACAATGAAGATTTCTAGATCCTTCAATAGGACGTGCTTCCCACTGATTTTTTCTGTCCAGTTGTCCTATTTCAACCTCCCAAAAAGTTCTACTTACAGTTTGAATCTTCTTTTTATATGTTGTGGGTGCTGCTGTTGACATGTACTGCTTTAGCCATTCCACCACCTCGTGTGCATTGGTCATCTTGATGCCTTTCAACTATGCCGCTCTCAAAGCCCTCTTTATTACTGCTCCTGCACCATCATGCTCTCCCTTTCCATGGCCAGAGCACCAAAAGTTCCACATCATGTCTAAACCTGTTAGAGACTTGAATCTAGCATCAAAGTAAAATGATTTTTTACCTTTGAATTGTGAGGCTGCACCATCTAAGAAGACATAATGCTTCTTCAAAGTGATTTCCTTCTCTTGCATCCAATGATTGTGTAAGAGAAAGCAATGCTGCACAAATAAAGAATCATGTTTTCTGTCATCAGATATATAAAAATATTCTTCCTTGATCATTTCTTGTGTCTCAAGATCCCTTCTATATGTGAGGTGCACAAGAATAGCGATCTGCTCATTATACCAATGCTTGGACTGGACTTCATTTTGCTCCTTGAAAGAGTAATTCTCTGCAAAGTCAACCACTGATACAATAATATCATCAGCAAACCTGTTCAGTGGCTATCTAAACATGGCTTGCTGCCATTTATACCTGAAATTATGTGTCACAAACTCCTTTGCTTTAGATCTGAAGGTTTCCATCAAAACATTGGGTGAAGTCTGTAAATATTGATGCTCAATTCTTTTTTTGGGTTTGCCATTTTTATCCTTACCAATTTCAATATAATCTATGTTCTCCCAAGTGATTTTTGAGGTACTGTCCTTTGTATCTTCTTTTGGACACCTTTCCATTTTGTCCACACCACATTTGCTGCAGGTTCCTGACAAGCATGCTTTATTGTGCCACTCCTCACCTTCAGGCTTTGGGCAAACCATGCTTCTCCACATGTCACTATTAGACTGCCAAACATGTCTTGCTGCATTGCACCCTACTTGGCTTGCCTTGTAGTCACATATCTTGCACTCACAGGTGCAATCTGCACCATGCACCATGGACTTTTTCCTCATGTTCTTCACCCCTTCCCTCAGTATTGACATCGTCTTAGCTTTACAACAAAGTAAGGCTTTAATTTCTTGAAAGCTCTTTGCTTAATTTGAACATCTGGATTGTCTTGCTTGAAACTAGTGAAGAATTATGTCTGCAAAATAAGAATAGAATACTTAATAAATGCTAATGCTAATACCACTAGAAAAACAACTGCTAATGAATAGCAACTTAGAACTAATTACTGATTCCATTAGCATTACAACATAACCCTTAGCAAACCAAACCACTAACCGGTGCTAGGACATTGGGATGAAAAGCATTGCTAATCTGTAATGGTAGGTGGGCTTTACTAACTAAAGATTAAGTTTAGTGCTAACATTGACAAAATTACTAACAGTGGCACCAACATTAACGAAATTGGTAATATTAGCACTGTCATTTGCAAAATCACTAACATGAACACAATTATTAAAAGTGGCACCAACATTATAAAGATGAGAAATCTTAGCACTATAACAAAAAATGATCCATTATCAACCATCAATAGCACTAAAACTTGCTAGCACGACAAGAACATGCAGATTAATTCCATTAGCAGACACAATTCATATTAGAATCAATACTTCAAAACTTATAAAAAAAATTAGTAATTAGTAAACATGAAAAAGACTTAGTAAAGAACTTTTCTACAGATAGTATACCTGGCTCACATCAAGGTAATGTGTTGGATGCTTAGGATGTTTTCCTCTACTAGATCTGACGTCCTTGAAGTTAGATGAAACTCTGGTGTAGTTTGTCTTTTGCTGCCATGCCTGACCTTCCCAAGTGCCATGCCTAATGCTGCTCTTTTTGCTGCTAATTTGTCATTGGACTCCACTCCCTTTACATGCTGTATGGTTTTTTAGATGCTACCGACAATTTCACTTTGAACAATCTTTTCCTTATCAGACACTGCAACCTGCATAACTTTGCTGTTCTCCACTAGATGTTATACTTCTTTCTTTTGGTCTGTAGACATCGAATCTGTCAAATCCAAAAACGTTTTTGTGATTACAGAGGTTGCATGTTGCAATTGCTTTTTTGAGTGCTCAATACTCTAATCTAAAATTTCATTTGACAATTGTTGCCTCATCTTGCTTGCTCTTTGTCGTTGCTTCTGCAAACGCCATTTTCGTCTTCTGTTTTCGTCATTGGATCACAAGAAGCCTGAACAAAAAATGGATGGAAAGAAAGAAACGAGATCTCTCCCCCTCGAGAAAGGGAGAATCAACCACCCCCCGATATTCTCGTTAATTTTGAATTTCTCTCTTCCCATAATAGTAAAAAATAGTGCTAATTTGGGTGGACAAAAGGACACTAAAAATGAGACACCATAAGATGCGAGGACCCATATTGTGACGTCCCCTACTCTGTCTACGATGATCCCATCGTATCAGAAGCTGGAGTTCATCCCTCTGGTAACCAATCTGACAGAGGCCGTCCACCTGACAGCAACCCCTTGCTGCTTGGTAGGGGATCGATGGGGAAGAATGGACGTATTATTCATCCTGTCTCTCCTCGGGATCATCCTAGCTGCGGAAGCGTAAGTAAACATGAGCACATGACATCAAATACACATAGTTTCACCTCAAAGGGTGGCTCATCATAACACACATCTGTAAGAACATCAATAACATTAGCATGGAAGAAATCCTATCCAAGGCTCAGATTCGAGGGGAATGGACTGACGGTTTGGGTCTCCAGAAGTCATTGCAGATGGAATTCATGGCAATTGGATTGGGCTAGCATAGCATAGCTATTGGGTAGTCCTCTTCATCCGTCCCTCCTGTGCATACTTTGTAGAATAGGCTGATAAGTCTTGGGACGTGGCCGTAGCCTGCTGGGTGCATAGCCAAGAGGGCTATTGCTGTGTTGCATCTCCCCAGTCCCAATGAGGCAGGAGGAGATCACTCCCTCCAGTGGCATGCATGCCCATCACAGGCGGCTAGAGAGCCACTGCTCGTCTACGAGTTGGACCCCATTGAAGGTGATGCATCACCCAAGAGGTGTCAAGCCCATGCCTTGCCCACATTCAATGGCAAGCCATCAGGCCTAGCCCGCTAAGATCCCTGGTAGGCATTACACACTAGAGGGATCAATCTATAATGGAACATGTCCTCCTTATCTACAGCCACCCACAGCCCCGCCACCCACAGCCCCACCCACAGCCAGACGAGCTCTTATGTACAGGCCGCATTAATTGGGAATTAGTGAGGTTATCTAGGTACATCAACTACTGAGGCTTTCAGGGTCTCTACCCCCCTTTCCAATACACAGGAGTGCGCATAGAATAGAGAATCATCATCCATAGACTGAAATATAGAATAACATCTAATCTACCTACCTAAGCATACATGGTTAGGTTCCTTTGTTAGGGCTTGTGATCTCAAAATCTATAAAGCCTCTAAGGCTAAACTAACATGCTAATCTAGCTCATTGCCAGACTTGAAGTTGACATTGCACAACAGAATTGCTATTTACCTGAACCTTGGCTTGCTCCAGCTCCTCAAAAAGTCCATGCTTCTGCTTGAATTGAAGGCGACTGAATCTGGGGGATCTGTTGTGCGAGACCGGCTTGGCGGCACGTGGCAATGCGGAATAGTGCTAGCACTTGGCCGAAATGGCTCAAGGAAGCTGGAATTTGAAAAGGGAAAAGGTTTAAGGTTTCCCTTTGGTTTCTTTTACATGAACCTTTTAGGGTTAGGGCTAAAAGGGCATGTGGGGTTTTGCCATGTGGCAAGGGGGTTAAATGCACATGTTTATAGACATTGGCAATATAAGGAGTTGCCCCCTAGAGTGTAACCTTTTGCGGTTTCCAAGTACATGTCGTCAAGGCAACATGTACGAGTGACATGGCAGTATAATATACGTATTTATACCATATATTATGCTGGAACATCACAATCTCCCCACCTTGAATTGATGCTATCCGTAGCATCACGAGTCTCCCCACCTTGGACACCTGCATGATCCCTGCAACACATTCTATGCATGCAATTTTTAATAATTATCTCGAGGTAATATTTAAGTTAATTATTATGATCACATCCCTTATTCCATAACTTGTTATAGTAAGGTAATTTCTCAACCCTTACTTAAAATTAACACCTAACATCCACAAAACTTTTATAAATTTTCACACTTAATATTCACAAAGTTTTCAAAATTTTATAATTTAAAGGTCCATTTTGTCTCTTTGCAACACATTATGACAAAATATGTGTTCCAAGTCTTTGCAGTGCGACCCTCTTGCCGTCTAGATGCTTCTATTGGCCTGTAGGTCCAACACTACGTTAGTACACATTTATTTATTATAAAGTTGGTTATTAGGGAACCATCCATTTAATTACAATTAATTTAACTACATGAATGCAAGACTAATCTCTCGGCGTAGAAAGAGGATGCTTCTTCCATCGTGGCCATGGACACATCGCCCTATAATGCCTAGAATGATGTCTAATGCCTACACCTTTCAAATCGCCCTTGGCATGGATGATAGCATCCTCCTCGTAGTAGGCAGACTAGAGGTGCTTTCCTATCAATACATGATCCTATATGACCTCTTATCTCTCAATTTTGGCTACTTCCATGTTGTCGGAAGTAGTCTTCTTAATCTACCTTCTATTCACTTATCGGTTCGACGTCGACTACTTTGGTGATGAGTTTATCTTTGCATTGCTCTATAAATTGGGGGTACTGCTTCTCCAGATCTGATTATAGTACCCACTAGCGTCTTCCATAGGTAAATGCGTCCATTTCACTAGGTATTGGAGAAATCGAGATCTTCTTGTCTTATAGGATGTGTCAAGAAGAACTTTCGGGACAATCTCGAGTTGATCATTCTTTAGGAGACTTACGTGGAAAACTCTATGGATCTCTAAGTGCACTGGGAAGTCCAACTTGTAGGATTGGTTACCTACTCTTTTAATTATCCTGAATGGTCCAGCCCACCTTGGAGCAACTTTCTTGCAATTGCTGATGCGGAGCTTCGCTTGTTTGACCTTGATCTTCACTTAAACTTTGTCCCCTACTTGGAACTCCCGTACTGTTCTATGCTTACCCGCTATGCTCTTCTGCCAGCTTCTTGCTGCTAGAAGATATCCTCGCACTTCCTCCACCAATTATTGCATGTCAGCTAGCATCTGCTGGGATACTTCTACCTTGGACACGGGATTGTGCCAAGTGTTTGGGGTCAAGCATTGATAGCCGTAGTTGAACATTAACGGTGACATTTGAGATGACTCCTTCTTGGTGCTATTGTAGGCAAACTCCACCAATGGATGTAGTCGTCCTACTTTGATTGCTTGTTCCATACATAGTTTCTCAACACGTCTTTATTTTTCTAATTCGTACACTCTGTCTGCCCATCTGTCTAAGGATGATATACCATGCTCATTGATAGCTTCGTCTGAATGGTGTTGAAGAGGTCTTGCCAAAATGCACTCATGAACTTCGAATCCCATTAAGAGATTCTCTCTCTTGGCATTCCATGGAGTCGAAAGATCTCCATTGTGAACAACATGGCAGTATCCAATGCCATATCCGTGGTCCTGCATGACAAAAAATGCGTCATTTTTGACAACTTGTCGACTACTACCATTAAGGCATCCTTGCCCGTTATGGTTCTTGGGAGCCCTGTTATGAAGTCCATGCTAATTACCTCCCATTTGGCATTTGTCACTGGCAATGGCTCTAGCGCTTCTCGAATTCGAAGCTGTTATGTCTTGGTCTGCTGACATAGCTGACATTCTCGAATGTACCTGGCTATCTGCTTCTTCATGCCAGGCCAGTAATAGCTACTTTTTATCTTGAAGTAAGTTTTCATGAAACCTGCATGGCCTGCTATTGGGCTATTGTGTGTGTCATGGAGTATCAACTTCCTAACCCGGGATGACTCTGATACGCATAATTTATTTTTATGGTACAATAGGTTACCTTCCTTCTTAAAATGCTTGAAGGTCTCCCTTTCTTTGTTTGTTCTTGCCTCCTTAGAAAGGCTTGCCCATGCTTCCTTAAAGTCTCGGTCTGTTGGCAACGTTTCTTCTATGTTCTTGCAAAACTCATTGGTGAGTGTTGATATGGCATTGCACTGGACTCTTGTCATCAAAGGGTGTCTTGAGAGCGCGTCCGCAACCACATTGAGCTTGCCTGGCTTGTACACGATGTCAAAATCGTACTCCTCCAAGAACTCCATCCATCTCCTTTATCTCAAGTTGAGATGTGGTTGCGTGAAGATGTACTGTAGAATCTGATGATCCATATCTAATTGGGACTTCCTTCCTAGTAGATAGTGTCTTCATATTCTCAATGCTCTCACTACTGCTAGCAACTCCTGGTCATGGATTGGGTAGCACATTTCGGCGTCGTTTATTTTCCTTGAATCATACATTATAACCCTCTCTTCCATCATGACCGCTCATGTTGCAATCTTGCTAGCATCAGTTGCAACCAACTTATCCTTCTCTGGATCTGACAATGTCAAAATTGGGGTCATCATTAAGGCTTCCTTGAACGTCTCAAATGTTGCTTGGGCCTTCTTTTATCAATGACTCGTCCAATCTTTTATCTTCTCTGCTTTGATGAGGTTCGTTAGCAGTATAGCTATCTTGGCAAAGTTCTTGACGAACTTTCTATAATAACCCGCTAAGCCGAGGAAGCTTATCACTTCATGGATGTTCTTTGGTGCTGGCCAATCAAATACCGCTTCAATCTTTGCAGGGCCGGTGGAGATCCCTTCTGCTGAAATTACGTGCCCCAATTACTCAACTATTTTGGTGGCGAAGTGACACTTGGTGAACTTCGCATAAAGTTGATGCCTCAACTTTTCAAGTACCTTCCTCAAGTGTTGGGCATGCTCCTCCAAGGATTTGCTGTACACCAAAATGTCATGAAAGAAAACTATGATGAACCTATCTAGAAACTCACAAAAAATATCGTTCATGAGCTTCATAAATGTTGCTGGGGCATTGGATAATCCGAATGGTATCACTGTGAACTCATAGTGGCCATATCTTGTTCTGAATGCAATCTTATGAATGTCTTCTTCCTTGATCCTAATCTGATGATAGCCTAACCTCAAGTCTATCTTGAAGAAAACATTTGCACCTTGCAACTGATCCATCAAATCGTCTGATCAGGGCAACGCGTATTTGTTCTTGATGGTGTGCTTGTTCAATTGACGATAGTCAATGCACATTCTCAGACTTCTATCTTTCTTCTTGACAAATAGGATCGGCGCCCCGAACAGGGAGACATTAGGTCTTATAAACCCTAGGTCTAGCAACTCCTGCAATTGCTTCTTCAATTATGTCAACTCCTGAGGTGTCATTCTGTAAGGTGCCTTACTTGTAGGCTTAGTCCCTAGTTCAAGTGCTATTTCATACTCGACTTCCCCGTATGGAGGAAGTTGCTTGATATCATCTGGAAACAGATCATGGAATTCCTTCACTAGCTTGGCTATGTGCTTCGGCAACTTGCCAATGCTTTGTCCTCCTTGTCTTCCTAGGTTACTGGCTCTTCAACTTTGAACTTAAAGACATGGGCCACTTGCTCCTTCTTTATGCACTTAAGTAATTTCGTATTAGACATGCATTGCATAATTGGGGTGACTTCTTTACCTGTTAGCTCAATGAGCTTCCCACCTGGCGCTGTTAAGGTCACTTTTCGCTTCCCGCAATCAATCACAGCTCTAGCCGAGCCAAGGTGTTCCATGCGTATGATCAAGTCATATTTGTCGATATTCATGACCTCTGCTCCCATTCCAATGTTGATACATGGCAAGTTTATATCAAAGTTGATCCTTTTTCTTGCTGTGTTGGATTGCTCCACTTGCCAATACAACAAGCCTGGGCTTGGACTTCAAAGGCTTTAGCTTCAACAACTCTACCATCCTTTGCGAAGCAAAATTATGGGTGCTCCTCGTGTCTATCAATACTATGAAGGATTTGGCTTTGACTTTCCCTATTGTTGAGATGACCTAATATTGACTCTCGGCATTTTCGGAGTAAATGGTAGCAAAGATGTGGCACTCACCCTGGATGTAGTCGCAAGCATCTTCGCCGTCATTCTCCGGGGTGTCTCCCATCCTCCTAACTCTGCTAGCACTGCGTTCATCTCAAAAGGACAATTGTGTGCCCGATATCCCAGTTGGAAGCATCTGAAGCACAACTGCTTTTCTAGACATGGGCAACATAAGGAGTTGCCCCCTAGGGTGCAAACCTTTACGGTTTCCAAGTACATGTCACCAAGGCGACATGTATGAGTGACGTGGTAGTATAATACACGTATTCATATCGTATATTATGCTAGAATGTCACACATATGCAGATTATCAGATTGTATTCCTTTAAGCTTGGAAGCAAAAGGCATAACATAGGCATAACCTTGTGAGACATTAGTTGGGAAAAATGGTTGGGAAAGGATTACATTGTTCAGCATACAATGATCAGAAATTCATTGATAAACTTACGCCAATCACAATTTTTGATAAAGTAGTAGAGCTTGATGATCCAAACCATGCTGCATATGCGTTGCAATCACAACATTTCATGATGCTATATCTAAACGCCGCATCTTGTGAAAATTATTCTCTGCTCTAGGCTTCCTATGCTTTCATAAATTTAACTGTTGTAGTTCCCACCATAGTGATGGACTCAAATTCGCTACCAACAATTGCTCCATGACCCTTTGCTAAGTCAACAATACTTGAACATGCTTCAAGGACCATGATAAAACTAATCCTATTGAGCTTTACTTCCTCCAATTGCATAGGATGAGCGCTTGGGCCATTAGGGTTTTTTTGAGATTAAAAAAGGGCCTTCAAAACATGCCAACTAAGCCAAATGAAGATAAATGAACTACCAATCAGAAATCAGAGCCTGACGGGTCCAGTCAGCAAAACTGTTATAACTAACTCACTGAATCACATTTTCTAGCATAACTGTTGATAGAAAAGTCCAAATGATCTCTCGTTTAGTACAATAGATAGGTCTCGTTGATACCTTTCCAATCTTAGTTGCTTTGCACATATTTTAACCACTTATGATTGTCAAAACTACAAAAAATATGGTTTTTACCATTTTTACTATCCTACAGGGCTAAAATATATGCTAACCACCCAAGGTTGGAAAGATCTCAATGAGATCTATCTATTGCACCAAACAAAAGCTCATTTGAACTTTTCTATCAACACTTATGCTAGAAAATGTGATCTAGTGAGTTAGTTATAACTGTTTTGCTGACTGGATTACCAGTTCTATTTTCTGATTGGTAGTTCATATAGCTTAGTCAGCAGTTCTTAGAAGGCCCTTTTATGATCCCAAAAAATCCCTAACGATGCAACTCTTGTTGCACGTAGACAGAAATGATAATATTCCATGAGACTATACACATTTATATCATACTGTTGAATACTAATATTGCATCTGTTACACTGGAACATTTTCCATATAATAAATTTGCTAGAAAGACATTATAAAGCCCTTGAATTAACACACAACTATAGAATACAAGCATGATTAGAGACTTCCTTGTTATGTCCTAGATTTGCAACGCAATGTCTTTTAGACGATGCAATTTGAGGTGTGCATTTTGGAAGTTGTAAATGAGGACATAAGGTGACAATGGATACTATGCACATGGCATAACAAAAGCATACAGACAACCCAATGTGATCGTGATCTGTAGCTAAGAATGAAAATGCAATGTTTATTTAGAGAAACTGCTAAAAATTTATGATGAAACTAGAGTACGCAGTAAAGCTCTTGCCTAAAACCATATGCCCATTGCCAACAGGATAGTAGTTATACTTCCATTGCATGTTGGTCCATTACAATATGACAATTGTAACTCTATGCCAAAAATAAACAAACCCACATAATGGCTTAAAAAAAAAAAAAAAAAAAACGAGGAATGGAAGAAACTATTAACTAAAATAAAAATAAAAGGGGGAAGTGCATTCTCGATGATGGTAGAAATGGAAATGGAGCTTCCCCGATGACCTTGGGTGCTCGCTGCTGCGGAAGCTAGATTTGTCGAAACTGCGTTGTGCCTTGCAAACAATGGAAAAGGCTGGTGCTATCGGACGTTCTCAACTTGAAGCTCACATGCTTCCACATGAATAAAGGTTAGACAAGCACTGAGACAGAAGCGTTCATAAATGGTAAGTTTCGTAAGTTTTCAGTAGAGCGCTTTACAGATGCTCCTAGATCCACAGCCTTTTTGTACATGGAAGGGTGCTATCGGAATTCTAGGTAACAATCGGTGGCTATTTTCAACATAACAGTCCATCTTACTTACGTGGCCTTTATATACTGGGAGCCTTGCCACTCTAGGTGGATTATAGTTTTGCCCTCTAACATTTGGACTAAGCCATTTACAACTGAGTTGCCATTTGATATACAAGGTGCAAATGGCCACAATCATCGTATCAAAATTGCTCTTTGGATAGATAATAAGAATTATAAAGTTATCTTCTTCTTCGCCACTCCTTGCTATGTTGCAGTCTATGATTCCCAGAAATACGAATGGGGCAGAGCAGATCAAGACCAGGAAGAAGTAGGAAATAATATTTTCGTGTCGCCAGTAGTGAAGGAAAATTTATACTATGCCTTAGATAGGGCAGAGAGGAATCCATTTTCGTATAACTTGCGAGTTTGAATATGCCACAGACTTTGTTGATTAAATCGGGCTATGAATTTAGTCTCCATCAAATAATGTTTCCATTTCTTTAGTGTATGTACTAAAGCAATCAACTCTTTCTCATAGCAGCAGCAAAGATCCGCTTTGTTTCTGTATGAACATCAGTCAGGCTTTCTGGCTGTTTTTGTATTGGATCCCATAGACCTCTTGGCCTCCATGGATAATAAAAATATATCCATTCTATTCTTATTACAAAATAGTATAGAATAGAATAGATTTTTTATCGTCCACGGAGACCATTTGGCCTATGGGACCCAAACAAAAAGAGAGCAGCAAGCGTATTACTGTCAGGATTAAAAAACTCCCGCCCCGAAGGGTTTTTTGAGGGAAAAACCTTAGCAGTAATAAGTATGCTAGTACACTGTACAATTGTGTAGGACAATTCAATACTGTCTCGAGGGACACAACAATATTTATAGTTCTGTAATAAGTATGCTGGTACACTGTACAATTGTGTAGGACAATTCAATACTGTCTCGAGGGACACAACTTTAATTATTACATGAGCATTTGTCAAATAGCGACATACTAAGCCCGTCAATATTAGGTCTAGGATACACTGCATTTAACGAAGCATTGATTTCTCTTAGTGTGATATATGCAATGATGCCAAAGCAACAAATGTTTGTCCAGAGGATGCCATTGTGCAAACTATACCATTACAAGAATAATATGATTTTGAACCTGAGTTAGAGTTCATCAAATTTAGGCAGCTATCGAAAAATTGTGAAAAAGGGAAAAAATTGTGAGCCATTGGATGAGAATTGTAGGAGATCTGCTAGTCGTTGCATTTCATGTTGCATCAATAGGGTTTTGTTGGCCGGTTTTATTATCATGTGTGGTTTTCTTTTCATGTATCTTAAGGCATTGTAAATTTTGTAATAATGATGAGGGCGTATTTTGATCCCATGTTGCATACGTTTTAATTAAATTCGCTTTAGAAAGAAATTATTCTTTTCTGCTTTGTTAATGATCCGAAGTCCGACTGGGATTTTCAAAGTATCAGAACCACTTATTCTTATAAAAATCTTCAATCCCCCGCCTACTTGCTTCAATTTTGTTTCTATATACTACTGCTAGTTTCTATTGCTTTTAGTTGTTGGATATTTTTGTTTTCTCTGAATATTCCTGCCCAAAAATTGCAGAAGTCGACCTTTAACAAGGTTAATTGAAGCCCAATTCCAAAGGATTTCCAAAGAAATTATTGTTTTGATATGGCCCTTACTTTTTGTGCAATTGGAGTGCTTTTACAAGAAAGCGGGCTTTGCACATGCTGTTTTGGTAAAGGCTTTCCCTCTTCTTTTTTGATCTTGTTCTTTGCTTCTTAAGATAGGGTTTCTGAAAGCTCTTTGATTCTTTGATCTTCTTCACTTATGTTGCTTCTGAACTCAGAATGTACACCTATATATATGTAGTAATTAAAGGTTAGTTTTTTATTAAAGTTTACTTGTGAGAGGCATTAAAACCTTAAGTTAATTTAAAGGGGTTGCGCTATTTACAAATGGAAACAAGAGTCAACACTTAAAAAAAATAAAATAAAAAGCTTACATTTCTAATAGTTGCAATAGAAAAGCATATTTCAACTATTTTAAAAGCAATATATGCTATTTGAGTTGTTTTCGTGTCTTTAGGTATAGCCAATTATGTTGGCAAATGCTTTTTAAGCAGTATTTTGGTGGAGGAAAAAAAATTTAATGAAACAAGATGTTTTTTTTTTGCACTCGATAATTGGGCAATTAAGAAGCTAAAAAAAACAAGGTGCTGCGCACGGAGGGTTGCCCTCCACGGCCGGAGGATGAAGTGGCTTAAATCATAGTTTAAAGTCATGTTTTTACAATCAATCAAAATTGCTACTTGAAAACAATAGAGTACTTGATACCATAACTTAATGAAGTGACCACCCCTACCCAAGGCCCTTTGCTCATTGAAATTCCTTGTGGCATTTCGCAACCTTGTATTGAAATTACAAGGTTTCCACCTTCAACAACTTGTACATCACTAGGACCATTATTCTGCCCACTATTCATGTTATATGCCTCCTTTGCATAATGATCATATCTGCCTTGGAGTTGGAGAATCTTTAAGCACATATATGTGATTATATTTGGCATTACACAATCAATTTGCATCCTAGCACAACACTTCAACGCTTCATGGCCTAACCCATGACCAATTTGCATCCTAGCATAACACTCCAATGCTTCATGGCCTAATCCATGTTCAGCATATCCCACAAATGAAAAAGTCCATGATACTATGTTCGATCCGATAATTTGTTGAAGATCTCCTGGGAGTCTGCGAATCAGCCACATTTAGCATACATGTCAACTAATGCATTGGCAACAACAATGTCTTTCTCAAGACCCTTATGAACAACCTTCACATGTATTTCTTTGCGTTTGTCCAGTGATCTTATATTGCCACAAGCATTCAAGATGCAAACAAAGGTAGTAGCATCTGGGATTGTGCCTTTCAATTGCATCTGTTGAAAACTAATCAGTGCTTCCTGAGCACATTCATGTTGGACGTATCCTCCAATCAGTGCAGTGCAGGAAACAACATTTGCTTCTCAAGGACTATTGCCTCTGCAAAGTGCATCACATTTCAATATCCTTGAGTTGTGGACATGCTTTCAGTAGAGCTATAAATGTAAAACAGTTAACATGTACACCATCTTCACGCATTTCTTTGTACAGGTTCAGAGCATGACGTGATTGCCCGCATTGAATATATCCAACAACTAGAGAAGTCCAGGAGTGCTCACTGCGATAAACCAGCATATTGAAAACCTCACGGGCATCAGCCAAGTTCCCACATATACCTAAGATATGCCACAAGCCCACATAAACCAGGGTTTGCTCCCCTAGGGGCAACCCAAAAACTCAGACTTTTTGCAGACCATGCATAATTAGCCATGCATGCATTACTAACACATTATTAATTGATTCATATAGAATTTTTAATGATTTTGCATGTATTGCCTATACTTTTGAGTGTGGTTCATCGAGTTGCAGCTTATTGTCTCGACATTTATAGCATTTATTTATTTGAGGATTTTCAATTTAAGATTCTCTCTTAGCTACCAATGGATTTTGGATTTGGATACGTATGCATATTATAATTAAATTTATAGCAACATGATTACAGCCCAGCATCATGAGTGTTCTAAGACAAACATAAGATGAAAACCAGACAAATGAATTGTATTTATGAGATGCTCCATTTGTATATTTAAATGAGAATTTAGTCCATATGAGAGATATCCAGAACGATTCTCACACATTCATTTCATGCGAGGAACATGCCACAATATGTGGCTTGCCATGTTGGCTTCCAATTGTAATGTTACAAATAAATGCAACCTGCTCTCAGCCACCCTTTTTGTGTCAATAGATTTAACTTTCTCGTCAGGGGTGACTCAATTTAGTGAAGACATCCTTCTTGAATTAATGCTTGCCAATTGACAAGGCTATAATGTTGTTTTTTTCTGATAAAATACAATATCATCAGTATCTGCAATGAAACGATCTTGCTCCAAGCTTTTCTTCATAATTCCAAATAAGTGCAGTGGAAATGGTCCAGATTTCTCTGGTTCTCTGTAATACTTTTCGAACACTTTGCTAGCAGCTTTAGTATGCAGAAGCAAGCATGGCATATCAGTCTAAAGGAGCCCATTTACAATATCCATATGAACAATAGATACTTACAGCTTCAACAAGATGATAATGTGGTATCTGTGGAAACAAATGATGCACAACATGTGTTCCAATGTCATGGTGAATGTTATTAAACAACCCATAATCTCGATCAAGAGTTGACAAACCTCCACGAAAATAACTCCATTCCTGAAAAGATTAGCCACAAAGTTAGATTTCTAAATGTCCACCTAAAAGAAATCAAGCTTAAGGGTGCCTTACCTTTCCCCTTTACCATGGTACACTAACTTCATGGCCGTGATGGTGAAGGTATGTGACAGCATCAAGCCAAGCAACATTGAACTGCATATATCATAATATATATAAAATTACTTTGGATGCCCTCATGGAATAGATATCTATATATTCAAATCGATCTAGGCCGTTCGTTTCAAAATAGGTGAGGTGGTGAACATATAGCCATTGGATCTCCATGGGGGCCATGCATGGGCATGCATGGGGGCATGCACCACATCCCCAAGCCATTGGATCAAAAGGGGAGAAGAAATCCTAGCCCTTAAATTTTCTGAGGAAAGTGCAAGGAAGGTGCCAAAAAGTGGATTTGGTGCAATAGATTATAACCGTTAGATCAAAGGGTGAGGATAAATCCTAGCCCTTAACTTTTTATATTAAATTGATATTTTTTTTTAAAGAGGTGAGGTGGCACTCTCATTAATAAAAAGTTAAAAAGCATTTATGTATGCACTTTCCAAGAAGCTTCTTTTTTTTTAATCGCATTCAAAGGCACGTAACTTGCAGCACAGAGGTCGGATGAAGGTGGGACCTGTGCACTATTCCGTTGCAATTGGAGCCAACGTGATCAGATTCTAAGAATCTTTTAGAATCTTAGAATCTTACAAAATCTATGGTAATTTAAGGGAATCTAGGGGAATCTTCATGGGATCTTTAGGAACCGAGAGGAATCTCAACAGAACCTTAGGGAATCTGAAGAATCTCAAGAGAATCTTTAGGATCCTTGGGAGAATCTTTGGGAATCTAGGGGAATCCTCATAATATCTCACTGAAGGTAATAGAATCTATATAGAATGTTGGGGAATGTAGAGGAATCTTGGAATAGACTTTGGAAATTTAGGGAATCTCAAGAGAATCTTAGGGACTATGGGATCCTCAAGAAGATCTATGGGAATCTAGGGGAATCTTCATAGCATCTTAAGAAATCTAGGAGAATCTAAATAGAATCTTGGGGAATCTATATGAATCTTGAGAGAATAGTTTGGAATGTAGGGGAATCTCGATGGAATCTTTAATAATCTATGGGGAATCTTGATGAAATCTTGGAGAACCCAAGGAAATCTTCATAGGATCTAAGGGAATCTACATAGAATTGTGGGAAATCTAGATGAATCTTGGGATAATCTTTGAGGATCTATGGGAATCTCGAGAGAATTTATGGAAACTTAGGGAATCTTCATAGAATATTTGAGAATCTAGGTGAACCTTGATAGGATCTTAGAGAATCTAGGAGAATCTACATAGAATCTTTAAAAATCTAGGGGAATCTTGATGGATAAATTTTAGATTCTATAGGAATCTTGATGGAATCTCAATCTTCAAAGTATCTAAGGGAATCTAAAGGAATCTCAATAAAATCTTCAGGAATCTAGGGGTATCTTCATAGAATCGAAGGGAATCAAGAGACTATACAAAGAATCATGGAAAATCTAGGTGAATCTCAGGGCAATCTCTAGGAATCTAGAGGAATCTCGAGAGGATGTAAGGATATCGAAGGGAATCTTCATAGAATATTTGAGAATTTAGGGGAATCTTCTTAGGATCTTAGAGAATCTAGGAGAATCTACATAGAATCTTGGGGAATTTATGTGAATCTTGGAGAGCATAAGGGAATCTACATATGATCTAAAGGAATCTTCATAAAATCTTTAATAATCGAGGGGAATCCCTGGGTATCTTGATGAAATCTTGGATAACCTAAAGGAATCTTCATAGAATCTAGGGGAATCTAAAAGAATCTTCATAAAATCTTTGGGAATCTTGGGGAACCTTGATGGAATCATGGAGAATCTAGAGGAATCTATAAAGAATCTTTGGGAATCTAAGGGAATCTTGATGGAATTATGGAGAATATAGAGGAATCTTTATAGAATCTATGGGAATCCACGATAATCTACATAGAACCATGGGGAATCTGGGTGAATCTTGAGGCATCTTTAGGAATGTAGGGGAATCTCGAGAGAATTTATGGGAACCTAGGGAATCTTCATAGAAATATTTGATAATTTAGAGGAATCTTGGTAGAATCTAGGAAAATATATATAAAATCTTGAGAAAACTATGTGAATCTTGAGAGAATCTAGGAAAATCTTTATGGAATCTTAGAGAACCTAAGGGAATCTTTCTATGATCTAAAGGAATCTAAAGGAGTCTACATAAAATCTTTAGGAATCTAGGAAAATCTTGATGAAATCATGAAGAACCTAAAGGAATATTTATATAAGCCAAGGGAATCCAAGAGAATCTACATAGAATCGTGGAGAATCTTTGGGAATCTCGAGAGGATTTATAGAAATCTGGAGAATCTTCATAGAATATTTGAGAATCCAGGGAATATTGATAGAACCTTAGAGAATTTAAGAGAATCCACATAGAATCTTGGGAAGTCCATGTGAATCTTGGGAGAATCTTTGGGAATCTAGGAGAATCTAGAAGAATCTAGGGGAATGTTGATGGAATTTAAGGGAATCTTTATATGACTTAAAGGAATCTTTAAGAATCCGGGGGAATCTTGATGAAATCTTATAGAACTTAAAGGAATCTTCATAGAATCTAAAGGAATCCAATGGAATCTATGGAAATCTTAGAAAAATCTTTGAGAATTTAGGGAAATCCAAGGGAATCTTCATAAAATTTTCAATAATATAGGGGAATCTAGGTGAATCTTTATCAAAATTGAATGAATCTAGGGAATCTACATAGAGTCTTGAGGAATATATGCGAATCTTGGAATAATTTTTGGAAATCCAAAAAAATCTCTGTAGAATCTTAAAAATCTAGGGGAATCTTTCACACTGGTGTGTTTTGCAGGGTCGGTTTCACACAATGCTTCATAGGGTGGATTTGGTGTTGCCAATCTTTAGTCGTTAGACCAAAAGGGAAGGAAAAATCCTAACCATTATTTTTTTAATTAAATTGTAATTTTTTATATTAAAAGGAGGTGAGATGGCACCGTCATAAATAAAAAAGTAGTGAGGTGGCAAAAGCATTTTACAAATGCACTTTCCTCATCGAGAGCTTTCCAATGAGTGATGCTTTGGCATCATTCTGTCGCAGTTGGAGTCAATGTGATCGAATTCTAAGAATCTTCTTGGAATCTTAGAATTTTATGGAATCTGCAGTAATTTATGGGAATCTAAGGGAATCTCCATAGAATCTTTGAGATCCTAGAAGAATCTTAAGAGAATCTTGGAGAAGCTATACGAATCACAAGAGAATCTTTGAGAATCTAAGGGAATCTTGATGGAATCTTGAAGAATATAGGAGGACTACATAGAAACTTGAAGAATCTAGAGAAATCTTGGGATCTCAAGACCTTAAGGAATAATGGAAAAAATCTGAAGAGAATCTTAAGGAAGTAATGGAAATCTCAAGAGAATCTTTAAGAATCCAGTAGAATCTAAGAGATATATCTCTGTATTTGGCTTCTAGTTGAATTTGTACAGTCCCTAACTCGTACAGGCCCTACATAGTACAAAGACTTGTATATATATATATATCTAAATATATCTGAATATATTAGGAGTGGCTTCTAGAAGCTTCTTTTATATCTATACCGCCAGATCCCGGCCGTCGGTTTACTCCCTCGCGATCTCGACCGTCGGATTTGGTGGCTTCCGGAAGCTTCTTGGCGGCCCATCTGGTGCTTCCAGAATGATTATAGAACATTCTAATCTGTCCTATTTAATAAAACCTTTGGTGAGGAGGCAGATCAAATTTCGTTTGATGGTTCTTCTGGTGAAATGCTTAAGCCTTGTGGGAGCGCCTATATTCTCAAATTTGAATATTATGTCGGCTCTGCTCTAAACACGGTTGCTCTGGCTATCGTCGAAGCTGTCCGATATTCCCATAGCCACATAGACGCATTTATGGGGCTTGACGTTTCCACTCTAAGCAACATGGAGCGGGCAATGTGTCTGTGTAACCCAGGTATTCCGTTTCTTTCCGATCCTTTCATTTTAAAGCTTCAATTTAGCTTCTAATTGGGGGCTGAGATGATTTTAATTTGGGGCAACACATGGCCCGTAGCTTGAGAGCCCTAGCTATGCTTCTATCGCTATTCTTTCCCTCTGGATTTTGTGGTTTCTTTGTGGTGTTGTGTTCTACAGTTCTTCTACAAAACGCTTGCAGTTATATGGCGCCTGCAAATCCAGACGTAAAGAACCTAGAGATGGAGTAGATAACGCCCTGGGCCGAGGGTGTTACTGAAAAAAAAATTTGAGGGCCATCAAAATGGCGAGGGTGTGCGCGTAGCGCACGCCCGAGCCATTTTGATGGCCCGAAAATTTTTTTTGAAGTAACACCCGAGGGCCAGGGCGTTATCGCCCTTAACACACTGCCCCGAGAGTTTTGGGCCATCCGATCATTATCAAAATCGATCTGGATCCGTCCATTTCATAACATCCTAGGGTGTTATGGAGTAGCAGTGTGTTATAGCTCCAGTAACACACTGATCAAAATTGATCTGAGCCGTTGGATCACTATAAACTTGAGGGGCAGTGTGTTAAGGATACTGCTAGTTTCTGTTGGCTCAGATATGAAGCCGTTCCTGCCATGGAACGGCCCAAATCGGCCTGGGTTTTCTTCTGGCTTTGTTGCAGATTGTCTTCCGGCCTGGGTTTTTTTTGGGCCTGGGTTTTCTTCCTATTTCAGAGTGTATTTCTTCGGGCTTGCAGGTTGATTCTGCTGTGGTGGATAATGCTTGGCAAACGTTGATGCTGCGCCAAGCGGGTTGGGCTCTGCTTTAGGGGCAATTTTTGTGCTCTGGTCTTTCTTTGTGGCGCGGATGGCGCGATTCTTTGGGCTACCTATCCTATGTTGCAGCAGAGCGGACGATTTCTTGGGCCGTCTTATGTTGTGTTGCATGAAATGATCCGTTACAGAGGTAATTTATGTTTGTGTTTTTTGTGGTTTTGCAGAACTGCGGGTTGTGCTCTGCAAATTTACTCGATTTTTTAGCAGAGGCTAGAACCGTCTTCAGAGATCCGTGGTAAGTTTTTATCTTTGTTTCTCTTGGATATAGAACTTACCTTGCAGGGCAAATATAGCCAATTCGGGGAGCCCAGAAGCACTTCGTTTGTTTGCCTTAAATAGTTACAAAAACAGAGTCAAAATCCCTAAATCCAGAGTTCTGGCATGTACCAAGGCTTCTCAGCCCAAATCGAAAGAGTTTGTAAGAAATTTTCAGGACAATGGTCGTGCTGCTGTGATTGGTATGCTTGGTGGGTTATCTCTGGGAGTTGGGGAACATATATAAGTCTTAATTTGTAAATGCTTGATGCTGTTTTCACACACCACCAATTATAACATTTGTACCTAGAATAGATGTCCCTGGATATGGCTTGATAGGGGTCAACAAATAGCCTACATGCATATGCTGTAGTCCCTTTTTTGTGTTGCATTTGTTTTATGTCTATGCATAGATTGTGTTATCAAGGAAATGGGTGTATCCATAAATTTTACGTAAAGTTCAGGGGGAAGGTATTTCGCCATATTTCAGGCCTAGATTACAACAGATAATCGCTTCCTCTCCTCCGATGTTGGCTTCGTCTCCTCCGACGCTGGCTGATAACGGAGTAATCAACTTTTTGTGGCTACGATGGCGCCACGTGGCAAGAAATATCTTCCCCCTGAACTTTACGTAACTTTTTGTGGCTACGATGGCGCCACGTGGCAAGAAATATCTTCCCCCTGAACTTTACGTGAGGAAATGTTCGCCCGCAGGCCCTTACGCGGGGTGCGGACCATGCTCGCCCTGCCGGGCTCGCCAGGTCCTTACCCCGCGTAAGGGCCTACGGGCGAACTCTACCAAAAGTAGACTTGCTTGACCTGTGCCTGAGTATGTTTACAAAGAAAACTTGCTTAACCTGTGCTTATTATAGGTTCAGAAGTTCATTGGGAACATGGCCTTCAAGGGCCGAATTGTAATAGAGCAGTGCTATTGGTTCATTTAGAGGACAGTCGAGCAGTGAAGGTAAAACTACGTGCAACTTTTATGCTGTTGACATATATCATATTCTAATTTGTGGTTCAATTTTACGGCAGTGGTTTTACAGTGTTTTTTGGGCTTGGGCTTGTTGGGCTTGGGCTTGCCTTTGTAGCTGGCTGTTGCTATGGGCTCTTCTCTCCATTATTTAACATTGCAACAAATGACCAATTCCTTCAGCTTCCAGTTATCTCCTAATAGGAAGAGGCTTTGTTCCACCGAATCCGATAATCCAGCTATAACATATTTCTGCATATCTGTTCTGGCCAAGCTCTTTAAAAACCATGCCTTTATGGTATATCTCCTGAGAGGAATTTTAAGCATAGAGTTCAATATATGTTAAGAAATGCTTTTATTATGTTAATTGAGCCATGGATGGCAACCAAATTCTGCCATGTTTACAACATCCCCGTTGTACTCAATAATTTAAAGCAAAGGGTTGGCAAGCTGGCACTTAGATTCAAAGCACACCCCACCTATTAAAATAAATAAGATCTAAATGTATCAAATAGGCCACTTAGTATTTTTGCCTCAAGTGTTAACACCTCAAAACTATTGCCATGTTTTCCGTGTGGTGTTTTGCTTGAACTCAATTAGGTAGTCTAGCAGGGATTCTATTCAGACAGATATATTCGTGGCATTTTTCATGTAGATAAGATTTGTATAATTCTGTTCCTATGAACCTGCTTGAGTTAGCATGCCACTGGTTTCCCTCGTGCTTGAGCCAATATTAGCAATTGACATCGTAGTTCAGTCATGCTATACTGTACCATGGTGTTTTAGGCCTTCTTTACAGGTTCAAGACCTTGGGAATGTAGCAGAGACTCTGTTTGTTTGGTGGGTACACAACAATTTAATGTTATGTCATGCATTTATGCAAAGTATAGAGTAAGGGAAACAAATACCATAAGAAAGGATATTCTAGCCTTTATGGAGGCAGTTATGATATATTGAATGATACAATTGAATTATATTATATTTGCTACATATTTTGCATATATTGAAACCTAAGTTATTACAATTTCAACAATCACAAATTGTAGCCACATATTATGCATTCCACAATTTGGTGTCGATTTATGCCATTTTTGTCAATTTTTGGTGTCGATTTTTGCCATTTTTTTAGCCCTAATTTGGAGGGCCCAGATTTGATGAAGCCAATGGACGAGATGATGCCACGTCAGTTTCAGAGATAACTTGGTTTTTTGGCTAGGGTTCGTGAAGGTGACTATGGCACCTTCGAGCACTGCGGTGTGAAGGCAAACTGTTTTGATTTTCCTTTAGTTATGACTGTTATGGCTAGGAAATTAGGACAGTGCTCCATTTTGCGGTTTCTCTTCTCACTGCCGGACATGCCGCCATAGCTGGGCAGGACGTTTTGAGGGCTTAGAGTTGCGGCGATGGTGGAATAATGGATGTTTTGAGTGTTTGTGCGGTAAGGATGTCTTGGGAGTTGAATACACCCCCAAATTTGAGCTTCAAAACTCTAGCTTCCGTTGATTTGGCCTCGCTGATTTGAGTTATGTAGAATCACCGACCGAACAACGAGCTTTTCGAACAAGCTTCCGGCACCTCTTGTATAGCCATTTTTACTGAGAATGCCGATAAATATACAAAGTCAAATTAGGTCTGCCGGAAACCACGCGGTGACTCGGTTGTTTATCTCGATGTTAATTTGGGATAACAGATTCTAGAACTTCGAGTTCTTCAGGGCATGTCTGTACATGATGATTTGCCATTACCAGCTAATATTGCAGTTCCGGATATATTTGTTGCTATACTACCAGATTTGGTGCCGAAATGATGTCTGCTTTAGATGATTTGAATGCAATAGAGACTCGATGTATAGTATGAGAACTCAGAATTTGATCACAATATTTTCATGGATTCAAGAGATCCCTACGATTTTGAGCATTTATATATTTGTTTTGTTTGTTACTACCTTCCGGAAGTGTTTGATGCGGCTTTATTCTTTATTCTAAAGGCATTTAACAATCGCAGTCCCTAGGAATAGCCGGTCTTTGACGCAAATAAAGGTTAGTTTTCTTCACTGCGGATTCTGTTTGTATATTGAGTGCTTGCAGAAGAATTGTTTTGCCTGTTGCTATGCAGATCTATAGCATTGCAGCGGAGCATCACAGTAGTAAACGGTGTAAGTGGATGAAAATGATGCCATTTCTGCCAGTTCAAGCAAGGCCATACCGTCCATTCCTTCTTTAGAACTAAGGTGCTGTCAATGAAGATCAAAGCCCTTTAGATATTCGCCACCCATTCTTGCTGGCAAGGTACTTTTCTTCACAAGCTGAAGACAAAGCATTGCATTTGATCTAGAAATGGTGCATGGCATGATTGCTGGGTATCGAGTGCTGCAAGAGGTGCATGGCACGGTTGCTGCAAGGCTTCTTTTTTATTGAGCAAACAAAATTTTGCCAACTCTACCTACAATTTACTTGAGGTGCATCTTTTAATCCCTTGCCTTTTAGGATCTTCATCTGTTTGTTTGTTGTAGATATTTCTCCAGGGCACCATGTATATGCAATACTGCGGCACACTCCCAGATAGTGAGATAATCCGTTTGCTTTGCATGGTTTTTAAGCCATTAACAAATAATCTTGAACCTCTTCTTTTGCAGGTTTAACAAGCTTATGCAATGGCAAGGCTCTAATGGAGAAGACCATTAACTTTTCCTTTGTGAAAGTTCTAGAGCAGCAGGAAAAGAAAGTTCTAGAGCAGCAGGAAAAGCAAAAGGAAGAAGGAAGAGCAAAGAAAGTTATGAGAGCAGCAGGAAAAGCAAAAGGAAGAAGGAAGAGCAGCAAAGTTATGAGATTAGGTTAAGGTCCCTCGTCATTCCAAATTTTTCCTCTGATATCGCCATTTGTTAATATATTGCTTTGCCCAATGTTAGAATGAATATGGCAGAGGCCATTGGATTCTTTCTGTTGAGAAGAATGTGCACTTAGAAGACGCCATATGTGGCAAAAGTACTTTCGAGAAAATTCTAATGCCGATATTACTTTTCTACCAGGCATGGTGGATGCTATATCTCAGATTCTTGCTTCTATTCCATGTCTTTTGCCCGCATTTACTTGATTACACTTAAGGAAAAGCTGTACCAACGTGCTCCCATGTTTTGATAATCACCATATTGCCTTTGAGCCTTTATGAAATTACCAAAATGCCGGTCTTCAATCACGATATTTTATGGGTGGAATGGGCGAGGGCATGTGCATATAATCTATGGGTGAAAGATGCATGTACATATAATCTACGGTTGGAACAGGCAGTTGGTGCCAGATGTGTACCATCGAGGTTACTAATGTACCTTGGTTTTATGGTCCCATCCAAGCTATGCACACTAAGCACAACAGGTTCAGCAGAGCCAAGGACATGTTATCTAGCTGAAATATAAAATTAGAAACTTCAAAATAGAGGTGAAATACTCAACAAGATCCAACCATCGAGCAATAATAGTAATAATAATTCCCGTGCTAGGCCGCATCTTAATACTGTGCCATTGTAGATTAGCATGAATCATGCAAAGTTAGTAATAATAATTCCGGTGCTAGGCCGCATCTTAATACTGTGCCATTGTAGATTAGCATGAATCATGCAAAGTTATTTATGCTGATATGTGGCACAAGGAAATCCGCCATAGGAATCCATTGGAAATGCTTCAGCTTCTAAAATGCATATAATTGCACCACATTGGATCCATATTGAAAAAGAGATTGTGTATGGAATGGCATAAACGTTGCCTCTTTGTTTACAATGAGTTCTTCACAACTTCATCAAGAAGCACTATGGTAGACTATTGCAATATGTTGTGATTACACTTTTCTATTAAAATATAGAACTATCAAAATATAGAACACACATTTAAAGAATAAACTTTTTTTTTTTAATACAAAATCTAACATGCAAGGTTCACTATCCATTATGTCAATACATAATCTAACATGCAAGGTTCAATGTACGTCCACATAAGCATGCTGGCTTTCAATTTGTCAACATAGATGCGGGAAGCCAAGACATGGTAGCCCCAAAAACATATAAGCCAATGCACTTATCGAAGACAATTTCCAAATTGCACATAGATAACTCTGTACATTTAATAAATCTAGCCAAAACATTTATAGGCTCTCAAGCAACACCCAGCAACGCTGGGCACCATTACTAGTATTAGATTAAGATTATTAGAATATAAAATACTGAATACGCCCGTGGACGAATGACATGGTGTATCTTAATAACAAGCCTTGCCAATAATGTCGAGTCCTATTAATACTTAACAAAGAAAAAGATCACATAAAAGATAGGGCCACCACATAACACTGCCTACACAATAGTTCTATTCTTGATAGAATTTAGGGAATCTCCAAGCAAGTTTAGTGAATCTAAGTGAATTGTTTATGGAATCCTAGGGAGCGTTCATGGAATTTTAAAGAACCTAGGGAAAAATTCATAAATTGGTAATTTAATTACCAAAGTGCCATCATACAATCCCTCATAATACAACCATTCATACTACAATCCCTCATTCATAGAAACTAAGGAAATCTCACAGAACTAAGAAATTTCACAAAACCTAAGGCAATCTCATAAAACATAAGGGAATCTATACAAATATAAAGAAACTTGCCAATAATGTCGAGTCCTATTAATACTTAACAAAGATGAAGGTCACAGGGCCACCACATAACACTGCCTACACAATAGTTCTATTCTTGATAGAATTTAGGGAATCTCCAAGCAAGTTTAGTGAATCTACGTGAATTGTTTATGGAATCCTAGGGAGCCTTCATAGAATTTGAAAGAACCTAGGGAAAATTTCATAAATTGGTAATTTGATTAGCAAAGCGCCATTATTCAATCCCTCATAATACAACCATTCATATTACAATCACTACAAGGGATAGTCGACGTCCAACGACGTCGCGACGTCGAAGAACGACGGGTCGTCGTCGAATATCGACGACATCGTCGTTCAACGACGACAACGTCGTTTCAACGTCGTTCAACGACGCTTCGTGGCCGGCGTGTCGGATTGGCTGCGTGGCATGGTATGCTAGCCGCCAAGCCGGCAAGCGTCGCGTGTCGTGCCGCGTGCACAAAACGTCGTTTAACGCCGCCTTGTGGATCCGACGTGGCACATCCGGCCAAGTGGCTTGGCGACATGCCAGGTACGCCACCGTCGTTACGCCCACGTCGACATGGCGCCGTTGAACGACGACTAAAAATCGGCGTGACCGGTCGGCCGTGGGCTTGCCGACATGCCAGGTACGCGCCAAAGTGTCCCCGCCATCGTCGGCGTGGCGCCGTTAAACGACGCCTAGAATATCGGCGTGGCAGCGGTTTTTTGCCGCGTGGCGGCATCGTCCGCGCCATGCTATTGTCGCTGAGCGCCACGTAAACAACGCCGTTTAACGACGTCACTTTTTTTTTTTTTTTTTTTGGGAAAAAAAAAAAAAAAAAAATTAAAAAAAAAAATAATACTGACGCCGCTTATCGCTGGAATGCCAAAATTACCCTATGGACTAAGTTACACGGTCGGGTTTGCAAAAAAAAACGACACACTTACGCCCTACATTGCAGTATTCAGCAGCCACCTCCTAGGCCAATTGACTACGAGTGTGTTGCACATGAGATAGTTTGGCGCTTCTTCGAGAAGGGGTGGGCTTCTGGCCACAAAACTTGGTCCCTAGGGCAATGTCGACGTTCTGAGTCCATTGGCGAGAGATAGATCACGGTTCGGAGAGGGAAGTTGCCCGTCCGTCGCCCTGTGGCCTTCGGAGAGGAATTTTGGGGCAAGCCGCTTCCGGGGTGGTTTTAGGGTCCGTGCTCAAGGCGTCAACACCCCCCTCTACCTCAAGACACGGCGCAAGGTCCTAGTCAAATCTGACAAGGATAGAGCCTCCGAAACGTAAACCCTATGAGTTGCCATAGGTTCTAGCAGGGTTTGCGTTTTGGGTGCCGAGTTTTGGTCTTTTGCACTTGGGACGTGGCCGATCACATGCAGATTGAGAACGCCAAGCAAGGGGAACCGACGGAATGGAGTTTGGACCTGTACTCCTCCCGTTGTGGCGCTTAGAAGTCAAGGGCGCTTTTTGCGGTAGCAAGACATTCGTAAATTCGTAATTAATGCATAGTACGGACTTAAATTCTGATTTTTTGTCATCTAGCTTCCTAAGTCATCGCCAACATACAGGCCAACTTTCAAAAATTTTGGATAAGGTTTAGATCAAATAGTTTGCACTAGAACAGTCCCGGCAGCTTTGTTGTTGGGCAAAGAAATGGGCACACTTGCCCAAGTCAAACAAGGCCAGGACCTTGCAAGGCCTCCTCATTAGAGGGGAGAGTCCGAGCCGAACCCCGGGAGGCGAGCCCCAAAAGCTTCCCGAGGCAGCCTTTCTGGCGGCTCACGGGGGTATGCGCTAAAGACCACACTTCCGATCTCGGTTCCGTGTGATCCGGCCATATTTGAATCTTTCGTTCCGGGAACCTGGTCCGAAAGGTCCAAAAATCCAACATCCGTCCGGGAGAACATATCAAACCGCGAAGCGTCCTGCGGGCGACATTGTAGAAACCAAAGTGTTTTGTCGTTCGGACATTGCGGAGGCTCCGAAATGCCGATCCGACTTTGCCACATCGTCCGGAATGCCAAAATTACCCTAGGGACCAAGTTACACGGTCGGTTTTGCAAAAGAAAGAAACACTTACGCCCTACATTGCAGTATTCAGCAGCCACCTCCTAGGCCAATTGACTACGAGTGTGTTGCACATGAGATAGTTTGGCGCTTCTTCGAGAAGGGGTGGGCTTCTGGCCACAAAACTTGGTCCCTAGGGCAATGTCGACGTTCTGAGTCCATTGGCAGAGACAGATCACGGTTCCGGAGAGGGGAAGTTGCCCGTCCGTCGCCAGGGCCTTCGGGAGAGGAATTTTGGGGCAAGCTGCTTCCGGGTGGTTTTTAGGGTCCGTGCTCTGGCGTCAACACCCCCCCTCTACCTCAAGACACGGCGCAAGGTCCTAGTCAAATCTGACAAGGATAGAGCCTCCGAAACGTAAACCCTATGAGTTGCCAGGTTCTAGCAGGGTTTGCGTTTTGGGTGCCGAGTTTTGGTCTTTTGCACTTGGGACGTGGCCGATCACATGCAGTTGAGAACGCGAAGCAAGGGGAACTGACGGAATGGAGTTTGGACCTGTACTCCTCCCGTTGTGGCAGTTAGAAGTCAAGGGCCGCTTTTGCAGTAGCAAGACATTCGTAAATTCGTAATTAATGCATAGTACGGACTTAAATTCTGATTTTTTGTCAGCTAGCTTCCTAAGTCATCCCCAATATACAGGCCAACTTTCAAAAATTTTGGATATGGTTTAGATCAAATAGTTTGCACTAGAACGGTCCGGGCAGCCTGTTGTTGGGCAGCCGAGCTGGCACACTTGCCCAAGTCAAACAAGGCCAGGACCGTGCAAGGCCTCCTCATTAGAGGGGAGAGTCCGAACCCCAGGAGGCGAGCCCCAAAAAGCTTCCCGAGGCCTTTCTCAGCGGCCATCCCGGGGGCGTACGCTAAAGACCACACTCCCGGATCTCGGTTCCCGTATCCGACCGTTGAATCCTTTGTTCCAGGAACCTGGTCCGAGAAGGTCCGAAAAAATCCAACATCCGTCCGGAGAACATATCAAACCGCGAAGCGTCCCTACGGCGGCGATTAGTAGAAACCAAAGTGTTTTGTCGTTCGGACATTGCGAGGCTCGAAATGCCGATCCGACTTAAGCCACATCGTCCGGGAATGCCAAAATTACCCTAGGGACCAAGTTACACGGTTGGTTTTGCAAAAAAAGAAACACTTCGCCCTACATTGCAAAGTATTCGCCACCACCTCCTAGGCCAATTGACTACGAGTGTGTTGCACATGAGATAGTTTGGCGCTTCTTCGAGAAGGGGTGGGCTTCTGGCCACAAAACTTGGTCCCTAGGGCAATGTCGACGTTCTGAGTCCATTGGCAGAGACAGATCACGGTTCCGGAGAGGGGAAGTTGCCCGTCCGTCGCCAGGGCCTTCCGGGAGAGGAATTTTGGGGCAAAGCCGCTTCCGGGGTTTTAGGGTCCGTGCTCGGCTCAACACCCCCTCTACCTCAAGACCGCGGCGCCAAGGTCCTAGTCAAATCGACAAGGATAGAGCCTCCAAACGTAAACCCTATGAGTTGTCGGGGTTCTAGCGGGGGTTTGCGTTTTGGGTGCCGAGTTTTGGTCTTTTGCACTTGGGACGTGGCCGATCACATGCAGTTGAGAACGCGAAGCAAAGGGAACTGACGGAATGGAGTTTGGACCTGTACTCCTCCCGTTGTGGCAGTTAGAAGTCAAGGGCCGCTTTTGCGGTAGCAAGACATTAAGAAATTAAGTAATTAATGCATAGTACGGACTTAAATTCTGATTTTTTGTCGGCTAGCTTCCTAAGTCATCCCCAACATACAGGCCAACTTTCAAAAATTTTGGATATGGTTTAGATCAAATAGTTTGCACTAGAACGGTCCGGGCAGCTTTGTTGTTGGGCAGCCGAGCCGGCACACTTGCCCAAGTCAAACAAGGCCGGGACCTTGCAAGGCCTCCTCATTAGAGGGGAGAGTCCAACCCCGTGAGGCGAGCCCCAAAAGCCCGATCCGACTTAAGCCACATCGTCCTAATGCCAAAATTACCCTAGGGACCAAGTTACACGGTCAATTTTGCAAAAGAAAGAAACACTTACACCCTACATTGCAAAGATTCAGCCACACCTCCTAGGCCAATTGACTACGAGTGTGTTGCACATGAGATAGTTTGGCGCTTCTTCGAGAAGGGGTGGGCTTCGCCACAAAACTTAGTCCCTAGGGCAATGTTGACGCTCGAGTCCATTGGCGAGAGCCGGATCACGGTTCCCGAGAGGGGAAGTTGCCCGTCCGTCGCCCGGGGCCTTCGGGAGAGGACTTTTGGGGCAAGCTGCTTCGGGTGGTTTTAGGGTCCGTGCTCAAGCGTCAACACCCCCCTCGCCAAGACACGGCGCCAAGGTCCTAGTCAAATCGACAAGCATAGAGCCTCCAAAACATAAACCCTATGAGTTGCCGGTTCTAGCGGGGGTTTTGCGCTTTGGGTGCCGAAGTTTTGGTCTTTTGCACTTGGGGCGTGACCAATCACATGCGATTGAGAACGCGAAGCAAAGCGGGCCAGACGGAATGGAGTTTGGACCTGTACTCCTCCGTTGTGGCGGTTAGAAGTCAAGGCCCGCTTTTTACTTGGTAGCAAGACATTAAATAAAATAAGTAATTAATGCATAGTACGGACTTAAATTCTGATTTTTTGTCAGCTAGCTTCCTAAGTCAGCTAGCTTGTTGAGATAAACTACATCTTCGCATGTTGGTAGGGTATTAGTTCTCATAGCAGGGGACAAAATTAAAAAAATAAATATATATATATATGTCGTCGTAACAAGCGAACACGTAGCTACATATACTATTGGTGGAAACCTAACCTTTTTAAATCTAACAAAATAAAATTTTAAGATAAACTACATCTTTGCATGTTGGTAAGGTATTAGTTATCGTAGCAGGTAAGGTATTACTAGTTATCATCATCGTATTATATACCTCATAGCTCAACGGATGTACCACAAAACATTGAACATTTTCATGGTGGTATATTTCATAACTTTAACGGGTGTAGCAAGTCAAATAAACCCCTATCCAGTTAAATAAACCCATGTATCAAGTGTACATGCATTCTATACTATTTAAAAAAAAAAAAAAAAACCTTTAAAATCTGTTCAACAGACTTTTACCTTCCATGGACTTTTGCAAAGACCACTTCCGGCCAATATGCAGCCTTAAGCCAAAACAGGTGTCAATTTGACTCAAGCCTTAAAAATGGTTAACATTAATCAAAGCAAAAGAAATTACCAAATTCTCTTATAAATCAAAACTTTCTCTTGTCAATCCAATTAATTTTCTCGGTTCAATACATCATATTTACCCCTAAAAGAATTCAGAATTGACTCAAAAATAACATAAGATTGAACATGAAGTTTAGGATTTCACTTGTCTTTTAAATCAACACCATATAGCTCAGTAGCCTTGTCAAAAATGTGAGTTCAATGTCAGCACGTCTTGTAGCTTCTCCAACTTGAATGAATGGAAAAACATACACAGGAGCAAGAAATCTCGTTACCTGCAATGAAACCAGATGCAAGTTAGCCTAAGAAAGGGTAACTACATAAGCCATCACAGGTAAGCTACGGATCTCTTGGGCTCTTCGCCCTTCACCTAGCATGTTTAAAAAGTCAAAATAGAAGGGAGATCCCGTCCTGTATTATCCTAGCATCTGCAAGAGCATACCCTGCTTAATGCCCATATTACCATTTAGGCATTAAGAATTAAGGGAGATGCAAATAGGACCTCCATATATGTTTTAAAGTTACAAGCCTACTTAGTAATTAGTATTTCCAGCATGCACCTAATGCAACTGTAGAACAGTACAGTTATCAAATTCACACTCATCACTAGGTTTAGAATCTTGTATTTCATATGTTCCCAAGCACTTCCTGCAATAAGACCAAAGCCCCTAGTATATGGCGGAGCTATCACAATTTCAAGATCCATGTTAATATCTGCATAATCTTAAAGCTTTATTGTCCTGTTTTATTTCTACATTGGATCCTGCTGACTGCCATGGGTACCTTGTCTATAAGCACAATGGATGACCTTACTGTCTAGGACCATACATGGTTCCTTATGCATAGATTAGAGCCATTATCAGCTTAGTTTATTCATGCACTTTCTGGGCATAAAGAGACAAGATAACTCCTTCCCATGTAATGAGAAAACCAAGAAGCTCTGCAAGTGATATACATGCATGCATTATAATTACTTAAGCCTTATTGTTTCAACAAGTCAAAGATGTATTAGAGTAAACAAATACATAGCCCATGATTTGCGTGATTAATAGTAGACCTATGCGGACCATCATTATGTTATCTTTGATAAGCAACTAGAAGCACCGAGAGGTGCACCTAGTATTTTATTTCATAAAAGCAATGCAAAATGCACAAATCGATCTAGTAAAGAGTAATGCAATCGATAGAAAACCATTCAGACACGAGAGGCTTTTGTGTTCGTGATTAATGCCATCATATTTAACATTTTGCTCGTTGACATGTCATTTGCACCAACACTATACATGTCATGGTCTTCCAAAGAAAATTGCAGCAGCTTGCACATTATTGTTATTTATCTATGCCCATGCAACCACCAACTCCAAGATTGTTTGCATCTTTCTTCCACCGAAGGGGATCTCAACCTTGCATGTTTAAATAGTCAAAATAGAAGGAAGATCCAACCATGCATGTTTCAACAAGTCAAAGATATATCGAGTAAATAGCAACTCATAGACTACGATTTGAAGATTAATACCGATCCATGCAAACCATCATTTGTTATGCCGATAAAGCCTAGAAGAGGATCATCATAGCCCTATATACATGTGGACCAGCTTATAATCCATAGCACATAGCAACGCATTTATTATCCGAAGTAACCTAGCATGTTCAACTAGTTCCCATGAAAATAAGACATGATATTAATTAGATTCTTTGCTTCTATACCCGGTGGTGATCTTTCAATCTTCACCTTAGTATTATGGTAACAATGTACCCCCATATAAAGCCGTATGTTGCAGCTTAAAACTATTGGTAAATCAATCAAAGGAGATTTAATATGTTCAGCCCATGCCTTATGATCAGAAATTTGGAATCCACCTGAATTTACCCTTATCATATCGACCAATACAACAGGAAGTTTTGCGAAATAAGCAATAGCTGTATGGCTTCATGTACCAACTATCCTCAGATCTAAAAGCGCAATTTCTCTTAACTTTCTGTTTACCACATCATTTATATGGTCGAGCAAGAGCAATGGATAGCGGTGATAATATTTCCAAGAAGATAGCAACTAATAATATTTCAAGTAAATGCCGAGATCCTAGTAGATCTACAAGTTCCAATAATTTTGAGATAGATCCATGCTGTAAATGCAAGTGTTCTAAATTCCATTTAAAAGCCAAAATCGTCACTCAACCTGCACATATCTTTATCTCTCTACTCAAAGGGCATTCAAAGAAAATTAAGATATAGATTAGTGTAAAGCTTCCAAACCTGGTGAGCTTGATTTTGAGAGCCAATGCCTTGTATGCCTTGTGTAGTTGTGCTTGTACTCTTGCGGGGGGCACAAATTTGCTTGTGATCTTGCATACATGGTTGCTTCCTCAACCTTGTTTCCTTGTGGCAACATTGAGATTTCTGGAAAGACTCCTAGCAGACCAATTAGCGAGATGAGTCAACAATTCGTGATGGATATTGCCAAACATATTGCCCAAGGCTAAGATGCATGCCCAAGACTTCTCGCATTTCTCATTATCGATTGCACAACACTCACGGAATACGAGAAGCGGACATAGCAAATAGGTGCACAAATATACAGCCTATCTAAAAGCGCAGAACCACATCGGAATACCCTAATTAGGGTTCAAGCAATGCTTCCGGGTCTTATTGTACATTTTATCTGCCCAAACCCTAAATAATGCAAAATCAAGCCTTACCTTCCATCAATGGTAAAGACCAGCTCCAATTTGATGCTTGGCCACCAGTATGGTGGCGGTGAAAGCTACAAAATTGTGTTACTGCCTATGCTCATGTAGATGTTCGGGGTTACGAAAAATCGTGACCATGTATTTCATTGTCCCTCAGATTTCATTGTCCCTGCAGATTTTTTTTTTTTCAAAGGCTTTATTTGCATGCACTAAGGATTATCTGTCCAAACAACACACTATGCAACTATGGATCTTTGCCCATATTCCATTCTTCTGAACAACATCTAACACATGCCACATGCTAAAGTAGTACACGTCTAAGAATCAAGTTACGTTCCCTGAAATGGATTTGTATACTCCAAATTTGTTGTATCTATTCAAATTCGTCCACTCCTGTGAATATTTTTCAAATCCTTTTTCACAATACCATTTTCACCAAGTGAAAAAGCAATTAGAATTCCACATTATCCATAATAAAAAAAAAAAAAAAATTGGTCGTCGTAAAAAAAAAAACGTCGTTACAAACGTCGTTCAACGACGTTTTTTGTCGTCGTTTAACGACGTCACGACGTCGTTAAACGACGACCTGTGATTTAAATCGAAAACAGGCGGCAATCCCGCCGCTTATTTTCGAGCAAGCAAAGCTTATGGAGGAGCGTTTTTTGAGGCGATTTTCGGCGCGGATCTACTTTGGGGTCTATTCTAAGTGTAAGACAAGCTTCATAAGGTATGTGCACGGATCAACCAACTCGTTTTTTGAATCTACTTGTTTTTGGGTAGATTTAGGGTTTTTTGTATTTGTTGTTTGTTCTTCCTTCAACCTTCATTCTTCTTCTTCCATTCTTGCATCCTTCTTCCATACATATTCTTCCATTCCCTTTGTCATCTTCTTCTTCGATTCTTCCTCCTCTTATACTACTTCTTCCTCCTCTTATTCAAATTCTTACTCTTAATCCTCCTCTTGCGCTTCATCTTCTTCGTATTCTTCCTCCCCATTTTCGGGTTCCTCCTCTTCTTCTTAGCCTTTTCTTCTTCGGAATTCTTCCATTCTTCTTCTAATTTTTTTCCCATCTAAGAAGACGTCGTTAAAAGACGAGACCCTTCTTCTTTCCAAAATTTTTCCTTATTAGTTGTTTTATACTATTTCTTTATAATCATTGAATTTTTTGTTTTGCATGTACACTCCTAGCAAAATGTGTTGTTCTTGCAAAACAAGTTGGCACCTCTTCCAGGTAAGGATTTAATTTTTTCAATACGCTAATAAAATACTAATGCTTTATTTAGGTTAAATTGTTATCCAAGAAGGGGCGTCATTGAAACCACCCTCCCCATTGATTTTCCATATTTTTTTTTCCTTTAAGTTGTTTATTTATACTAATATTTTACTAATCATTGAATTTATTGTTTTGCATGTACACTCCTAGCAAATCGTTGTTTGTGCAAAACAACTTTGCTCCTGTGTACCGTAAGCATTTAATTTTCAATATGCTTAATGTATTGATTAATGTATTTAGCTTAATTTATTGATTAATGTATTTAGCTAAAAAAATTGGGGCTTCATTTATTTTTGTATTTTTTTAATATATTTAAGCGACATCATTTAATGACGTTAAAATCTTATATTTCTTTATTGGTTAAATTCATTTTATAGGCTTTAAATTAAATGTATTAACTTCATTCATAATAAATGTGGTATTATTATTTTTTTCAATTTATAAAAAAAAAAATTAAAAAAAAAAATTTTAAAAAAAAATTAAATTTTTTTTTTTTTTTTTTTAATACACGTAAGCAACGTCGTTAAACGACGTTGCTTAAGTGGCTGCCACGTCAGCAACGGCGCTGGCAATGCCGCGCTGGCCGCCCGGGTGCGTGGCTGCCACGTGTATATGACGTCGTTAAACGACGTCAAACACGCGGGTCGCCACGCCGAAGAACTCCGCTGCCGACGCCACGGGCCAGCCGGCGCGTGGCGCGTGGCATGTACGTATGCGTGGCGTCGTTGAACGACGTCAGATCGTCGCTTTAAGACGCCGCGGTTGCGACGCGTATAGCGACGCATAAAGGTCGTTTATCGACGCTCCGACGTCGAAATAGACGTCGTTTATCGACGTTTTGACGTCGATCATCGACGTCTAAACGACGTCTGGACGTCGTAATAGACGTCGTAACAGGGCTTTAATTTTGTAGTGAATCCCTCATTCATAGAAACTAAGGAAATCTCACAAAAGCAAGAAATTTCACAAAACCTAAGGCAATCTCATAAAACATTCTAAAATGTTCTAACCTTCTATAATGTTAGAATAAGATTATAGAACATTGAATCTTCTAGAATGTTTTAGCTAGAGTGCGAGAATGTAAGCAAATTTAGCAAATCTACTGGAATGTCATAGAACTTAAGGGGAATCTAAGAGAATCTTCATAACATCACAAAGAATCTAGGACAATCTTGATAAAATCTAAGAGAATATCAACTAAAATTCAACTTGCACCATGGAAACATGCTATTATTGGAACTTGCTCCGTAGGAACATGCACCGTAGGATGTGCTAATTTTCTTGTATATATCTAACATATATATGTTCTTATGTTTGTCCCACTCAATCCGACCGTTGATCCGAGATCCTACGGCTCACGTGGCTCTGGGACGTATCGTACGGCCCAGATGGCTTGGGAGTTTGTATATAGATTATATGTAATCGATCCTACGGTTCAGGTTAATTTGATCCTGATCGTCGGTCCGAGATCCTACGGCTCACGTTGCTTTGGGACACATCCTACGGTGCACATGGCTTTGGAAATTATATGTAATAGATTTTGCGGTCCAGATTGTGCTTGATCCTGATCGTCGATCCAGGATCTTACGGCTCACATGGCTTAGCATATATCCTACGGTGCACATGACTTTGGGAATTATATGTAATAGATCCTATGGCTCATGTTGCTTTAATTATTGTCACGTAATGAGATCTCGACCCTTGATCGGGTCCAAGATCCTACGGCCCACGTTGAATGCTCATCCCTTAAGAAAAGGCTTTTAAAATTTTTATGTTGTGTGGGGGATTTGAACCCTAGTCAGTGACCCTCTAACCCCCTATTGTAACCACTAGATCAAGCATTAATTCTATGCATAATTTATGTTTCAAATATACTTAAGGGTAATATTTTAATTAAGATAAAATAGTATAACATTCTAGCTAGTTCAATAGAGTTCTAGAATGTTCTGGAAGGCTCTAGAAAGTTCTAGAATCTTCTAGAAAGTTCCAAAATATTCTAGAAAATTCTAGAACATAAGAGAATCTAGGGGGAATCTAAGAAAATTCTTCTAGAAAGTTCCAAATTGTTTTAATAAGTTCTAGAATGTTCTAGAATATAGAGGAACCTATGAGAATGTAAGAGAATCTAGGGAAATACTTCCAGAAAGTTCTAAGATATTTTGAAAGTCTCAGAATGTTCCCGAAAAAGTTCTAGAATGTAAGGAATCCAGGAGAATCTAACAGAATCTAAGAAATCTAATAAAATGTAGGAGAATCTAGAAAAATATTTACAAGCCTAAGGGAATCTCTTAAAATCTAAGGGATCTAAGGGAATCTTCATAAAATCTAAGGGAATCTAAGAAAATGTTGATGAAATCTTAGAGTATTTGGGGGAATCTTTATAGAATCTCTTTGAATCTCATATAATGTAAGGGAACCTAGGGCAATCTCATAAAATCTAAAGGGATCTAAGGGAATCTAAGAGGATCTAAGGGGATCTTCATAGAATCTTGGAGAATCTATAGAAATCTAATGAAATCTAAAGGGAATCTTATAAAATTTAGAGGAATCTCCACGAAAACTCCAAGAGAACCTTGGTAGAATCTTAGAGAATCTATAAATTTAGAGTATTCTCGAGATTCTTTTAGAATGTAGGGCACGACAAGAACTTGCAGCATAGGAACATGCTAAAACTCAAACATGCACCGTAGGACGCATTAAATTTCTTGTATATATATACAAGAAAATTAATACGTCCTACGACGCATTGTCCCAGTTTTAGCATGTTCTTACGGTGTAAGGCCCTATAGTGCTCTAGATAACCAACGATTCTACTGAGATTCTCTTAGATTCTCCTAGATTCTCTTAGAATTTTCTATTTTGATTGAGGTGCTTACCCATGAGCATTTAAAACCTTCTAAAATAATCTATTTTGGATCTGTGCAATATTTTTAAAATATTTTCTATTTTTAGACTAAGGCGCTTGTCCTGAGCATCTAGAATTTTTTTTTTTCAAGATTTATATTGTACACCTTTATTATAAAACATTTTAGAACATTTTATTGTCGCTCTTTGCAAAATATTAAAAAAACTCTAAGATTTCATCAAGATTTTCTTAGATTCCCTTAGATATTATGAAGATTCCCTTAGATTCAATTAGATTTTAAGAGATTCCGTTAGACTTGTATATTTTCGTAGATTCTCTTACAATTTATAAGATTTCCTTATATTCCTTTTAATTCTCTTGGATTCCCTTACATTCTAGAAATTTCTAGAACATTTTAGAACTTTCTGGAACATTTTGAAACTTTCAAAACATCCTAGAATATTATAGTCTATTTTATCTTAATTACAACATTACCCTTAAGTATATTTGAAACATAAATTTTCATAGAATTAATGCTTGGTCTAGTGGTTAGAGTGGGGGGTTTGGGGGGGTTGAGGACTAGGGTTCGAATCCCCCCAATAACATAAAAATTTTTAAAAGCCTTTCCTTAAGGAACGAGCATTCAATATGAGCCTTAGGATCTTAGACTCGATCAACGATCAAGATCTCACCATATAAAAGCAGTATGAGCCGTAGGATCTATTACATATAATTCCCAAAGCCACGTGGACCGTACGATGTGTCCCCAAGCCACGTGAGCCGTCGGATCTTGGACCGACGGTCAGGATCAGATCAATCTGGACCGTAGGACCGTGGTACATATATTATATGTAAACTCCCAGGCCATCTGGGCCGTAGGATACGTCCCAAACCCACGTGAGCCGTCGGATCTCGAACGGACGGTCGGATAAGCGCGAAACATAAGAACATATATAGATCAGATATATACAAGAAATTTAGCACGTCCTACGGTGCATGTTCCAATTGTAGCATATTCCTATGGTATAACGGATTTGTTTTAGCCCTTAGAATGTCCTGGATTCCCATAGATTTTGAGATTGATAGATATTATCCCAAATTTGCTCTAGATTCCTTAAGATTCTACATGGGGTCTATCTAGATTCTTTAAGATTCCATCAAGATTGTCCCAGGTTCTCAAAGGCTTTTTAGATTCCTAAAGATCTTATGATTATGAGTTTGCTAGATTACCTTAGAATTTTTGAGGTTCAAGACACAAAAGTTAGAATTTTTGAGGTTCAAGACACAAAAGTTGCTTTATGACAATGCGTCATGCATCTTATAGTGATTCAATTTTAAATATTCTTAGCTAAAAGAAAAAACGGGTCTTCTACTGCGATATCTTTCGATTTGGCTCCCAAAGGTGGACAGAGGTGCTGGCTTTGTGCTTTATAATTTGAAGGTTTTCTAAACCTGAGATTTTATTTCTAGGCAATTGTGATTTGTTTGGCAAATAAGTGATATTGGAGTCAGCAATTTTATTTCATATGTGTTGGGCTTTGGCATTAAATCATGCACTATACCTATAAAGGTGGATGCAAATTGTTGAAGTGAGTTCTTTGTTATCATTTATTTATTCTTTTCAGGTCATCAAGTACTGTTGAGGCAGAAATCCAATGAAAACGTTGTTTTGTTCCAAGGTCATAGGTAATTCTAGCATAAATATAAGGTACTTAAATTCCTTATGCCATTTTCAAAATGTTGGCAAGATTCCAACAGGATATAAGCTACTCAAACTACTTATGCTAGTCTTAGAATGTTGACAAGCTAGATTTGTTTTTGCCAAGCCCAAGCTTTCCTTTGAACAATTATGTTTATGGCCTGAAAGTACAACCATGATGTTAGATTTGGAGTATTTATCTCTAGGAGTTCTTATGTTAAGTGTTAGCAGCATACACACGGCCTAAGCCCCTTGCCCCATTCACCCCCCTCCCCCCCAATGCCATGTGCGCGTGTTGGAGGTCTATAATTATTGTTTGACCTATAATTATTGAGCGGCCTATATGCTGGGGTTGAATAACCATTTTACGGCCCAAAATTAATGGGTGTCCCACTAACATCAACACTCAGATTAACAAAAATTGAATTATTGAAATTGGAAAGCCTCCCCCTTGTTTGAAGTGCATTACTAGAGGAAATTATTATGAAAATTAACATTTTGTGATACTTTAGCTTGGGGCATAAAGTGCATGACATCGTTAAAAAAAAAATTCATGTTGACATTGGTAGCATCGAGTGCTCCAAAATGGACCCTAGAATCTCCGTACAGGCTCCATGGCCTCTTCAAGGCCCCAAGAGATCAAGTTAATTTATTATTATTATTATTATTATTATATTGGGAGCTTTGAAATTGTTTCTACTCGACGACTCATAGTTATTGGATGCCCCATAAATTAAAATAAATAAGTGATTAGGAATCTCAATTAGATGGGTGAGATTGCTTAATAAGATATCAAACTTCTTATGCACATTCTTAAAATGTTAGGGTTTTGTTTGCTAGGCGGCACACCCCCAACCCCCATCCCCCACCAAAAAAAAAAAAAGGGAAAAAGAAAAAAAGAATTTTTTTTTTATTATAGAACATTGTAAAAGACCATGTACTATTGGAGACATTGTAGAACATTGTGAAAGCCACACATGCACAATTTCCTTTATATGCAATGCCATGGGATCTGTAATGAATATTTGTATTTGTAGATAAGTTCAAGGCTTGAGGAACTTATTCCATGATATTTAAATCAAAGGGTGAAAAAGAATCCCATTGTAACCATCAAACTGGGTACTTTCAACATGACATCATAAGTATTACCAAGATGTTCTATTTGAATTCAGTAAATTTATTATAAATATCAAAGATTAACACTAGACATACAATCATATGAAATTCTTGTAACTCCATTTGAAATGTCATGAAGAACTTCCCAGCTTCTTGCTATCATATCTTTGTACTGGTCAAAGGCAAGCTTAGAAACTTGAACCTCTAATGTTGATCATAAGTTAAATTAGAAACCTTTGTATAAGCCGCAAGTTGAAATGTTGGTGGAATTATAACCAACTGAATCCATAGAACTAAGAGTTTTATACACCAATCCCGGACAATGAACCTATAGTATATAAATTCATCTGTTGCATTTGCAAAAATTGTAAGAGTGTTACAGACCAATCTCAAACAATGAAGCTAGACTTTATAAGTTTGTGTATCTGCGAAAAGGGAAAAGAACTATAGCTTTAAAGCTGAATATGAAATGCAAATGCACTGTGCATAACTGCAAATTCCACTGTTAAAAGAATTGCTTACAGAATGTTACCGTCAAGCTCAAGATCTGAATTAAAAATAAGTGAAAATTTTAAGTGCAAGATCCTACATGCGTATGTTCATAAATTAACTGGGTCATCTAACAAATTGCCACAAGAAATATCGATTAATCAAAGCATTGGTGATATATATCTCTAAGCCAAAAGAATGAAGTGACCTAGTCCTCTCTATCTGTTGTAAAAGTGCCATACTTGTTTAAATCCATCCGAAGATAACTAGTTTAAATCCACATATACATGAGGGAAATTTGAAATGGTTATTGGATCTATTCAAAATGGGGATCTCCTCATTATAATTGCTGAAGATACCATGACTGCTTGGTCAGTAGTCACACTACTGTAACGTTCCTAACCGACATGCCCTTAGCCAACTGGGCAAAACCGTCTAGACGTTTATGAGTAGTCACTTCTACCCATTTATGCCGGTGTCTCGGGAACGCCCCACAGGCACATTCAAGGTTCGAATACTCGAACGGTCTACCATGGGCCCCTTCACTACTCTCAAGGATTAAAAGCATCTTCAGTACTTGTATAGTTAATATAGATGCTTATGAATTTCGGTAGCTTGGACAGCAGGCAGTGAGAATGGGGAAAATAATAGATAATACAAAAACATAACATTGTATCTAAAGTATACTACAATTCTGTGGACATTTCTTAATTGTTAAGAGCTAACACTTAGTTCGATAGAAGCCACCACAATTATATTTGCCTCCAAGATGCAAAATCCAAGGAACAATCTTTCTTACCCTGCTTGGTTGAGAAAATCCCTGAAGAAGGAAGCCAAAGTTCGTTCTGCATAACCAAATTTAAGCTCTAGCAATGCCATCTAATATTTCTTCCTTTGCCGAATCTGTAGAAGTCATATAAAAAATTGGCAAAAACTCTAAGATGTATATCTATGCATGCCAGTTAAGATGAGAATAACCTCTGAACTGGAAAAATAAAGAAAGCCAGACCATCTTGAAAAACTCTTCAACCTAAACTTGACCTGCAAATTGGCAACGCTCAGCAATCAGATTTGCAATCAATGTAAAATACGTCTTTATTGAAAGCAAACACAGCTAAATCCAATAAATAGGATCAATAGCACTCAGAAAGGAGGGCTTTCCATCTCATTCAATGCTCATCCAAACCCATGGCCCATTGCATGAGCAAATTCGCATGAACAAACCGGCTTCGATACAGTGTTTAACAAAACAAAAGACCAGGGCAGAATCTTGCACGATCTTTGCAGACCGGACTACAATATCCGCCCTTTTTCTTCAAGCAGAACTGAGACTGGTGCCTATACGAATTTACAACAGAAATTTACTCAGAGAATACCACAGGGAAAGAATCACATCGAATCCAAGGCATCAGGAAAATCCATCTCCATAAATAAATGGACCGGGTTCAGCATGCCATGAGCCAAGAGTCCAAGGGTTTCAATTTCATGGCATAAATAAGTGAAAATCCATATCACATCAAAATTAGAAGCTAGTTTGCAGAGACAGGAGTTTCTTTAAAAACAGACATATGTAAAACAAAGAATCATATACCTTGCAGACGTCAATGAATCGAAAGGGTTTTGTTTTCCAATAGCTCAGACCTGCGAAATGATAAAATCCATCAAAGCCAAAGCGAAATCATTCAAAAATCAACTAAATAAGCCAGAGCACAAGAGCACAAGATTCTCTGGGCACGTTTTGCTCTCTTAACATGCCCACAGCTGATCAATAGCTCGCCGTCATGCCTTCCAGATATACAGAATCATTTAGCTATTGCCCTGTTTCAATCCAAACCACAGAGCATAAGGGAGGGCCATTTGATGGCATGCCAGTTAAGGATTTCCAGTCTGTAGGCATAGCATCACGATTCCCACCCTGTAGCGCAAGATTATAACCAGCATGAAGCCTCACATGATTTCATAACAAACGCCCAACCCTCCGCATATTAGATTCCTGCAAACGCTTCAAAAGCCGTGGAATTCAGAATATGTTGCAGGAGCTTGAAAATCGTGGCAAAATCTATCATAAAAGAATTATAAGAAGCCCAGTAGAAATTGGCAGAAGGAATAGTGAAACCATGGCGAAATCTTGGTAGGAAGCATACCTCAACAGGCGGCCAAACCTAGCCAGGCGAATCCAAGCCTTCCGCTCCATAAAAACCACGCTCCATTGCACGAAATCAAAGCTTTGATCGGATAAAAATAAGGAGAAGATTGAGCACATGGCGGAAATTAAGAACGAAGCAAGGAGATGCAATCGATGCCGAAAACCTGCAGGAAGCTCCATGACCTGTATAGCATAATAATGGCCTGCCAAAGGAGCACTAGTGTTGTGTCTAATTTTTTTCTAGCCTTAGAAGATAAAAAAAATTGGGCGAATAATTTTCAAACAAGGGTAGTGGATGTGGCGAAAATCCAACCAAGAATAATGTAGTTGATGAGGCGAATCTTAATCAAGTGCAAACTTTCAATGCAAATGCTTCAACTGGTGGTTGAAACAAATGTTTTGTAGGCACAACAACCCAAATGCAAGCACAAAAATTACTTTATTGTGTTAACATATGATAGTCCCATAGTCAACACAAAAAAGCAGGTTCTTGCAACCTTTACTTAATGGCAAAAGAAATCTAAAGGTGCACTATTTGAAAATGTTGTGCTAATAATTCGGGATTTCTAGAAGATTACGTTTACCTAAAAAACATGCCTTATCGAGCTAAGTACACAAGGTACCAATGATGTTAGGAACATTGATATCATTACGAACAGACCACAAGTTGATAGAACTTTGTAACGGGGGCATGTTGGATTTTGTGTCATGAGTCTTAAATATAATATAAGGGCGGATGAGGGATTGAGGGATGTTTCTGACCTTACATCAACGTCGATATGGAGTTGAACCCCATTATTATAACATGTTTAATTTAAAAATGGCATAGGCATTTACCTCAATTATTACCATATAGTGGGAATTCTTATTGTCAAGTACGCACTTAGTGTAGCTACAAGGGATCTCATAACAACATGCGGCGTGAAGTTCAAACCCAACCCAAGATATAATTTAATCCGATGCGTTCTCTACAATCTTGAATAAATGAAGTTTGATTGGGGTCTCGGTAGAGCAATAGTATGCACTCCTTGCAAAAAGGTATTGTATAGAAAGTATTTATGATAATGTAACACTAGGGTTTGAATTATCATACCTCACTCAACTCAAACCTATAAAAAACGTTGTAGAGACTACCTTGGGCAAGAAAACATTTTCATTTTATATCGTTGTCAAATGCATTGCATTTGTTTGTAAGGAAGATAATTGCATTCGGCATATCTAAAAGAGTTTTAGTCGTTTGCATTGGATTACCAAGCACCCAAAAATGCCATTTCTAAAATCAATGTTCTAGTTGCTATCAAGAACTCCATCTATAACCCATAATAATAGAGACCATTGTTTTCATGACAATTTCGAATCGTTCCCCAAGTGAACAGTATTTTTTTCAAACACAAAAAACCGATCTTCGACTATGAATTTCTCCAGCTATATGATCCAGATTAGGTCGATTTTGCTTATATAGATTCTTCAGCTCCACCGCCATTTACAGATAATTTCTTTACTGTCGTTGATGATCTCTGCCGATTACTAGATTCTAATTTGTGTAACCACTTGGCCGGTTTAACTGTTCACCGACCTATAAACAATCGACTCTATATATGAACAGTTTTCTATATAATACAACACCATGATTTGCACTGTCATAAATCTATGAAAACATCCTACGATTCAAAATTCTCCAATTCTGCTGTAGTTTTAGCTAAGCCGCTCCACTGCCGATATTTTGAACAGCTACATCACCCATTTGTAGATCACTAATGAAGCATTTGGTTAGATAAAATGATCATTACTGTAGAAATGGTATCACTGAGAACATTGTAGCAGAGCTACTTGAGCATTTCTAACCTCTCAAGATTAGCTTATATTTATATGCAGACTCTTTGTTTAAACCCTGCTGTAAGCTATAGATGCCTGTATGATCTCTAAATATCAAAATTTGAGCTACATAGAATTAAACCTTGCACTGCACAGGTTCTATCATGGCATGGTCATATTCACAAAATGTGTATAGATATTCCAAATATAGTACATATTCTAGGAAAGCTAACACCATTAGATATGGCATCCTTGATTCTTAACAGTAGATAGCACAACATAAGCAGCCTAAACGGTCTTCTGCTTTTAAGCAGCGCCTAATATAAACATGCAAGCCACATACTTGGTGATAAGTTCTAGGATAGAAGAAGCATCTTATCTTATATTTTTCAGATATCATTTCCTGTTACAAAATTATGTCGACAAAATGATACATGCAATGCTGCTGATCATAGTTTCAAATTGCAAATATGAACTATTGCAGCTATCTATCCCTGTCAAGTTGTACTAGTAGCTACTTGGAAGAAGTAGAGAAGATCAAATAAGCACTTAAGCTTGCCAACCATCCAGAATCTCTTCTTGCTGAAATGTAATTACAGCCTGCACATCTTGCATAATCACAGGTTTCTTCTTTTCCTTACGGTTTCTTCTATCAAGTGATGATTGCCATATGGCCAATGCATTTTCATAGGGAAATTTTAAGTCATCGTACTTACAAGAATAGATACGAAGGCTGGTATTTAAGTTTGCTGTCAACCTGCTACGCACCTTATTTTTTATAATCCCCAAGACACTGAATGTTCGTTCATCTTCGACGGATCCAAGAATCAGCGTTTGGCAAAGATCGGCAAGCCTAAAATACTCTGACATGCGTTCACAAAGCACTTGACTATTGTCAAGAATTGTCCACAGCTTTGTCATAATTCTTGGTTCCTTGTATTCAACATCAGAGAACTTGTCGCATTGTGCCCACATAGTTGCGCCAAAACAAACAGATTGTTCCTTCAATTTCTTTTTATCCAAAAGACCAGTGATCTCTACCATGCCATTTTCAGGTGCTGATTTACAGAAATGAGCAGAAAGAATCTTCAATCTTGCCTTAAAATTCTTTTGTAAAATTTGTACCTCTCTATCCTTCTCCTCTAATGTTTTTAGCTCTCTATTCCTTCTCCAAAATCGTGGGTGCACTATGGCGGTAGCTTCTAGAAGCTCGTCCCGTGGGAAGCGCTCTCTGATTTCCTTAGAAACTGCTGCAGCCACATCCTTCAGATTATTCCTTACCTTTGTAATAATGCCTTCTAGATCAACCTTAGAAACCGGTGCCCTCCTTGCAAGCCGTCCACGAATTCTACGTTTTGGAGAATACATCTGCAATGTGAGACATAAACATGTAAGATATTTTCAATTATAAATTCCACTAATAAACAACAAAAGATTTACCTGGACCAATCGTGAACGCACTTTCATGCAAATAATTCCTTTATTATCATATGTTAAAGGGCTCTTGGGATTGTCACCTTCGATATTAAGTAAGTTGTACCATGCTGGCAACTTAAGTCTATTATATGGTACATCTAATGCAGAGTCGATTTTAGTTAGATTGCAAATGCAAATGTTTTATACTCTTTATGCATAAAACAACTTGAATTCAAAGACAATCCTTATTGCTAATTAACTACAATGAAATAGAATGTACTTACACTATAATCACAGCCTGGCTCCACCCTTCAAACGCTGAATATGCAAGACTGCTAGAGTAGCAAATATAATACTGGTCAACCACATACATCATACATGTATCAACTCCTTCCTTATGGCTGATTATTACATGCAATTCCTGTTGCTTTTTTATCTTAAGAATAGAACAGTTTTATGCATTTTCATATTGAAGCCTTCCCGTATAGCATCAAGTATTTGCTCACGTGTGGAAGATACAAGCAACATGGAGCACGATTTGATGCTTTAGTACAAAAGAAAATGCAAGCACAATGCCAAGAGGTAAGAAATCATAAGATAGAGCAAAATTAGAGGTGTAGATACTCCGATCTGATTATTATCTAAACTTCCATAATTTGTTTTCATATACATGAATAAGTATTGAATAGTAGAAAAGATAAACCTGAATTGCTCCTATCACTTCTGCATCTCCTTTAGAAAGGCCTACCCGTTTAGCAAGACACTATAAAATCAACGCATCTTCATCATTAGTATAATCAAACAAAGGCTTATCTTGCTATTATGATTGCAATGCTTCATATCACTTTTTAAACGGGACAAAAAGCTCAAGCGCTTACTAAGGAAAAAAAACCGGTGATCAAAAGATACGGTAATGGCGAATGTAGAGTCATGAATTCTAAAGGGCGTAGAAAATCTGGCGACCAGAGCCTCTGTCACAATTCGTAGACTCGGCTAAACAAGCTCGGTGGCGGGAGGATCTTCCAAAATCTTGGCGAATTAAATTTTTTCGCTTTCTTTTTCATCCTACCTAACATTCGTGCAATATTTTTGAAAAAATGAAAGTATTAGCCTTTTGGCGAATATTCGCCCATATACCCAACACTAAAGGAGCACGGCGATTAGAGCAGAGCCGAAGATCCAAAATATAGGCGCTCCCAAACGAAACCATTACGCGAACTTGGATTTGGAGCCTCACCATAGGTTTTATTAAATAGGGCAACTTGGAATGTTCTACAACTTTCTAGCAATGTTCTAGAATTTCAACAACATTCTAACATATTCTAGAAGCCACCAGAGGACCGCCAAGAACTTTCCAGAAGCCACCAGATCCGACGGTCCAGATCGCACAAGAAGGAGCGAACGGCTGGGATCTGGCGGCTGATATATAATGGAATGTTCCGGAAGCCACCTCTAGGAATATGATATATATTATGATAGATCTGCCCTAGATTCTCTTATGTTCTAGAAGTTTCTAGAAGATTCTAGAACTTTCTAGAGCCTTCCAGAACATTCTAAAACCTTCTTGAACTAGCTAGAATGTTATAGGCTATTTTATCTTAATGGCAACATTACCCTTAAGTATATTTGGAACATAAATTATTCATAGAATTGATGCTTGGTCTAGTGGTTAGAATGGGGGCCGGGGGGTCAATGCCCGTGGTTGAATCCCCCATACAACATAAAAATTTTAAAAGCCTTTTCCTAAGGGATGGGCATTCAACTTGGGCCGTAGGATCTTGGACCTGATCAAGGGTCGAGATTTCACACAATATGAGCCATAGGATCTATTACATATAATTCCCAAAGTCATGTGCACCGTAGGATGTGTGCAAAGCAACGTGAGCCGCAGGATCTCGGACCGACTATCAGGATCAAATCAACCTGGACCGTAGGATCGCTTACATATAATCTGATACAAACTCCCAAGTCATCTGGGCTGTACGATATGTCCCAAAGCCACGTGAGCCGTAGGATCTGGGATCAACGGTCGAATTGAGTACGACAAACATAAGAACATATATATGTTATGATATGATATCAAATGATATATCGGCATCGCCTTTAGGTGTATATAGACACAAATCCTGGCCCTCCAAATCTTGAGGTGGCGCATTTATGGCCCTCAGATCTGATGGGGGCATGCATGCCCATGCATGGAGGCATGCACCACATGCCTGAACCGTCGGATATATGGGAAGTTAAATGTTGGCCGTTGATTTAGACTTAAGGAAGCTGCAAAGAAATTCATCAATTTAAAGAGTTAGTAATATATCATTTATTTATCCAAGAATGATGTGGCAGAGCATTTATAACCGTTAGTGACAAACATAATTTGTCATCTTATTCCAGAAAACACTAGAATATTTTGAAGCTTGCGATCAGCTTGCCCTGTTATTCTGGCGCATCTCTATTCCGCTTTGGAGCTATGGCAGATGTGCTAAACCGGCGCCATGGCGCCAGCCAGTGGGGAGTCTTCTAGCTATGTTGCAGCTTGCGGAGATGTGCGCGATATATTCTGGAGCTATGGTTTATTGCTGAGGCTTTTTTCCTTTAAGCCTTGTGCATTCTCGGTGTGGAATTCTCTGTAATCAGAGCACAGCGGCGAGAATCAGATGTTGAACGTCCCCGTTATTTTTATCTCAAGCCGTAAATAGGTAAAGACGCTGGCATGGCCATGGCCAGCTCCATCCATTTCGAATATATCCTGCAGCCTTGATGCAGCTGCAGAGTGCAGACCCCAAAGATGGATCTTTTGTAGGCGAATGTATCTGAAGCCTTTGAAGCTAGGCTTTATGCCTTTTGTTTTTTTTCCCAGGCAGGGCCTCATGCCAGCGATGTTGGAGCAGATGGTTACTCTAGTTTCTGCTACTGGATGCTTCTAAGGATTTCGATCTCTGGCTTGCCTATTCAAGCCCACACCTATGAATTAGTACCATGGTAAGGGAGATGTGTTCAGTTTTCTGGTTGTAGATCCACGGTTTGGTGCTTAGGTCACAATTGTTCTTTTGCTATGTTCCTTGGATAGGTCCCAACAATAACAAGCCCTCATCTCTCAGCTTCAATCACGACCTGTGTAAGTTCATATTTGATCTTCCCTTTTCATCTGCTTCATTTGTTTTGTAATTGATCTTCCCTTTTAACGCTTTCATCTGTTTCATATGCAATGCACAGTTCTGTACATATCCCTTTTACAGCTTGGAAACATGTGCATATACTGGAGACAGCTTTTCGGATTCTATCTATTAAAAGTTTAAACAGCATATGAATTAAATCAAGGACAATAAGCTCCATACAGATGGACATCAGAGGAGTTGCTTGCAACATGGCACCAGGATCTATGGCCTGGAGGGCTGTGGCTTGCCCTAGTGATATTGGCTCTCCTCTGAGCAGGCATGAGGCTTTTTTGCAGCATGAGGCCTTTTTCCAAGCTCAGCAGAACCACCAGCCTCAGCTTCTCAGGGCACGTGTATATATTTTAAGTCTGTATCCTCTAAAGATGTCATTTCGACGGTCTGCTCAGAAGGCTTAGATGTTCTCATTATAAAGTAGAGAAAGTCTGGAAGAACACAAGGTAACACTGTATGTTCTTGCAGGCCTAGTCAGGGCACGGCAGTGCAGAACTACTTACGGACGTGTACAAAAAATAGGTAAATCCCATGGTGGTACACATAGAGCAAGCCTATAGGTGATTTATTTTGCAGTCGCTGGTGAGCAGCCATTTGCTGCAAACTCAAGTGGGGAGATTACGTAAAACAAAGGCATATAATTTTGAGGAGACGATGCATAAACGTTTTAGTGAGAGGGCCTATAAATACAGACCTGTAAAGGTGGTTGAATTCGACACTCCTTACCAAGGATGTTTAGTATACCTTGACCTCAAAAAGGATGAGTGTCTTTCACTTTGGCCACAGGGCAGAGTGTATTCACAGGCATTTCACTTGGGTGGACAGTGTTTCTTTTTATCAGCTCACTGTAGTGTTGATCAGCAAACAGGTGCACGCTGCTTTGGACTTTTCCTGGGTATGCAAGAAAAAGGGTCTCTAAGTTTTGAAGTTGGGCACGAGTTCGCTGCAAGGTCCAGGCAAGAAGATTGGAAATTTGCACCTCGTGTCAAAGGCAATTATGTTTTTACTGGTGGTAAGGCAGTCGGATATCGGAATCTTTTTTCATGCCCTTGGCAAGAGCTCATCAAAGAAGAAAGCGATTATTTTCATGACAATGTCTTACATTCGCGGGTGGAGCTAACAATAAAACCGCAACAGCAATCTTGAAAAAAAGCAACCATTGCAATTGTACCTAAAACCTCAAAAAAGGGCTGTAAATTATTTAATTGCTTTGCTGCCTTGGTATGCCTCAATTACTTTGTTGGTGCTTACCGGATCTATAATGTGAAACGAGATCTGCAACAACCATTTTGAACATGTGAGTGTGATTGTTGCCTGATTTGTGCCAGGAAGAACATTCAAGTTTCTGCTTTTAGGATGCGTATGAACCTGCGCATACCTCGGTGTTGATGTGAAGAAGTATAGTGGCATATATGATAATGATGACCCTTTGGGGATGGTCTTTTGTAATTGAAATTGGGAGTGTCTAAAATTGTAGGTGCCTTATCATAATTGTATGGCGAAATGTTCTTTGATAAAATTAGGTCTAAAAATACTATGGCATGTTAGTTTAAGATTGAAGATGCATTTTCCTGTTGCCTAGAGTGATGCCCTCTGCCTGCTGTAGGTGTGCATAACTATTGACATGCCCGCTGTAGGTGTGCATAACTATTGACATGAACTTGCACTGTTTTTTCTTCCACTTATTAAACCGCCTTCTTTTAAACCTGCATCTTTTTTTGTTTGCAGCGATAAGGGGAATTTTTGTTTGATGAACCTTCCATCTATTAAGGCACAACGTCCTGCCTCTATAAATCATTCGATGTGCAATAAGTAAATAAATTGGTAACCTTTACTTGCATAGAATGATAGAATAAGTACTTTTAGGGAAAAAATTGCACTCCAATAATGTATGTATGAAGATGCCAGATATCATACGGCCACAGATGCTAGAGAGGATAACTTCTGAGAGGGTAACAAGCAATCTATTAGTCTATTAGTACTCTGGAAAAGGGACAAGATATTTTGCAATCTTGCAATAGCTTGCCAAGCTTTTTTCCCTCAAGTTCTTTTAAGTAGTACTCTAAAAAAGTGACAAGATATTTTGCAGTCTTGCAATAGCTTGCAAAGCTTTCTCCCTTCGAGTTCTTTTAAGTCCAGTGCTGGATATTTATGTCATTTCTTTGTCTATAGAGGGAACTAGTGATTATTCCACGAACTCTTTGTTGAGACCTATGATGCTTAGTCAATGAGACCTTCATGTTGGAAACTCAGCAATTTTCGATTATGATGTAGGAGAATCGAAGGTTCCTGTTATAGGATAATGTTATATTGTCTTCCAACAAGATAGGTGAGGTTGTTACTGGTTGAATTTGTATTTGGTTGTCACGAACATGCCAGAATAATCTCCGGTGGTACAATTTGGTTTGATTCCAAAATTCACTGTTTAGAAAATCATAAGTTTTACCATTTTTGCTTCCCATACTGTTATGTTTTATTCAGAAAAATTGGTGGTGTTACACAAGTCCATATCCTGTCATAATTTTTGTTTTTCAAGAGAATCAACAATTTGATAGATAAAGAAATTTCTTGCTTCATCATTTTATGTACTATCTCAATATGTTGTCATTGTGTCTGGCTTATAAAGTGCTCATAAAACCACCGATAAAAAATGATTTGAGAAGGACGAGTTAAGAGCACAACCTTTTGCATTTTTTGAACTAGGGCCGTGCAAAAAAAATGATCCTAATGTTAAATTTGCTATGTTTACAATATTTTTTACTTTGTTTGTAGCCTAAGTTTTCATAAGTGCTTTTACCAGGTAATCTGTAGTTTGTTTTACAAAGCAACGCAATGGGGACATATTTATTTTATGTACACTGATAACTTTGGAGCACCACTCAATTTGAATATAGAAGAAAAGTAATAAGTAAACATTAATGCTTCCTGGGGCTTTACCATTGCTTTAAATATGGTGTGATAAGGAATGAAGTTGTGCTTCATGGGCTTCATGAATTTGTAGGAAGCTTTACAACCATGTTTGTGACCTGCATGTGGATGCATATATTCTTGAGAGCTCGTCATGCCTATCCTATTGTTTTTTTTTTTGTAGGGTTGATCGTTGATTCAATCCACTGAGTTTTTCAATGCCCTAGAGAACCAAAACCAAATTTTTGTCCCCATGTCCAAATATTTATTGCTGTAGAATGTGTACTGAAGAGAATTTGACAGGTTGTTTTCTGGATGCAAAAACAATAGCACATCTATGTCTTATCTTTTACGCCTATGTCCATTGCCCCCCCTCCCCCCCCTTCTTTTGATAAAATGACTAATGTGGAAAAGAAATTTGTATTTGGACTTATGGCCTATCTATAGTTGCTACCATTTGTCATGATCATACTGTCAACCATTAACTTCCATTATGTTTAAGCTACATCCAAGACGCTATTGCAATAATAAATTTGTAAGACATCCATAAGCACTAATAGTGGAACCCATAACCACTTAATAGTGCAACCATTGCAATATTGTAGTCATAAGCACATAACCACTTAATAGTGCAACCATTGGAATATTGTAGTCATAAGCACATAATACTAGGGTATGAGGCTTGCAACAATACAGCCAATAGCTATCGCTTTGTACATGATGCAATGGAAAGGAAAATAAGGCATAATTAGAATAGAATAGAATAGAGTTCTTATCGTCCACAGACACGAATTGGCCTATAGCATCTTGAAGAATCTAGAAGAATCTCAAGAGAATCTTAGGTATTCTAGGGGAATCTTTACAGAATCTTGGGAAATCTGAGAGAATCTACATGGTTAACAGAGAATCTAAGGGAATGTTGTAAAATCTTTAAGAACCTAGAGGAATCTAGGGGAATCTTTATAGGATCTTAGAGAATCTAGATGAATCTCAAGATAATCTTAGGGATTCTAGGCGAATCTTTATAGGATCTTGATAGATCTAAGAGAATCTACATGGAATCTTAGAAAATCTAGAGGAATCTTGGGATAATCTTTGGCAAAGAGATGGTTTGATGGAACACATCTCTTGGGCCATCAGGAGGATTTTGATTGTTTGAGTTTAACCCAGAGCAAGGAAGAGCTCATGTTGGTTGGTGTTATCAACGAGCATCATATATATGTATGGCATGTGCTTGCACACAAAGAAGATAGTTCAACATGTGTTCTTGAACTGTCATCCAAACTTGTACTTGGACCAGAGCAAGACTTTTATGATTTTATTAGTGTTAAACACGAACATGATCTCATTTGCATCGGTTTGCTTCAAGATTGGGACTTGATCCATGAGATTGCCAAGGAAAAAATATTTGAAGATTGGGAGTACACTCACCAAATACTAATCTATTCTCCCTCCAACAAAAGATGGCAACATATTTTTGTTCCATCCAGGAAGCCTGGCTGCTACTTCCTTACAGAAACAAAGAGGATCTTTGCTGCTACTACTACTACTAGAAAAGAGAGGAAGATTTTCTAGTTTCTTTCCAAATTTTAGACCCTAATATACAATACACACATCTAGGTGCATCTTTCTTGCCCCTTGGATTATTTCACTTATTAGTCTCAAACAGTCTTCCATGTATACATGTAATAGGTTATTCTATTGTGTCTTTATTTCTGCCCTCTCTCCCTCCCTCCCTCCCTCCCTCTCCCCTTTCCTTTTTCCCCCTTTTTTTTAAGGTGGACACTATGATTTTTATGGTCATCCCTCTTAGTTGCTTTCTCAATGTGCAAAGTTGATTTGATAAGTCCATGACCATTTTTTCATTAAATAGGAAAACTTAAACTCCTAAGAGCCATCACGACCACCTCTTTTAAAATTGCAAATATGATGCATGCTGGCTATACCTAGAGACCTAGAGACACGAAAATTCTCAAAATAACTAATGGAAATTATATTGGAGCTATGTACAACTAACATGGTAAATGGACCATGTCGGTCTCCAGATACTCCAAAAACAACATGACCTATGAAATATAGGAATGTTTCTAATGTCTGTTTTTTAGCATGCCATGCGGCATGCATGCATTTTTATATGGGCTTGTTGCATGCGCATGCAAATGTCAAATATCGTATGCCCATGGGACATGGACATACTGATTTTCATTACATCTGGGTCTTTAATTTAGTGGTAACAGACTGTCTATGTCTCAAGTTCGAGATCACCCAGAGTTGCATTATATAGTTCCTATTGAAACGTGATCTATATGTCATTAACCAACGGTTAGATATTATGGCTTTCAGTTTTAGGAAGTTATTTCCCAAGTTCAAGACAGTTTAATGATAACACGTTGATCTTAAAATGGCTATGTCTCAAGTTCAAGCCCACTTAGAGTCGCCGATTGAAACATGATTTATATGTCCTTTACTAACGACGACAAATTAATGACTTCGCCCCCTCCCCAAAAAAAAAAAAAAAAAGGGGGTTTCTAAAAGAACCATATAGAGAAACCCTAAAGTGTCCTTTATCAACGACCATAAGTTATTGGCTTTCAAGGTTTCGGCCAAAACCCCCAAAGAAAAACCGGTCTTCTATTAAAAAAACCATATTGACAAACCCTAAAAGTATGCTAAGATTGCCCACTTGCTTGATGAAAATCATCCAGATGCATCAATCTTTGAGGCTAGTTCCTACACAAATGAAATGCTTTTTATAGGAATCATCCACATTGTTGTGATTTTCCTTAACCATCGAGTAGAACATCCATTGCTATTGACTTTCATAGATCTAAAATAGAAAGTCAGAGGAACTACATAACATTTAAGAGGTCTCTAATGCAAAACATTCTAAACATTGCCGTTAGTAAATGACTCCTAAAAATGTACTTCCATAAACTCCTCATTTTTCCATCTTATCATTACAAAGAAATTCGTTATACTTTTGAAGTACGATGACCAAAGAAAAAAGTTGAAACAAAGAAATAAGCTCATCAAGAGCTTGCATGTTCAAAAACCTTAAAAACATGAAAATCGTCACTTAGAGAATAGTGGCCATGTTTAGCAATACCCATATCTACATAGCTTCCTTATTGCTTGATCCATAAGCTAAGGTATAGGAACTTATTGCAATAATCATGGACTTTCTTTGGGCGAGTATAGGAGAGGGTGCAGTGGTCAAGATAACAGTTCAAATTTATCCTTTCCAAATAGGTGGGTGTCTTGGATATGATGGACTTCTTGTTGCATTGGTCCTCCATGATGTTGACGATTCTTCTAGTCTATATGTGGGTGCTTAATTATTGCATTATATTTGATAAAAATGCAACAAGACCTATTTGCCATGGGTGCTATTTCCCTTGCTCGTGTCATTCCTAAATGCTTCTCCATTCTTGTGAGGGTTATTGCCTGTAAGGGATGCAGTTAGATATATTCAGGACATGTTCTTCCATCACTACTATGCTAAGGATGCGATGGTGGTGGGCACTACAATCACCCCTTATTCACCCCTTATTCCTTAATCTATACCGTACGTAAAGTTCCTCGTTTGTGGGGTATGCAAGTACAAAATTTGCTATACTGTATAATAAGATTCGCAAAATACTATAAGATTTCAAGCGGAATACTATATGGTGTTGATTTCGTACGTGCAAAATACAATTATGAGGGCTCTCGCTGCCCTACGTCACCCCCCGTGTGAATATGCACCCAAACCAAAGGGGGTTTAAGGGGGATTTTAATTTAAATGTGTTGGACCCAATGGTTATGTTAATTAATGTCAATGGTAGTTATGTGTTGGTTGTTAATGTCAATGGTTGTTATGTGTTGGGGGATTTAATTTTTATATGTTGGATGTTAATGGTTTGTGTTGCAAAAAAAATTTTTTGGCCCCTTGGGGCCTTTAGGGACGCCCCCTTGTGACAAAAATTTTAGAATTCAAACCGAAAAAAAACTAGAATTCATTTGAGCTTTCATCACCTGTAGCTTTTGAATTTGATCACAATAAAACAAATAGAACATAAGTAAAAGTTACCATAAAGATAGAGCAGATTGATCCCATTATTCTGAAAGTCATAAAGTTTACAACACAAAGAAAACCCTCTGTTATTATGCTACATATTGTTACTTCCGCTACAACTATTTCTCTTTCACAATGACACCATTGTTTATCAATCCATATGATTTTGGATGCTCCATCTCTAGCTTAAAAGGTAATGCATGATTCACCTTACGGTTCGATTAAAGTTCCAAACCTACAATATAAATGTATTCTTGTGGCCCTTTGTTTGGTGATCTGCGTAACATGGAAAAGGGCGTGGAATAATTACCTTTGTTGTGTGCATAAGAATCCGTTTGTTGATTGAAGCTAAAGGGTCGGCTCTTTGTGAACAATCCGGAAGCCAGAAATATCCAAGAGTTGAAAGCAAACAGAGGGCCTAAACTTGAATCTGCAGCAAATCATAGGAAGGAAACAAAAGGGGGTTTTGCAGCACTACATTGTAGAATCAGGAAACCAATACCTTGTAAAAAAAACATTATGCTAACTGAAGAAACATTAAGGAACAAATACCTTTCTAAGTGTGAGCAAAAAATCCATCTCGTGGTAGTAAAATCCACTCCTGCAATAAGAATCCAAGAGGGCAAGTACACATGCACACACATGCACACATGCACATGCACTTGCACTTGCACATGCATATGAACATGCACATGCACACACATGCACATGCATGTGCACATGCACATGCACACACTTGCATAGTGTTCATGCACAAACACATGCAGAGAAAGACAACAACCCTCGGATTTTTCCAACCAACGAAAATCAACGGCCCATAAAGGGTGCACTCTAGAAATACTATTTAGTACACCTCAACGAATACAACAACGAAATCATAGAAAAATCATATGAAAAAGCGTATAAAAATCTAAAAGTAACCCCCTGTTATTATGCTACATATTCATCCTCTTACATATCCACGATGGATCTAAGCGTATTTGATCTTAATTCAGGTGTGGTAAAATGAGGGTCCTCCCATGTTTTGGACTGAGTTTCACATATAATCTCTTTTATCTTGATGGGATGTGTCACTTTGGGAAAAGCAGCATAGAATTTGCTTCGTCGACTGGTGCTACGGAAAGGATGCAATCAAGTTGTGATGAGTTTATCCATATAGAGATAAATATTTAACAATAACAAAGAATGGGTTGCATAATTACATATAATATCAGAGGATGAGAAGGCCACATAAACAAGGTCCTTTAGCCCTTTATTTTTGCCTGGAAAAGAAAATTAGGACTTGTTTCTCATATCTATTGCAGATATCTGCTGAAATATAATATTGGCATTTCATTCAAAAGTTCACACAACTTCAAATGAAATATTGAACAACAAATTGAGTTAAACAGGATACTAAATATTTTCTATTGCTAGAGATGCTATTTTTAGAACCATGGACTACCTTCATCTTTAAAGAAACAACTTAAATTCTTGTTGTCATAAAATTACAAGCCATTTGTAAAGAATGCAAGAATATATATAATATTATACTCTAGAAAATGCTACACTTCAAAAGTCTCACCTACAAATTCGAGTATCCCAAACTAGAAGCAGAGCCAAATTGACTTGGAATTATGGGATGGTTTTGAAATGTTCATAGTAAAGTGGGTTCCTCTGCCAAGCCACCACCACCAGAACTGTAAGCCCTTAAAACAATAGCAATAAAGTACGGATTTTGAAGGCACTTTATTCAGTTGCAATATTTTTGTGCAACGTTTGTTTCAACACTAGGGACCTTGAAAATCAAACATGCTTTTACTTTGAATCTTTGCCCTGTCATCCCGGATCCATTGCTAATAAATAATGAAAACTATTGCGAAAAGGATGGGAAACTATCGTTCCAGCTTGGCTTGCAAGAATTTTATCATTTTATTAGTGTTAAACACAAACATGATCTCATTTACATCGGTTTGCTTCAAGATTGGGACTTGATTCATAAGGTTGCCTAGGAAGAAGCAATTGAAGATTGGGAGTTGACTCACCAAATACTAATCTATTCTCCCTCCAATAAAAGATGGCAGCATATTCTTGTTCCATGCAGGAAGCCTGGTTGCTACTTCCTTATAGAAACAAAGAGTAGTTTTTAGTTTCTTTCTAATACAATACACATCTAGGTGCATCTTTCTTGCCCCTTGATTATTATTTCACTTATTAGTCTCATGGAATCAAATAATCTATGTAAATAGGTTCTTCTATTGTGTCTTTACTTCAGTCTTCTCTCTCCCCCATTTTTTTTTTTTTTAAAGTTCACTATGGTCGTTATGGTCATCTCTCTTAGTTGCTTTCTCAATGTCCAAAGTTGAGTTGTTAAGTCCATGACCATTTTTTCCTTAAACACGAAAACTTAACTCCTAAGAGCCATCATGACCGCCTCTTTTCTATTCTATTCTATTCTATTTTAAAATTGCAAAGTCCCTTAAAGTCCTTTATATGACAAATGTTGGTTGGTTATTTTGGTTTGGTTATGTTATGGGAGATCTTATTTGGAAAGAAAACAAAAATGCAAAAAAGAAGTGACAACATCCATAACGCAACCAAAGCAAAATATAGCTAAATTTTTTTCTTTTTTCAGGAAACCAATATCCAACACTAGAAAATCAACGAGGATTGATGCGAAGGGGGTGTAGATCTCCTGGCCGGGTTCATCCTTCCGTCTGAGCTAATGATTTGCTAAGGGGAGTTCGAAAACCGCCATCATAGATTCAATGGGCTCATTGGGCTCATTATGCAGCAACCATAGCCTGTCGATCCCTTAACAATCTCAGGATTCAACCCATGCCCTTTTTGCCCCTTCTACAAGAATTAATGATACAATAATCTAGTTTGAAAGAAGGATTCCAGGCCCTTTTCAATCTATAAACTGAAATATGTTGAGCTTGATTCTTGCTCGTAGTTCCTCTGCCTCTGATTATTTTTGCAAAAACTTGAAGTCTGAGGGTCCAATATATATAGAGGCTATAGGAGAGCATGCATTACAATCTGGTGAATGTGCTTGTCTGTTCTGGAGCTCTCGTTGTTGGACTCATATTGTTTATCTAGCTGATTTTGTGAATTACAAACCTAGAAAAGGATGATCACAGCCTTAGCTTTGAAGCATTTTAAGATGCAAAAGAACTTTGTAGAGCGAACTTAAGGCTTGAGAGCTCATCCTAGCACAAAAAAGAAGGCAAAAACGCAAGCTGAAACCAAAAAAAAATAAAAAAAAAAATTGAACCTTACCATTATTGTGCAAACTGTCACAGCGAAATTTTGGGAAGAGAAATACCATGTTGGGTGCTTTCGAATTTGTTTCCTTTTTTTGAAGGACGACAAACTCTTATTCAATATTCCAGAAGGAGTACACACATAGATACAGAGACAGGAATAAAATCTCAGCATACAAAGATAATCCACTGAGTGCAGCCATCTGTCTATGCATAAGATAAGATACCCAAATATTCCTCAAAAATCAAACGTTTTTTCTCAGGAGCAAGCTGAGAACATAGGTATGCCTTCACCAATATATCTTGCGCCTCGTGAAGAAGTTGGTCGACACTAATTGATAAGCCTTTGAAGATACACATTCGCCTTCTTTTCCAAATAGACCACAACAACCAGCCTGAAGCTAAGTGGAAAGCCTGTTAGCTGCAAGCTGTTCCAAGTGGAAGGATAAATGGCGAGAAGCACCTGCTGGCTAGTCAAGACCACATGGAAGAGAGATAGTAACCATAACCAAACTATTGAACTTGGTCACATAAAAAGAAGCAATGCTCGAGACTCTCAACTTGCCGCTTACACAATGGGCAGAGTTCCTCAATGCAGGGATAAAACTTATGAACCAGCATATTAACCCGCAGACATCTGCGAAGGAGTTGCCACCATAAGGTAGAAACTTTGGGATGTAGCAATTTATTCCAGACCCAGGACCACATACGCTTCCACTGAGGAGGGGGAATGCGGAGCTGCCAACCAGCCCGAGGGAGGATAATATCAACATCTACCAGCTTTTGATATAACGAATGCACAAGACGTTGTGCATTAACAATTTGGGGGACCAGTCCAAATAGGCACAACAACTGATTGTGAAGGAGCGTCTGGCAGAATGTCAGCCCGTAGTTACTTTTGTTGTTGAGACTCAAGCACTGCTACAGCATAGGTGGAGCCACCAACATTCGAACTTCAGATTAATACAAGACACATTCTTCACCAACTTCAAATTTTCATTCAAAGGAGCTTCCAAGGATTACAATGAGTGAATTTCCCAGTGATTTAACACAGAGAAACTCATGAAATGTATGAATCAAAGATAATACATAACTTCAAAGGATGATATAAGACTTTATTGCATCAGATCTTCAGGAAATCTGACACAAGAAGGCAGTGCAGGGCAGAAAGAGGTCATTCCCATCAGTAAGATGCTGGATTTGATCACTCAAGGCACTGTGGTGCTCGAAGAATTCCTGAAGCCTGATTAGTCCCTTAAACCCGACAATTTTTGGTCGATTCTTGATGAAACAGATCGGATTTGGCCTCTTCTGCCTGTCAGAATCTTTCTTGACCTGTAAAGTAGTCGGTTGGAGTGTTGTAACCATGATTTCTTTTCAAATGGGCTTTTGCCACAGAGCTCTGTCCCATCGAGATAGTATAAACTTAGTCTGAAAAGCGTCCCAAGTCAACAAGTGTCCTGCCTCATACCAAGCACCAACTATGAGAATACCAGGAAGCCTCCAACGCCGCTGAGTCAATGGATGTACAGTAGCACACAGAGGCATGTGATTATCCAGAGGAATCCACTAACACAGAGAACCTACCTGTGGACACACGCCTGGATTAATCTTAAATAGCACACGAACTGTCTCCCAAGAATCAAGCAGTCCCTTCAAGAAGGGGAAAGCATTCGGGTATGGACGAAGCTAATAAAAGAGACACCATGGAAGAACTGCCCTAAGTGCCAGTTTCACACACTACAAGAGGATGTCTGCTAGACGTTAGGTAAATCGTCAGAAAGCCTTCACAAATCAGACAACTTCCCAGGCTGGCTGACTGACGTTTACCTGACGATTAGCCTGACTCATATTATCTGACGATTGTTCGTCAGACGATGCGTCAGGTGAATCGCCAGCCAAACGTCAGGTGAATCGTCAGAGTGCTCGTCAGGATAATAGTCAGGAAATATTAGTCAGAAGAATCGTCAGCATATTAGTCAGCATAATGGTCAGCCTATTAGTAAGCATATTAGGCAGGTCCATTAGTCAGCATATTAAGCAGGTCCATGGTCAGGTCATTAGTCAGGATATTGGTCAGCACATTAGTCAGGATAGTAGTCAGGTATGTGGACCAAGATATAGAAGTAATGTGTGATGTTTATTTACCAAACAGGGATTTGAACCTTGATATTCCAGCTTGGTATAAAACTAGAGCGTACAAATTATACAACAAAATTGATTGAAGAATCTTAACAACACAAGATTCTAGCATAAATACAACTTGCTTGTGATAAACAATAACAGCAAAAATCATAGTAGAATTCTGTCTTTATGCGTGAACTCATAGCCAACTTCAATAAGAATATGGTGGTTACTTTTATATCTCTGGCAATACCATCACGAAGCAACTTAGGTAGGCAGTCTTGCCTTTCTAGTCGAGAAATCTAGAAACACATTTATGACGGTTAATTGACATTCATGAAAGAAACTACACGGAACGACAATACCAAATAATGTTACAATTATTTCGAGATAATTGTACACACCCGAGTAAATGCTGTAATCTATGAAACCAAACTGGCTTTTCAACAAATAAGATTTTCTAAATATAATATGGCTTACGGGGGAACCTCCATTGCCTCAATCTCATTTAGCATCTTAAGGTCTGGCAAAGCCCTGGGGGAACCTCCATTGCCTCAATCTCATTTAGCATCTTAAGGTCTGGCAAAGCCCTGATTCGACACAAAAATAAGCAAAGAATGTGTTTCATGCTCAGGATGTTATTTCTTGCAGAAAACATAAGAAACATAAGTTCAACATCTATCCAAGCTGGCCTGGAATTATAACTTGCGATCTCGAGATAATTATTTCAGCCAAGGATACAATCATTCCAACCAAAATAATTTCATATATGCCTTCGCCTTATCATAAACTAAAGCAACACATAAGATCTTATGGAAACTTGGCTTCAACAATATAAAGGAATCCAAGCTACTCCCAGAGTATAGGAATATAATAAGACTTTACAACATCTAAGTCCAACCGTCTAGGAACAAAGCATGTAGTAAATCATAATGCATAACCAATTCAGCATAAAAACCATAGTATAAATCAGCATGTTTGCTATAATTCGTAGAAATTCTATGGCTTTAAAACCTATAACGGTTCATGCATCTTTAAAACCTATAACCGTTCATGGATCCTAGAAAGTATATCCGGTTTCATTTGGGATATAGACCTATGAGCCAAGTTTAAAGACCATTATCTTCTCATAATATGGTCATAAAACACAAACAATATTTGAGAGTGAAATGGGAAGTATTTAAGCACATTCTTGCAAATGTAAATTCCCAAACCTGATTTGGGGCACTTCTAGAAATTGCTTCCTGTTTGCATTTGGTGTAGTGTAGAATCTTCCCCAATGAAACTTGTTTCGTTCCCAGACATCAAGCTTGCATAAATAAGATTGTTTCAGAAAATCTTCAAGTGGTTAGGCTAATACAGTATCAAAACAGAGTTTGCTAAACATGCAAGAAAGCCAAAATATTTTCAAAACATTGTTTTGGCATAGTAAATACCTCTCAGATTTAGTTTTGTCCAGACAACTAATGTCATCTGGGATCATTTTTTCATGTGGCTATGCCGTCTATGTTTTTTCAAGTCAATTTAGTTCAAGAAAGCCGATCGCACCGTGCAAATCCGAACTCTCGCATCTTTGGCATCACAGCCGGTATATGGTAAAATGCTCCAGCTGCAATTACACATGCCGAAATGCTGTCTCAGTGCATTGTCGCCCGTTTGGACCATGAAAATAATGTGTATGCTGTTCCTGCCTTTGTATCCCGGCAGAAAACCCAGCGGGCAAATAATCCTATCAATTTGTCTGCTTAAATTGATTTCAAGTATAACAATTACCAGATAAATCGATTTCTAATCTAATATTTACCAGATAATATATGTAATATTGGCAGTTTGCAGGCAGAGTCGTTTCACCAGGTCGGATCATCTGCGACCAAATATGTTGTGACCAGATGTCGCTTAGTTCCCAACCGAATCAGACATCTGTATGGCGCCTGATCGGCACCAAACAAATCCGGCAGTAGCCGTCTGGAGCTAGCGGGCAACATGCCCTAAAAAGTTTTGCCCTACAGGCAATTTTTTGAAAGACATAAAATGCAATGTATTAAAATGATTTACAGAATTTACCACCATTCAGAATAGGTATGTGGTGATCTGCATGTGATCGGCCACCTCTATGTTGGATCACCATTCCGCTCCATCATTCTACAAATATTCCTGTACTGCTATCAATCTTACCAAGCAATCATCCATTGCACAGCTGGGAAATCCATTCCGATCGCTTTTCCCTGTAAACCTAAAGCGGCATCGTTGCCTTTCTGCTGGAACCCTAAGGTCGAAATGTCGAATATGCCTTCACAAAATTTAATAAGCACTATAGTTTGATTTCCTTGCAACTTAATTATTATGCATTCACCTAGTTTGAGTTCCTTGCTACTTACACTCTTCACATAGTTCAATAAGCACTATAATTTAATTTCCATTGCTACTTAATTATTATGCCATCACATAGTTTAATTTCCTTGCTACTTTCCACTTACTGTGCGCCCACTTTATTGGCTCCCGAAATTGGGTCAAACCGCCAAGCGGGTTCGCCCAAGCGAACCCCATGGATTCGCTCAAGCGAACCCGATCTGTTGACGTGGCGCTGAGGTGGCGCTACCCACCGGGTTCGCCCAAGCGAACCCGAACCAGGGTTAAGCTGGAGGCGGGTTAGATCGGCAGTCGCAGGTCGCATCAACAGGTCGCATCAGCAGCGGCCTCCGCCGGGTTCGCCTAAGCGAACCCAAAAGTGGGTGGGTGGCAGGTGCACGGCAGGGGCAGGGCGGCAGGCGCGCTGATGGGGCAGGGCAGCAGGCGCGGCAGGGGTTCGCCCAAGCGAACCCGGTGGGGTTCTGGCAAGCCGTACCTGCGCAATTACGATCCGCCCCTCGCCAGTTCGCACGGTTCGCTTAACCGTGGTTCGGGTTCGCTTAAGCGAACCCGGTGGGTAGTGCCACGGCAGCGCCACGTCGACATGGCGGGTTCGCCTGGGCAAATCCCTGGGTTCGCTTGGACGAATTTCCTGGGTTCGCTTGGGCGAACCCGGCTGGCTCCCGAACTCAATTTCGGGAGCCGATAGAAGCACCGCTTACTGTGTGTATGGCAACAAGGGCAACTATAGGCCCATTGTTCAACAAGTATTTTTTGAGACAAAAATTGCCACTTAAAAAATATATATAATATGGGATATACATCCCATATAAAATTGGTAGAGATCGCCATGTTAAAGGCTTAGTGCCCACCAAGATTAGCTCATGTGCCACCCCTTCATAAAATCATGAAGGGGATTCAGATGCATATTATACAATGCTGTGAGCAGCAAGTCACATTTGCTTTCAAAGGTTAGCCTTTCACATACCCTTGAATTATGCACTGTGAAGGAGTCACATGACCAATGGCTCGTATCAATGTAAGGCATCCTTATATGCACCATTTCCACTTTCCGAAGGGTGTCCCCAAGGGGTACAATAACTAGGCTAGTCACATGTTAGCAGAACATGAAAATTCCAAGTGAAAGTGCATATGGGGTATTTCCATGATAATTTGAAGGAGGAAGATTTCTATAACCCTAAATCTAAGGCGAATAATTTTATGATTAAAGCACCTTATCTTAGTACCTTATCTTTTTAGTTAGCTCATATGGTACTAATATAGAATGGTTTTAAAGAGTGCATAGGTTCAAAGTATCACAATAACATTGGTTTTATAAATAAGGAAGCAAAGATATTGTCACGCATTTATCTTATTACTAATTCCCTATAATTTTGTTTGAAGTGCAATGTCTAGTAGATTCAATAACCAAGAACTTACCCCTTGCTTATTTCTAATTCCCGGAACTTATCACGCAATTTTGTTTGAAGTGCAATGTCTAATAACTAGATTCAGTAACCAATAACTTACCGCGGAATTTTGTTTGAAGTGCACTTTGTTAGAGTGCCATGTCTAATCACTAGATTCAATAACCAAGATACTACCATTGCTTATTCCCGGAATTTGCGATAGATGTGATAATAGATCATCAATGCACTCCCTAATGCACTTTGAGTTATTTCAATTGGTAAAAATCGAGTCTATATGGCTATGTACTTACTAAGGACTTAGTGTAAAGGCCTCAAAAGGAAAAATGTGTATCTTCTGATGAATATGATGACTATTAATCTGACGTATCTTCTAATGAATATGCTGACTACTAATCTGACGCTAATAGTCAGAGTAATAGTCAGAAGAATAATCAAGTGTCCCCGTCAAGCTAATTGTCAGATTACTCGTCAGAAAAATAGTCCGAATAATCGTCAGATCTCTCGTCAAGCAGTTCGTCAGACCGGTTGTCAGAAAGTTTTGCATCAGGCTACTCGTCAGGATATGCATCAGATAGTATTCGTCAGGCTTTACGTCAGTCTAATCGTCATTACAATCGTCAATGTGTGCTTACAAACCCACCTTGGAGTGCCTGACGATTTTCCTGACGTCTGGCAAGCATTCTCTTGTAGTGCCAAAGGAATACACTGCCCAAGTGCTTCGAATTTGTAGCTCTTCAGTCTGTCCAACTCCTGTCACAATCGCATATCTGTTCTGTTCACTGAAGCAAAGGTCTGCCCCTTTGCTTTTCGATGCAATTTCTATTTCATAGATTAAACCCTAAAAAAGGATGCTGGATCTTTGTTGCAAATGAGAAAGGCATGCACCTTAGCCAGATCTTTGGGCATGCAACTTGGTCAGATCTTTGCTGCTGATATGCAAGAAAAAAGGGGCATTTGTAAAATAAAAAAGGTGTCCAGTGAGAGCTTCTCGATTTTTGGGTTGCCCCTAGGGGGGCAAACCCTTGTTTATGTGGGTTTGTGGCATATCCTAAGTATGTGCTAGAATATACTTAAAATATGCTGATGATTGCTCAAAACCCACTGTTACCTGTAAACTGGCGGTTTCGTGAGTTCTGGATGGCAGATGTTCGAACTGGATAACTGGTTGAAGGAAGAAGGAAGAAGGCATATCGGCCATGGCAGACTGCATAATGGCATTGTCGTTTATCGGCATCAAGCTTTCTCTCTACACCAGCGTCGAGCTTTGCCTTTGCCATTTCGGCACCATTCATAGTGCCACCCCAGACAACAGCATGGGAAGAGGGCAAAACACTCACAGTTATTATCATTTTGGGTTTCCATCAGAGACACTGAACATTTGGTTTGCCATGTGCAGAGGCCTGCTCTGGGACTTAGTATCTGGCCTTCTCATCAAGATTCTAGCATTGATCCATGGTTGCTTGCTTGTTCCTAAATCTATGGAACCAATCATCCAAAAATTTGTATTTTCAACACACCCAGGTGCTTTTGAGAAGGTTTTGGGCTTGGGCGTTGGAAATCTTAGGGCCTTGCCTTTGAAAAGAAGAAAGCCAGTTTGTATGGTTGCTGTGCCGATGAAGCCAATAGCTCCTTTGGAAAGGGATGATACTCCTCTTCCCAAACTAGATGATAGATTTGAGTTGTTTGACCCTTCTGCTGCACCTCCCTTTACTTCCACAGATGTGAGAGCAGCTATACCTAAGTATTGTTTTGAGAAGAATGCTTGGAAATCAATGAGCTATCTGGCCAGAGATGTGGCTATTGTTCTGGGTCTTGCAGCAGGTGCAGCATTTGCGAATAATTGGGCGCTCTAGCCTCTCTATTGGTTTGCTCAAGGGACAATGTTCTGGGCGCTGTTTGTTCATGGTCATGACTGGTAAACAAATTTGCATTTCTCTTATCCATGTAGATGAGCTAGATAAGCTAGTAAACTTGCTTCTTTACTATTCAAGTAACTATTTAGCATCTTAATGATTTGGCATTGTCAGAAGCTACAGATTCCTAACCTCCCTGTTCCTTTTCTTGCTAACAGCTGCCATGGAAGCTTCTCCAATAACAAAAAGCTCAATGATGTTGTAGGGCATATTACTCATTCGTCAATCCTGGTACCATTCCATGGATGGTAAGTATTAAACCTCTTCATTTTCTGCTCTTCATTTTCTGTTAATATCTATCGTTCACCTTACTGTTATTAAATACCATTTTCTTTCTTTAGGAGAATAAGTTATCGAACGCACCATCAAAACCATGGACATGTTGAAAATGATGAATCCTGGCATCCAGTAAGTTAGTAATTCAAATGTATAATTAAGTGGAGGAACATTGTCATTACTAAAAGCTTCATTCTTTTATCAGATGACCGAGTCTCTTTATAAGAATGCTGATCTTGCCACTAAACTTGGCAGATTCCAGCTGTCTTGGGCCTTGCTTGCATATCCTCTGTATCTGGTAAGTTCTGATGGCAGGTTCTGTCCAATAGTTTTCAGGGTCTTTTCTTTTGTTGTGTTCTTATATGCCTGTCATTACCAGTTTGCTAGGTCGCCAGGCAAAAAAGGTTCTCATTTTGACCCAGACAGCTCTTTGTTTGTACCGAAAGAGAGGGAAGAAGTGCTTACATCCACTGCTTGCTGGTCTGCGATGGCTGTATTTCTGGTGGGGTTAAGTGTCGCATTTGGTCCCATGTGGATCTTCAAGTTGTATGTGATGCCCTTATCTGGTAAGCGTTGTGCTTTGATTGGTGAACCGTGCTCGTCAAACAAAATTGCTTGCTCAATCACATATATATACAAGAAAATTAATACGTCCTACGGCGCATTGTTCCAGTTTTAGCATGTCCTTATATTCCCTTTAATTCTCCTGGATTCTCTTACATTCTAGAAATTTCTAGAACATTTTAGAACTTTCTGGAATATTTTGAAACTTTCAAAACATCCTAGAATATTATAGTCTACTAGAAAAAGTGCCCAGCATTGCTGGGCTTTTCGTTGGGATTAGATTCACAGATTAAGAACGTCAGGATTTTCGTTATAATTGAGAATGTCTAATTAGGTATATAAAGTTGTTCGATATAAATTGTTTTGAAATTATCCTTATAAATTGTTTTTCTCTTTCGAGCTTGTTAGTGATCAGAACTTTTGCACTTTGTCCAAAGTGACTTCAAGTCTTGGCGCGTAAAGGCTATCATGGAACGTCCTTAGTGCACATTGTTATTACCAATTGCAATCAGTAAATGCCGACATTTGTCGATGATTTTTTTGTACATGGCAGTTCGGTTTTGATTGCTATCACAAGGCCCCCAAAAATGAACTTGTATAAAAAATTACCACGAAAACCAGTATGTATGTGATTTTTTTATATAAGAATCCACAATGTAGAAAAAAGCCATGTGTTCTTCCTGGTTATGCAAAATCAATAGTGGTTCATATCATGTTTTTTGTACTAACTCGAAAGTTCACACTAGTTTCTACAAATCATCATTAGTTGGTGAGATTGTTTTTAAGTGTACATTGATTTAGCAAAATCATTGCTAGTTCATATCATGTTTAATTACATAAATTCTACAATCGTACTATAGTTTTTTAAAATCATCAATAGTTTAGCAGATGTGTTTTATGCATATATTGATTTTGCAGAAGCAATAGTGGTTAATATCATTTTTTTTGTACTAATTCAAAATTTTACACTAGTTTCTTTAAATCATCATTAGTTTGTAAGTTTGTTTTTAAGTGCACTTGATTTGACAAAATCATTGCTAGTTCATATCATGTTTAATTACATGAATTCTACAATCATACAATAGTTTTTGAAATCATCAATAGTTTACAAAATGTGTTTCATGCATCTATAAACTTTGCAAAACCATTGCTACTTTATTAAGGTACTCGATGAAGAGGAATTCTTGGCCGCTATGGACGCTTCCCTATCTGGTAAACAACATGAAGTTAGAATGTTCCGAAAACTAGCCAACAATAGCTAAAATTGAAGTCATTATCAACATGGAAGTCATGAAGCCCTTATGGGATTTTGGCCTTAAGGGGCTACACATTCTATGAGGCTAAAGTGACTTTTAGCTAGAGAATTTAACTTTGAATGTAAGTTACTTTTTGCCAAAGTTAGGCCATGGTTATCAATGCATAGGATCAAGAGGTGTTCTTGGGTTCTAACACTGATTTGTTCTGAGACAAATTTACCTTGAGCTATGCTGGAACATTGCAATGGTTGGGGACATTGATTTGGGAAAATTATAATAAAAAGGTGTTTTTTTTTTATTAGTCATAAAAAATGCTAGATGGGAATATAATATATCATGTATCAATAGAACCGTCTAGCCTAGGCCTAAAACAAGTGTTTTTGAAAAATAACTGTACAATTGTTAAGCTATCACAATATTACAAAGATACCCTTCCTCTCGGAAATATTTTTGAAATTTACCATTGCAAAAAAAGTGAGAATACCATTGCAAAAAAAAAAAGTGAGAAAAATCCTAAAAAGCATCAGTAGAATTACTGCTTTGGATTCGGCCTTGGGTTTTTAATGTTAAGAATTGTCATCCAGCATTTGTTTAAGATATATTTAATGATAACATTTGTTTAATAAAAATGTCTCAAAGGTATCTAAATGATGACATGGTGGTATGAAGTCGGTGCAGAAAAACAAATAAAAACCAGGTAACAACGATATTGCATATAGTGGAAGCAAGAATGGATCAGATTCGGGATTGTAGAAGCCCAAAGCTGAAATCATTAACGTGAATCAGGAACCAGAGCTTAAATCAAATCGTTTGCAGGAGGAACCAAAGACTGGTAGTGATCTGGGCCCGAAATTGTTGAAATGATCTTAAAATGAATCGATGGCAGAGGGCAGATAAATTGGAGGAGACCTTGAATGATCTGAAGGATCGCTGTATTGAGAAGATTTAAGTGAAGTTTCATGTGTTTTCACTTGCAGGAAGGATGTGTTGTGTTTGCTCTGTTTTTTTCTTCGATTATCAAGTTACAGGGTAATTGCTCTTGGGTTGCTCAGGTTTCTCTAACCTGAAAATAACACTAGAAGTGTAGCCTTTATAAGTTGCATGTGTTGTAGAGGTGTAGGACGCGACTACAGGTTGAGTACCAAAAGATTGCAGAGGGAGAAGTGTGTTGGAGGCTCAGTACTAGAATTTATCTAATTGGGTACCTTTAGATCATTGTGAGTGATTTTCTGTCTTTTTTGCAGTGAATATTCTCCCTTAAAGTCCTCTGTGTAAGCGATTCAACTTGATTTTGGAAGAAGCAATTACAGACGCATGGCTCAAAAGCAGTCAATTCTAGATCCAATTTATGTCATTTTATATGCAATGACATCCATCCACCTATCTCCGCAGTTAATTTCACGCTGAAAAAAATCACATTAAAGTATTACAGTTTTAAAGAGATTCATTGTCATAGAGCTCCTTGAAGCTCATTGACATGTTTCCCATGGAATGCTAAAAGAGGACACGTATCTGTAAACGTGACTAAAACCTTTGCAGCTCCCTCGTAGATCTACAACATAACAAACATCTACTTCGCTTCATGACTTTATAGCCTGTGAAGCCAAACATGCTGCTATTCCTAGAATAGAATAGAATAGAATAGTTTTTTTATCGTCCACTGAGACCAATCGGCCTATGGGACCCAGAAGGAGCGCAACAAACTTATTACTGTCCGGGTTAAAAAACCCCCGCCCCGAAGGGTTTTCGAGGGAAAAACCGAGAGATTATTTAGGAGGCGTGAAAACAAAGAAGAATAATATATCATGCCTTAGCACCCTGGATTACTTGTCAAAAATATCCTTCAATGACTTTGGGCTCCCTTTCAATTAAAAGTACTTGCCTATTCCCTTAGAGCACTTTCTATCTGTGAAAACACAATAAGAATCCTTCACCTACAATGAATTTTTCTTGTATGTTTGACCTAACCTTGTTCATTATAGAAATTAATCCATCTCGCTCTCCTAGGCATAGTTGCCCAGATATAATCCTTAAAGACAGACGAGTGCGAGAATGCCCAATGTATGATGAAGGTAGAGAATAAAGAAGCAACATCGAAGGCAAATTAACTTCTTTATTATCCCTTGAGTGGCATTATCAATAATACCTTTTGCAACCAAACAGTGCACATAGAGCTCTAATGATGCAATTGAAGAGGATCATTGGGTGGATTGGCTTTTGCTTCCATTGGAAGAATTTTCCAATCTAGGCACTACCCCATGGGGAAAGTCGTACCTCCACCATAGGAATACACATACAAGTCAAGGGTTCGAGCCTCTGAAGGCCATCACAGAAATAAGCTTTAACCCTTAACCAATAAGGCAAGGGAGCCTTATAAACAAGAGGTATTTGTTAAAAAAATGCTAGGGGATCTCCACCTTCGCATTGATACGCCTCTAGGATGAAACCTAGCTAGGACGCCATTAACAATTATTAAAAAAGGCCAATAGTTAAAAATAACAAGGGGGAATTCATACCTCCACTTTGTGTAATTATATAATAAATCTAACAAATAAAAAAACTAGCAACAATATAACAGTTGGGTCACTGGAATTTCTGGTGGTGTGTTTTCCTGCGCCTACATCATCTCTGCCAATTTCAAGGAATGGTATTTGAATCCTTCATTCTTCATCATCGCCTGCACATGTAAGAAGTCGAGCAAAATCGTTGATGATGCAGCCAAATCTTGCGCTTCCCAACTGTCACATTGTAAATTATGCAATTGGTCCTGGATTCCTGGTTTGCAGCTCCCGGCTAACGCCACTTTTTGCTGTGCAGTGCCACGGTGCCACTTTTTGCTGGCTGGCTTTATTCTTGCTTCTTAACCCAAGCCGATTGGCACATGGTCACTTTTCTGTTGCGTCAACTGTGGATAAGGCAATTTATATTTTTAGTCCATCTACACTGTATGCTTATTCAGGGTTCTACATGGTTGCTGCTGGTATACTCAGGCTCTCAGGGACATCGGAGGCATGCCTGAGCGAAGGTAAGCGGAGAGCATTGGACTCCAGTTGACATGTAAGTGGAGAGCATTAGATTATAGTTGGGGTTCGATTCCCCAAGCTCCCTTTAGTATTGTAATGTATGTTTGATGTGCTATATTCTTGCTGGCAGGGTTCGAAATTGGAGGGGTTCGACCCTGAAAAATCCGGCCATTCTAATTTTTTCTTTATAACCAAAAAATATTCCTGGCACTTTTTCAGACCATTTTCATAGATTTCCAGGAAATTGCATTGTAATTTCATGTATTTTTGGTAGCCTTTAATGGAAGCAAGCATTTTTAATGGTTAGGGCAAATTCTAATTTCGAACCTTGCTTGTTGGGAGAAGGCACTGGATTGGGGCTTGCTAAATCTCCCTTACAAATCGGGTCACAATGGGGTTGTTTGAACCCATATTGATCAATATGGATGCACAGGGAATATTCCCCCAGATGTGCCATGATCCAGTGGCCACAAAAATTCAAAATACAAGAATCGTGAAATAGGGTTTGGTAGGTGATCAGAACCCTAAAAAAAAAAGAAGAGATGGTTAGGGTTTGCATCAGAACTGGATCATCGTGAGCAAGCGGCGACCAAAAATACCTGTTCGATCTCTGGCAAAAACCCTCGGATGCGGCTATTTCTTCTGATCGAAGCCAGATGCGTGAATGGGAGCAAGTTTTCTCTATTTTCTGATATCTATCCTGAAAATAGATCTATGGTTTCTCTATTCTGGATCCATCCTATTTTCTAAGCAAGGCGATGGCAGATACGAGACTTTTGCTCTGTTTCATTTGATATTTATCCCCTTTAATAACTTATACAGCCTGATTATTTCATATGCAGCTCAACGAGTGAGAACCCGGATTCGATTGAAGGGGAGAAGCTTTAGCTATGGTGGCAAATCATCATTACAGGCTGCGGGTTTCAGATGAGCTTTCCATCCCTTTGCCAGTTGTCAAAGATTATAGCCTTCGATCATTTCTTTTCTAAAAAACTCTGACTGTTAAACGATGGAGCATGGTAACTTGGCACACCTTCCACAGATGGCGATTTCGCTGAGGTAAGCAGTCTGTGAAACAGGAATGCTTCTCCTCTTGTAATACCATTGACTATGCCATATTGTTTTTTCCTAGCCTTATCTAAGCACGAACTAAGCTGAGGCTTACAGGTGAGCCATATTATTTGCATCTTGACTCCAGAGGAAATCCAACACTGCATACCAAGCTGTAATGTGTGTCCACATTTTGAAGGTATGATCACTGCCTTTTTTTTTCTATGAACTGTAATGAGCTCTTTCTGTTAGTGTAAAAAGCCATTCCAGTGGACTCCATAGCCATTTAACCCCTGTGTCTGTATTGCAGAAAGTTGGAGACCACATTGCAGCCCATCACCGGCTTTATCATCATTTCTAAGTTCCAAACATTCATACATTGTAGATGAGGCACGTATAATTTGAGTCCCGATTTCTGTAAGTCTAATGTTGTTATGGCATCTTCAATCTACCCCTTTGAACGAAGGAGAATCAAACATATTCATGTTCATATAAACAAGTAATGTCTTTTACCTTTCTTATTTTGCTTCATGTATGGATGTTTACAATATTTGATGCTTGTTTCAGGCTGGCAGTGGACATTGCATTGCATGGCAATCATTCAAAGCTCATATATATGACATATTAGGGACTCTAGGCAAGGCAGTTATGCGTCTCGCAAGACCATTGTGTATTGGATTGCTTTTATAGGCCACTGCATTTTGATATGAGCAAATACCGTCCTCAGAAAGCAAAAGTCCAGGTCAATACTTTTACTACATTGTCTTAGTTTCAATACTTTTACTACATTGTCTTAGTTTGCATTTGCAATGCAACCAACTTTTACTAACATGGTGTAAACTTGGCTGGTGAGCTTGGCTGCTAAAGCTATCTTTGCTCTGTTTGTCTTGGTACTTTTAATGGTAACCCAAGGGCCTATTGGATTCCTTAAATGGTGGTGGTTCATTGGCTTTGTTTTCACTTTTGGATGAGCATGTACAAACTGAATGGACTTGATTGGGTTCAATTCCCAAAAGGCTTTTCTAAAACTACAATAGAAAAAACATGCTTGTACGAAACACACCTGGTTGCACTACAAACATGTGAACAATTGAAAAAATACTATCCAAGAAAAGCTTGCATATTAAAACACTGTGTTCATTGTTTTGGATGAAGACCACCACACCTCAAAAAAACCATGCCTTAAATACATAAAAACCACAGCGAAAAATCATACATAAAAATTACGTGTTTTTGTTTAAAAATCACGCATGAAAAGCACAAGTTTGTGTGTGAAAACTACACATATTTATCATGTTGTATATTGTTGGTGATTTCACTGTAAAACATCATGATAATTATTCGCTTAAAATTACTATGTCAATATATTGAAGAAGTTAGATGTGATAAAATACTAATCTAATAAACTTGACATACTAATTAATAGTACATAACAGATAGTTTAAGTTGCTACAGAGACCAATTAAAATTGTCATGTTTCAATACCATGTCATAAAATAATGTTGTCTTTATCACTTAAAAAAATATGTTGATGATATCATATAGTTTAAGTTGTTACAGAGACCAATTAAAATTGCCATGTTTCAATACCATGTCATAAAGCAATGTTATCTTATCACCTTAGAAAAATATGTTGACGAACCATATTAAATAATTAAACATGGTTTGTAAACTTTTGAACCCACTAACATGTACTGATTTATGAATTTGGTTTTCACCAACAAACCATTAAAAAAAAATCATAAGGGTTCAATTTTTTTTTTTTTTTTTTTTTTTGAAGAACTGTGTCAGCAATATATTAAAAGAATGGTAATGTTACAAAGCAAGTGAGGAGGAAGGAGAACTGCCCCAAAGAGACAGTGATACCTCGACACTCCACAACAACTGCAACTCTACTGATGTACAAACTGACCATCACCATCTACCACACCCAAGAAGTCCCGCCAAATGGAAAACTTCCGCTCTACTAATCCCGGGAACACCAAAAAGCTTTGAAATAGCTTGTACCGAAGTCGAGGAATCGGAGAGGCCGCAGTCTCGCTGAATCCCCCGAAAGATCCACAACCGCCGCCTCCAAATCAACCACACCAACCAAGCCACGCACGGATGCAAGGCTTGCTTTGCGCCGTCTGGCGCCAAACACCGTGATACACATGAAGCGGCAATTGTTGGCTATTCAATCTCACCTGAAACAGAGCCCCGACCCAATCCCAGCAACCCGCAAATGAGGGCATAAAACCGCATAAATGCTCCACAGCCTCACGATGAAGGCCACAACAAGGGCAAAGAGGGCTCACACCCGCCTAAACCCGACTCACAAGGACATTCACCACCCAGCAATGCACCACCGCCACATAAGCACCCGAACCTTCGGTGGGGAAGTGAGCTCCATGTCCACGCCCAAACCGAAAGCCATCGAGAACCCGGAAGCCTGCAGAGACCACTTGCCCGAAGGGGGCGAGGTCATGAATAGCCAACACCCGGTAACAAGACCGCACAAAACAAGAAGATACAACATCCGGATGAACCTTCCAAACCTGCACCACCACATCACCCCGAGGGACTATAGGTATATGTAGCGAATACTCCCCGCCACTTGTTCCCGTGATAGCCCGGGTCACCGTCCTTCAGCGAAAAGCGAGCTCGAAAGAACTCCCACAAGGCTAGCTGACCATCCCAATACCAATCCTCCAAGGTGAGCACACGGCCAGCTTCGCCTCCACGGGCTCACGTCCCGAGCATGCACAATGGCGACCAAGGGCAAGTAATGCAGGAGGTAGAGGAACCCACAAGAAAGGAGAAGAGTGGTGATAAACCGAGGCATAATCTAGCTGGAAGAGCACACACACGTGATCCCAAGCCCGCAACACCCCCGCGGAGAAAAGGGGACGATGTGGGAAAGGCCGAGACCATACAACAAAGCCCGGGGCAACTCTACATGCACGCGACTTTCCAAATGCCACACAATGGCGAAGAGATTGCCACAATAGTGCCGCACCAGGAGAAGATGCTCCATCTGCCGGAATGCTCGAAATAAACTTAGAGACCAACACCTTACTATGCAAAGCCAAATCCGGAATGGCCAAGCCCCCATCCTCCCGGGGCGGGAGACACTTCCACCAAGCCACTTTAACAACCGCCCCTTCATCATCCCCCCCCACACAAAATTTCAACAATCTTATCCAAAGCCGTATCTTACCCTCGAGGAGCTAACATCGCAGATCTTTATACACATGAGTGCTACAAAGTCTTGACTTGGCAATAGTGATCCTACCGCCATGGACAACTTGCTACCCTTCCACCAATTGAGGTGTTTTACCCCCACGCAAAATCTCATCCCACACCCTCCCCATGGAAACATCCCTCCAAAGGGAATTCCCTAACACTTAGTACACACATTACCCGGAAGCACCTTCCAAGGGAATAGAGCCAAACAAGGGGAGGCGGAGTCAATCGGGCCCATAATGCGGAGCATTTACCCCAATTCGGAGAATGCCCGAGGCCAAGGAGAAAGTATCCAAAAAACCTTCACATTCTCAAATTCCTCTCTTACGCCACCAAGAAGAGAAAAGTGTCATCGGGCGAATCGTTAATAATCTGGCGACTACCATCCTGGCGTCCGAAGCCCATCCACCACCCCCTCCTCCACTGCAGCCAAAAACAACTGAGACAGTGCCTCCGCCACAATCGTAAACAAAAATGGTGCCAAAGGGCACCCCGACGCACCCTCTCGCCTAAGGAGAAAAAGGCGGATGGTTCACCCCGGCACACCATCAGAGTCTGCGACCTATCTATGCGGCTTCATGATCGTCTCTCAAAAGCGTGGACCACGGCCCAACGCTAACATCATGGTAGACAAGAACTCCCAACGGACACTATCATAAGCTTTGGCAAAGTCAAGCTTAAGATAGGCAATGCCTTGACCTGTTCTCCTGGCCCAATAAAGGCCCTCATAAGCTGCGGCAACATTAGTCAAAATGTTCCTCCCAGGGACAAACCCAGACTGCACCTTACTAATGGAAGAAGTCAACACCGGCTTCAACTTCTCGGCCAAGAGCTTTCGCAATAATCTTGTACCTGAGGGACAACAAGGATATAGGCCTCCAATCATTAATAGTAGAAGGCTGCTTAACCTTAGGAATCAAGGAAATGCATGCGGTATTCAAGATCCTATCCATGTGAGAAGACTGCAGCAACTCAAGATACACCTGGTACACAGACTCACCAGCCCACTCCCAATAAGTCTGAAAGAACTCCACAGGGATGCCATCCAGCCCAGGACATTTATCCTTGGCCATGCACATACATGCCTCTGCTAAATCCTCTCTGGAGAGCTCCTGCTCCAAGCTCTCACGTTGGTGAGGCAAAATAGATGGCTTAACAGCCCCCAAAACAAGCTCCTGCATCTCCTGCTCATAGGGAAGAGTGCTCATAGTAAACAACGGAACGTCATCTTTGGTGGAAGGTATGCCTCTTAATGGAGTAAATTTTAATCAAGTACGATGCATTATGTGTTTGCCTTTGTTCTGTGCCATTGAGATGTTTTGAAATTCTTTCTGCAGGAAAAGGAGGCAACAGACATTGAAAAACATAAGCTGATGATGAGGTACTATCAGAAGTTGGAAATAATAGATCTGCTAATTGATACATGGCTAGGGATGCCATATAGACATTGACATGAATGTAGGGGATGTCTTGCATCAGAGGGCTTTTGCTACAAAATAGATAAAGCGTATTCCACATGTGATAGCAAATGCCTTAGTATTCTTAGTGATGAGTAGATTGGTAAAAGAAAAAATGAGACCAACATTTCTTGTTGGCAAGTACTCCAATTTATCTGATTCCCAGCTAGAGGAAATGGTTAGACTTGAGCTTGGCGAGTGGTTTGGTGGATCATTTGCGTCTTCACTTGAAATGCTTCGAATTTACATAATTCCTTATGCACAGCCCGATCAGAGGCCACCCACCATTTTGAAAAAAGAAGTCAGATTGTAGCATGGGTTGTATGTATGCGGGGATCACCAATATGCTTCCACCTTTGATGGTGCCCTTGCATCCGGTGGTCAAGTAGCTGAAGCATTCCTTTCTTGTTTCATTCTGCACCATTTGTATTTAAAGGAAATTCTTTTTTGCTTGTTAGAACGGCATTAGAATCATTAGTAACTATTGTCATAGAACGTCAGTCTTCAGGCAAGGACTCAAGAACAAATTTATATAAACCCTGGATGAACAACTGACAGACATGGAGAAAACCAATAGACAACTTTTTTCTCTCAATTTCCAGAAAAGAAAAGGACACAAAGTAAGGAAAACTACGTTCTTAATTCATCTAATCTTTAAGACTTGTATGAGTCATGCTATTTCATAAAACAAGACACAGGAGACATAGAGACAACTGAATTACAAAAGAAATATATGAATTTATCTTTTACATTTACAGGGGAGCTTGTCACCTCCATCAAATAACATCAAACTCCAACCTCCTTTTTCTTCCTAGCTCATTAACCCAATGGTTGTTCTTCACGTTGGTCATTCTTGAAATGCTTAATTCACAATAGTTGCAATCTTAAGCCCAACAAGCTGTCTTCAGACCTTGGGTTCCCTGAAAACGTCTTTCTAGCCAGATGTTCATTATTACACACCAGCTTGTATGGTTTATGAGGTTACACCTTCTCAGCAGAATTCTGCTCAGCACAACAAATTTTCTATTGATACATGTTATCGTGGGCTTCATAAAAGTCCTAAAAAGTAAGTAATATACAGTATAGCCCTTGATAAACGTGATCCTCGAATTATCTCCTCTAGACTCATCCACTTTCCAAATGTTTTTGTCGGTAAAATGGATGGCAAGTCAGACACTCAACTCTTTCACTAATCCAAGTCGATAATGATATAAAAACCTGCATGCATCCGAATACGATAATCCAACTTCATTTAAGCAAGCTTTTATCGCCTTTCCCTTCCTCTTCTCGGAGGTTTAGAAAGCACAAACAAAATTTGAGACTCCGCTTCCACCTACTTGTACTTTTGACTCAAGCTCATTTGGTTTATCATCGGCTTTCGTTTCCCAAAGTTTTCCCTTGATGCTAACTCCATTCTTGTAGTTTCAATAGGACCCGGACATATTGAACCACGACACCACGATGACCATTTTGAGGTTACACTTGATATGCCAACATTAAAAAAAAAAAAAAATAAACAGATGATACCTCATCTTTGCTGCTTCGCTTCTTTGGGTGATTTGTCTCGCCGCCGTTCTTTCCTCGCATAATTCTCTGCCTATTTTCGTAGTAGTCAAAATCATCCAAAATTGATGTTTTGAAAGCGTAGTTTTTAAATATACCCAAAGATTTCGCACCTTGTTCACATTTGACCTCGTATATTAGCATAACCTTAGTACATTGGAGCTTTCTTGCATATACTAATGGGGCAGATTACCTCCTAGCGTTATCTCTACTATTTGTAACAGGGCTTATGGTCATTGTTTTCAATTATGATGTGATGGAACGGGTGTTTGGAACATCTTTTATGATGTGCCATTATACTGGAAAAGCAACCGATCCATTTGTCCTGGCTTTACCAAAATTCCATGTTCTTATTAAAATCTACTTTCCCTGTCATCTCTCTACTCCACAAAACTGCCCACTTGCATTTACTGTTGAAAGTTATAACTATGTCAACCTATGCAAGAATGCAAAAACAGTTTGAAAAGATAAGGATTCCATTTGTCTTACCGGAGTAAAGAAGAAAAAATTGGACAGAACCTTCTTTGTTTGAAATTTTAGATTGAGCTTCCCGATAAGCCGTGATCTAGCCTTTTATTGCCATTAGGTGTACTTGCCCACACATTGTATTTTATGCTTTTGTGCACATCATCTTCAATCGTATGATTTAATGATGAAAAACTTAGCTTCAAAGATACTTTGTAACAAAGTCTGATCTGTTATACTCATCTCCAGCCTTAAGTATGTTATTTCCCCTTGATGTTTCTCCTGAAGTTTTATCATAACCAGCAGACAAGTTAGACCAAGTAATAACTTCCTTGATATATAGAAAACCATGAAACCTTGGGTTCCCCAGCAACATAAATGTGACAGACAGCTAAATAGCCATATAGTGGTCCTATGATTAATATCATTTGCAGATGGTTCATCTATAAGCTTTGCAGATAAGATAAACAAAATGACCAGACTGACCTGGCATTTTGACAGTAAACTTTCAGGTGATGGCATGGCAATTCTTACTCTACTATTGCCCATAAATAACACAGGAATAAAAGAGGAGACAAATGCATCATACCTCTCTGGGAACTTGCCATTGATCATGGGCACAGTGACCAAATAATGTTTAGCATCCATATTTGTTGTTTGTCATGAACCTACTCGTCACATTGTTTGCAGAACCTCCTTAGACTTTTGAATACTAACACAAGCATAACAAGCAAACACCAAGGATGAGAAATTAGAGCTCGAAGCTTACAATGCACATTCCCGGTAGCAATGCCAAAAGGACTTTAGCTCACATGCATATGTTATGGAAAAATGTCCGTCAACATGTCTTTATGTGGACGGTGTGAACCTTGTGTAAGAGAGCAACTGACCTGAATATAGGCGATGTGCACCATGTATAAGACAACAACTTAATATCAGATCTGCTTGTTGTTTATGAGCATCTTCATATAGACGAAATACCAATTCTTGAAGCCATAAATCGATTCTGCAATATGATGTCTTCTGAATGAAGTTGCAACAGCGGCAGCATGGGATTGGCAAACCCATCGAGCATATGCATCAAGAGATTAAATCCGAAGAGCCTGGAGGAGCCTGGAGGCGGGTTGGATGAGAAAAGAGAGAGCGTTACCGGAGCGACTATGGCAGAATAAGCTGCCTCTAGGCAATCGTCTGCATATAGAGATCCAGAACAACAATAAGAAGCGCGGGTTGTGGAAAAGAAACCGGTAAATCGAAGGGATAAAATTGAAGTAAAAAAATTAAGGGCCAAGATTGCGCACAAACTATCATAAAACGCCATTATTATTATATATAGAAGATAGATTTTATCTTAATTAGAACATTACCCTTAAGTATATTTGAAACATAAATTATTCATAGAATTAATGATTGGTCTAGTGGTTAGAGTGGGGGGTTTGGGGGGTTGAGGACCAGGGTTCGAATCCCCCCAATAACATAAAAAACTTTAAAAGCCTTTCCTTAATGAATGAGCATTCAATATGAGCCTTAGGATCTTAGACTTGATCAACGATCAAGATCTCACCATATAAAAGCAATATGCGCCACCCTAGGATGTGTCCCCAAGCCACGTGAGCCGTCGGATCTCGGACCGACGGTTAGGATCAGATCAATCTGGACCGTAGGAGGGCCGTACGATACGTCCCAAACCCACGTGAGCCGTCGGATCTTTAATGGACGGTCGGATAAGCGCGAAACATAAGAACATATATAGATCAGATATATATCCTTATATATATATATACAATTATATGGAGGTCTACCAACATGGTGTAGAGATTGATCTCGGCCGTCCATCTCTGGGATGGACGGCCCAGACGGTGCCACCTCGTTAATCTGGCCCTCGAAATTGGGGCATTTTATCTAGACCGTCGATTAAAATTATTTGGGGCTTTTCATATGGGCCTTCGGATTAAAAGGGAAGGTCAAATCTTGGCCGTCAATTTTGGATAGGAAGTTGCAAGGAAGGTGATAGAATTGGGGCTTTTAATCCAAATCATTGGAATTGGGGCTTCTAATCTCTTCCCTTGATTTAAAAGTCAAGGAAATTTAATGGGCAAAGAAATTTAATGTCCACCTTCGTGAGGTGGCAATGCACATTAATTAAAAATCATCAAGGATATTTTCCACTTTTCTCTGTTCTCGGTCCACTTTTCTCTGTTCTCGGTTCCGGCTGGCTTGTGGTCGGGCTATGGCGGAGACCAGGATATCCCTGTAGGCCTATAACCCAGGTAATTGATTTGAAGCTCGACTTTAGAGTTTAGTTTCAACATTTCATTCCATTAGAATCTAGGCCTAATTAACGCAAATACTTTCGGTGCATTTCTAATCGATTGCCCTGTGTGTTTACCGTGGAAAATTTACTCCGGATTCATGGGCGGGTCATTTCTTCAAGCATAGGGTTAACTTGGAACAATTTAAGGGCACAATGGATCAAACTTGATTTTTTGTAAAGGTCGAGAGGATCCGGCTCAGCTTTTGTGTTGCAGACTTTCATTTGGAGTTGGATTTCATATTTAGCAGCAGAGGAAGTAAACTATTAAGGCTCTTGCTTTTGCATTGCTTGATTTAACTACTGTTTATGAGAAACACATGACTAATTATCCTCTGTTTTCATTGCAGCATTTAGATCAAAGCATCAGAGCATGCAACATTTTTCTGAAATGTAGATTCGGTGTTTGTCTGGTGCCCGAGATTCGAACTCAATAGCACAAAACAGGATATTTTCTCGCTTCCATTCTTTATATCAACTATTTGGACTGGCTTCTTTTTTGGATGCCGTTGTGTTGTTCTCAAATCATGCCTTGAGTATGTAGTTTATCCTATGCGGCATATCATTTCTTCAACGGGCGGATCCGACATAAGCGGCTTTGTCCAACCGGTTGGGGCCATTTACATGCTCGTTCTTTATTACTTGGGGCGATTCTTTGTTCTTCACCACGATGTCCGGTAGAAGGAGCGGGCAGTCAGCTCCACTTTTTTCCTCCGTGGGCTTGCAAGCAATGTGGATTGGGGCCGATTTGGTCTAAAAAGTAGCCCCTTATTATATTTTCGTCCGACCACGAAACGGGCGAAAGCTACGACAAAAGGGGAACGCCATTGCCATGGCTCCTTTCATCCGTTCTAGTTTTCTCTTATTGTATTTCCTTTGGAGACAGAAACGAGAGATATGGCAAAGAAGGCCAACGACATGGCCGTGGCTTCTTTCATACTGCTACGGTTTTCTCTTATTTGTCTGCCTCTTGGAAAAAGCCTCATTTGTGAAAATCTATAACGAAATGGTTAGCTGAGATTGAAACTCGTGTTATGATGCTCTGCTTAAAGAGCTGCGATTGGTCTCCATTATGATGCAAATATATTCGTGTCTTTGAGTGCCGGGAAAAGATAGATTTCGACTTGTTGCTTTCGGACCGACCAGACCTGGATTCGGCGTGGCTCTTATGCCAAAATTGTTTATCAAAGAAGCAAGGAATTCATTACGTGCAAAGAAGCCGGAAAATTTGAAAAGACTCATGGATTGTTGGAGTGTAACTAGTCAGGTTTTTTCAGTATCCCGTTTTAGTGTTAATGTTTCTAAGCTTGGCGGATATGGCGTGTATAGCAAACAAAAAGCTAGTTGCATCTTTTTCTCATAAATTTGAAGATTTACGATTTGCGGGTCATTCTTAGAGCCGGAGGTGAGATCTTGAAGCAAACCTTTAAGTTTCCTATCTCTTTTTTTGTTACGATCTGAAAGACGGCCCATTGACATCCCTTTGACTATTTAAATGGTTTTTGCAAACCGCAGCCAATAGATGTTGTTGTCTAGGCCCTTCACCGGGATGGGTCGTATAGAATATCTTGCCATATTTTAGCCGGATGCGGCTTATCAACTTTCTTTAACACGGATCCACGACATTTCTTTGAGGTTTGTATCGTTATCTGCAAGTTAAATGCCTCCATTTTTTGCTATGAACTTTTGGTTGCATTTGGACAGTGGATGCTCGTTTTTGGCGGGCCCAAATGGCCCGCGTTGCAATGAAAAATATAACCGGTTTGTCAAAAGCGGAGGTATTTGGCTTCCTAAACTCTATCTAGATGAGATGAATGAATAGAGATGTCATTGATCTGATTAGTGGCGAATAAGAATACAGACCTAGGATTTTAAAACAAATTGTAATTCTAAATATCCTAATATTGAGGTGCCCGAATTTGTACTTCAAATTACATCTAGAAAATAGACAAAACATACTTGGTTGTCATATAGTGCTTTGGTTGGTAGTGAACACCAACGTAAGAGATATACATTGTTTTGTACCACGTCCGAAATGATGTTTTCAAAGATATAATGGATCAGCAAAATAAGTGCGAAAAAGGGTTAACTTTCGATTCTTTGCCATTAACGGTGGCATTTTGCAAGGCGATAAGGTTTTGCCAAAGAACGATATTGTCAATGTTACGGGAGCTCGTTTGATGATGTGCTACCGGATGATCCTGATTTCCCTTACATACAAGGTCGGTTTACGGTATTTTGTAAAGCTCTGTTTGTGGCGTGGAAAATAGATTGAAACAGGTTCTCATGCGAAACTGTTCAAACTAGATATTTGTAAATGAAATCACGAGAGACTTTGTCAAGGGCATAAACAACAGCGACAACTTTGCATTCCCGCACTTATTTAGATCGAGATCCGCAACATATTGCCCCTCCAATATTTGTTCTATAGGTATTACACTATGGTAGTTCAAATTTTTTTCATGAAATTGACCTTTGCGGTTTTCGATCTCCATCACAAGCAAGAATTGATTTTGTAAGATGGTTAATCATTATCTTGTCATATTGAATGCAGGCCTCGGCGGGGGCTCATATCAAGTAAACTTTCGCGTATTTTCGACATCGACATAGATCTGTTTTTTTCTCTCCGCGATGGGTGAGATTTGGTCCTTAGGAAATTGGAAACCTAACCTTATGTTTTATTCTAGCCCGTTATCTAGACAAGACCTTATCGGTTGGAAATTAGCACTTGAACACCGCAGATCTAACTTCAATTGATTCGAAAGTAATTGAGTTTACGTTTCTCGATTATTTATTCCCGTGAATTGATACTAACTAATTAGTGCATTTTATAGACCCTTCAATCGCTATCTGGATTCATTGACATTGAACAAATTCACGGTGATGCATGACCCTCAATTCTTTGCCGATCTTTCTTCTAGGGAGCATAGCATTATTGCAACGGCATTTGGTAATGCGGTTTAAGAAACCGAAAGTGTTTGTTGTTGATCGAAAGCTAACGAGTTTGTGGTACATACATCGATTAGGTTATACTAGAAGGTTTCAGAAATAAATAAACACGTGATTTAATGCACAAGCGGCGATTCTTATATTGTAAGTGGCAAGGCAAAGAGCATCAAAGGTGATTCAATGTGCAATTAAAATGTTCCACAATTTGATCTCGCCAAGCTGTTTGTTAAACAGAGTTATATCCATTGTATATTAATTTAAAGTTTGAAGCTTGGATGTAGCTCATGCTTAAGTTAGACTTATTAGTGGTCAGGTTGTTTAGCATTAGCATCGAATGATACTTCACAAGCTACATTATTCAAATAGTTGGTTCGCTTGGGTCATGCTTTAATTTCGACTTGGGATACATTATATTTTCTAGGAACGAAGAAGAAGAAACCTAGCCGTCCATTAAATGCGGTAAATATGCTTTCCCCATATGTTTATTAGTCTGAATTTAGCTATATTCTAAAAAAGCGTTGGCGGATGGTGCGAGGTTAGACTTTGGGAAATTTAGAAAGGTACCCCTGAACCACTTTATGCTTTTATATAAGCATTCACATTCCGCAGTAATGATTTGAAGGATTTGATTTTGTCTCGGGGTGACGGGTTTTGTTATGTTTGTGGTTCTCGGACCGTCTTGCAAGGGATTGCTTTCGGTAGTATATTGTCAACAATGCGGAATGTTTCTGCGGTACTAATTACAGCTGCTGAGAATCTTTTATTAAGACATGCAGAGAAGAGATTATTAATTGACCTGTATTTACAAGTTGTCCATCCAAACTTGTTGCATAACCGTCCAATCAAACTTGTTACATGGCTGCTAATCAAAGTCCCATTATTTGTTCTTTATGGATCATAGTAGGAAATCTTTAACACTTTCTTTGTGTATCTTCAATGAAACATCGGCGATAATGGGAGCTTGAATATCTCATGTATCATTTATTCTTTGCTGGTTCTTGATGGGAAGGCTAGGTTACGCCTTTGCACATATCTTTTGGTAAAAGTTCGTGGTTACGCTTCATTTGTAATATCATGTTTCCACAAAGAGACACACATATCCTTATCCTTATTTTCAGCACTAAGCTTGTTTATCCAAATTTGGGCTGAAGTAGGGAAAAAAGCGGTTTAGAATGGTTTTAGTTTTGTTCTCGACATAGAACTTGGGCAAGCTATCTTTGGAATTTGTGTTAGTTCGGTATTTAAGTTGGCGAACAATGAGAATCTGGTTGTGTGTTTCATGTTTGGACTGATATTGCGGGTGTATCAATGAATCCAATGCCGTCATATGCTCATATGCTCCTGAGATGTTTTGGCAAGGTCCATCGATGGCTCAACAGATGACTCCATACCCCCTTGGATATGGTGATGGAATGTATGGAAGATACGATACTCGAGTACCATATGGTGATGGAATGTATGGAAGATACGATACTCCAGTACCATATGGTATTTCACCATTGATGCCTCCTTTCTTTGTTGGAGCATCCATGCACGACTAATGTATCACATTGGAGATTCTCCCTCCGGTTTTTACGGGGTGAAGTTCATTTTGTAGTCATATAACTTGTGACTTCTTGTGAGACTCAGTGGTCTTATGCCAGCATCTAGGCCTGCAATGAGAGACCTCTTAGTCGGGAAAAGTTTCTGGAGCTCCAAGAAAGAGAGCGTCTTCGTAGGTTGATGCCAGAACAAGAGGAGAGGTACATTTTGCTTCTCAATTTCTAATGGCACAAAAGGAAATGAAAAGAGTTTTAAGGCAAATGCCCCATATGGAGCATAGTGAAGGCCCATGTTGATTTGACAAATGCTTCAAAGCGAGGGCATGAGTTAGATCGTGATTACAGAAGAAACTATTCGGATGATCTTTGAGCATCAAGTCTAAGATGCACAAATCGATAAGAAAAAAGAAATCCCAAAGCTTGGATATGAATACATCTTGCAAAAAGCATCACGGTTTCTGGCGTTGATGATCCATCATGTGCATTGAGGAGTAGGAAATGAGCATGCTTATGGCATAGTAAATTGTGGACGGGTTATTTCTTGCTTAGAGTTTACACTTTATTGTGAGAACTCTTTTGTTTGTATTTTGGTGTTCATCGCAATTCAACATATCTATAGTGGTTTTTTCTTGCTTTGAGCCACGATTTTTTGTAGTTGTCGAGATCTTAAGGTTAGCTTACTCGACTCGATATGCAAGAGTTTGCAAGTAAAATAATTGTTCATTGAGAAAAGCGAGGGATTATAGAAGTTGTCATTCTAGGCTTAAGATTCATTTTGTTTAAGATATTGAGTGTGAGATATCAATGTGATATTGGATAGGTCCTTACTGAACGTCGTCTTAGGTACAAGATTAAACTCATGCCTTTGAATTGAAAATTAGCAAAGAATTTTGTCATCCTTTTCCTGCATTTAACAAATATTGTTAGTTGCAAGTTCTAGCAAGATAGGCAACATAAGTTTTTGTGTTAACCGATATATGTGTCATGTGGAGCTTAAATTGCAAGCTTTTTAAACCTGTAGCAATGCGCATTACTGAAATTTATAATCTTTGCATTTACAAAAATTGTGATCAAAGTTATGTAATATTATAAGCGAGTGTCATGTAATATTATGAGAATCGTAAGTTGAAATTTATAATCTAATGCCACGAAGGTTGTCCTCATAAAATGTTGTGAGCTAATGACAAAGAACATTAATAATCACTTGATAGATACCACAAAAGGGGACATTAAAAAATGAAATAAGATGAAAACCATATATCTATCAAAAGCACATCAATGCATTTCTTCATGTTTCTTGCCCCATGAGTTTAAATTTGAATATGGCACATCCATATGTAATCTACCCATTGAAATTTGAATTCCTCTGTTTAGATGGTGCAATATGCAATCTTCCCATTAGACTTCATCGTCGAACTACTCATACAATAGAAGTGCATATACAACACCAACCTTGCATTCAAATGCCTGTTGTGGTTATCTTCCAGACAATTGATGCAGATCTTCCAGAAACCTTATTCTTGACGAGGGATTCTAAGGTCTTACTCCAATCGATCTAGATGGAATCTAATAGGAATCTAAACATATTCTAGAGGAAAGCATGCTAACCCTTAAAGTTAATACAAGAACGTGGCACTTTGAGTAGGATTTGACAGATGTTGACTTGAGGATTGACTTGATCTTTCACCAATTGATTTTTAGGAGTCTAATGGAATCTTAAGGGGACATTGGAGAATCTAGGTGCACCTTAAGTGAATAGAGATAAATCTTCTATATTGGATGTGTTTTGTACGGAACCTAAAGGATATTTAAGGGGTTCTCTATAGAATATTGAGGAATATTTATAGCATAATTTGGAATCTAAATGGTACCTTAGAAAACGTCAAAGAATTTTATAGAATCTTGGGAAACCTATAATAAAGCAGAGGAATGAAAAATATATCTATCAAAAGCACATCAATGCATTTCTTCATGTTCTTGCCCCATGAGTTTAAATTTGAACCACAATGTCGCATTTTGCAAGAGGTCGCCATAGCTAGTCAAGCTATTCTGAAATTTTTGGTGTTCTTCTACAAGTAGAAGCTTTCACTAGATGTGAAATCTTGGGATTAGCATGACCCTTGCTATTAGACGCTATAACTTATGCCTGCAACACAAGTTAGGGATGATAAAAATCCTCATAAACATTTTAATTCACATATTACCAGTCGATTTTGTACAATCCATCATAGTATAACCACGTGCCCTAACTTATGCCTGCAACACAAGTCGAGAGTGATAAAATCTTCATAAACATTTACACCACAAACTACCAATCAATTTTGTAGTGCAATTTTTTGTGTTCTTTTATAAGCATTAGCTGTCAATGCCGGTGAAGTACAACATTCGTGTAAGCATGACCCTTGCTCTCACATGCCCCAACTTATGCCCGCAACAGAAGTCGAGGGTGGTAAACATCTTCGTAAGCATCTTCAAGGAATCTTGCTATAATATTAAGGAATACTCGAGTATCTTGGGTAATCTTAATACATTCCTAGAAAACCTCGTAGAATCTTATAGAATCTCTCTAGATTATTGGGTAGTTTTAAATTTTGGTGAATTTAGAAACCTTATAGAATCTTGGGAAATCTATACTTCCCAATGTACGTACATTTGACTTCGTACACAACCTCCTTTCATTCCATTTTATTTTATCCCATTGATAGTACAAAAACTTGTATATATATATCTATATATCTATACAAGTATTTGTACTATAAGGAGTGTATCAAGTCGACTGGTCGCTTACTAAAAAGTCAAAGTCAAAGTTGCAGTCACAGTGAAATAAAAAAGGCATATCAGTAGCTAAAAGTGTAGTTACTCTTGGCATAGTTATCATCTTAACTGTTTTTATTCAATGGGCATCCATTCCTGGTATCAGCGTCCGGAGTGTCTTTGGCTCAGATAAGTCGAATTCAATGTCTTCTCTACCAAGTACCATAAGCGTATTTGTTGAACAGCCTACAGAAAATGCATCCACACACTCTTGCAACCTATTGAAATTATGAATGTAACTCGTTATATTCCTAATCATCTCAACTGGAAGCCCAATTCCTTCAATTAGAAAGCTAAGGATCCCAAACAACCGCCGTCGGCGAGTAATAATTTGACAACTTGGTGAGTATTCTCGCCGTGATAACTTTTTGACCATGTGCTCCCTTGATTGTTGAAAAAGAGAGAACCCATAAATTGAGGTTCTGTGCCAACAACCTTGGGTGCACCGTTCAACTGGCCAACATCAACAATGCTATTTCTTCATTTACACACGAGCTTTTATTTCACATTCTAGCCATTCGCTGACCTTCATTATTGAAGATTTGGATAGAAATTATAGGCATGAGCATAAAGTTGATTTACTATTTAATTGTTGTGTTGTTTGACTTTCCCCGCTTTTACAAAAGTATATCTATCCACATTTGTTATCTATGTAGAAATGTGTGTGCTTGACGTACAAAAAACTTGTCTAGCAAAATGTATAAGTTGACTTAGGTAAATCGAATGCAAGGTTTCCTTGAGCAACCACTTTCTCAAAATGATTTAAAGAATCTGTTATATTGTATGGGATGTAAGGCATTAAATGTGTGTTAAATAAAAAAAATACATGATAATGAGCTCACTCTCAATGTAGTTGGTTTAGGATGGAACCGGAGATTTAATGACCAAGTTCAAAAATCCTGATAGAATGTCAAATCTAACATTGCACAATGCAAAGACTTACTTCCATGAACTCTAAGTTAGGAGCAAAATAGAACGAGATCAAGCATATAGTATAATATCTTGGCATCAAACTACGTTAATTGTTCTGGCAAATAGAGATATCTGAGGAGGAAGTTCCGTCTAGTTCCAACTCTAGTCCAATATTCGATGAAAGACCTGCTATTCTTTCTAATGCAATTAAGCTTTATTTGCGGTTAGAATTTATGAATTGTTAATATAATATGGTCTTCTCTTCTTTTAGAGATTCTAGTAACACGTAATGCAAGCAAGCCTTTTGTATTTTTCAATGCGTGTTAAATTGTCCAACATTCAATAATGTAAAGCTTGTTTAATAACGGATTTGCGCCAATTTGAACATCAAGATTTGAACGCGAGGCACAAGTGACATCATGAGAAAATCAAGAATAAAAATGACCTCTTGGGTTGGGCTAATCAAGTATGGAAAAACTTTGCAAGCTGCTACGTGCTGAATAAGTAGACGTTTATTAACAAAACCCTTTACTCAACATGTTTAAGAGGACCATAAATTGCTACAACAAATAGAACAGACATGGAAATGCTTAGTTGCTTTCTAATACATCTTTTGAGGATTATGGGCCAACCTACCATGTAATAAAGTTTCACAGGTAATGCAAAACCATGTGCAATGGCTCCAAGTCTCCCAATAGCCATAAGAAAATAAGCCAAGCGAGCATGTAAAATGGGACAACATGGTGGTCAGAAGATGCCTCAACACGTAAAAACTACACCTGAGAAAACATCGCCAACAGTTCACTCATAAAACAATATAAGTTAAACTTTTCTTCTCATGCCACCAAATAAAATAACCAATTTCGAATAGAAGATAAAGCAAGAAAGAAGCCACTGTGGACATGCTTTCCTTACCATTAATTACTCGGTTATGTATTCAACTTGACAAGAAAACACATGCAAACCTTAGAAACCAATTTTATGCGACGTGACTAAGAAGTTTACGAATGTGTTGTATATTCCAATGTACCAACATAAACAAATGCATCGCAAGTATTTAGAATGATTTCTACACAAATTTAGTACACCATGCACACTTGACGATACAACATGAACATGGCCAAAATACTCATAACTTTACTAAGCTTGGAGATGTGAACAGCTCTATCATTAGTCAACACAACCAAATTAGTCTTTGCTTACTCTTTTTCTACACTACGAAAGAAGGGGCAGGGAAAAAGATTACCTCAAGCATGTATATCCCAAGCAAAACTATGCTCAAGAAGAAAAATATTCGGTCTCAAGTGAAAAGGGAACATTGAAGTAGGAACAACAAACACCTGATATTCATTCAGCATGCAAAAATGATGAGGGACTAGAACTAAAATATCAAGATTACACTCAGATATTTAACTCAAAACATAAAATAAGGCTGGTTGTTAAATAAATACCATACCTAAGGTTGCCAATAGTTCCAACAGCGCTTCCACAAGCTTTATTCATCTGAGAACAACTTAGGTAAATCGAATGCAAGGTTTCCTTGAGCAACCACTTTCTCAAAATGATTTAAAGAATCTGTTATATTGTATGGGATGTAAGGCATTAAATGTGTGTTAAATAAAAAAAATACATGATAATGAGCTCACTCTCAATGTAGTTGGTTTAGGATGGAACCGGAGATTTAATGAGATTTCTTTTCAATGTGTGTTCCGTTGACCAAGTGCAAAAATCCTGATAGAATGTCAAATCTTGCACAATGCAAAGACTTACTTCCATGAACTCTAAGTTAGGAGCAAAATAGAACGAGATCAAGCATATAGTATAATATCTTGGCATCAAACTACGTTAATTGTTCCGCAAATAGAGATATCTGAGGAGGAAGTTTTTCGCAAGCTGTTGAAATGACAATGCCGTCTAGGTCCAACTCTAGTCCAATATTCGATGAAAGACCTGCAATTAAGCTTTATTTGCGGTTAGAATTTATGAATTGTTAATATAATATGGTCTTCTTTTCTTTTAGAGATTGTAGTAACACGTAATGCAAGCAAGCCTTTGTATTTTTCAATGCGTGTTAAATTGTCCAACATTCAATAATGTAAAGCGATTTAAGCCAATTTGAACATCAAGATTTGAACGCGAGGCACAAGTGACATCATGAGAAAATCAAGAATAAAAATGACCTCTTGGGTTGGGCTAATCAAGTATGGAAAAACTTTGCAAGTCGCTACGTCTTTGATAAGTAGACGTTTATTAACAAAACCCTTTACTCAACATGTTTAAGAGGACCATAAATTGCTAATAGAACGTATATGGAAATGCTTAGTTGCTTTCTAATACATCTTTTGAGGATTATGGGCCAACCTACCATGTAATAAAGTTTCACGTAATGCAAAACCATGTGCAATGGCTCCAAGTCTCCCAATAGCCATAAGAAAATAAGCCAAGCGAGCATGTAAAATGGGACAACATGGTGGTCGAAGATGCCTCAACACGTAAAAAACTACACCTGAGAAAAACACCGCCAACAGTTCACTCATAAAACAATATAAGTTAAACTTTTCTTCTCATGCCACCAAATAAAATAACCAATTTCGAATAGAAGATAAAGCAAGAAAGAAGCCACTGTGGACATGCTTTCCTTACCATTAATTACTCGGTTATGTATTCAACTTGACAAGAAAACACATGCAAATCTTAGAAACCAATTTTATGCGACGGACTAAGAAGTTTACGTAATGTGTTGTATATTCCAATGTACCAACATAAACAAATGCATCGCAAGTATTTAGAATGATTTCTACACAAATTTAGTACACCATGCACACTTGACGTATACAACATGAACATGGCCAAAATACTCATAACTTTACTAAGCTTGGAGATGTGAGCAGTTCTATCATTAGTCAACACAACCAGCTAGTCTTTGCTTACTCTTTTTCTACACTACGAAAGAAGGGGCAGAGAAAAAGATTACCTCAAGCATGTATATCCCAAGCAAAACTATGCTCAAGAAGAAAAAATATTCGGTCTCAAGTGAAAAGGGAACATTGAAGTAGGAACAACAAACACCGATATTCATTCAAAGATGCAAAAATGATGTATTAGAACAACAAAGCTTTGACCAGGGACTAGAACTAAAATATCAAGATTACACTCGATATTTAACTCAAAACATAAAATAAGGTCTGGTTGTTAAATAAATACCATACCTAAGGTTGCCAATAGTTCCAAAGCAATAGCTTCCACAAGCTTTATTCATCCGAGAACATCCCAAGCTTTATTCACCGTAACATTTTCTTTAAGGTCGATAGAGACCATTCGCAGATCATGGTTTTCCATTGAGATTTTCTTCCAGTCCCCATCTCACGCACACATGCCCTATAACATTGGGAATGCATTTCCAAATAGATCCGGCTATTGACAAATGAGTGTGCAATTCGCTCACCATAATATTGACATATGCAGATCAGATTAATTCACAATCGAGGACATCCTTATAGTCATAGAAGAGACCAAGGAAAATAGATAAGTTCATCATTAACGATGTGCCACACTTACCTTTTTAGCAATGCCCGAGATATGAAATTGGAACAAAGCACGTGTCAATCAAGAATAACCAAAACACGAAAGCAAATAAAAGCACTTGTATCTTTCTTGTGATGATAGCCATCGCCTCTTTCAAAATTTTCTTCTCGACAATAAACTTCCCCACGTAACCTCAAAGATCACCTTCATGCATTGGCAACCGCACCAATGCAGATTTCGCCAAAGGCATAAAAACTTGCAACGGATACATGTCTCCGTGATATTCCTGTTTTTCTCGCACCAAACAACCCCAAAATAGTGAAGGGACTACAGATCAACCTTGTTGCATAGCCAAGTAAAGAACACAAAACCAACTTACACAAAACCCATTTCTTCGATTAACTACTTTGCTTTAACATTACCGGCCATATCCATACTTTTAATCGCTTCCCTTCAAATGAAGCATCATCTAATTATCTCCTATAATTTATGGCAAGAACGGATCATCTTCATATCTCCTATATTTATAGAGAAAAATGATTATAATGATGTAATGCTACACGAGACACATGTGGGTACTTCAAGTGGCAAGCGATTAGTAACATGTTGAAACATATTAACCCACAACGCTAGCTTTATGTGAGACATCCAAATATATTTGTCGCAAAGAGACCGCCATGAGCTTTCCTACCATTCGCCTTCGGATTTCATCATCTAATCCAACATGCCTAATCATCTCTAATAAAATGCAATGGCCATCCAACCATATCTGTGGGAATGCTCACCGATTATAGAAAAGCATAGCGTATTCTCGATGCTATTATCTCAGACAAGTCAAGGGGTTGTGCTTTGGACGTAAGTATGCAAAATCAACATAACATGCAAATAGACCTGAGATAGGTGTAGCAGGCCATGACCGAGACCAATGGTAAGCGGCTATAGATTTATCATAAAAGTTCCAAGAACGTAAAGCGATCAAGGGCGCTTCTCGCCAAAGCAAAATACAACATACTTGGTCGAACGCCCATTTGTGCCAGCAAGAGCCTCGATCACCAAAGCCTTCTTGCCATACATTACCGTAGAGTCCATCAGACCTTTATATTGTGTCTTCTCCTGCAAAGACAATAGAGGTTTTAGTATGTTATCATCAAATGATGTTACAGCTTAAAAAGGGCACAATCAATTCTTAACAAAAGCAGTTTGTATATGAACTACAATTACAAAAAAAAAGTCGCATTGCATGCATACCTCCATATTGGCGACATCGCGAAATGTGCAGCCCCATCTTCATGTGCAAGAAGAATCCCTTCACCTTCAGATACAAACCAGCCAGCCATAGCAACCTTCTCCCCATCTGCGAAAGTTGTGACAAGTTACTTTTTCCAACATAAGTTCAATATGTTCCACATATGGAGTCCCTAATGTACCGTGAGGGCAGCTATTTTCTTGTGTCCCATCATCGATAAAAGAGACTCATCACACTCAAGTGTAATTGAAGATGAAATTTCAATATGGCCACCGATCATCTCATCCTTGAGCTCAACTTTCTCAAATACTTCACTTCACTTGCTTCAACCGTCTGCTTGCAGATTGCTTCTTCCGGTCCAAAGATTCTTTCCACATGCTTGACACTTTGTGGCATAAGTTCATCAAGTATGGCTTTTATTCTCTCTCGCTCCCTTCAATGTGTTCTCGCTTCAACATGCCGAAACTCGCTGCAATTAACTCTCAGATCACCGACCCTCCAGTTCCAAAGCCGCAATCTTGTTTTTAAGAAATGTTCTATTCTCAACAATCTTCCTGATACAATGCGCCTCTTGCTCTCTTCCAGCTTTTGATGCAAATTTGGTATGTTTTTCATTAAAGTCCGATGAGGGAATACCCTTTCCTCAAGGGCCTTGGGATCTGAAGAAAGACATTTGCTTTCAAGAAAAGATGATGTTTTATGATGCAACGGATTGTTTGCTCCAAAGTTGTTACAAATGGCGGCATGTGAAAAGAGGACTCGCTTTCTTCAACGATTATTAGAACATTCTCATTTGTCATATATCACATGAAACACTTTGGCATTAAACAATGGTTTGCAAAATTGAAAATATCCTGGTCTAGTAAAAAGAGAAGCTCTTCAAGAGTCCATTTTACATTAAAAGATGTGATGGATAAACCTTGAAACATTTCCAAAATGTTTTTCTCCAAGAACGACCGTGACTAGGGTAGCTATTTTGTTCCACCCTACAAAAAAGACCAAGCGCACAAAACAAAGTTAACACAGCCCTAGCAAGTTAGGGCAAGCACAAAAAGAGTTCAACCTCGCAAAGACGAATTCTCAAGCAAAGAGATGCCAATATGCAAACAAATTTTTGAAGAAGGCAAACAGATGCAGACAACGAAAGCATACCGGCAATCTCTTTCACGACAACCGAAATATGTTTCACAAGCCGCTTTATATGGTGGCAAAAAGGAACAATCTAACATTGATCTTCCGGAGCATCACAGCATCGCGATTGTTGATTCTTTTCCCATCCACGCCGACATTTCCCGCAAGGTGAATTCATTGCCTTCGATGATATCTTAAAGGGATCTGCTGCCTTGTTAAAAAGATGGGATTTCCAAATGCCGATTGTTCCCCAAGCAAAAGGAGTCTCCACTGTTGCACTTCATTGCGTGATGAGCTTGTTTTGCTATTAGTGCCACCGACTCCCAAAGAGTTCACAAGATTGATAGGTTGCCCCAATGGCCTTGATATCGCTCTTTGCAAAGGATCTTGTAAACACAACCGCATTAAGTAAATATATGCTTCTCCACAAAAAAACAATAAGCAAAAGACTCGGGGACTAACACTTAAAAATTAACATAAATATCTACCACATACTTTGTGTGACGATTGTCTTTGATGATTTGTCCGCCGTGATAGTTTTGCATCTTTCCATAATTTGGATTTGATGGTTAGTCATGGAAACCACCGAATTTCCACCGTGAAGGCTGGACGCTTGAAATTAGATGTTGTGAATTTGCCATGAATTGTGCACTATTGGCGCATTCCTCCATTTGTATGAAGTAGAGGTGAGGTCCGCTTTGATCTTTACCCATGATACGATATTCCCCGCTAAATATTGCTGTTGCTGCAACCGCGTGGTGTTCATACCTTGTGGGACACTAGGATGACCGACGGTTATTGATGTGACATATCTAAACCTCGATTGGAATCATCTAACCGCCTATGCCTATGCAGATGTCATATTGTAGCATACAATTGCAATGCACATGCCATCTTACGTAATAAGTACAATAAAAAGACATGGTGGTACCTTAAAATTGTTGCCAAATGTCACCCTTAATCACCCATAGCGCATAACCCCGCAACAAACCCAAGAGTAAGATGTGAAAGGAAGTGACAATGTATGTGGCATAACTTCCAAACATGTTGCAATCGATTATTATAATAGACATTGATATCAAGTTCAACAACCACTAATCAAGAAGGAAATTTACCCGTAATTTCCAAAAGACTCGATTCATGGTCCGGATTTGCATAGTCCAAAACCACCGCATCGCATTTGCCCTCAAAGAACATACCGTGCAAAGCGCAAAAGCTTAAGAAAAACGCCCGAATCATCTAAATAGTGCATCCACAAGTCATGCAACATACTGTGAGAATATCCGAAAATAACAGCTCATCCACAGGCAAAAGAGCCCAATCGATCCGCCATATAGGTCCATCATGCCCTCATACAAAATATTGAGATTCCAAGTCAAGCGCGGACATGTCTACAGCCTATGAAATATGAAAGCCAAGCACCATTAACTCTCAAAATGAACAATAAAAAATTTGAAGAAGGTGCATTTATGTCCATTAATTTTATTGCATATGCATGCAATAAATAATAATAATGGGTTTTAAAGAAGAGTGTTTGTGGGATAATTCAGGCTATGAGAATATGATGTTGTGCAATGCTATGCAATAAGACGGAAATTTGCCAAAAGAAAGGCATGACCAACATCGAAAAATAACAAACCATTAGAACTCTTTTCTTACCTCATGCAACACATTATAATGGTTCACCGGACCAAGTGCGATATGTCCGTAACATGCATTAACAATCATCAGCCAAGACAAATGCCGTAAGAACATGCATTCTAACCCCCGCAAATTCCTAGTAAAACAATGAATACAAATATTAATAAAGGGTAGGGAAAATCTTTTAAAGCATGGGAGTTACCTTATCCGGATGTGCTCCCTTCACCAATCCACCTAAGATCGCCAGCAGCTGGACGCAAATTCTTCAAGGTTTTGCTCAATTTGTGCTAAATTTGGCAATGACATTGTGAATAGATAATCCGCAAGATTCGCCGCAGATAGAGCAGCTAAGAGGAATGATTTGCCCACATTTGGAAGGCCCCGCCCAAATGCAAAACGTTAGAATAGTCCACCAAACTTTTCATAGTCTTTATATATTAGTTTAAACGAAGCATGTGTACTTACCACAAGACCAATGTCACTACTACACGCAGGGTCAACTCCAAATTTAATTTATAAAGAAGGTCCGGCTTAATAATGAAAAGATGTGAAAGCATGAGCAAAGAAACTAGAGTATTTTCATAATACGGACACTGCACATCACCATATAAAATTTCTCAAGACCGATCTGATTGAGACCGCCCTGCCCTCTCCAAATCAAATGGTCAGGCAAAGTGACTTCGTGAAACATCTTGTGGACCTCTCTTGGTACTCAATAATACTTTAAGAAATGTCGCAACGATGCAAAGTTAAAGATTGCCACTCCCAAATCGCAAAAAGCATCCAAACTAGCTTTAAATATTGCAAATCACCTTTGTGTCTCAACAACCCGAAGGTTTTGCGCATGATTTACAACACAGTGAAGATCGATACTAGAAAAATAGAATATTTGCATCAAAATACCCGAGACAAAAATCCAAATCAGGGAAACTATGCCGCCTTGGCCTGTGGTTAAAAAATCCGATGGATAGAAGCAGGGATCATAGAAGGACATCCATAGGACCAAACGTTTCCAAAACAGGGGCTGTATATGGAACAAAACAAAGGAGGAGATCGAAGGTTGGGAGCTTGCATTTTACTCCTTAAACAAACTCGCGATATGTTATGCAAATAGGGAACCATACCTTTCAAGATAATCCTGTCCCGATTAAGCTAATGGTGAAGGTCGCATCCATCTTAGATCAATCGTTTCGTCACAAGCCGCCACCTTAGCCGGGCAATGGTTATCTGTTGGAAAGAGTGAAAAATCTTAGTATTAAAATAGAGCCGACAAAAGCAACGCAGTTGATCACCGAGGTCCTTGTCTGCGATTGTTGGCATGCTAAAGAACTCGAAGCCGGAGTTCTTGCCTGTTAGCTTCTTGACGGCACCCTTTGTAATAGAATCCACATTAACTCTCGCTAAGAAGTGAATGCATGATGTACAGGTACCCCAAGCAAGCAAAGCTACTTAAATGAAAATTTGTAGCCCCGGAAAGCGGATCAGAAACGTAATTTATTTGAGCTAAGCCGTACTGATTGGGCTGCGTACTTATAAGAAAAGGGCCATTGTTATGCGGAAATGCTCTTTCTTGTACCAGAGCTCCAAATGCATCTCCGACGGCAAAAAATGCGCAGATTTCCAGCTCTTGCGAAAACAGAGTCACCGAAGATGCGGGAAGAGACATCGATGATCGGACCGGGTTCGCACAAAAGGGGCAACCGGATTTACGATTCAAGTTTCGAGCTCTGCATCAAGGGGGCTTATTTGGGGCTTTTGTTGTGGGCCGTTCATCTCATAGATGGACGACCGAGATCAATCTGAACCAATATTTTGGTACACCAACAAGAGGGATGCTTGGGGAGTTACGAGGTGGCACCGTCTGGACCGTCCATCTCAAAAGATGGACGGCCGAGATCAATCTCTACCAAAAATTTGTGGCATAATCTCTACACCATTTGAGACTCTACATCATTTGTGGCACCCAATATAATTGTATATATATAAGGATATCCAAAAGGCTGGCATATAGGCACAATGTAACATCATAGATGGATCTTCTTACGTGGATATACCATATTCATCATCAGCATTTTCTTGCTAAAACTGTAATCCATGTTGCTGGGATTTCTAGGGTGCACCCAAGGATCTGGGATTGCTACACAAACATGAAGGGCTATTACTTGTTGTGACACACCAAGGCATGGTTTAATTTTCTATATCCAATGGAGTAGGCGCACACCTCGTCCTCGGTGCATGGGATGGCATGCCAATAGATACAATAATATTTGGAAAAAACGAGAAGTTACAAGAGCTTTTTGATAAATTCCAAGGTATTGGTTTTGACTTAAACAAAAGTGGTTTTCATTCCTACGTTTACCATGCTTAACTTCCATGCATGCACTTTTTAGACTTTCATGCATGCACCTTTTTCTCATATAAGGCATTGTTGCCACTTGTCTTTTCCAAGAAAAGTTAACTTGCATGTTTAAATTTTCATAAGCATTATTTTATTTGACATCACTTTGGAATTTAGACTATGGGAGAGGTAGTTTTGCATGTCTTTTGTTGACAATGTTAATTTCCCTTATGGACTAAGGTGATGCATGGTGAAAAGTTAGATCTTCATAGGCATAGAAGTTTTGACTTGCCATACTCATCTACTCCAAGCATACGAATATCCACTCACACGAATATGGGTATACTCTAAACCCTAGTGAACGAGACTGTTTCGTAGAGCGCAGGTTAGGGTTCGTATGAGCCTGAGATGAAACGGCCGGAATGGTTAGGTGACTGACCTGCACGCAGTACCGTATTGGTTTCCAGAACAGTGGCATGCTCAAATGGTCTATCATGGTACGTTCTTCTCATTTCAATAATCTTTTAGCGGATTTGTAAAGCAGTAAGGCTATATCCATCAATGACAGACCTATCTGCATCTATTTACATCCTCGATGGGAAGTGAAATCCTCTGTATATCCTTTTGGTGGATCTTACCGCGCCGCTTTGCAATTTGTGCAACATTGCTTTGCCTGGTTTTTTTGCAATGAGCATAAGGGATTCATCTCTATAACTTGGGCGATTCTGCACTTTTCCAATATATCTCTCTTATCTCTACCTTGGAGTATTGACCTTGCTAAACACTCTGGAAAAATGCTCTGGTTCCTGCTTGCTTAAGGAAAAAAGTGATTGAGCAAGACTTGCAGCACATTCAACACTGAGAGATAAGGACTGGATGCTTATAACATAGCTGTTTATGGTAAAGCTGGTGTAACATGCAATGCTGGAGCTGGAAGCAGCACTAGTAGTCATACTACGGATTTTCAAGACCTTGAAAATGATGGCATTCTTCTCAATCAGGTTTTTCTTTTTTTCAGTAAATATGGTAACAAAATAAAACAAGAGAATGGTAGTAAGTCTATCAGAGCATGTACTGGACGTTTTTTTTCTCCTCTTTTTGCATCATATAGTGATCAGACACATTTGTTTAATTCGGCTATGCCACTGCATGATTTAACATCATTTCTTTTAGCATAGTCTGTAGTTTAAGGTCCTGATTTCCAGGAATCTGTGCACTTATAAGGCCAGCAATTGATATTATCTTGAGAAAGGAAATATAACACTATGGAAAACTACTAGATATGCAGATTAGACTGAAAACCATATGGCTATATATTTGGCTACTAGTGTTGTAGAAAGGTCTGTATTTTTGTCTATTTGTTTAAAGATGGGTTACGAAAGGTCACCCAGAATTTAAAGACTAGTTTGGAATGCCTTTATATGCTGTTGGAAAATGTTAGAAGTTGGAATCTATATGTTCTACATGGTTCAAAGATCTCCAAGGTGAAGGTAAACGGTTATGGCCTCTAAAAATCCAGTCGCAAGTTAAGCTTGCTATTGGTGTAATGGTATAAGTGCTATAAAGGGCTTTTGCAAGTTGTTATTTGAGCAAGCTGAACTAAAAAATAATGTGGATATGGAGCAGACTGCTCACATACAGAAAACAAAAAAGATTTAGAAAACAAAAAAGGGAGTGCTTCTTACTCTATCTTATTTACTGGTTTATCATTTCTATTGCTTTTTACTTGATATATTTGTTGTATAAGGTTGAAGGGCGAAAAGCCATGAGATTCTTTTGCTTACCTGCTAGTAGCTTAGCATTTTACCCTGTTTATAGGCTAATTTGCTCTGGTTCTACTGCAGGTAACCAGGATCTCATCTACCTCACGTTTTTGGTTGCATGAAGCACTCGGAGCAGTGTGTCACCTGCAAAGACATTTGGTTCTTAAAGGTTTTAACACTTAAAAGTGATGTAAAATATCATGAGCGGAAAATCAGCTTCAAACTAGTCAGGTTATATCTTTGCCCTGATTGTGATTGCAGCTAATGCAATGTAAGGCAATATGCTGAACTTATAAGAAGAAGAGTTTCTATCATTTTGGCTAAGAAAAGCTAGCATTTCCATTTTAAACAGTACCTAGATGTGCATTACTGTTTTCTAAGACGTAACTCTAGCTGGTACATGGTATCATGATATCTAGCAGTAATTTGAATTTTTTGTATTTGAATTCTATAAATGGAAAACGCTGTTTGAAAAGGAGATTTATATTTTATAATATAGTATGAAATGATATGATTAATTGGACTCTGGATTTTATGACCACTATCTATTTTCATGTGAAACTCAAGGATGCTAGGCATTTGTTTCTCGGTTGAAAGTGATGGGAACAACGTTTATATGCTTATTAAGATCATCATTGTTGTACTGTTATAAACAAGTGTGGTTTAAATGTTTGAAACTCGTTTATGTGCTTTTAGCTTGATAAGTGTCTAAATCAGACCATGGTACCCCTATAAGATTATCCTTACTATAAAACATGGAACTGATAAGTCTGGCCAGGCTAAGATATCTTGGTCTGTGTTAGATGTCTGGTACTGGTCTTTGGATCAGGCCCAGGCTTTGTATATATTCTGCGCCTTCAGTTTACCGGTTTAACTGGTAGTGGTCTTATGGGTGGTACCATGTACATGATTTGTACATTTTTTTCACATGAAATGGTCGTAGCTTGTATTACCAGTGGTTATCTAAGGTTTATCGGTCTGCTTAAGGGTGCATAAGTATGGTTTAAATTTTTGAGACTCGTATATGTACTCCTGGTTTAATAATAGTCTAAATTAGACTTCAAGGCACACTGGACTGGTTTATTGTATAAATCAAACTTAAGAAGTAAAGGCCTGTAGATCCGCAGTTCACGGTATTGCCTATAAGGTTTCCCTTTTATACTTATGGGACCGATAAGTCTAGCCAGGTAATGGATATCCTTGCCTGGTTAGATGTCTGGGCTTGGTCCTTGGATCAAGTCTAGGCTTTGTATATATTCTGAGATTTCGTGTTACTGGTTTAACCAGTATGAACCTTATGGGCAGTACTTGAATGTGGTTTTATGGCTTCTTTTAATCTAGACTAATGATTTATGTTTCTTGTAACGCATATTGACTCCTGAATTTATTTCTTATAGGAAGGGGCAGGCAATGCTCCAGTAAATCATGTGGTCACTGACAACACCGTTTCAGTTACACAAACTGTGTGGAATGATGAGCTGATGGCTTGTGGATACTGTTATGGATATGATCAGATTTAGCAGAGACCAGCTTTCAATCAAGCTGGGATCCCAATGCTTACTGGACAAACGTCTACTATAAACAAGAATGGAAATGGGCAGGCTTCTATTTTTTATGGCTGCGTGGATTTATACAGGTATATATACCTTCAAAATTTGCATATCTGTAAAACAACTGCAAGGGAAAGCTTATGGTTACAATTCTACTGGATTCAATGCCTACATGGCATTACATGTTCGATTGATCTCATTGATCATATGATACACAAAAACTGCATAAAACCAGAAACATGGGTTTCACTGATATTGGATATTTACCCTTGTTAATGATAAACAGAATAATGGGCATTTTTGTTTTTTTCTCGAAGTTTATGATTCTTTTACATGGGACAAGAATTTGAAGATGTACATCTCCATTGGTTTACCATGGCGGTCTTTGTACAAAGCACTTCAGGATGTGGATTTCCCTTGACTGATTACAAGTTCAAAGATACAATGCAATATCAGCACTCTCGCGGAAGAGCTCAAAATATACAAGTAAGTCTATGGTTTCAATTCTTTACAGTTCTGTGTCCTATTCTGTGTCCTAATCTGTTTTAGGGAGACAAAGTTCCTATAGGAACACATAGGTTGCGGGATGGTTCCCTATGTACATAGGGACCCCTCCTGTTCCCTATGTACTAAAAACAGGGGCCCTACCTCGCTTCCCGGAAGGAGGTAGGCTAAAATTTTATATATATATATCTATATATCTATATATCCAAAGGCTGGCATAGGCACAATGTAACATCATAGATGGATCTTCTTACGTGGATATACCATATTCATCATCAGCATTTTCTTGCTAAAACTGTAATCCATGTTGCTGGGATTTCTAGGGTGCACCCAAGGATCTGGGATTGCTACACAAACATGAAGGGCTATTACTTGTGACACACCAAGGCATGGTTTAATTTTCTATATCCAATGGAGTAGGCGCACACCTCGTCCTCGGTGCATGGGATGGCATGCCAATAGATACAATAATATTTGGAAAAAACGAGAAGTTACAAGAGCTTTTTGATAAATTCCAAGGTATTGGTTTTGACTTAAACAAAAGTGGTTTTCATTCCTACGTTTACCATGCTTAACTTCCATGCATGCACTTTTTAGACTTTCATGCATGCACCTTTTTCTCATATAAGGCATTGTTGCCACTTGTCTTTTCCAAGAAAAGTTAACTTGCATGTTTAAATTTTCATAAGCATTATTTTATTTGACATCACTTTGGAATTTAGACTATGGGAGAGGTACGTTTGCTAAAGTTTTGCATGTCTTTTGTTGACAATGTTAATTTCCCTTATGGACTAAGGTGATGCATGGTGAAAAGTTAGATCTTCATAGGCATAGAAGTTTTGACTTGCCATACTCATCTACTCCAAGCATACGAATATCCACTCACACGAATATGGGTATACTCTAAACCCTAGTGAACGAGACTGTTTCGTAGAGCGCAGGTTAGGGTTCGTATGAGCCTGAGATGAAACGGCCGGAATGGTTAGGTGACTGACCTGCACGCAGTACCGTATTGGTTTCCAGAACAGTGGCATGCTCAAATGGTCTATCATGGTACGTTCTTCTCATTTCAATAATCTTTTAGCGGATTTGTAAAGCAGTAAGGCTATATCCATCAATGACAGACCTATCTGCATCTATTTACATCCTCGATGGGAAGTGAAATCCTCTGTATATCCTTTTGGTGGATCTTACCGCTAAATCTTGGCGCCGCTTTGCAATTTGTGCAACGGTAGGAGACGGATGGACTTAATCCCTATGTTAAAAGGCAGTAAATATAGGGCGCCAAACAGAAAGATAAAAGCCTTGGCCACATCTTATCTTGAAAAGGAAAAAAAAGCTATGTTAAGGCTATTTTTGATTTATGAGGCATAGAGTATCTCTAAGTTCAAAAATATGACTATTGTTCGATTTACCAGCTTTCTAATCGATTTTTCTAAGAGCTCAAAGACCACACTGCCTCAATTCGTAGAATTGTTTAAAACTAGGAGCCAAATCTTTATGGCAAAGACTGAGTATTTCTGGGGAGATCTCCCATGACTGAATGTATAGCAAACGCCTTAATTCAATGGCTATATGCACAGCAAATTAAGCAAGGATTTCTTCACTTAGATTTATTCACTTAGATTTCTTCACTTAAGACTTTGTTCTGCCCTCGCTTTGCTAGTCTTCAGCATTAATGATAGAATATCTTGATCAGACTTGGGAAGTGACAGATACAGCTAGACTCCCTTAAGTACATACCGTAAAGGTTGCCTATCATCTAACCGAGAAAAATACCATAGCCCGTTGACATGGATTTGCATGACCATTGTATATGCCGGTGTAGGTAATTTATATGAGGAGGAATAATACATTACCATTGTATTATTTTCCACCTATTAACTTAATTGTCTAAATTGCTAAGGCCATAATGGCCTCAAGATCTGGGCCTGTTTAATATCGAGGGCTAAATCCTTATGTTATTAGCTGAATATTTCTGGGGAGATCTCCCTTATTTATGGCAGACGCCTGAATTCAATGGCCATTTTTGCGCCAAATATGGCATGGCATTCTTCACTTACGTTTCCCATCAAATACAATTTTCGTAGAAACTCTGTTCCGGCCCTGCCTTTCCAAGCTTTGACACTAACCTTAGCATACCCTGTTCTATCTGAACAATGGGGCCGAAGCGTGGAGCTGGTAGACCACCTGGGGCCAAGAATAAAAAGGGAACAAAAGCGGATTTTGCTAACAGAAAGTGCATTGTCAAAAACAAGAACACTGAAGCGGCAAATGTTATTCGCAAGTGTTTACAAATAGCAGCAAATGCAAAGGCTGGAGCATCTAGGGAGGACCGTGATCCTTTGTACAACAATCCGGTGACGAATGCAAAGGACGGAGACCATAACATCATGAATCTGGACGAAGCGCATCATGAGGTCTAAACATAGATAGCTAATTTGAATTCCAGGACTAGAAATAGCTATAAAGTGTTCCATTGCTGATTCCGACTCCTGATGCCACATAAGTTAGAGTCATGCATGCTCTAATCGTTCTCGGACCTGTGAAGAATGATTGATGCATGCCCATATGATTTCGGCCATAAAATGCATGCTGCTGCAGAAGTTTACACAAAATCATGGTCTTGTTTTTTCACATTGCAAGGTGATCACACTTGCATAATGCTGCTGTTAATAAGATTCAGTCACTATTCCAGCCTTTTAAAATAAGAAAAATACTGGTTTTTCTATTTAATTGTATGCCTTATGCTTCATTTGCTACAAGAAAAATGCACAGTGATGATTTAGGAATAAAGACCACTTCCAGTGGCTTAACCAGCAGGTGACAGAACATGGAATATGACTATTCGGCGAGTTTTTATTTAAGTCTTATCTTGATCATATACTTGGTTCTGGATATGGCATTGACTTTGACGTTTTTTGGTATATCATATACATGGATGAACATTTTGCTGGATTTTTAGAGCACTTACTTTCTTTATTATGCACATCCTTTGCATCTAAAATCTAAAGGAGCCGGATAAAAACCGGGGATTCCTCCCCTTGCTTACCTGACGGCCCTCTCCTCTTTACCAATTTCTTGCTAATGTAGGTCTGGTTGGCTGCAGGTAACGTGGAGCTCCCCCCTTTTACTGAATTTTATGGACTGCTAGGATGTATGAGCTATGGGCGATTTTCAAAGACTAGTCAAACCTGGAGCAGCTATTTTGATGGAAGAACCCACTTTCAGTTTTCCTTTTGCTTCTCTTGTTACTAGAAAACTGCAGTTCATTTAGCTTATGTTTGGGTGATTAAACAATCTCTACTTGTGAATCTATACTATGGATATGACATTGACACTAGCATCAATGAATTTGGTGCTTTAGTAAACTGAAACATATCCAAAAAATGGCAATCTGAATTTTATAGATCACTTTCACTTTTACTTTTCGAAAAAAATAGAGCATGGCTGCATTTTATTTATGCATGTGAAGCATGATTAATATAAGAATACAAAGGCTGAAATTTGACTACATAATTCTAGGCAGGAAGCTGGTCTATACTAGAAACACCCTTTAATTACTTCAAGGCCACAATCCTGTACATTTCTACACTAAATAATTAAGGCTGATAGAAATACAGTCCACTATAGCATTGTTTAGCTGAATGCACTGATGCATTCCAAGAATGTAGGCCACATGGTTTTGGGCTTTTACTTGCTTCATGGTACCTCAAAATAAGAGTCATAATAAGAATGGAAATTGCTGAATACACTTGCAGGCTGAGATACATAAAGTAGGATCTTAACCTTTGCTTTGCTTAAATGATATAAATTGAACAAGGCTGTAGCATATAATGGCATTGATGGCTTAAAAAATAAGGAACCTAATGCCACACACTAGCTGGGCAGCCTAAGGTTGTATTTGCATTTAATGCACCCTAAGATAATACTTGATTTTAACTACTGTAAATGTGCATGCAACAGCAAATACTTTAGCAGTGTCACTTAGAACATGCTTTGGAGTTCTTGTTTGAACTTTACCTCAAGGTTTTCGCTTTTTAGCAGCATGAAATGTCAGAATATACCAAAGAGTTGGCCATGAAGCTGAATTGGTCATGCCTCTAAACGTACTAGAATAATATAGAATGTGATTGAAGTGGAGATGCATTAAAGCATAATACCTTGTAAACATGTAGCAATACTACAGTAGCAGTTCAGAAAATGCTCAGGGCCTGGGTAGTGCCAGGGCAGAAATTCTCATGCTCTGACGGAGTAGAGGCTTAGGCTAGATTAGACCCTAGCAAAAGGAAAGTATATATGCTGAAACATCTGTTCTCGTGTTCAAGGACATGTAACTCTGACTTCTCTAATACTTTCAGTACGATTTTTTCGTTCTTTCTTTTTAGCATACTACAATACATGTTACTACATACTTTGTCACTTTTTAAGTCTTGCTTTGTACTTCTCACTTCACTTCTCACTTCTGACTTCTCACTTTTGACTTCTGGTTCGTATGTTTCTTATACGTATGTGCTTTGTTAAATGGTAAAAATTCTGCTGCTAAGATGCTTTATCTAATAATATTCTATATCAGAAATTTTAACTAGTACACATTTCTTAACAGGCAGCTGTTAAAGGTCCCATTGACGTGGACAAGGAATTACTTTGGATTCCAGAGCTCAGGAAAATTGGATATCCTGCACTCAACTGCCAGGTACCAAACAAAGCAGTTCAAACGGTCATAGTATGCTTCAATAATTCAGTTATACAAAAACGGATTATTGAGCTGGAATTAAGCCTGACAGATAGCAGACTGCCCGCTGTTGCACATCTTGGCTTCAGTGAATGGCTTTGTGTCCTCTTTGAAAAGATGAAGAGTAAACCCGAGGACTATACAAACCTTATTGACATAGTATACAATAGCATGCAAGAGCTTATTTGCAACAGAACTGAAGTGGATGATAATTTTGAAAAAGTCTTTGACCAGACTGAAGGCTGGCTTTTGAGAAACTATGGTGAAGAAGACAAAAAGAAAGGGAAGCAAAAAGTGGCAAGAAAAGTCAATCCACCCAGGCCCACTGAAAAAGCCAAGGAAAAAACAACACCCAGACTTGGCAATAGGCTGTTTAGCAGCACGGCTATGGGTCTGGTAGGAGCCCCTCAGCAAGAGGCAACTCCCACTGATGAAACGAGGCTGCCGCAACATGTTGAACTGAATGAAGAAGAGAGATGCGTAAATCTGAATAGGCTGGACCTGTACAATACTCCTATGTTTCCTATGCTATCTCCTAGTCTGGTGGAAGCACTTGGAGAGGAACAGGCCCAAAATTTATGGGAAAGTGGCAACCTGGGCATTAGAGCACCTATATCTGTGCAAGCCTGGAAATATATGGCAGAAATTGATGAAGCTCTACTTGATAATGCTTACAAGGTTATTGAAAGAGGGGAATACTGCATTGAGATGGAAAAAATCAATGTCCCTTTTGACACATCAATATTTGGGAAAGAGTGCCCTTGTCCTAACGGTCTTTTCTGCAATCAGAAGAATCACATGGCAAATGTAGCAAAGCTAGAAGGTGACTTCCTTCTTAGGAAAATATGGAGGTGCTTTTGTCCATACTTCAAATGTGCCTGCGAAATGCCGCCGCTTTGTGCAAAATGCGGAGATAATATTACCTGGTTTGATCAAGGTGTGTGGGCTATTCTAAACAATCTGGACATTGTCTTTCCAGAACTAGGATGCATTGAAGCCTTCTTGACCTTTATTGGTATTCTGAGCAACAACCTGCAGAAAGTTGTATATGCCTACCTCTCATACTCAAAGTACAGAAAAACAATATGCAACATGGCAATAGATCTTGCTGCTGACCCCAAGATGGATGTTGAAGCCAAATATGGTAAAAACCACATGGTTCTAGTTGCAGATATGATGCTCAGACCGCTGACATATGCCAAAAGTGCTGCAAACACTATTGTTAGCAATAAGAGTCAGGGATTTAAAAAGCAAAAGCCCTCAAACTTTGCTACTCCTGACAATATGGCAGCACGTTACTATCCACCAAGGATGTTCCACCATGGTAACAGAAATGAAGAAAGAGCAAGTGGCAGCTCTAGTAACACTCTGGTCACTGGTACCACCAACACCAATAATTCTGCTGTTGAACAAATGAACGAGGGAGATTTTTCTGTTACTAAAGTGAATCTGGCTACTCGGTTCATGGCAGACCCTAAAATCGTGGACCTTGATGACTCATAAAGAGGTTAGTTACATGATTGCTAAATAATCTAGTTGCTTTTCTAGTATTTACTGTAAACAGCTCTATTTTAGTTGGCAGTTATTTATGCCTCTATAATATATGCATACGATAAAAATGCCCTGTTAAAACGAGTATTGATCTAAATAAATAGCATAATAGATTAATGGACACTCATTAAACCACATAACGGCCTGTATTTAATTAGAGTTGGCTGCATTATTCTTTGACCATTTACAGATCCTTATGGAAGAGCATAACCATTTGGAGCATTTGAGTTCGCGTTCACACGTACTTACACCCCTGCCTAAACTTGGTTGGAATGATCTAAAACTTTTATCTTAGTTTTCTTAAACTAGGTTAGGGTAACAAACTTGTCCACCCTTAGTGCTTACTCTGGATCCCATACAGGAACCAGACGCTGATGAAGCAAACGAACCTAGATGGCTGGAAATGGACACGAACAACCGGATTTACATAAAGGCCAATGGAAAAAAGGATAAAAAACTCATAGTACATCTCACCTACTGTTCTAGACTCATGGATGCCGTTCGAATCAGGGATGTTTTGAATGACATCATACCTACCTATTTTGGAGAAATTGGCCTTGAGGCTGTTAGTGAAACAATGTTTAGTTGGAAATACTGTGCCAAACTTTCAGATCTCATCTATAAACCATTCCACACATTTGTTGACAAGAAGGTCCCCAAATGCCCCTGCTCTAACCAATCTCTGGTTGACTATATTGACAAACAGCATGGGCACGTTCTAACTACGGACTTCAACATTGTTAGAAACAAAAATTTAAGGAACCTTCTAAAGAAAGGGCTGAATCACATTCCTCATAGGAGGATGGATATCAATGAATGCTTGAATGCAACCTTGGAGGGCCTCCATTCCTTTCTCATGGTCAACAGAATGGCCCTAGATATTAAAGATCTAGACCACAAAGCCATGCAATTGATTGAAACTGCCTTTAGAGAAAGGGTGCTCGGATTGCTAAAAGCGTATCTTAGCAGCAACAAGGGCAAAATCTCCCATTATATTCTTGAAGACGATGAAGATGCTATCAGTAATCTCGAATGGATCAAGAAAAACTTATATGTGGCTGGAGTGGATAAAGCCACGAACAATCCCAGCTTCATGTGTCCTTTCTTGGCTAAAAACCTAGCTTTGACTCGTCTGAGTAGTGTAGACTTCATTTCCAGCTCTGTTCCAGTCAATGTGATACAAAAAGAAATGAGCATTAGCATTTCTGAGTTCATCCCTATGTACAATCTAGAGGAGGTACCTAGACTACCATATCTGTTGTGCATTTACAAAGCACATAAAAACAGCTTTAGGTGGATAACCAATGCCCATGGATCAGTTTTTTCTGAATTAGCTAATCTTGTGTCCCAAGGTCTGAAAAATATCATTGAGATCTGGCCGCAGATAACCAGGGATCTATGCAAGAATGTGAAAATATTTTGCCCAAAAGGGTTTAGCCCTAACTGGCTAGTCGACTCCGTTTATCAAGTATCCTTGAATTTACCCAAAAAGATTCATAGTATATACGTGGCAGACATCACCAAGTGCTTTGAATCAATCCCTTTGGAGGGCGGGGAGGGCCTTTGCTCTATCATAGAAAAGATTATTACAAAGGCATTTCATTTTCAAAGGAAAATGAACCCGAAAACTAAACTGTTCTACAAACAGTCCAGATCTAGCAATGGTGCTTTTATTACAAAATGGAACACCAAAGGTAAACAACCGGAATGCTGGACTGAAATAACATGTGAAGAATTCTGCAGTATGAATGTTTGGCTGCTCAGAAATTGTTGGTTGTGCAACAATGAATTGGCGTGGAGGCAGTGTAGTGGAATACCAATGGGATTTTCTTGTTCTCCCAGCTGGTGTAACTTATACCTAGCTTGGTATGAAGTACACTTTATTCTAAAACTAGCTGAGGTAGGAAGATACAAGGAAATAGAGAGATTCAAAAGCTCATTTAGATACATGGATGATTTGTTACTAATAAATTGTGGAAATCCTAGTGAATTCTTTGATAAAACTGCTAGAATACGCATATACAACATGGACTATCTGGAAATCAAAGAGGAGACTTCTAATTTCATTGGGAACACACGGCCAGAAAGGATTGGGCTTACCGCTAATTTTCTGAACATGAAAATCAGAATTATTGATGCTAGTCTGGGTGTCTTTAAAACCTCCAAGTATGACAAAAGGGACTCACTACCCTTTGCTGCAAAGAAATACGTGCTTGCGGACAGCTGTCGGCCCTATTTCCAGGCCAGCAAGGTCATTTGTTCACAGGTTATGCCGTGTCTTTATACACATAGCAATGCTAGAGACGCTGTTGCTGATATGGGCAGGATAATGAATGGGTTCATTGAAAATGGATTTGATCATAAAACTATTCTACGAAATGTGACTATGGTACTGGAACAAGAATTTCCGGGACTCAGGTTTCCAGCAAAGGACCTTATCAAAATTCTTACAAACAGGTACTTTTCCTTGTTTTCCTTGTTTCCCTTGTTTTATCTACCAACTTTCAAATTATTTATCGGTGAGTAGGGTCCTAGCAGAAATGCTAGGTTCCCTACTCTACCTAGCATTATTACTGCAAGATTCCAGGGCCCTACTCCCGGCGGTAGGAGGTAGGCTCACATATATATATATATATATATAAATATAAATATATATCCGGTAGGAGACGGATGGACTTAATCCCTATGTTAAAAGGCAGTAAATATAGGGCGCCAAACAGAAAGATAAAAGCCTTGGCCACATCTTATCTTGAAAAGGAAAAAAAAAAGCTATGTTAAGGCTATTTTTGATTTATGAGGCATAGAGTATCTCTAAGTTCAAAAATATGACTATTGTTCGATTTACCAGCTTTCTAATCGATTTTTCTAAGAGCTCAAAGACCACACTGCCTCAATTCGTAGAATTGTTTAAAACTAGGAGCCAAATCTTTATGGCAAAGACTGAGTATTTCTGGGGAGATCTCCCATGACTGAATGTATAGCAAACGCCTTAATTCAATGGCTATATGCACAGCAAATTAAGCAAGGATTTCTTCACTTAGATTTATTCACTTAGATTTCTTCACTTAAGACTTTGTTCTGCCCTCGCTTTGCTAGTCTTCAGCATTAATGATAGAATATCTTGATCAGACTTGGGAAGTGACAGATACAGCTAGACTCCCTTAAGTACATACCGTAAAGGTTGCCTATCATCTAACCGAGAAAAATACCATAGCCCGTTGACATGGATTTGCATGACCATTGTATATGCCGGTGTAGGTAATTTATATGAGGAGGAATAATACATTACCATTGTATTATTTTCCACCTATTAACTTAATTGTCTAAATTGCTAAGGCCATAATGGCCTCAAGATCTGGGCCTGTTTAATATCGAGGGCTAAATCCTTATGTTATTAGCTGAATATTTCTGGGGAGATCTCCCTTATTTATGGCAGACGCCTGAATTCAATGGCCATTTTTGCGCCAAATATGGCATGGCATTCTTCACTTACGTTTCCCATCAAATACAATTTTCGTAGAAACTCTGTTCCGGCCCTGCCTTTCCAAGCTTTGACACTAACCTTAGCATACCCTGTTCTATCTGAACAATGGGGCCGGAGCGTGGGAGCTGGTAGACCACCTGGGGCCAAGAATAAAAAGGGAACAAAAGCGGATTTTGCTAACAGAAAGTGCATTGTCAAAAACAAGAACACTGAAGCGGCAAATGTTATTCGCAAGTGTTTACAAATAGCAGCAAATGCAAAGGCTGGAGCATCTAGGGAGGACCGTGATCCTTTGTACAACAATCCGTGTGGCGAATGCAAAGGACGGAGACCATAACATCATGAATCTGGACGAAGCGCATCATGAGGTCTAAACATAGATAGCTAATTTGAATTCCAGGACTAGAAATAGCTATAAAGTGTTCCATTGCTGATTCCGACTCCTGATGCCACATAAGTTAGAGTCATGCATGCTCTAATCGTTCTCGGACCTGTGAAGAATGATTGATGCATGCCCATATGATTTCGGCCATAAAATGCATGCTGCTGCAGAAGTTTACACAAAATCATGGTCTTGTTTTTTCACATTGCAAGGTGATCACACTTGCATAATGCTGCTGTTAATAAGATTCAGTCACTATTCCAGCCTTTTAAAATAAGAAAAATACTGGTTTTTCTATTTAATTGTATGCCTTATGCTTCATTTGCTACAAGAAAAATGCACAGTGATGATTTAGGAATAAAGACCACTTCCAGTGGCTTAACCAGCAGGTGACAGAACATGGAATATGACTATTCGGCGAGTTTTTATTTAAGTCTTATCTTGATCATATACTTGGTTCTGGATATGGCATTGACTTTGACGTTTTTTGGTATATCATATACATGGATGAACATTTTGCTGGATTTTTAGAGCACTTACTTTCTTTATTATGCACATCCTTTGCATCTAAAATCTAAAGGAGCCGGATAAAAACCGGGGATTCCTCCCTTGCTTACCTGACGGCCCTCTCCTCTTTACCAATTTCTTGCTAATGTAGGTCTGGTTGGCTGCAGGTAACGTGGAGCTCCCCCCTTTTACTGAATTTTATGGACTGCTAGGATGTATGAGCTATGGGCGATTTTCAAAGACTAGTCAAACCTGGAGCAGCTATTTTGATGGAAGAACCCACTTTCAGTTTTCCTTTTGCTTCTCTTGTTACTAGAAAACTGCAGTTCATTTAGCTTATGTTTGGGTGATTAAACAATCTCTACTTGTGAATCTATACTATGGATATGACATTGACACTAGCATCAATGAATTTGGTGCTTTAGTAAACTGAAACATATCCAAAAAATGGCAATCTGAATTTTATAGATCACTTTCACTTTTACTTTCGAAAAAATAGAGCATGGCTGCATTTTATTTATGCATGTGAAGCATGATTAATATAAGAATACAAAGGCTGAAATTTGACTACATAATTCTAGGCAGGAAGCTGGTCTATACTAGAAACACCCTTTAATTACTTCAAGGCCACAATCCTGTACATTTCTACACTAAATAATTAAGGCTGATAGAAATACAGTCCACTATAGCATTGTTTAGCTGAATGCACTGATGCATTCCAAGAATGTAGGCCACATGGTTTTGGGCTTTTTACTTGCTTCATGGTACCTCAAAATAAGAGTCATAATAAGAATGGAAATTGCTGAATACACTTGCAGGCTGAGATACATAAAGTAGGATCTTAACCTTTGCTTTGCTTAAATGATATAAATTGAACAAGGCTGTAGCATATAATGGCATTGATGGCTTAAAAAATAAGGAACCTAATGCCACACACTAGCTGGGCAGCCTAAGGTTGTATTTGCATTTAATGCACCCTAAGATAATACTTGATTTTAACTACTGTAAATGTGCATGCAACAGCAAATACTTTAGCAGTGTCACTTAGAACATGCTTTGGAGTTCTTGTTTGAACTTTACCTCAAGGTTTTCGCTTTTTAGCAGCATGAAATGTCAGAATATACCAAAGAGTTGGCCATGAAGCTGAATTGGTCATGCCTCTAAACGTACTAGAATAATATAGAATGTGATTGAAGTGGAGATGCATTAAAGCATAATACCTTGTAAACATGTAGCAATACTACAGTAGCAGTTCAGAAAATGCTCAGGGCCTGGGTAGTGCCAGAGCAGAAATTCTCATGCTCTGACGGAGTAGTCAACAGTGTGGAGTATTAGGCTTAGGCTAGATTAGACCCTAGCAAAAGGAAAGTATATATATATATATATACAAGAAAATTAGCGCGTCCTACGGTGCATGTTCCAACGGTGCAAGTTCCAATTTTAGTATGTTGCTACGATGCAAGTTGAAATTCTCTTAGATTTGATGTTATGAAGATTCTCTTAGATTCCCCTCAAATTTCACATTTCTTAGATTCGTTTAAATTTACTTAGATTTTATGAGCTTCTCCTAGGTGCTATTATATTTTATGTATTTTAGAGGCCATCGACGGGCCGGCAAGAAGTTTCTAGAAGCCACCAGGTTTTGGATTTGATGTTATGGAGATCCCCTTAGATCCCATTAAGCTCTATGGCATTCCTATAGATTCCCTAGATTTGCTTACATTTTATGATGTTGCCTTAGATATTGTTAGATTTCGTGGAATTTGCTTAGATTCTATGAAGATTCTTCTGGGTTTCTAAGATTTCATTAGATGGCATTTGTCCGAATTCTCCTAAATTTCTTTAGATTTTTCAAGATTGCATCAAGTTCCCCTTAGTTTATTTAGGTTCAAAATTGTGCTTTTAGCATTGCAATGAAAGAAGATAGATAGATAGAAGAAGGCCTAAAAATACCTCAGGGGATTGGGCGTTGCAATGAGACACGCCCCTCCCCTTCCTCCCACTTTCAACAATATCTTAAGGTTCTACAAATATGTATATTTGTGAAGGTTAAAAGTACCCATGGAGCTAAATAAATTAAACTAAAGGATATGCATAAAAGATGTCAGTGCATTTGAGTTTGTCTTGTTTCAAAACTAGCCATTAAACTAGAAGCCATTCGACATTGAAAATATGGTAAGAAAAACACGCTTAATTGAATTAGATTCATACAAAAGTGAACGAATTTCAAATTGATAAAAGGAGATGGGCCCATGAACATGGGATTTATCAAAAGCATCCTACCCTTTAGTCCCCATGGCTATGCAGTAGTGGTTCTGACTACCATTAGTTAGATCCGAAAAGGACAAAAAGATGGATAGAGATGTTTGCCTTTGTGCAAAATATAAATATATTGGATCTTAGAGACCATTTTCCCTAGCTAATTTTATGATTACTTAAAGCGTGTTTTTTATTTAAGATTACGGTGTTAGAGCTTGTTGGTATTTGGCGTTGTCTTAGTTAATTCGATAGCAGACGCATATTTTTTATGCATGGATGGATCATGCAATACCATGGCGTGCACTTGTACGTTGTGATACGTTTTTATGGGCATGGGGAACTGCAGGGAAAATTGGAGACGGTAATGGAGGGCGACGTGGATGTACCTGTGAAAGAAGCGGAGAAGGTGGAAGAAACCGATGCGGCCATTAAGGAGGTAGAGCAAATCGATGCGGCCATTAAAGAAGTGGAGCTAATTGATGCGGAGAAGGTTGAGCAAATCGATGTGGCTGTTCTCGTGGATAAGGTAAAAGCTGAGAAAAAGAAGATGATCAGGAGAAAGCGAGATATTCAGGGTTGGAGACGGGTTCGTCATAGGCATGCTAGGGAAGCCGTTGTGCATTTGCAGGCTGCTGGGGCGAAGCGAAAGCCTATTTTGATGAAAAGAATAAAAGGCGCTGCAGACGATTTTATCATAGCTGGAAGTAAATTGAATGCACAATTGACGAGGTTGCACCGTTTGCTGCAAATCCTGGAGGCTCGTCAGGTGGCAACAGTACAGTATGCAAGGGGACTTATGTGAAGGATTGCTATGTGATCTGGGTTTGGTGTATTTGTTGTGTGTCTTGAAGTTTTGTTGAAGTTTGTAGTCATGGGATGTTCTACAATTTATACTGTTGAATAAAACATTTTGTTGGAAAAGTGGATTTGTTGATAGTGTTTATTTATGTATTGTAGGTGTTCGATCTGGTTGGGATCATGGTAATTTAATTGTGGTTGGTATTGTTGTGAAGAATTGCTATTGAATAAAAGGTTTTGTTGGAAAGGTAGATTTCTTGATACAGTGTTTAAAAAGATTGCAACGGATATCCTGATACAGTGTTTAAGAATACTGCAACGAATATGCATGAGTATGCACATGATATTGGAAAGCATATGCATGAGGAGGCAATTGAAACTGTTTTTGTTTATGTAGATATGAGTTGTGCTGCATCAGATTATGAGAATTTGGAAACTCAAATTATGAGAATTTGGAAACAAACATGCCTTTAGAAACAAAACATATTTTTTTATTTATTCAGATATCAGCTGTGTTGCATTATATTATGAGACTTTGAGAACACATATCAGCTGTGCTGGATTACGTTATGGGACTTCAGAAACAAACATACTATTCACACTCTTTGTACAGATAAAAGCAAGTCATGAACAGACCTTGTATTCCATATTCCATTATTTAAGATTGTACTTTGTATTCCATATTGGATTATTTAAGATTGTTTAAGAAAAGAGCTGGTAAAGGTGAATGATACAGATTAAAAGGACTCAATAAGTGACTGATGGCAATTTGAAATCCTCTTTATTCAAAATAAACACACATCATTTACATACATTTTAAACTCACACATCATTATTTATTTACATAGGTGGCTGGATACCTCAGTTTTTAAATAGCCTTTGCTTTTTCAGCATCAACAAAATTACCTTCGCTATCTAAGATTTTGATAGCATCTTCTAACTTCTCCAGATCTGCTTTATGCTCATCCATCAACTTTGTGAGGGCCTTGTAATGATCAGCTGTTACAGACAGCATGTACTTGTAATCTTCTTTCAAATCATGAAGCCGCTGACGGATTTTCTGAATAGGAGTCAGTGGAGGAGCAGCTGGTGCTATGAGATGCACACAAACATGATGGGTATGTCTTCGTTTAGGGAGATGTAGTCCCTGTCTATCTTGCTCCATATCATCAGATGGAAGTACTAAACATTAGAGGAAACAGGAATTAGAATATTAGTATGGGTTTGATAAAACCCAATTTACATTCAAAAAGATAAGGCCTTATGAGAATACCAGCAGAAATAGGAGGCACATGAAGCGGTTCTTGGAGAATATTTGCAGGTACCACTGCTGCATGTCAAAAAAAGAACAGATTAGATTATACATGGACTTTGAATAGAGAAGAAAATAAAGTAAGGAATAACAAAAATTTGATGACTACTGGAGGCCGGAGGAGGCATGAGCAAACGTGGATCGGCGTCTATCTCCATAGTTGTATTGAAGAATCGTAGAATGGTGGTGGGAGATTTATATTAAGTTTATGCAGATTTGTGGTGAGCACGTGTAGTTTGCTGGCAAACAAATCCTTGGGTGGCCAGTTGGGATGGGAACGATGAGAAGACGTGGACGATTATTGCATGCGATCATATATTTAACTGGGATATCCACGGTTCGTTCATGGTTCTAGCAGTTGTGTTTGATGGCTTTAACTGGGAAGAAGGTGGCAGAGGATATCCACGGTTCGTTCATTCATCGTTCTAGTAGTTGTGTCCGTGCCAGTTGTTTTTATTTAATTTGTGATATGTGTTTGTGGTATGTGCAGGAGGCGTGGTGCAGATGCGGGGTAAAGCCTTGCCAGTGGCAACTGGAAATATGTCAGGTTATGTGGAACAAAAGAAGAGTTTTTGCATGTCATTGGTTATTGCCGAGGCAAAGAAGGTGGTTCGTGACTTGGGAGAATTGAGGCAGAGCTCTAGTATTTCTAGGATTTTCTTAGAAATGAAGGCTTCAACGGTTATTGATGAATCGATTGATGAACATAAATGTTTTCTTATGAGTGGTGTGCAATGATGGAGTTCGGGATCTGTGGAATTAGGTCCATAATTGAGTTTATTTTGCGGCTCATTGAAGTGAAAGGCCTTGTTGCCTTTGTAAATAATGACGTTGTGTATTAGCTGTGTGTATGATTAATAAATACAGTTGAGCAAGAATGTGCATGTTGTAAAGTGTTAGACATGAGATTGTTACAAAATGTATAGCTTTGCAGAAAATGTGGCCCCTGTATCAACTGTATTTTCACCAATTGTTGTCACAAATTTCATTAAGTTGCTGTCCCCAGTATTCCCGATGAGAAAGAAAGAAATTAAGTTTGTTTGTCCTGTTAAGCTATATTTTTCCCCTACATATATAAGATAAACTCACAAATACCTTAGTTAATTTTGCGTATTCAAGATATACTTTCAAATGTAGTTTATCATGTATTACTAACGTGAGCAAATATTATGCACAGGGATATATTCTATCTCACCAAAAATCAATGTTTCAAATATTCATGATAAATACCACTAGAAGAAACAGATGCCGCCATCCATTTCCCTAATCTAGGATACAGCACATGGGCTATAAATGACAGTGTTTCACATCCTCATCATACCTGATATTCATGTTAAAAGAAACACATCTTACATATTAATTAAATATTCATCACATGTTGCCTTTAATTTGTTGGCCGGGGTGTATCTGTAAAGGTCAGCACCTATAAGACCTTCTAAACTGGCAACTTCAGTTCTTGAGATGTTCATTACATGTTGCCTTTAATTTGTTGGCTGGGGTGCGCGTGTAAAATCCAACACCTGCAAGAGTTTTGTAAATTAATAACTTCAATGGCTTAAGCTTGCTGGTTGGTGAAAGAAATAAACAGTGAATCTGTGATGATGTTACCTGTAAATGCTCACACTGATTCTGGACTGTAATGAGTAATGGAAATTAAAACATCTATGTTTGTGCACACATGTTTAAATCGTTGAGATCGTTTACCGCAAAACTGATTTTCTCTTCGTACATCAGGCATAAGCATATGTATGATTCATCTGCACAAGAAATTCAAAAGTCATGAAAGAGGCTTAAAGTATAATGAATTTATCTAAGCTTTTAAAATTGATAACATGTGAACAAAAATTCAGCTATTTTGCACTCCAAGCATAAGTATATGCGTAGCTAATCTGCACAAGGAATTTAAAAAGCATCAAAAAGGCATGCAAAGTTGTCTAAAGTCAAGGAACAATGTCTAAAGAGTATTCAGCATATATAGACCATGGCGGGCAAAATCATTCAATGCATACTGATGAGTGCAATAATGTAATTATATGTATGGAATAATGAAGGAATTAGTCTTAATACCGCTAGGATATAAGTTCCTCAAAGACAACATTGCGAGTTTCCATGTCTGGATTGCTCACGTCATGTAATATTAATGCATCTTCTGTCCGCCTTATTCGTGTCAATGCTGTATACAACTGTCCGTGCGCAAAAACCTCCATTCTCAGGTCAAGCACAACTTTGTCTAATGTCAAACCAAGGCAGCTGTGAAATGTTGTACTATATGCAAGCCGCAACGGTAATTGTCGTCGATGAATTGTGAAGGCACAATTTTGAGGCTGGTGGAAGAAATTAGTTCGAGAAATCAAATGGATATCATAGTTCTGGCCATATTCAGCACCAAGCAAACGTACAGCTACAAACTTCTCATGTAAACTCACAATTACAACACGAATATTCTTCACTAAACATTTATCGCGATCCAATAATCTCACAAGCTGGCACACAGCACCTTCTTTTAGATCCAGGCCATGCGGCGGTAACGTTGAATGTGTGTATGAGTTTAAGAAGTCATCACTACCAATAAATTTTGACCCTAATTGTTCTTGGTTTTCCTTTACATAATCATAACTGTAATAGCTCTTAAGCTTCCCCGGTAGTTCTTCAAGTACATATTTATTGAATTCATTAACATGTTTGTTTATCGGAGCTAGAAATGCACGCCGTTCACATAAGGATGGAACTGTGAGGACATCAGCAGGAAATAAGAAGTTTTTTGCGGTTTCAAAGTCTGCTGTTCCGTTGAAATGTTTTAGTGAGACCTTTGTGTCTACTGTATTCTCACCAATGTCTCTTACAAATTCAATTAGTTTGCTATCTCCAGCATTCCTGACTGGTAAATTGAGTTTCAGCACTCTAAAACTGCTCCACGTATTGGATGATTTTATGGAGGCAGCTATTGTTGCTGCCCTTCCCGAACCTTTAACCACTGGTGCAATTTGTCTGAAGTCACCAGCTGCAATTAATAACTTTCCACCAAACGGCAAAGAGCTGTTACAAATTTCCTGCAATAATAAATTTACAGATTCTATAACTGCCTTATTCGCCATAGGGAACTCATCCCAAACAATGGCTTTTGCTGCCTGTAGCAATGATGCTTTATCCGATTGCCTGGTTACCAAAGAATGTATGCCTACATTATTATCTGTAACTGGAATCTCAAAAAGTGAATGTGCAGTTCGACCACCAAGGTATAGACGGGCAGCAAGTCCGCTTGTTGCACATGGTAACACAATGTCCTTTGTACCTCGAATGAAGGAACAAATTGCATTCAATAGATAAGTCTTCCCTGTTCCAGCCTTGCCATCAATGAAAATAGGTTGCTCAGAAATATTCTTGTCTAGAGCATTTCTTATAGTCCTGTATAGAAATCATAAGAACTTAAATTGCAATCAATAAATAGTGTTCATCTGTTCTATAGCAATGACCACCTGAGGCTTTTCTTACATACCTGTACACTGCTGCCTGATCGTGATTGAAATTGGAACTCATGCTCAATGCATTTGCTGCATATGAGGCATCATTTGGAAATTTCAATTGTTCCTCAAGCACAGCATTAGATCGTATAGTGATTGCTGGTAACCCATAGTCAGTTGTTGTTGCAAAATGTTGCTTTAGGATATTTTCGATGCAAAGCAATGTTTTTTGCTCTGCAAATTGTTCATTTCCATACCCATCCTCCAGGAAATCTGAAATCAAGTTTGGCCTAAACTTTTCCCACATATCTACTGAAGGTGCGCCGTCTAATATCAATAATGTAAATAAGAAACGCAATTGTGCAGGTGTATATAATGATGCTATTGCTTCATCCATAACTGTAAACCCCTCTTTATTATGTTCTACTAAGCCCATTGCAAGTGCAGTGTCCTGATATGTATCATACGTTTTATCATTGAAACGCAATAAATCTTCCCAACAATTTGCACTTCTGTGAAGCAGTATTTGACGAAGATAGAATAGCTCACCTACATGCATCTAATCCTACAAACAATATTCCCCTGTGAACGTCTCGATACGATATTCCTCGTAATTCCCAACATCGACTGTTCATACCATTCTTTTGCCGATGGACTGCGTACACCTTTTGATGGTCTTAAACGGTACTGTTCATAATATTCAATATATGTCAACTTTGCAAATTCTGGGTCAGATGGCCTTAGGAAATACCGTTCAAGCGTTGATGCAGTATTATGCGTTGAATATGATTCTGCTTTTTTCCCTGGAAGATGCAATGCCAAACATTTCACGGCTGGTTCTTTTTCTGTTATGTGGAACGAAAATATTCTCCATGCAGCTTCTGTTGCCGATAAGTACCTTGCATTGATATAGTCATCTACCTCATTGTGCTCAGTACCAGGTACGTCTACATGATACTGCACCTTGTCAATCCCTTTGTAAATGTAAGCATATAAGTACATGAAAATGTGCACAGTCGCAGAGATCTCCATATTCACATGGCAATCTAACTGCGAAAGTAAAAATGGATTATATGGTACTACTCTCACGTCATCTTCTGTTCGTCGGCGATATTGTATGTAACCCTTATGGTCTACCTCTGTGCTTGCATTTACCATTTTCGGATAATTCCAACAGCATTTGTTATCTTTATTACATCGCTCTGAGTGGTAATGAATCATATATTTCTCTACTTTACTACGCAATTCCCCAGATGCAGGCATCTCAGCTGAAATAATCGAGTCTATTGCCTCTAAAGGTACTTGTGGTTCCGTTCTGAAAACAATATGTGCATGTGGCAATCCTCGCTTTTGGAATTCTATAACATGGATCATATATACAATTGGACCAAAGTATGCTCGGAGTAAAGCCTTTGCATACGCAAGCCGACCGTGAAAGGCTCGCACCACGATCAATGGAATGTCAGCAGCTGTTTGACCAGGGCGCAACTTTGCCTTAATTTCCGGCCACTCTGGATTAGTTGTCATCGTCAAAAAGAAACTTGGATGTCCCTTGGCCCTTGCCAGAGCCAATGCATCAGCAATTTGGATTGAACACCATGCACTGCATCCTAAAAAGGACGCTGGTATTCTAATATTCTCCTGTTCACTACTGCATGAATTGTCATCTTCAGCATAATCAACATTAGCATCAACTGCCTTTGCTTTATATCCATGTGTAGCTATGAAGCTCAGTTTCTCATCCTCCACTCGTGAATACATATCGACTAAATATTCATTTGCCAAACGTCCCAATAATGAAAATACCTCTTCCTGTAAAACCCTAGTTCTGTACCAATTAATTTGTGACATGCCCCAATCATTATGTGGCTCCCAACCAGGTGTTCCATAAGGAAACAATAATGGGTACTGCAAAGGCTCATATAATGGATCTAATATGCTCATGTAAATAGGACGCTTATCATTATGCACCCAGAATACTGCACTTCGAGGATTAACAGTAACACTATTGTTTGCATGTGTTATAGCTGCAATTTCATTCGCAGCTGTAATACCATTGATGCTGAGGACTGCAGTCTGCATACGCATGTTACTCATCATCTTTAGTGATCTGCAAAAGGGATTAACCTCTTCTAATGATGTAGCAATTCGTCCAACCCATTCAAACGGCACCCTTTTCTCTCTTGCAACCTCATATCTGTCATTATCATCATGGATATACCAGTGTAAAGGTTGGTGAGGCATCGATGATGGGAAGACTTGATGATATGCCCGTCCCATCATTGCAACCGATGATGGTGTTTTCAGCTTAATAAACTGACCACATACACACAAAGCAGTAAACGAGAATAATCGGTTTACTTTTCTACTCAATTGACTGAACCCATTTATATTGTACAAAAGTACTAATGCCGGTGGCAGGGCAGGGAGCTTTGGCAGTATACGACTCCCATTGTTACAACAAAAAGAATCGGCTTCATTTTTCATTAATTCAACTCCACAATTGCAACAAACCTTTGACCAGTCACCTCCGTCGAATCTCTTAGTACTGTTTGCCAAGTCCATTTGTGTACGTTTCATTTCCCAATATTCTTCTGCACTCTCACATCCTCTTTGTTTCTTCGATGCATGTTTCCGTCGTGCACGATAATTTCGCTGCAGGGAAGCATTCTTAGCCCTTCTATTCTGGAGGTCTGAACATACACTAATAGCAGGGCCACTAGCATACATCTCATTTAATTCCCTTTCCCTATCAACCTCTACTTCTTCAATGTTTAGCTCATTGGTTGTCATTGCATCATCCGCAGCAGCAGTCATGGTCACATCAACTAATTCTTCTCCTTCCGTGTTTAACTCACCAAGGTTCATGGTCACACTAGCCAACTCTTCTCCCTCGATATTCGGCTTACTAACTGCCACTATATCATCTGCACCAGGACCCATGTCCACACTAACCAACTCCTCTCCTTCGACATTCAGCTTCACCATTCTCCGAGCTTTTGCATATTCTCGTTTTTTCTGTCTCATCGCATTTTTCCGGGCCTCTGGTAATTCTCTATACCATTTGCGTTGATACTCACTTCGTTTGCTCCTACGCATACCTTCTTGCATGGGCTTAGCTTCCTTGTCAACACCATTTTTAGGGCATGCTACATCTAATTTTGGAATAAAGGGACTAGTGTTGCATGGCCCATCACTAATAACCATCGGTTGGACATCCGTAGTAGACATTGTTTCAACATTCTTTACACTCTCTACAATGATAGCATCTTCAACTACATCACTGTTGTTTATTACACTTGCGTGCAATGTGCTCAAATCAGGTGCCTCATGGGTACCTGCGCTGACATTCTCAGATATAGGCACCCGTGAATTACATTTTGAGGCCCCTCCCTCCCCACCTAATTCATTCTTTCTTTGTGCATGTCGGGCTTTTGCATATTCCCGCTGCTTTTGTCTCATTTCAGCTTTCTTTTCTTCCGGTAAATTTGCATACCAGTTACGTCTGCGCTCATTTTCCTTACTCCTAGGTGCTCCCTCTTTTATTTTCCGACCCATTGCCCCGTACTCCCCTAAACACACCTACCCTAAAGCATCTTTCTACAACCACCTGACAACAGCAAAGTTTCGCTTTCTTGTTTGGCCATGCATTTCTACAGTTCAATTTTAAAATAACAAAGTTCATACCTGGTACAGCTCTTTGAAGAACGTATTCCCAAAAATTCTACCTCTGTCAATATTAATTTAGCCCACTTTTCCTTCTGCAACAATGCATTAACAACAAAGCCTCAATCAGCAATCGTTACTTACCATCAGCTGACCTCTGTACACAAAAAGCCTTGAAAACATAGACCTACACTACTCCACTTTTCCTTCTGTAATAATACATTAACAACAAAGCCCCAATTAACAACTATAATTTCTCCACCTTATATTTTCCCATTAAATTCACAAAGCCCCAATTAACAACTATAATTTCTCCACCTTATATTTTCCCACTAAATTCCAAACTGATTTCTAAAGGGGCTCATACCTGGTATAGTCCTCTAGAGGTTTTACCCTCAAAGGTGTCCAATCATCCAAACACTGCACGGCATCATCTAAAAATTAGCATCAGGTAATCCAATTTAAACGAACTGTCGATCTTATCGCATCAGCCATGCCCTATGTTTAGATTAGCAACCATTACTTACCATTACCTGACCTCTCTATACCAACGCCTTGAAAACATAGAGCTACACTATTCACCACAGGTTACTAAGACAAATACAGAGGCAAATACCTAGCAATATGTATGATATTGTCACGCTAATAAGGCAGCTGAACTACGTCAAATTGCCCAGACAACCAAATCTTCAACACATCATTCGATAAGGCCAAGCTCTGTTCATTGCACAAATCAGTTAAAGAAGTGGAAGCATAACTGCCTACCACCACCTACACCAATGACATGTCGCATGACATCGCCAAAGGATTTCCACAGCAATATTTCCACATTATAGGTTATCCATTTACAAATTCATGCCTATAACTGTACCCTGTACACATTCCTAATCGCAACAAACAGAAAATTCCCCCTCGATCCAGAACTAACCAAGTTCATCTCAACGCCAGTGGAAACACCCTCGATCCCTAATTCTACAAATCGCCGTGAACCTAACAACCATTAAGCCATATCTTACCTGCCATCACCATACGCCGCACGCTCGATGCTGCCGCCTCATTCCGTCGATTACTCCATGGGCTCCCGTGCGTAAACCCTGAAACTTCAATTGGTTGACCTCATTAAGGTATGAAGCACTTCATATGCATCAAAGGTAATATTGAAAACATGGTTACCGCGTACTTTTCTCAAAGCCCATCTCTTCTCATCCACGGTTCAAATTCCACTCTCAACATAAATATTTTTCCAAGCACAACATAACCATATACTATTTTAATGAACATATCCCAAACATAAATAACACCATGTACACGTCTCAAGCACACTTCCCCACACATACTATATTGTTCCAAATCCCTTGTATCCCTAGGTAACATAACAACTAAAATCAAATTAACACGAGCCATAAGATCTCGAATCCATGATCAAGATCGAACCAACCTGGACCGTAGGATCACTTACATATAGTCTGACACAAACTCCCAAGCCATCTGGGCCGCACGATACGTCCCAAAGCTACGTGGGCCGTAGGATCTCGGATCAACGGCCGGATTCAACACGACAAACATAAGAACATATATATGTTATGATATCAGTATATATATGTAATTTCTAGTGGTGGCTTCCGGAAAGTTCCATTATATATCAGCCGCTAGATCTCGTCCGTCCGTTCGCTCCCTCTCGATCTCGGCCGTCGGATCTGGTGGCTTCCGAAAGCTTCCTGGCGGAGATGTGGTGGCTTCCAGAATGTCCTAAAAATTCTAGAACATGCCAAGAAATTCTAGAACATTCTTCAATGTTCTAAAGGCTCATATATATACGAATATTGGACGTTGGAATAGTTTTGAAATTTTTTGTGCTTGTGGTGCGGGCGCCCTCCGGTTATGTATGCCATCACTAGGGTCCATATGGCGCTGTCCTTGGCTCCTGCTCATCTGTTGTACGTGGAGCTTCATCTATATATTTTGCGGTATGTTCTTCTGGTTTCAAGCCGTGGAGCTATTTTGCTGTATGTTCTTCTGGCTTCAAGCCGTGGAGCTTTGGAGTCCCCTTTTTTTTTACAGTGATTTGGAGATCCATCACAACGATGGAGCTATTGTTTAAATCCAGCATACAGTCTCTAAATCTGGCGATCGACTCTGTTAAGGCAAGGCTCTGCTTAGGGGTTGGTTGCTACCGTCTGATAAATTTGGCGGGATGATTTGGATGCTAGGTGGCTCAAAGCAAGCATCCGATAATCCGTTGCAAACGCGGCTCCTATTTGTTGTGGTTTTCTGTTCTGCAGGGCAGCACTTTCAGCTGAGTTCATGTCCCCTGCGATGGGCTATGGGTTTGGATACTATGTTTCTTTGTTTTATTTTTTGGTTTTCTGCGTTTTGGCAGAGCATGGAGAGGACGTTAGGCGATAATAGCCGGATGCGCGATAAACAGGTGAAACATTCAAATCGCTGTTTTGGGCCCTTCAATTCAAATCTCAAATCTACAAATTTGGAGTAGCACAGTGTTATAGGCAAGGTTTTAGTGTGGAGGGAATGGTGGAAATAGGTTAATAGAGGGATGCGATGCAGGCTTGTAAGCTGTGTTTAGTGGATTCCCAGCCCACCCAGGTGGTTAAGGCGCTGGTAGAGCCTCGTGATTTGTCCAGTGCTGCATTTTTGTTGTCGGATTCATGCTGTGTGCTCTTGGCACTGCTGCCACAAACGCCTTGTTGGGAGTTGTAGAAGTTGCCCCAAGTTTCAATTCCTGGACCATGCACAGATGCATGCTTCATGTCTCTTCAGGAGCGGAAGGATGAATGGGAGACCAGATCTAACGGGGAAGCTCAGATAAAGTTGCCTTCTCAGCTTGTAGGTCTTAATGAGCATGGTTTTCGCTTTCGATGCCTCTTCAAATTTTGTGAATTAGATTTAGAAGCAGTTGAGTTTCAGGCAGGATTGTGAAGCAAGGGGGATACTATAAAGATCTGACTGCAACCTTCTGTACCTTGGATTTTAAAACTCGTTTCTTGTGTTCCGGTCACTGTTATGGACTTTTTGGAGGGTAGTATAAGAAACCCTTTGTGGGTCTTCTTGGCGGCTTAACTTCTGTTCAGATTTTCGTATTCTAGAGCTTGGCTTTGAATGATTGGGTTTTGATTTTTGATGCAAAACGGCTGTTGGGTTCATGAGCGACAACGGTTTGATTGATTGGGAAGGCATTTGGGGAGATTTTTCGCTGGCTGGCAAAAGGGCTCTACATTGAGTGTAAATCTAACTGCTGGGTGTTGTCAATTTGCAGGTCAGATTGAAGGGGTTCTCATTATGGCCTTGCTCTTTAAGTTGTTTTTCCAGTTCCGATCTTAACTGGCATGCATAGATGTGCCATGCATCATAGAAATCTCAGAGTTTTTTTGCATGCCAATTTTTTGTACGACTTCCATAAATTTGACAAAGCGATGCTGGAGAGCAGACTAGCGTACATTTTGATAGAATAAAGGGAGGATGATGGCAAATACATTGAGTTCCTTTGTTTATATGAGCGGTTTTTGCCATGAGGTTAGATGGAGTTCCCATTTTGCAATGGATTTTGAACTTAAATGCTGATCCTAGAACTACTAATGCAAACACGAAGTGGAAGACCCATTAATTTTGGGTCATATAATGGTTATTGGTTATCTAATCCCACATTATTGGCCTACAAATGTTGATGGGGTTCAAAATGTTTATGTGGTATGCAATGACTATGGGTCGCCCAATAGTAATAATGGATGCACCTATGCCTTAAGCTAAAGTACCACAAAATATTAAGTTTCATTGTAATATTGCAAGTACTTCAAATAAAACGGGGCAGCTTCCCAATTGCAATGATTCAAGTTTTTTTGAATGTGAATGTTGATATTAGTCCATGTTCTCCCAATGTTTATGGCACTCAAACGGCTTATGGGGCACCCAATAACTATAGGTCGCCCAGTAGTGCTTCTGGGACAACCATAATTGTATGCCCCCAAATAATTTTGGAGCTCCCAAATACCACAAGTGTAATGTGCATTTTGAGGCACTTGATGGTATCAGTGCCAACATGAGTTTTGTTTGAACAGTGACAATAATGTCGCGCATCTCTAATATTGTAAGTACTTCAAAGAAGGGGGAAACTTCCCAATTTGAATGGTTCAAGTTTTTGCAGTGGGACACCCATTAATTTTCGGCCACAGATAGTTGTTCAGTCCCAGATTATAGGCCGCCCAGTGATTATGGCTCAATCAATAATTATAGACCCCCATATAACAATAATAAAGTCATGGGCTTTATACCCCAATTTGTCTAATATTGCACGTACTTCCAACGGGGGCCTAGGGCATGTACATGTGCATGCTGCTCACATTCAACATAAGAAATTCTAGAGATGAATATTCCGTTTCTAACATCATGGTTATAGCTGCAAGCCACAAACGTAGGTGTTCAGAGGAATGGGAGTTCAATGGAACATTTTCAGAATGGCATAAATAAAACAACGTTGTTATGGGGTTCCTGCATCGACAACAATTTGCATCCAACGTATGCTGCATAATCCAGTGCCAAAACCTAACACGCATCAAACAAAATTGGCCGCTCCAATACAACCATTTGTGAGCCCCCAAATAATTTTAGAGCTCCTAAGATGTACAAGAGGGTCTAATGTGCATTTTGGGGCACTTGATAATTTTTTGCAACTGTGTTTACGCTAATTGTCTTAGTATTTGAGATCTCATAAAGTCTAAGCACTTGAAAGGAATTTAAGACGTCATAGAGAATCTAGGGCAATCTTGATAGGATCAAAGGGAATCTCACAAAATCTAATAGAATCTGAGGGATTCTCATAAAATCTAACGGATTCTTGGCGAACCGAAGGAATCTTCATAATATCATGAACAATCTAGGGGAATCTTGATAAAATCTAAGAGAATCTCAACTCGCACCGTAGGAATATGCTGAAGTTGGACTGTGCACCGTAGAAACATGCACCATAGGACGTGCTAATTTTCTTGTATATATATATATATATATATATATATATATATATATATATATATATATATATATATATATATATATATACAAGTTTTTGTAATATACAAGTTTTGTAATATATATATATATATATACAAGTTTTTGTAATATGAGGGCCTGCATGAAGCCGACCCTTCAAAACGCACCCAGCATGAAAGATTCCCCTAGATTTCTGAAGATTAGCCCAAGGTTCCTTTAGATTCTACAATATTCTATGTAGATTCCCCTAGATTCTCGCAGATTCTATGAAGATTCTCGTAGATTCTCCAAGATTCTATCAAGAATCCTCTCGATTATCAAATATTTCCCTAGATTTTCTAAGATTCTCTTGAGATTCCCCTAGGTTTTCAAAGATTATCCCAAGATTCGTCTAGATTTCCCAAGATTCCATGTAGATTGTCTTAGATTTATCAAGATCCTTAAGCTTCACCTAGAATCCCTAAGATTCTTTTGAGATTCCTTTAGATTCTCTAAGATCCTATGAAGATTCCCCTAGATTCCTCTAGGTTCCTAAAGATTTTATCAACATCCCCTTAGATTCTCTTTTAACCATGTAGATTTTCTCAGATTTCCCAAGATTCTATAAAGATTCCCCTAGAATATCTAAGATTCTCTTGAGATTCCTCTAGATTCTCCAAGATTCTATAGGCCAATTCGTCTCCGTGGACAATAAGAACTCTATTCTATTCTATTCTATGCTTTATTTTCCTTTCCATTGCATCATGTACAAAACGATAGCTATTGGTTGTATTGTTGCAAGCCTCATACCGTAGTATTATGTGCTTATGACTACAATATTGCAAGGGTTGCACTATTAAGTGATTATGAGACCCCTACTTAAGCAAGCAATGGTTCCACTATTAGTGCTTATGGATGTCTTGCAAATTTATTATTGCAATAGCGTCTTGGATGTAGCTTAAACATAATGGATGTGGCAATGGGCATAGGCGTAAAAGATAAGACATAGATGTGCTATTGTTTTTGCATCCAGAAAACAACCTGTCAAATTATCTTCGATACACATTCTACAGCAATAAATATTTTTAGACATGGGGACAAAAATTTGGTTTTGGTTCTCTAGGGCATTGAAAAGCTCAGTGGATTGAATCAACGATCAACCCTACAAAAAGAAAAACAATAGGATAGGCATGACGAGCTCTCAAGAACATATGCATCCACATGCAAGTCACAAACATGGTTGTAAAGCTTCCTACAAATTCATGAAGCCCATGAAGCACAACTTCATTCCTTATCACACCATATTTAAAGCAACAGTAAAGCCCCACGAAGCATTAATGCTTACTTATTACGTTTCTTCTATATTCAAATTGAGTGGTGCTCCAAAGTTATCAGTGTACATAAAATAAATTTGTCCCCATTGCGTTGCTATGTAAAACAAACTATAGATTACCTGGTAAAATCACTTATAAAAACTTAGGCTACAAACAAAGCCAAAAATATTGTAAGCATAGCAAGTTTAACATTGGGATAATTTTTTTTGCATGGCCCTAGTTCAAAAAATGTAAAAGGTTGTGCTCTTAACTCGTCCTTCTCAAATCATTTTTTATCAATGGTTTTATGAGCAATTTATAAGCCAGACACAATGACAACATATTGAGATAGTACATAAAACAATCAAGCAAGAAATTTCTTTATCTATCAAATTGTTGATTCTCTTGAAAAACAAAAATTGTGACAGGATATGGACTTGTGTAAAACCACCAATTTTTCTAAATAAAAGATAACAGTATGGGAAGCAAAAATGGTAAAACTTATGATTTTCTAAACAGTGAATTTTGGAATCAAACCAAATTATTTGTACCACCGGAGATTATTGTGTCATGTTCGTGACAACCAAATCCAAATTCAACCAGTAACAACCTCACCATCTTGTTAGAAGACAATATAGCATTATCTTATAACAGGAAGCTTCGACTCTCCTACAGCATAATCCAAGATAGTTGAGTTTCCAACATGAAGGTGTCATTGACTGATGCATCATAGGTCTCAACAAAGAGTTCTTGTCACATTTTCAAAGTACTACTTAAAAGAACTCGGGGAAAAAAGCTTGGCAAGATGTTGCAAGACTGCAAAATATCTTGTCCCTTCTCCAGAGTACTAATAGACTAATAGACTGCTTGTTACCCTCTCGAAGTTATCCTCTCTAGCATCCTGTGGGTCGTCACGATATCCGCATCTTCATACTATTGGCGTGCAATTTTTTTCCTTAAATTCTATCATTCTATGCAAGTAAAGGTTACCAATTTATTTACTTATTGCACATCAAATGATTTATAGAGGCAGGACGTTGTGCCTTAATAGATGGAAGGCTCGTCAAACAAAAATTCCCATTATCGCTGCAAACAAAAACAGATGCAGGTTTAAAAGAAGGCGGTTTAATCATAATAGTGAAATTTCTCTACATTAGAGGAAATTTGAGATCTCATTTCATCCCCATAAGAATCCTCCAATGGAATGGCTTCTATTAACTGCAATTAATGCAGCACCAACAACTTCATTGCGGTAGTTTTTCCCCTATAACTTTTGATCCACTTGTCAAAATGTTGCGGCGTTTGTTGCATTAGATGCGGAATGAAAAGATCTTTCCAATGATATATGGTTATAATGTATTTCAATGTGGTCATATGCTTTAACCTTTAAAAAATATGATTTTTTGCTTATTTCTTATATATTTATATCGTAAAAGATGTATGAATGGGTTATCACTAGATAGATCTTGTGAAGACGAACCCATTGCTACAAAAAGTTTTTGAATCGGAGTTCTGGATCAAAAGTTATAATGAAAAAATAATACTATAGAAGTTAGTTACAGCTGCATTAATTACAGGCTGCCACATAATACTGGAATGAGATATACTGGAGCTCTTCTCTTATTGGACAGTTTAAAAAGCTGACTTGGCATTTTAAGCATCCCTTAATGGGACAAAATGTGATCTCATTTTTCCTCTAATGAGTGGAAGAAAAAACAGTGCAAGTTCATGTCAATAGTTATGCACACCTACAGCATAAACACCCATGGAGTTCCAGGAATTTTACGTAATCTTCCCATTTGAGTTTGCAGCAAATGGCTGCTCACCAGTGCCTGCAAAATAAATCACCTCTTTTTTTCAAACGCTCGCTTGCCTATAGGCTTGTTCTATGTGTACCACCATGGGATTTACCTATTTTTTGTACACGTCCGTAGGTAGTTCTGCACTGCCGTGCCCTGACTAGGTCTGCAAGAACATACAGTGTTACCTTGTGTTCTTCAAGACTTTCTCTACTTTATAATCAAAACATCTAAGCCTTCTGAGTAGACCCTCGAAATGACATCTTTAGAGGATACAAACTTAAAATAAATACACGTTGTATATGTTCCAACCTTGAAAATACCTCCACTTCAGTAGAACAAATCCCCTGAACACTATTTCAATACCTCTAACTAAAGAACACAATTATTCAGCACGATAATAATGAATATGTAAGCTGTTCAAACAGATGCAACACAATTGGTTGGATACCAATGGTCCTTTTTTATAGTCGTTTTAAGCATGTGCAATATGCACTTATAGAGCACCAAAAATGCATACATGCCAGTGCATCATGAAAGACCCTTTGATAATTTCTCAAAAAATGCTACAGACAGTTTGAGAAGTGCATGCTCAGTAGATTTAACATTCTAGAATATAATATAAATAACACAAAGTAGCAAACAAAGTTAATTAATAAACGCTCCAAGCAGATACATATTCGGGTGTCAGCAAAATGCAGACCACAGCAATATATGAGGCACTAAATCAACCAGGAGGCACAAAAAATACAATCCCAGAACGAAATGCAAACGAAATGCAAATCACACGTACCTTTAATTATTCAACACGAAAGGTCACGTCTACGGCCATCCCAATGTGATGTACAGGTTTAGGATAGTTTCAAACCAATCGTAAAGAAGATATTTATTATGGAAGAATACGAGACGTTTATCCTACTCTGTCGGAGCATTTCTTTGGCACCTATAAGCATTTGCCAAATATAAGTGGCAAGCCGAACATCCATATAATTGAGATTAAGATGATAGTCCATGCCTCCAACTCCCTGTCCCATCATTATTTCTTGTATACAATGAAACAAACAATGAAATAAACGTTGCCTCAGGATTAAGAGAACAAATTATTTCATAGGACTTGCCCTACCCTCACTGTAAGAATATAGCAATGTACTTACCGTTTTGCTCGTTTGGGGTCCATACTGGGATCAAGTTGGTTTGAAAAGGGAGTCGGTTGTGCTTTCAAAACCACATTGGTAACAGGGCCTTCACTTTGATTTGTACTCTGGATTTCAGATTCACTCTTAGGAGGATTTAATTCCCCAGCTCTTGCATCTTCATCAGACATCTCATTGCCGCTGTTACTATCAGAAGGAGTAGACAGAGTTTCAGGAGTTGAACCAGGAGTTTTTTTCTTTGATGGGCACACCTCTGATTTTGCTGCTTATGAACAGAACCCATGTCCCCAAACATAGACATGAGCTGCACGACGATGGTGGATGGATTGTTTTGCCTGAGTTTCGGCCATATCATGATCTAACCATGGTGCCTGCATATGAGCAAAGCTTGCTGATGTTGTACGTTGATGCTGCTGTTTGTTATAAGGGAAGCCTCCCCAGCTTCCGTTGTTAGTTGAATCATATGGAATAGATGTAAGAGTTCGGTTCTTAGGTGGAAGATGTGTTGAATTTGATGAATGCGACCAGTTTATAGTGTTCCCGTCGCTCTGATTCGCCATATTTTCAAAGCTATGCAGATCATAATACCCTCCCCTGGCTCTGCGTATTCAGTAAACAAAAGGGCAATCTTCAGAAACAAGCTTATTGTACATTTAATTGTTCAGCATCCTACAGAAATTGAAGTCAGTGCTAGTTTTCGTTCTAGAATGCAGAGACATGAAAAATAAAGCCAGCTTACTGTTGCAACCATAAAAACGGACGTGAGTAGTGTTGAAGACATCACAGCCTGACACTTGGCATGTACAAGAGATCGCCACGTCATTCTCCTGATCCAGGAGAAGACATGCAGATCCGTTGCTATTCTGTTTGCTCTATTATGGTTGCCTGTTCGTTTCATGTTGCTCCTTTATTGCCTGTTCGTTTCATGATTCGCTCCAAGGAGCTCATTGTATTTAGTCCAAACTCCTGCATCAATAGATCAGTCGTTTTCCATTGTATACTCGTTCTTGTTGTTGCTTTCACATGGTATCAGAGCACAGCTCTTGATTGAATCTGTGATATCAAGAGAGATCCTGTGCACCAAGGACGAGTCCTATTATGGCAACTGCGTTGAATTCCAGTATGGCTCTTTTGCGACCCCAAGCCTTTGATGGCAAAGGCTACGATGGATGGAGAAGAATGGTAACATTGTATTTGAAGGCTGAAATGCTATGGGAGGTAGTCGATGGCAGTGAGCCACGACCTAAAATCACGAAGGCAGATGATCCAGCCCAACAGAAGGATCTTCTGCTATGGAAACAGAAAGATAGCAAGGCAGTAGCTTGTCTTGCTTTGTGTCTTTCCAAGAATGTACTGCAAGTAGTCGCTGGGGAATTAGATAAAGGCAGCCAGAATCTCTGGGATTTTCTCAAGGCCCGCTATGGTATGCGATCTGAGGTAGAAATACTGCAGATTCACCAAGAATTGGAAAACCTAAAATTCCAAGATGGTCAGGATATTCGTCTCCATGTCGCCAAACTTCAAGAGAAGTTTGATCAACTAGCCAATGCTGGACCAGATCATGCTCTTTCCAATCCCCAGAAGAAGTTACGTCTATACACTTCTCTTCCATCCAGCTGGACGCATACTGTGGAACTCATGATGACCTCTAGGAAAACAGCAACTTGGGATGACATTGTTGAAGATCTGGTGGAGATATCTCTTATGCACAAGCAACGTGGTGATCACCACAAGCCTGAGCAGGCATATGTTGCACAAGCAAGGCAACCATCCAATCCTCAAAATCGAAAGCCTCCTCTTGCTCGTGATGGCACACCTCTCGGAAAGATCGGTCTTAAAATTGCATGGGCTTTGGACATTATGCACATGAATGTCCCAAAGAAGCCATATCGAAGATCATCCTCTTCAAATTCTTATGCTTCTAATTCTGCCAAGCATAATTCTGACACTCCTACTTCCAATGCCAAGAAACCAGATGAATCTGCCCATATGGTTGAAGCCTTAACTCTTACAGAGGAGAATTGTCTCTTGGAAGAAGCCTGTATTTCTGAAGTTGTCTACATAGACGCAGAAGCATATCTTGCAGATACTCCTCCGGCCTGCATTTCTGAAGTTGTCTACATAGACGAAGAAGCATGTCTTGCAGATACCCCTCCGGATATCTCAGTTCGAGATTCTATGGATTCATCTGTTCTCACTGTAGACTCTGCTTGTACATCTATTATGGTGAATCGCCCTGAATTTCTTGTGGATTGTCTACCCATTCATGGTGGTGTGCAATTAGGCTCAACTGCTCAAATCGAGGTCACTGGAAAAGGCAATTTTCGTCTTCCTCTTCTTCATGGGTCCGTTGCAGATCTTCCCAATGCTCTGCTTGTTCCCAGCCTGCGCAAGAACCTATTATCTGTTGCAAAATTGGCTGACCAAGGAATGTTCACTTTTTTTACCTCTGATTCAGTATTACTATTTCCTAAAGATGTTGTTGTTTCGGGCTCTCCCATTGCACAAGGCAGCAGGGTTGGGAACCTTTATGAGATCCCTATTCTTCCAACACATCAAAGTTTTCTCACAGAAGCTTCTCGGTGCCCTCTGATGCTATGGCACCGTCGTTTTGCACACCTCAACATCAAGAGTCTTCGGGTTTTGGCACACCGACATCTTGTCTCAGGCATTCCTTCTTTACCTTCTGCTGACCTTGGTATTTGTCATGCATGTATGCTTGGCAAGCATGCACGTCGCACCTTTGCTGCTGTTGGGCATCGAGCAGATGCAATCTTAGAGCTGGTTCACTCGGACTTATGTGGCCCCATGGAGGTTCTTGGTCACACTGGCAGCAAATATTATGTCTCTTTCATTGATGATCACAGCCGCCGTGTGATCATTTATTTTTTAAAGCGGAAGAGCCATGCCTTGGAAGCTTTCAAGATGTTTAAAGCAGCAGCAGAGAATCAAACTGGTAGAACCATCAAATGCTTACGCACAGATGGTGGTGGTGAATATATCAGCAATCTTTTTCAAGATCTTTGTCAACAAGCTGGTATTCACCGGCAATATACCACTCGCCACACTCCTCAACAGAATGGGGTCGCCGAAAGGAAAAATCGCACCATATGTGAGGCTGCCAAGAGTATTCTCATCCAGGGACATTTGGATAGGACGTTTTGGGAAGAAGCTGTTGCAGTTGCTGTTCACACCCAGAATCTTTCCCCTACAGTAGCAGTTCCTGATTCTACACCTCATGAAGCTTGGTTTGGGACAAAGGCTGATGTCTCTCATCTTCGAGTATTTGGGTGCACGGTATATGTCCAGGTACCAAAAGATCTCAGATCTAAATTTGCAGACAAAAGCATGCAGTGCCGTTTTGTTGGGTATTCTTCCAACCATAAAGGATACAAGTGCTGGGATCCTGCTACAAATCGAGTTCTTGTAAGTACTGATGTTCATTTTGATGAGTTTAGCATCCCAGGGCAGATTGAGAATGCAGACTTCATTGATTGGGAGCTCCTCGTTTCTGATCCTCCAGAGTCCTTCCTAGATCAGGAAGCAGCCCGGTTAGCCCATGCATCCATTTCTGAAACTCCACCTCCGCCCACTCCTTTTGAAGATTTACCCGCTGATCATTCTCCTTCTGGTTCCCATCCACCTGCACCCATTGCCTCTGATTCGTTTCCTGCTCAAGAAGCATTGCACCCACCTCCAATTCCCCTTACCCGTAGCCAAAGAACCCGCAAACCTTCCTTGAAAGTTATTGAAAATGCTGAAGTCAGCCTCGCTGAATGGATTTGCTTGGCCACTTTCGATCAACCTCCTAGTATTCATGCTGCTCTCAACAGTCCAGAAGCCTCCTTTTGGCATACTGCTGCTCAAGTTGAGCTCAATTCCATGCACATCAATCATGTTTGGAATCTTGTTCCTCTACCTCCAGGGCGGCCCATTGTTGATTCCAAATGGGTTCTCTCCAAGAAATACAAAGCTGATGGTACTTTGGATAGATACAAAGCCAGATTAGTCGCCAGAGGGTTTACTCAAATTCATGGCGTAGACTACGATGAAACTTACTCCCCTGTTATCCACATGACCAGCCTTCGCACCATCCTCGCTCTTGCTGCTCAAAACGATTGGGAAATTATTCAATTGGATGTCCAGACCGCTTTTCTTCATGGTGACCTGCAAGAAGAAGTTTTTATGCGACAGCCCCCAGGCTTTGAAGATCCTCAGTTTCCACATCATGTCTGCCATCTCAAGAAGGCCATTTATGGTTTGAAACAAGCTTCCCGTGCTTGGTTTCAAAAATTTGATTCCGTCCTTCAAAACCTCCAGTTCACCTGCTCTCCTACTGAATTCAACGTTTACCTTCGTCGCACCTCTCGCTCTATCATTCTTGTTCTTCTCTATGTTGACGATATGCTCATAATTGGCCATCCTCGCCCGCTCGCTCAAGACATTCATGAACACCTCTCATCATTTCCGATGAAGTATCTTGGTGATGCTAGTTTTTTCTTGTCTGCATATTCACCGAAATCGCCCACATCGTACTCTTCACTTACATCAAAACCTGTATATCAGGGAGATTCTCCGCCGTTTTCACATGCAAGATGCCCGGCCTGTCTGCACTCCCATGGAAACCCATCTTTCCCTTTTTGCCGACTCTCCCATTCATGGCCCATCTCCTGATCTTCCTTTTCGATCTCTCATTGGCACTCTAATGTATCTAATGATTTGCACTCGTCCCGATCTCTCCTTTGTTGTCATTACACTCAGCCAATTCAATGACAAATTCACTGAATACCACTGGAACCTTGCCAAACGCATTCTTCGCTATCTTCAAGCTACCCCAAACCATGGCCTTCTTTACTCCCCTGGTTCGTATTCCCAGCTTACTCTCTTTGTGGATGCTAGTTATGGCACAAACTCTGCTGGTAGATCTACTACAGGCTGTTGTTTTCTGTTACATGGTGGCCTGATAGGTTGGATCACCCGCAAGCAATCCACTGTTGCACGGTCTTCGGCTGAAGCTGAGTATTTGGCCCTCTCTCATGGCGCTCGCGATCTGGTAGCATATGATCGACTCATTCATTTTGTCATGGATCATGTTGAGCATCCTATTTCAGTCTGGATTGACAACATGAGTGCTATCAATATGGCTCAGAACCCTGCTCATCGAACCAGGACTAATCACATACCTATTCATTTTCATTACATTCGTCAACAAATTGAAGAGGGTTTAGTTCAGCTTGGCTACATTCCTACTAGTCAAATGCTAGCCGATGGTTTCACTAAAGCACTTGGTCGTGATCTGTTTATCAAACATCGTGAGGCCCTTGGCATTTCCTGTTTTGTATCAGGCTTGGGGGGGAGTGTTGAAGACATCACAGCCTGACACTTGGCATGTACAAGAGATCGCCACGTCATTCTCCTGATCCAGGAGAAGACATGCAGATCCGTTGCTATTCTGTTTGCTCTATTATGGTTGCCTGTTCGTTTCATGTTGCTCCTTTATTGCCTGTTCGTTTCATGATTCGCTCCAAGGAGCTCATTGTATTTAGTCCAAACTCCTGCATCAATAGATCAGTCGTTTTCCATTGTATACTCGTTCTTGTTGTTGCTTTCACAAGTAGTGCTGCCTCCGAACTAATAAAAGATCAGCTGAAGATGAATATGATCATATGAAGAAATAAGCTCTTTTCAGTTCGAAGGCATAATCCTTTACCTTTCTAGCTCAAATGATAACTAATACTACTACTATGGCAAGCATGCTGCATGCCTCAGAATGTCGGAAAGGAAGAACATAAATTTCAATTTGAAGGACAGTCTGCTATGCATGTACTTCTGCTTGGCCGGAGTGCCTTTAGGAAATCGCCCACAGTTTTAGAGGCTTGCTCGCGGCGTTCCGGAAGGGCGGCAAACTTCTCGAACACATATCCTTGTTTCTCAAAGCTTCAAATACACTGTAACCCACCGGCTATGCCTCAAAGTGGCAAAGAAAAATGATAGCAAGCTCGGCTATGGTGCCTCCTGAATGGTGCTTCCTGGAAATCTTTACAATAAATGCGGTGCCACCTCACCGTTTATATTAATAAATGATGCCAACTCAAAATTATAAAAATAAATGCTTAATTGCTTACGCGCCACCTCACCCTCCCTATTAACTGTGGTGCAAATTCTTTGCACCTTCTTTTGAGCATAAATCAACGGGCAAGATTTAACTGCCCAATATCCGAAGGCTCAGGCATGGGGTGCATGCCCTATGCATGCTCATGCATGCCCCCATCAAATCTGAGGGCTATAAGTGCGCCACCTCAAGATTTGGACGGCCAGGATTGGTGTCTATATACACCTAAAGGCGATGCCCCCCATCCGATATACCTATAAATATATCATTTGATATATATACAAGTTTTTCTGTGTAGGGATATGGTACCTTGCTATGCCATATCTATAAGAATTAGGAGGTTCAAATAAATCTTCCAGAAAACACACGGAATCCTGGACATAACACATGCTTACTTCATCTTTTCCCATGCACCCAAAATCATCATAAAAATTGCCATCAAAAGATCTGCTTCTGCTCCACTTAACTGTGCTCGAATTATAAAACACAATAGAAAGTTGCATAGCACTTCTTAAGAACACGGCAAGGATTAGACTATAGTTTTCACTTGATGAATCTGCATTGAAGCACATACTGCAAATTCTTTCTTCAGGCTGTAGAAAATCCATAGGGAACAAAATGTGTCTGGGAGTATGCAACATAAATGGATCATATATATGTATCTCATATATCTGATTGCGGTTAATGCATAGGCATACAAGGCCAGAAGAGAAGCTGTGATAAGAAACGACTTTACAGTCCAAACCTGATGCACTTAATTTTCTCATTCTCAACTCTTCGTGGAAGGATTTAGGGAAAGAAAAAAGATGATCCTCATCCAAAAAACAACATACCTTAGAAGATGATGCAGGTTGCATCTTCCAAAAGAAATCGGAGAAGATAAGCTTATACCAACATTTTGAGACCAAAGATAACCTAGCTAAATCAGCAGGATCCTCCACCTTGAGAAGGATTTTTTCCAAGATGTCAAATGGCAGCTCTCCTCCAGACATATTCTGGCCCCCTCTCCTCTCTGCAGTTTTAGAAGCTCTTGAATAATTAGGTATTTTGCGCTTCTTGAATAATTAGGTATTTTGCCTTCCTTTATAGCCATACATCTTTAGTACAACCTTTTTTAATCGACCTTTTGCAAAACCTTTTCCAATCGACTTTTTGTAACATCTATAGCAAGCTTGCCGGTTTACCAAGCTTGCCGGTTTTGCCATATGCCGGTTTTGCCATATGCATTGAATACAGACTTCACCATTTCCGTAGCTACACAGCGAATCGGCCGCATGCATTGAAGTTTTCTGTAGATAAGGTGTACATCACGAAATCTAGAGTTAAAAAGAGGCGATCTAAAACACGCAAAAGCAAGAGCAGCACAATGGCATCCCTGTCTTGCAAAATGGCAACGGCTTCAGATTTTGCAGACTATAATGTAAGTAGGCTATATAGTGTGCATTCTGTTCTGGATATATTGCTTGCTAGAGATTTGTGATGAGGCATGCAATTGAAAATAAATAACTTGGTCAGGAAATGGACATAGAGCTTGCTAGTTTTCCATCAATGATGTGAGCCCAGCTCAGTGTGCTAGTGTTAAAGGCAGTAGTGAGTGTGGCGAGAGTGTAAAAGCAAGCAAGTTTGCAACTGCGAAAGAAATACGGCAGGCATGAATGTGAGAATGAAGCATTCGACGCTACAGCAAAGGACCCTGTAATTGACAATGCTGCACGCCAAGATGCACCAGGATCATATGCGCAGTATGATGGTCCTAATCGTGTTACAATTGACTCAAAGCCTAGGAACAATAATGTAAGTTAATTACATTCACTCAACATTGTGATTTCATGTGTTGGCTGGTTAGATCATGCAGGAAATGCCATGAATGTGTGATCAAGCCTTTAGCTTCAGTAAAAATTCCTTTTATACAAAAGATACCTATACTTTGCAAGTCTATGAAGGTAGCTGCGTGAACTCGTGTAGCCCTGATAGAGTTATTAAGCATCCTGTGGTCAACAGTAGTGATGCAAGTTCCTTTTGGCAGCAAGAGCTGCAGCAATGGACGTTTCTAAAAAACATTCCCCCTATCATCGCTTTGCATTGTCAAAAACATGTCCACATTGTAGTGCAGCATTATTACGTGATGAAAAGGCTGGAGTGTGCTGCAATAATGGAAAGCACATCTTGAATCGCTTGCCGCCAATTCCTAGTCCTCTTCAAAAATTATATGACGTAGCGAACTTCAGTTTCCTGAGCAGACGGGTAAACCGCTTATTTTGCCTTACTGCATTGGGTGTGAGCGGGCAATTTATGACGCTCAAAGTTCCATCATCTGTTGCTATTATGGGACGTATAGATTATCAAATATTCCAAACATCAAAGCCATCACAGCCTCTGCATTGGTACTTGCATGACAGTGCTGAACATTCCACCATTGCAGCAGCTAACCTAGTGCCACTTGCATGGGTTGTCCAAGTTGGCTCTGTTCTAAGCATAGTTAACCCATTTTCCAAGTCCTTACAATATATGAAGGGCAGACACATGCAAACTGGTCTGCTAACAATAAATGGTTTTGTCGATGAGGGCGTTGTAGCTGCCATAATTCATGCCCACAACAGTGTTACAGTTAAGCCCAAGTCAGCAATCTTATGGCTTCACAATGACAGTAGACCAGTATATATGAGCATTTTGGACCCATTGTATGAGCCATTACAATATCCTCTATTATTCCCGTATAGTATTCCTGGCTGGAGCCCGGATAATGAGTTACATTTATCTCAAATAGATTGGTATAGATGCCGATTAATGCAAGAGCACCGATTTTCACAACTTGGCCGCTTGACGAATGAATATCTCGTTGACATGTATTTTAGAGTAGAGGAAGAACATTTGAATTTTATAGCAACTCATGGATATAAAAGGCAGTGTATATGCAGCGATATTGACTATGCAGAGGATGCTCATGAAAGTGACAATATGCATTTACCTGCATTATTCCTTGGCTGTAAACGGTGGTGCAGTGTTCAGATTGCTCGTGCAAAAGGGCACTCTAGTTTCTTCATAACTATGACAATCAATCCTAATTGGGAAGAAATAAAAAGCAAACTGCAAGGAAGTCAGACAACTGCTGAAATACCAGTTATTGTTGTAAGGTCATTTCATGCACGGTTAGCTCGATTGAAATCTTTACTTTGAACACGCTTTGGAAAGATCATCTATATGATCCATGTTATTGAATTCCAGAAACGTGGCCTGCCACACGCAAACATTGTATTGAAGGTAGAACCAGAGGTACCAGTGGAGGTAATTGATCTAATTATCAGTGCTGAACTTCCAAGTTCGCCTGACTTACTAACTAATACACGTAAAAAAGTACATGGTGCATCAGCATTCATTTAGATATCAAAAGAATGGTGTGTGCTGTTGGCGATTTCCCGAAGAGCTACATGCAACAACGTATGTAAACTCAAAAGGTTATGTCCAGTACCATCGATCAACAGATGCAGATTTAAATGTAATCTCGTACTGCCCATTTTTATTATCCCAGCTGGATTGCCATATAAATGTTGATATTTCAGCAACAGTTCACATTTTCATATATTTGTACGCATATATCTATAAAGGATTTGATAAAGTGCATTATCGAATTGATGTGGGCGAGGAAGAACATGGTGAAATTGATGATTACATAAATGTAAGGTATATGTCAGCAACAGAGGCTGCCTGGCGTATTTTGTCCTATCACATCACAAGCAAGCAACCTGCTGTACAGTGTTTGCCAGTCCATTTAAAAAACGGCCGCGCTCAAGATTACATGCGCAAGCTAACTGCATCCAAGTTCTCAGACCAACAGGCCTAGAATTTGCAAACCTGGCATACATTGAATACAATGAAAGATATACATTCAAACCATATAGGGAAGATGTTGTTCTAGGTCCCGATGACCATCTTGAGATGTACTCAGCAGGGATATCAAGAAATATCGTCCATTGCAGAACTAGAGCTGAAATTGTGTGTCGCCTACGATTGGTTTTGCCACATAATGGCGAGATATCCTATCTTCGCCAAATATTGATGCACACATCTGCTCAAACTTGGGAAGATTTGAAACCTTTGATGGAGAAGAATATGGAACTTATCAAGAAACAATGCTTGCCATGGGGTTGCTTGAAAATAATAAAGAATGTCTTATGGTCATGGAAGAGGCAGCTGCTTCATTATATACCCCTGCTCAGCTTCGATTTCTATTTGCTTTATTGCTTACAGATGGAGCGCCTACAATAACCATGTGGGTTACATTTCAGACTATACTTATTGCTGATTTACTGGAACAATTTGATGGCAATGAAAAGTTAGCAGCGAGCACAGCCCTCGGACATATTGAAAACACATTGCTCCAACATGGAATGTGTGGTGCAGCTTTGGGCTTACCTGTAATGCGAATGCAACCTGACTATGCAATTGAAGAGCTATTAAAATTTTAAGCTGTCAATGAATATGCAGAAAGCAGTGTTGACGCCCAAAGGGGTCAACATAGTTCATCTTTGCTATTTTACTATCTGCTCAGAGCACATCAGACTATAGGTGCAACAACATTTATAAATTTCCATTCCAGGGTAAAACAGTGGCTTTTCGAGGCTCAAGATGCAATGGATGTTTCCAAAAGTGCTGCTCATAATGAAGTAAACAACAAATCTGCTAGTGCTATTGAACACCAACAGGAGTTTGTGCACATATAGAAGTTGTGAGTATGTTCATACTGATACGATGTCAGTTGTGTTGAAGATACACCAAGTTCAGTGTTAAAGGGATGCCAAGTTGAGGTAACTATCTGATCATAATTTGGAGCAGTAGTGATTAACAAAAAATGAGGTTGTAGATTCACTTGTTGATCCATGTTGAATAGATTTCCTTGATTTCTCTCCTATAGCCATGTTTGTTTTGCCTTGACATTTCATAGTCTTCCCATGCCACAATTTCCATATATGTCCCTAAACTAAATTTCTGAACATGATCTGCCTTTGCCACCCCAATTCTTGATTTCTATTCCATCAAAGCCTTGCCCTTAAGTGCTTAGCATGTGTGATACAATGACCATCTGTACCTCGTTCACTACTATCAATCACGTGCCCATTCCAAAAAAAGAGAAAAATATACAAAGAGAGACTCTATGATCTCTGGCCAACGTGAACATTTTGGTGCATGGGTCTCTGTTTATTTCAAATGTATCAGTATTTACATGAGCAATTCTCTCTCAAAAGGGCCGGTTGAGCAATGTTATGAACTGGCCAAAGATAACTAGGGGCAAAGCCTATTTCATCTCATAAGACATATATTGAGACAAGCCCATATCCTAAAAAAAAAAAAAGAGAGAAAAAGAAAAAAAAACAAAACCTGCATTCTGAAAGGGAATATGAAAGCGGTATCCATGAGGTTGATCCTGCATTCTCGCATATTTTCTAGTCTTTCCTTCCAAATCTCGTTTCTCCAAATGCCCTTTTACCCTTAGCCTTGTTTTCTGAGAGCGGTATCCATGAGGTTGATCCTGCATTTTCCCATATTTTCTAGTCTTTCCTTCCAAATCTCGTTTCTCCAAATGCCCTTTTACCCTTAGCCTTGTTTTTCCCAACCTGTTTACCTTTGCTTTTTTTCCTTAGCTTTTTCCTAGTCTATTCACATGGATCGTGAACTATGACCTAATTTTTTGTTGAAGCCAAGTATGGCAAAACTGTCCACAATAGCAGGCCCGAGGATTTATGCGGTGGTTTTCAGAGGTGGAGAAAGATCAACGATGCTGGCAGCACCGTTTTCTAAGATTTCGGCGATGCCCAAGGACTGGAGGATCAAAATCAAAAATGGCATCAAAAGAGGCACGGCTCTAGGAAGAACTATCTATCCAGTGAGTGCGGTCATCATTTCAAGAGAATTTTTCATTTTATTCTTTCTGCAAACACCGGATTTCAGCTGTTATACAAAGAATTCAGATTGTTTGGGAATGATTCGTTGCATTGTTGAAGGAGTTAACAGAATGTGAAGCATTTGAAGATATTATCTGGAGTTCTATTATTTGAAGTTCTTAAGTGGCAGACATTGGTATACCTTGTTATTGGTTACAAAAGAGAATTTAAACAGTGAATAATAAGCGGTTGACATCAGCTATAAGTACAGCACATATTCAAATGGATGCAGTACCAATAGTTTAAGGAAATCTGATTTCAACAGAAGAATATCAAACTGGTTGTCATAACAGTGTTTAAGGCAGTGCAGCTACATAGTTTTGGGAATGTATCAGTGCAGCTACTGAGTTTTGGGAATGTAATATGAGCACAATCTTATAAGAATTAGTTGGAACATCTATTGTATTCTGAAATTATCATTTATGAATGAGAAAAGCCCTGCTCTGGTTTGGGAAGTTCCTTGTAATGAAATTTATTTTTCTTGTATTTCATGTTCTTACTAAGTAAGAGGAAAGATAGGAGCCTTTTGGGCTGATACACTTTCTGTGACCGATTTTCTGGCTGGACACAGTTGCATACACAAATCACTGTTGCTTCCATCTGGATATAATAGCTGACACTTTCTGAAAAAAATAGACAGGTTTTCTGGTAGAAATTGGTTACAGGTGGTGCTTTAATTGTCCATGAACAGGCTGGACACTGTTGCATACACAAATCCTTGTTGCTTTCATCTGGATATAATAGTTGCCATGGTGTCAACTCACATGATGTCACTTTTGGTGTAATGCTAACATGCCTACTTGTGTTTAGACTAGACTGTTGGTGTATTACTCCATTCATCAACATTTTTCCAGATTTCTGGTAGTAGTTGGTCATAAACAGGCTGGACATTGTTGTATACACAACATTTTTGTTGCTTTCATCCTTGTTGCTTCCATCTGGATACAGTAGTTGCCATTGTGTCAATTCAATTCATAGGCACATTTGGGCTTGGGGTACTGTTATCACGCTTAAATTTATTTAGACTGTTGGTGTATTTGCTCCACATACATCAATAGCAGTATGCATCTGCATTCTCAAATGAATGTCAACCAACTGAATGCATGGAGCCGAATATTAGATGAACTTGCCATGAATGGCAGGTGTTGTCCATTGTTCATAGATGGTAAGGCAGGAATAGGTAAAGCTTTCTTATTGAATGCTATATGCCTATATGTACGCAGAAAAACAAAAATTATATTGCCATGTGCAACAACCGGCCTAGCTGCTTTACTATACCCTGGCAGTAGAATTGCATATGCGCTATTTGAGATCCCAGTTGTAGACAATAATGCAGGTATATGTTCATTATTGAAACGTGATTCAGATAAATTAAGGCTAATATGGACTGCCGAGGCCATGGTCTGGGATGAATTTCCTATGGCAAATAAAGCCATGATAGAGGCAGTGAACATACTTTTGCAAGAAATATGCAGTACATGTTTCATAACTGCAGGGGATTTTAGACATATTGCACCAATTGTAAAAGGCAGTGGAAGAGAGGCAATAATTGCTGCATCTATAAAGTCCTCTACAACATGGAAATCCTTTGAGATATTGTTCTTTGGACAGCCCATGCGAAATGCAAGTGATCAGGGCTGATTGCTCTTGTGAATTTAATTGGAAAAGATGTTATAAACACATTAGTGCAGTTTGCATTATTCAAGACAACCAATGAAATTAATGATGCAAAAGAGTTTTTATTCCCAGCATTAATACTGTGCAGCCCATTGTTTTATGTGAGCGACGAGCTTTCTTGTCATCTTTAAATATTTATGTGCATGATTTCAACAGATTAGTCCTCCATGATCTTATCCGAAGGCAGCACCACCAGTACCTTAGCTATGATTCCATTTCAGAAAATGAAGAGAATGTTAGTGCAGCAAAGGTTGGTGGCGACGAGTTTCTTAATAATGTCGTCGATTCGCGTAGCGAATCGCCATTCTTGCTCAAGACGAGCATGCATGCATTGCATGCGTCGCATGCATGCATCGCATGCGTTTTGAGCCGTTCTTCAGGTTGGGCGTTTGCTACTTATTGCGGAGTTCTTCATCGACGTTTCATCGGCGCTTCCTCTTCTCTCAGCAGTACCTTATTCTCTTTGAACCCACCCTCCCCCCCTTCTTTGTTTTTTATATTTTGTACAAGTTTTGTTTATCATGTTTTTCCACCCGGTGGGTGATGCTTTTTTTCCACCCATTGGGTGATGCTATTCTTTGGTATGTTTCTCGTTTGTTGTGTTGGTGATGTGCAGGTACAGGTTGGCGAGCGCCATCCGTTTTGACTTCTCCATGCGGGGGTTTTTGGGAGCGATTCTTTGCCTTACGTTTGTCTAAGCCCCTTGCCGAAGGCTTATCACTAGGGTTTTTCCTCGAAAACCCGAAAGGGCGGGGTTTTTTAATCCCGGTGATAAGCTTTCGGCAGGTACATCAGCCACTCATCTATTAGCATTGTATTTGTTTTTGGGGTCCAAATGATATAATTGGATTTTCCCTTTATTTTTCGTGGGTAGTTCGCATGTGTGCGGCTATCCACTGTCCACCATTGTAGAAATCTGCTGAGATGAATGAGAAGCCTATCTATCGCTTTGTTGGTTTCATGCGAGTCGTAGTGCAAGAATTACAAGCATTCAACGCTACCTCCCCACAAACTAATTTTGAAGGAGGGTGCAATATGCCAGCTTTTAAAATGTTTGGACCTTGATAAGGGTCTTGTGAAGAATTCAACATTACACACAAAATTTGTGAGTATTCGTTTATTGGGAGCATTAGACAGGCCAGAAAGTACTGTATATCCAGTTGCACGCATAAATTTCTTTCACCAACCTGATAACTGCGCATTCACAGTGCATCATCGCCAGTTGCCACTCCGCTTGGCATATTCAACAACGTTTCGTAGCTGCTTGGGACTTACATTAGATAAAGTAGTCCTAGACTTGCGACCAGTGTTTGCTTATGGACAATTGTATATTGCCTTGACACGAATCCGGAAACGAGAAGATGTTCCCATCCTTCATAATGACCCTAGCAACACTGTCACTACTAGGAGTGTTGTCTATAAGGAATTATTAGAGTAAACAGGTAACCTGTCAATGCAACAAGTTTATTGTTTCTTTGCTTACAAGATATCACACTTTCTGTTATCAACCCTTGCTTCCTAAAACGTGTACTAAACTTGCTAATTATTTCATCAGGGCAAAAATACTGGCAGCTACGGGCTGTCAGTAACATTCGCTTTTGTGCATTTAACATGACAATATCATGCAATTTTTATAAGTTTTTCAGTGATATGGTATATGCACGGCTAAACTTATGCTTCACTTGTTGGCATTTTGAAAAGTTGGAGACATTGTATTTAAATGACATTGCCAATTTTGAAATCAATGATCTTTCAAAATACCAATGCCACCTTTTTAGACTTAGACAAAAAATTAGTGACAAATGTGAAAAGACGTTCCTTCCACATATACATGAATATCAAATTTCTGTTCCACATATACATGAATATCCATGACGTGCATACACTAATAGATCGCCAGACAAAACCACCATAGAGTATATTGATCGCGTAAATTTGTCATCTATTTGTATTGATCCAGTAAAAAAAATCACTATGCCGAACTGATTATGTTTCTTTATAGGGTACAGAACAAAGTCGTGCTCTCGTATATCCACAGGTTAATTTATCCTTCATTTATTATCGTCTTCATCATTATGTTGATCTGCCTGTGTTTCTTATATGATACAGAACAAAGTTGCATTTGTTATTCTTTTCAAATAATTAGAGGCATTCTATCCCAATAACATTCACCCTTTAACAAAGACTCTGCGAATTTGGATACTATACACTACATTTAACATAATAAATCCTTCAATGATGGCATTTGACAGTTCTTTAACATTCCAAAGTATGAATGGTACCTTCTTACAGAGACAATCCGCTCTAACATTTAATGTATCAAACTCATCATAGTAACTTTTAAAACAATTGACATTCCAAAGCATCAATGATGCCTTTTTACACATGTCTGACACTGCATTACAGTTTTAACAGGTATTTATGCATGTCTTGATGCCTTCAATCAAACTATACAACATGTTGAAATCAATAACAAAGTATCAAATCCTCGTTGTTATGCTAGGCAAAATGTATACAATACAACACAGCAACTCCAGTTACCAGATCACTCGCAGGCTGAATAGTAATGCCTAAAATATAAAACCTTCACTGTCTCCTCTACCCAATCAGCTGGAACATGGAAAATGGCAATTGGATCAGGGAATGCTAGATCGGCATACTTGTGAATGAAGTATTGGATCAGGGAATGCTAGATTGGCATACTTGTGAATGAAGTAATGTATAGCAACATCCAGCTTATATGTATCTACTGTCTCCAGATGCATAAACAAGCCACTGGGAATGTGATATTCCCCTAGAATATATACGATATAAATACGTATATCCTAGGCCCACGTCACTATACAAATCTACATCAGTAGACTTGTATGCACCAAGTGTGGGGGCCTTGCCAAGTTATTTACATAACTTAGCCAACCTTAGGAGGTGACCCATTTCCACATGGCTTCACTCTATAGGTGACCCGCCATATGGACGCGCCCTATTGCAGCCAAGTGACCCTCATGTGAACCCTAACACATAAAAGGCCAAACTCTAAACCTAGACCACTTTTGGCTCCACCAACTTCTGATCCACCAATTCGTGCCCATTGCTCCAAAATTCGAGGATCGTCTTCGACAGCCGAGGTTGCAGTAGCAGTCCGAAAGCGCAAGCGTAGCATAGGGGGGTTATCTACTCGAACCATCAGCTAGAGATGGAGAACCAGGAGGCAGCCGGCAGCTCGTCAGGAGCAGGTACTTCGAGTAGACTCCAGGGAGTTGCACATTGTAGTAGAGCCATTCTAGAACCTATAGTTTTGAGCATGAACCCTAATCAATGAACCCTAACTATAAGTTAGATGTATGTGATTAGGATCAGTTGTTATTCTTCATATCTATCATGTTATGTTGATATGATGATGGTTGATCTTATGTTTGCACCTCTTGTGTATTGGGAAGGGGGGTAGAGACCTAGTAGCCATTATTTAGATGATGCTCCTAGTTTAGACCCATTAGTTCCCATTATTATGGGGCATGTGCATAGAGACCACCTGGCTACAGAGGCTATGGAGTGACTGAGCACCATATAACAGTGTCAGTGGCAAAGTGGAAGGAGGTCCCTGCTGAGCATGGTTACTGGAGACCCATCGCGGGCTAGGCTTATAGTCGGTCACTTCGTGTGGCTGGGTATGAGTCCGACACTTATTGGGTCAATGGTGTCGTCCTGACTCTCAAGAGCTGCAGGTGTCGGTCTGGCTCTTGTTTTGGGGAGTTTAGTCGGGTACGGACGTGTATCGCCACGATCCTCTAGCTGCCCATGGAGCCACTACACTTCGGGAGGGGGAGATGCAGCCCTTTCTACCTCATCGGACCGGGGAGATGCAACATGGAGTAGTCTCGTTGGGTGATGCCATGGGATTATATCTCAGGCAGGTTACAGTCATGACAGAGCCTGATTTAGCCTATCTACAAAGTACGCACAGGAGGGGCGGATGGAGTGGTCAACCCTAGCCATTGTCTATTGTCAGCCCAAGTCATTACCATAACTCGGTCTGATCTATCTGGAGACCCTAGCCGTCAGTCGATTTCCCTTTTGAATCTGAGCCTGGGTAGAAGCCTCTATTTGATGTATTTATTATATGGTTATATTCGATGACATGGACGGATGAATTATCACTATCCTTCGAGGTAGTTTGTTGTTGTTATTGCTAGTGCTTACATTGTTATGTTTGCTTTCACTGATGTAGGCGCCCATAGGGGACGGGCCGGAATGACACCTCTGTGTCCTCTGCTCGTTGTCTGGCCATCCTCAAATGCGGGTTAGACGGAGGGCCCATGCAACAGATGTTGTTGAATGGGAAAGGTCCTTCGATATATACGGCGGGTTGTCGTATATAGCGCAAGGAGCATCACAATGGTATTAGAGCAATGATCTTGGTTGACCAAGATCAAGCACTGTCCATTTTCCTAAGTAGCTAACTGGCCTAGTAGAAAATTTGGGGGAAACCCTAATATGAACCTCGAAAATTGGGAGAATCTTTTTCTTCCATCGTTAGAATGTTATTAGCAAGTTAAATCTACTTGTCAGGGTAAGCTAATTTTGAATAGAGAGTCAAAACAAACCTTCTAGTAAATTTGAGCTCAAAGTTGCTCATGAGGCCCATCTTACAAGTGAAAATTGAACGAAGAATCGCTCAATAGGAAGCTTGGAAAGAAATTGGTCTGATGACCAATACATGGCCTAAAACAAATAGGAAAATTTTGAAAGATAGTTAAGTAATTAGAAAAAAGTACTTTAATTGATAACCCTTAGTTATAATATATTCGCACTTAAAAAAAGAAGGAAAAAAAATGGGTGACCGCAAAAAATCTCTTGAAAAGTACCCCCAATCCTTAGATCTTTCAAGATTCTATCCTCGAGCCCTTTCGTATTGTAAGGCAAATTCTAGGGGAAATTTTCTCGTCGTCATGGAGTACATCGAATAAGCAAGTTTCACTCAAAAGGTGATCCACGTGTGACGGGGACTCTAGTAGCTCGAATTTGCCCAACAACCCCCCTTGACACCATGGTGGACCAAGCCCTCAATGCTTTGGGAAGTTCCTCAGAGAAACAGTTTTCTTTGCTTTTGTGTTTTTTCTTTTCTGTTCTTGTCTCTTTGCAAAATCCCGTGTGACACCCTATGCTAAGGATTTGTCTGTTTGATTCAAATGTCCTCACAGAGGGCTATCTTGCAGACAATCCCCAACCCATACCCTAAACAAGCCATACAATCTAAAAGATTTCCAAGTATGTCGTTACCAGACTTACAAATGACTCTCAATTTTTGTATATGTGTCTTACTAATGACTCTCAATTTTTGTAAATGAGTCTTACAAATGACTTAATATTTACAAATAGACAATTATCTTTGATGAATGCTTTGCTATAAGCAGTATGATGAAAACTATGATGCTATGTATATTGTATCTTATTATAGATGCTTAATGATTGATAGATAGATAGATAGATAGATAGATAGATAGATAGATAGATAGATAGATAGATAGATAGATAGATAGATAGATAGATAGATAGATAGATAGATAGATAGATAGATAGATAGATAGATAGATAGATAGATAGATAGATAGATAGATAGATAGATAGATAGTTGTTTTAATGTCACGACACACAATTTTTGTAAATGGGTCTTACAAATGACTTAATGATCGATAAATAGTTGTTTAACGTCACATGACTTAACGATAGATAGATAGACAGTTAATGACTTAATGATAGATAGGTAAATAGTTGTTTTAACGTCACGTGGCATAATGCTAGATAAAATAGATAGATAGATAGATAGTTAAATGACTTGATGATAGATAGGTAAATAGTTTTTTGTAAATGGGTCTTACAAATGACTTAATGATCGATAAATAGTTGTTTAACGTCACATGACTTAACGATAGATAGATAGACAGTTAAATGACTTAATGATAGATAGGTAAATAGTTGTTTTAACGTCACGTGACTTAATGATAGATAAAATAGATAGATAGATTGATACAATTCATGTATATTTGGGAAGTTGTAGCAACACAGAATCATAGAACCGTAATGAAATAATAAAACACCGGACTAAAGAAACTTTATTCATGCACAATTGATATGGCAGCACCATTAACCACCCAATCGGATCCACTGGGTTATGGAAAAACACAAGTGCTATGGCAAATACAAAGCTCTGACATCTGGCTTATTGGCCTTCCAGATTAATCTAGCTACTCCAAGTAGCCACACATCATAAATACAATTGCAGATCTGTGAAGTCGCTATGGCAGTGATATGTGATTCCTTGTCACATTTTCGGCCATTACTCTCTCATACGGATGAACTACGGCATGTGCTACTCTAATTCGGAAACTAGACTCCGAGCCGGTTCCAATGAGCTAAAGGTCGCTTCAATCGGAGCTCTAGTTGCGGAGATATGCCCAACTGAAGTTTCAGTTCTATTTATAGATCTCTCTGTGACTTCAGCCTTTTTTAGCAAGCAGTTGCCTTTTTCCTCAAAATATCTCCTTGCCTTTAATTAGCTTATATGACTTATCATATGGGACATTATCTATGATCTTTTCTCAACCAATAATCATCCCAATGATAGTTGTGACGCTCCCTGAACATATACGACACTCGGACGTATACACACGGGGACTTTCCCCTCCCATGGCAACCAACTCACCATGAGTAGGGCCCTCCGTCTAACTCGGGCCATCTATAAGAAGATGCTCAAGTGAAGGACACAGAGGGGTCATTCGGCCCACGCCTTCAATGGGGCTCCTACGTCGCGGAAGCGTGAATACAAGGTTAGCACACAGCATAATCATATCATAATTTACCACCACGAGGGGTGGCACATCCATCCAAGTGACAACAACAAAGAATATGCATTTAATACTAAGGAAAACACCCAAACCCATGGTTCTACCCCTTCGGACTCGGTGAGGATCGATCGACGGCTAGGTCTCAAGAGATCAGCCAGACCTAATCTTGACATGGCGTTGGGCATAGAACATCGGCTAGGGTTGTCCACTCCATCCGCCCCTCCTGTGCACACTTTGCAGATGAGTCCAATCATGCTATGGCGTCACTATAGCCTTCCGGATACACGTAGAGACTCAAGGTATCACCCTTCGAGCCTACTACAGGGTTCATGAAGCCCCGTCCAGATGAGGCAGTCGGGGAAAGCGTCCCCTTCCGGGATCACAAGGTGGTTCCATGGGTGAGCTAGAGAATCGTGCCGCATCAGCGACCCCCGCATCCGTGCAGACTTTACTCACCCTAAATCTACTCAAAGTGCAAGATGCTCCATACGGATCACACCTCTACACCCAGGGAGTGTCAGACCCATACCCGGCCCTCTACGTGACCGGCTATCAGGCCTAGCCCACTGTAGGAGTCTCAGGAGCCTTTTAGGTTCATGCAAGACCCTACCCCCACTTCACCACTGCGTCCCTTATTTGGTGCTAAGCAATTCCATAGTATCCACGACTCGGTGGTCTCTTGTGCACAGGCCGCATCAAATGGGAAATACAGGGATCAACCTAGGAGTATACTACTACCATGGCTCAGAGGTCTCTATCCCCCTTAATTCCCCCATTTCCAGAGTAATACTATGCAAAGAACTATCAATCCATCATTTAAGAGCAAGACCAGAATCAGAAATAAAAAGAACTCACCTTTACAATCAAGGGTTAGTTCCTACAAGTAATGCACAGAGAGAACAGACGAAACAACACAGAAAGTGCCCAACAGGGGCGTTACCCTAGAATTCTCAAGCTATACTAACCACCCACCTGAGTTCCTGCTGGATCCGTTGTCATTTGGTGCTTCCATCTTCCCTGGACTTGGCGCTCAGCTCTGGCTACACAGGTAAAGGTGCTTGGCAAGGTGGACGCTCAGCTCCTGCTCCTCTGGAACGATTTTTGGGAGTCAATCAGGGCTAGGGGTCAAGTTGGTGACCCAATTTGGAAGTCCCCATGCTGGCCAATCGAATTAGGCCAGGTGGCGCTCCCCTAAATAGCCAATTAGTCCAATTCAATTAGTTGGATAATTATCCTTTAATGGTTTAATTTAGCATAGCTAAATTAATCCCTTTTAAGTCAATGTCAAAATACCCCATGATGGCGTACCTTTACTGGTGACGTGTCCGTATATTATTTATACATATCCCGTATAAATACATGGAACGTCACATTCTCCCCCCCTTAGAAATAATGCTGTCCTCAGCATTGGGTTAGATACAACAATAGAAAATTATATTACGAAGATAGGTAATTCCTTATTTCCGAAGATAATACATGGAAATCTTTAAAGTCTAAAACAGTTTAAGCACCGGGGTGCATTTCACATGATCATGATAAGAAAATAGTCCAAGGACCGAAGTCCAATATCACATCAGAGTAACAAAAGAACAAGACTGGTAGACAACGTAAAACGGGAGAAGTCGGGTCATCAGCAACCCTCTATACATGGGCAGGTCACGTACTGCTCGCTGGCCTGCACATGTCAATATATCAGTGTATATGAATAATATAATTAGATTGTGGTTGAAGGGACCACCCCCTATAATAACTAAAAGAAAACCCTATCTACAAGGGAACTTATCATGCCTATGGTTCGCAATTCATTGCGGCGTAAGGAATGGTCAAGTTCCTATTATAGCCAAGATGAATGCGGCCTATCAAATACATGCTTTTCAGGCAGTTCGCGGTCATGTCTACATTGACAGTACACCCCGTCCTAGGGAACACGAAGGTGATCCCATCATTGGTAATTATTATAAAGTACGATGCATCTACCCCTCTAGTGCATGATCCTCGGCGAATCAAGCCTTAAAGCTTACCGCCGGAAGCGGGGTTGATAGCATCGTTGATGGTGCGGCCTTGAGATTCGCGCATGAAGTCCGGATAGTGCTTCTCAAGGTCTACTTTCATTACCCACGTAGCATCCTCAACTGGCAAGTGTTTCCACTTGACCAAGTATTGCAGCATTTGGGTCCTCCTGGTCTGCTTATATGCTCGATCAAGAAGAGCTTCATGCACTATATCTAAATGCTCTTCTGTCATTTCAAGTAAGGTGGGTGTATCCAAGATCTCCTCTGGATCTGGGGTGTGCTGCTTGAGAAGACTCACATGAAAGACCTTGTGGATCTTCAAGCGGGGTGGCAATTCCAGGCGATATGCTTGTTCCCCAACACGTTCAGTGATCTTGAACGGCCCAGCCTATCTGGGTGCCAACCTTTTGCAGTTACCAATTTTAAGCTTGGCTTGTTTTACCTTAATCTTAAGCCAGACCGATTCACCCACCTGGAAAACTCGTGGGGTTCTGTGCTTATCTGCTACACTCTTCTGACGACTGCGTGAATAGGTAACCACGAACTTCTTCAACCAAAGCTTGCATTTCCAAGAGGAGTTGCTGAGAAACCTCCACCTTAGAAACGGGATTATGCCATGTGTCAGGAGTAAGGCATTGGTAACCATAATTTATCATGAAGGGAGACATTCTGGAAGACTCCTGTTTCATACTGTTATAGGCAAACTCGACCAGATAAATATAGTCAGCCCATTGTGATTGCTTACTCCACACATAACTGCGTAGCGTATCTTCTATAATGCGATTGGTACACTCTGTCTGACCATCCGTCTGAGGATGATATGCCGTACTCATAGCAAGCTTGGTCTGGATGGTGGCAAAGAAATCTTTCCAGAATGCACTTACGAATTTGGGATCCCTGTCGGATACAATAACTCGTGGCATTCCGTGCAACCGGAAGATCTCCTTTGCAAATAGCAGAGCGGTATCGAAGGCTGTATCCGTGGTACGACATGGCAAGAAATGAGCCATTTTCGACAATTTGTCGACCACTACCATCAATGCATCATATCCACGGAGAGTACGTGGAAGGCCCACAATGAAGTCCATGGCTATCACTTCCCACTTAGCATTGGGCACGTCCAACGGCTGCAACTCTCCTGGAATCCTTAATTGCTCAGCCTTGGTTTGTTGACACACTTGACACTGCTTAATGTACCTGGCAATGTCCTTCTTCATCGAAGGTCAAAAATAACTGGAGCGGATCTTAAAGTAGGTCTTCATAAAACCTGCATGTCCAGCTATAGGGCTGTTGTGCGTGTCATGGAGAATGAGCTTACGTACTGCTGAAGTCTCAGGTACACACAACTTATCCTTGTAATATAACAAGTTGCCTTCTTTCTTATACGAACGGAAAGCTTCACGCTCTTTGTCTGTGCGAGCTTCCTTAGCCAAACTATCCCAAACTTCACGGAACTCGGGATCCGTGGCCAAGGTCTGTTCTATCTGTTTCCCAAACTCACTGGTGAGTGTAGAAATTGCATTACAATGGGTTCGGGTTACCAAGGGATGGCGTGACAATGCATCTGCAACCACATTGTGTTTCCTAGGCTTATACATAATCTCAAAGTCATACTCCTCCAGAAATTCCATCCATCTTCTCTGACGGCGATTGAGATTTGGCTGGGTGGATAAGTAACGGAGACTCTGATGATCCGTATCCAGCTGGAATCTTCTACCAAAAAGGTAGTGTCTCCATATCCGCAGAGCACGGACAACGGCTAACAATTCCTGATCATGGGTAGGGTATCGCTGCTCCGTCTCGTTCATTTTCTTTGAATCATAGGCAATAACCCTCCCCTCCTGCATTAGGACTCCACCGGTAGCAATTTTACTGGCATCCGTTGCTACTAATTTATCCTTTTCAGGATCGGGCAATGTGAGGACTGGTGCTGACGTTAAAGCATCCTTAAGCTGCTGGAAACCCACCTGGACTTTTGCTTTCCAATGTTCAATCCAATCCTTCACCTTCTCGTGCTTTGTGAGATCAGTAAGAGGTGCGGCAATCTTTGCAAAATCCTTAACAAATTTCCGATAATATCCTGCTAGTCCTAAGAAACACCGGACTTCTGAAACATTACCTGGAATAGGCCAATCCCTTACTGCCTCTATCTTTGCTGGATCTGTAGCAATGCCCTCTGCTGAAATGATATGTCCCAAATAATCCACCTTGGGAGTGGCAAACTTGCATTTAGAGAACTTTGCGAAGACCTGATAGCGTCTTAGCTTTTCTAGGGCCAACCGAATATGTTTCTCATGCTCCTCCAGGGTCTTACTATAGATGAAAATGTCGTAAAAGAAAATAACAACAAAATCATCCAAGTATTGTCGGAAGACATCATTCATTAACCGCATAAATGTTGCGGGGGCATTAGTTAATCCAAAAGGCATAACGATAAACTCATAATGCCCATATCTAGTGCGAAAGGCAGATTTATGAATGTCCTCCTCCTTAATCCTTATTTGATGATATCCGGAGCGTAAATCAATCTTTGAGAAATGCTTGGCCCCTTGCAACTGGTCCATTAGATCGTCTGCCCTCGGCAAAGCGTAGCGATTCTTGATGGTATGCTTATTGAGCTGCCTGTAGTCAATACACATCCTCAAGGAGCCATCCTTTTTCTTAACAAAAAGGATAGGAGCGCCAAAAGGCGAAACACTAGACCGAATGAAACCTAGGTTTAATAACTCCTGAAGTTGCTTCTTAAGCTCTGCCAACTTAGGGGGACTCATACGGTACGGGGCCTTACTGGTAGGCTTAGTACCTGGTTCCAAAGCTATCTCACATTCTACTCCTCTAAAAGGAGGAAGCTTCTGGATCTCATCTGGAAAAAGATCGCTAAACTCTCGGAGAAGATTGGCAATCCCTTCTGGCAAGGTATCAACTACTTGCTTCTGCTTGGCATCTGACTCAATGGAGGCAAGTCTAATAATGCAAAGCAACTTATCTTTACGTATAGCCTTATCTAACTGCCTGATGGTGATAGACTGCATAATGGAGTTTAAGGAGTCACCTTTTATAGTCACGCGAGCTCCGTTAGCGGCGTTGAAGGTAACTTCCCGTTTCTTGCAGTCTATATTGGCTTTTGCAGATGCCAAGAATTCCATACCAACAATCAGATCATATTTGCCAATATCCATTATCTCGGCACCCAAGGCAACTGGTGCACCTGGCAACTGCATCTTAAGGTTAATGCGACGACCATGAGTGTGTCTGATCTTACCACTGGCTAAAGTGACAGGCTTCGGTCGGGATCTCAAAGTTTCAAGCCGCAATACCTGGGCCATTCTAGGAGAAGCAAAATTATGGGTACTACCCGTATCCATCAGAATTATAAAAGGTTTGCTGTCTACTTGACCTATGGTGGAAATAACGACAGGCTGACTTTCAGCATTGCCGGTTTCAATGGCTGCAAGCATATGGGACTCGCCGTGAATGTATTCGGGAGCCTCCTCCTCGACAGGTAGTGTCGACTCGAGATCGTCCCAATCGAGGTCGGCCATGGCCAGCTGTGCGGTCTGTGTGACATAAGGGCAGCTCTGCATGAAGTGCCCGGGCCGCATACACCTGTAACATGCCTTATCACGGCGGAGCTGTTCTCGAGCCTCTTTGGGAATAGACTGTAAGAGGTTCCGAACTTCCTTACTGACATTGTTCGGTTTGTCGGACATGTTGAAGGTGACTTTCTTTTCCTGGCGGCCATAAGAGTTCTGCTGACAGGGCCCTGGACTTGGTGACCGGGGTTTGTAAGGTGTGGACGGCCGTGGCTGCGAGTAAGGGGCAGGACGCGGGTACTGGTTTCCTCCTCAAGGCTCAATGCCTTAGCCTCAGCCTCTGCAACTGATCTCGGGTCTATGGCCTTAACCATTCGTTTAATTGATGGGGCCAACCCTTCAATATAGCCCTCCACCGCCCTCTTTTCATTCATTCCTGGTACATACAGCCTCAAGCGTATGAATTCATCAGTGTAGGCCTGAACTGTCATACCCTTCTGCTCTAACCTGTAAAAGGTCTGGATCTGTTGGCATTTGTGCGCACAAATGCCAACACATAAAGCTTTGGTGAACTTTCGGAATTTACATCTGCTTCTATCCAGATGCTTGGCTCTGGCATAGCCCTTCCACCAAATACGGGCAGCTCCTGTAAGGTTTGTGGTGGCAACCTTTCCTGTATCCTTCTCTGTCATGCCATAGGATTTACCAAACTCCTTCATCTCGTCCAACCAGGACTCTGCGTTCAGCCCGCCTCTAGATTTCCCATCAAACTGGGCCAATTTCCTGTTTTTCCATATACTGGTTATGGCCGTATCAACCGTCTTACGGTACTCTTTGTCCCGGCGCTTTGCATGGTCTCCCGATGATCCAGACGACTCAGAGGACTCAGAAGTGGCTGATTGGGAGGAGGTGGCATTGTCCCTAGAGGAACTTCGATGCCGTTTGGAGCGGGGTCTCCTCTGCGCAGGTACAGTGTTGGTTTCAGGTGCAGGTGGCTGCTGTGGAGGGGGACTTGGCGGTAAGGGAGATAGCTCTGGTCCATCCTCCTACACATGCTGTGGTGGGTTGGCGTGTAACACATAAGCTTGTAACTCGACTAATTGTCTCTTCATCAATAGAAGTTCCTGCTCAGGTGTTAGTCTACTGGCATTTGAGGGTGTCTGCCAGGCGGCGTTGCGTGCACCGTCTATATTGAGTATAAAAAGGTATAAGCAGAGTTATAGTAATATCAAGTCTCCCAAAGAAGATCATTTCGTATGGTATAGAGAGAGAGAATACATAAAAGAGTACAATAACAAGGATCTATATTACAAGTGAAAACAGCCGTTACATTAAGTTCAGTACAGTGGTAGTGATAAAACTTTAAGTGATACTAGTAATGGTGCACCATTAGTCGGGCAACTGTTGGTTTGAACATTGTATAATAGACTTAAAATAGATTTTGCGTAGCTTGTGATAATGCATAGCTTGCGATTCACACTTCACGCGATGTTAATTCATTTGCATTCACTGGACAAAGTAGTGGAGCATAAGGGGCATTTATAAACTCAAGATAATTGTAATGGGTCCTTCCTTTAGATTCAATGTATCATGTAATTTACTATTACATTGCTAAGAGAATTCTTCGGACTATGGATGTGACACCCAAGTTCATACATATTTGAGACCACAAAAAAGCATAATCTCATTGAAATAAAACCTCTCAATCTAAATATTACTATGCAATCTAAATATTGCCATGAACTAATGTGAGACTCACATGAGATTTTTTTTCCCTTGCTGCTTCAACACAGGGGCTACATTCAGAGCACAGGGGCTACATTCAGATGCTGATTGCTTTCCTCCCTACAACGCACCATGGACGACACGACAGCTGAAGCTCTTGAACAGGGTTGAGATTTTAGTTTTCAACACTGGGTCAGCCAGTTTTCAGTTGGCCCAACGATATTTCTCCATGTGAGTCGCCCATAAGTGGATGCTCTATGCCATATTGTTCATGCAAGAATCGCTACATGCAGCGAAAAGTATGCATGCCCTAGAACATTAGTAAACTTATAAGTCCATCTCTGTTGCTATGCCATGTTGTTCCTGCAAGAATTGTTGTATGCAATGGAAAGGTTAGCATGTTTATGCAAAAAAAAAATCATTACTTGTCAAGTGGCAAAATACAACATGCAAGAACATAGTTCTGTAGATTTCTTTATCCATGTGGCTTCTATAGCATTGCAAACCGGGTCTCAAGCAATCGTACAGTTCTATGGATATCCATCGGCACACACTTAACATGTCTCAATCTTTTCCTAGGTTTAAACTGTCCCAGTCAAGATATTAATTGTGCATCTCAAAATCGAAAGAAGATATAGCATTCAATTTAAAATAAACATAGGGAAGAAGAGATTTATATTAATAGAAAGGCAACCGGCTAATCTAAATTGATTTAGAGCTGAAAAATAGTGTAGAAATGAAATGAAAATAGTGTGAACATAGGGAAGAAATGCTTAGAGATCATATTGAAATCAACTCTTTTTGGATTGAGAATAATGGAGATAGCTTTTATCTTGAATCTGTGCAGGTACTAACGAAATAATAAACAATGCTTTAGAGACAGAGGTACCGTGTCCTTTTGAACCCACAAGCAAGTGATGAAACTCTTCTGTGAGCCAACAATATCTAGGATTTAGATTCAAAACCAAATGTCAATTATGATGGCAAAGATCTGCACAAGAAGGATACCCATATAGCTGATCAATTTATATCTAAAAAGCCTGCTCTTAACCACTATATGTTCTTCTGTGAAGATGGTATATAGATACAAAAAATAAAAGAACGAATTGCTCCAGTGGGGAAAACAAAATGGTCATTTGCATTTGCAGACAACTACGACAGACTCTGCATATCATATCTTTGTGGTACTGTAAGAAATGCTGATTATACTCTTCTCATCTTGTAAACAAAAAGAAGGGTGAAATTTTCCCAGAGAAATATACCTCTTTGTTCATCTTAATCTCCTATGCATGTTGTGGTAATTTGCGTGAGTGAAAATTCCAAATCCTAATCTGTTCATAAAAACATACTCCAAATTTTTCAAAATCATCTGAGAATCAGTCAGAACAGCATGTGCATCTAACCTTGGCAAATCTAGAGGCTCTGCCAATGTGAATGAGCTAACATTTATGTCTGAATCCTTAGTAAATTCTGAGGCACCTGTAGCAGATTCATCTCTCATAGCACGCAATGTAGGTAGAGGTGGCAGAAGTTGCAGATGTCAAGGCAACAGGGGACCATTTTCTTCTTGCCTCACGGAATCAAGCAAAATCCGCTGCTCCACATTACCAGAGGCAGTAAATAAGCAACCAGAAATCAACAAAGGTTCATATCTGTATATTACGCCCTTATTATTCTTGCCACAAAGAAAAACCATTTCGGCATAGCTAAAACACCAGAGTTATATGTCTGAATATCTACCAGCAGTTTTTGGGCAGGAGAACCAATCCTAGATCCATATCAAGTGGCTGTCTCTTAGCTTCTTCACAGAGACTGAGCTTCTGCAAATCGAACCTCCTTTCACCCTGCATTCGGTGCGCTATCACACGGCTTTGCCCTCTGATAACAAAAAAAAAAACGGTTTTCCGAGTGTCGATGTGTACTGCATCAGGCCACCAATGGAGCAACTCTAACGGTAAGAAGAGTTGATGTCCTGTACTCCGACCGATGGAAAAAAAAAGGGGAGAAAAGGGGGCTTGTTTCGACCATTAAAAAAGAGATCTTGATCAGCTGAACCATGTCTCTGTGCTGCTCTGATCCATGCCCTGCTCTACTCCACACCGATGCCATGCATTGATCCACGCCCACCCGGTCCTCTGCTCTTTTACCTTTCAGCTTTAACATGGCCCTTTTTTATGTTGAATCTCAATCGTTCAATTAAATCAATCAAATCCTCACCCTTCGATTTAGGGCTGGATTCAACACACCAAAACATTATAATATAGGATAATACAAGGACAGGTATTATACATTGGACCTTTCTTCAACTCATACATAACATAAAAAAAAACAAAACTGAGGGGACCGGGCCTAGGGGTTCGCAAATGGGTACAAGATAGAATAGCGAACACTTTCACGTACAGCCCTGACTAGCTTGTAACGCGCCCAGGCCTGGACGATAACAGGTTGGTAGTCTAGCGTTGGGTTGATGATAAGGAGATTAAAGAACCTCCTTAGTGCATAGAAAATCTGCCACAAGTGATCGTTGGCATCCTCAAAAGCTTCGTGCCTTGTCATGTCCCAATAGTCCCATGTGCGCCGAAGAGTTTGCTGCAAGTCTTGAAAGGCTCGTTCCCTGAGAATGTTAACTACTTCCAACCCCTTTTCTGGATCATAGAGCTCTCCTGGCTCTACTGCAGGGTCCCCCACCTCGTAATCATTACCATCCCGCTCGGGGTACTCCCCGTACCGTTGGCCATAGTCCTGTTCTAGAGGCCCTGGATCGTCCCTTCGGATCTCATTTGTGATCCTTTCCTCAAACTCAGCGAGGTCATATTCTACAAAACGGCAAGAATGAGCATACAATGTGGAACAGTTCCTTATACTTGAAACTCGAATAGATACAAGGAAGTATCATGGATAAGACTAATTTAATTGTATTCATTGATATGCTAATCATAATTCATAAAAAAAACACATCCAGGTTAAAATTTTACAACTATACAGAATACAAAATGTGTAATACAATTGTCTATGAACTGGGTCCCAGGCCGAGGAGGTGGTGGCGGCGGTCGATGTCGTAACAAAGTCACCCCTAGGTCTACTGTGGCAGCTACAATGGAGGGAACTCTGGTGGATAGGCAACAGCCAATGGGGCCACCGTAAGGAGTTTCATACTCATCCAAGGTGCAATATCCTGCCCCAAGGCCAGGCAAGATCCCATCGTACGAGTACGTAAGTAAGCGTACGATAGGAAAGCTTCTTGTGCCCTGCCAATGTGGAAAGAGCACGGAGGGTCCACCATGAAGCCTCGGCCTCTTGCCCCTGCCGAAAAGCTGATAGGAAGAAGCGAGTAAGGTGATTCCCCAATAGCTTCCCTTGTGGGGTCTCCGACGTGGCAACTTCCTTATCCAAGTCCATAGGGACTTCTTCCTCCTTGAGTTCCTCCTGCTCCTCCTTCAAATGAGTAGGATTATGGTATAAATCCTCTCCCTCCTCTTCCGCATCAGAGGGAACTTCGACCATATTAATGTTTGGGACATGAGGCCCCATAGCGGTAAAGGCATCCGATGAAGGCTGAGATGGCGGATCCTGCATCACCAGTTCCCGAAGTCGTAACAAAGTCTCAGCTGGCTCAATGGTCTCCTGGTGGAATTGGAGTAACTGCTGCACCTCCTGATGAAGCTCAATAGGAGCGAAGTCGATGAAGTCATCCATACCATACTCCGCTAATTCATAGAGTACATGGTCCTTGCACCGGCGCTTAAACCCGGCCACCATGTGATAGGTCCAGATGATATCATCCAAGAGAAGATACTCTTGCCCTTGGTGATACACAACTGGAAGGGCGTCTAGCCCTGACAAGCGTGCAGCTTGTTCCCGACGTGGTGGCATCTCCTCTGCCAGCTGCTTCCAACGGGTGAAGTCACCCATGCCGATATGCTCATCGTCTTCCTCCTCGGAAGACTCAGGAAGTTTGCCTTTCTCTGCCGGCAATGTCTCATCCTCAACGTACTGGCTAGGGCAAAGGCGACCTCAAGATATTGTCGCTCCTGATGCTGCACGCAGGTGCTTGCCCCATCTAAGCTTACCCTTTAGCACATCATATGCGTGGGTGTCACCTCCTAGCATATCTCGAACTACCTCCCGTTCTAGATACAACTGGGGAGGCTCCCCAAGAGGAATACACAGAGGAAGCATCTCCTCTGTATAAAACTCTAGAAATCCGGCATAATCTGGGTGCCGCTGCATATTAGTGATGAGGTCAAGGCGCTGACATAGGAAGGGCCGTAACAGGTCGAAGGGCACTTGCGGATCCCAATGTTGTCCATCCTGATATCATACAAGTAGGTCGGTGGCAGCCATGGGCGCTGGAAGGGAGGAGGAAGGAAGAGGAACAGATATGAACAAATAAAATGAAACTTTAAAGATCCTTTTTAACCCTTTTATTTATGCTGACATCAGCATTTTCGTACTCAATACAAAACAGAATGTAAATTTTTATTTAATATCAAAAAAATATTTTCAATCTAAATATCCTGCAAAAATTTGCTAAGGACGCTCTCCCCGAATCCTGCGGGCGAGGGCTAATCCTTTGGCATTATGGTGACCCTCTTTGCGTGGATAGCGCAAAGATTGGCATCACCAAAGAGTGCCACTAGGTAGGCTTCCGCAGCCTCTTGCAGTGCTAGGATAGCAAAAGTCTGGAAGCGGAGGTCGGTTTTAAACTCTTGGGCGATCTCCCGAACTAACCTTTGAAAGGGGAGCTTCCGTATCAGAAGTTGCATAGACTTCTGAAACTTACGGATCTCCCGTAAGGCCACGGTACCGGGTCTATACCGGTGGGGCTTCCTTTGTGGAGCAGGCTTAGGAGGCGGCCCCTTGTGCCCCGGAATTGTCTTGGCCCCTACAACTGGACGGGGCCGAGAGGCATCCACCCGCTCCTGTCTCTGGCTGGAGCTGGCGTTCTTCCCAAAAGCTCCGACAGTCTTCAATTTCTCCTTGTAATGGCTGCCGGATTTTCGGGCTACGGCTTTCCTCCGATGCTTAATGGGCGTCCTTTCCGTCGGGTTTAGCCCCTGCTCATTCTCTGGTCCCCCATCGCCCTGCTGGTCCTGCTGTTCTTGTCGGGCCTTCTCCTCCTTTTCCCTTTGGATCCTTTCCTGCTCCTCTCGGAACTTCTCCGGAGGTCTGCTTCAACCTCATTGAACTGTCTTTCTGCCATGCGGCGAAGGAGTTCGGCGTGGTATCGATTGGGCCGCTGGGTCATATCAATCTGGATCGTCGTCAAATAATCCAGGCTGATGTCTGGAATCTCTCCCCACATGAAGCTCTGGGAGGCTTCATGCACTGGTATGGGGGAAGCTCAATGGCCCTGCCATCGATGACGGCGACTCCATTTCCAAGGTACCGGTATTCCCTACCTCGAGCCGCCGTATCGGCTCGTTCTATCTCTCTGCGGTCATCCTTCCTGGCCAAATTCCGGATACGGTCGGCCTCTGTTCTTATGTCCTTCTCTTCAGTGTGGCCCTCACATTCAGGAGGATAGAATTTAAACAACATCATGACCAGGTCAGGTTGTTCGGCCATGGTATAAGGAAGCTGCCGGAGATTTAACCTAATAAAAAACGGCTCTGAGTAATGGTAGATAGGATAGGGTATCCTAGCATCGTTGGCAAATCTATTTACCAACTCATCTAGAAGTATGTCAATCAAAGCAGGGTCAGTGGCCATGTGCCGGGCGATCAAAGCATAAATCTCTGTTATAGTGAGGGTAGTGGGGTCCACGGTACTCTTGGTGTTAGCCATACTATGGCGCTGGGGTCAACAGACTGCGGGAAGGAGGCGCTGGTGGTTAAGGCGACGATAAGGAAGGCGCTAGGGTCGGAGAAGGCAATAGGGGTAAACCAAGGTGGACAGGCAAGGTCGGGTCCGGTAGCTATGGCGGACGTCAGCTCTAGCGGACAGAGTTAACGGCCCCTAACTTTTAATTTTAAAAAGTTTTCTTATATATTATATATATATTTTTATAAAAAAAAACATTATACGGCGGAAATACGCGCGGAAATACGGTCGGGCGCCGACGGCATTCTACGCGCTCCCACCGCGACTGGGGGTCGACGAAAAGCAAGCGGCGCCCGAGTTGACTTTCGGGCCCCTCCGTCGCCATTTTTCGCTAGCGACGATTGTTCTAGGGTATTTGGGGTACGCCCGATCCAATGGAGCCGTTTCCGCCTTCGTCCAAGCTACCTGCAAGAAGTTATAGCCCCTCCAAACTTGGGTCTTCTAGTCGCCCTAACTTCTTTAAACCTACAATTTCTTACTTTAACCTAACACAAAGCCAAACATCACAGAAACTAAGCCCCCACTAGATTAGCCTCCTGCCTAACTAACGAACTACGAGTTAGGGTTTGGCCAGTGCTATGATTCCGGGCAACCGAAATCATGGCTCTGATACCACTGTGACGCTCCCTGAACATATACGACACTCGGACGTATACATACGGGGACTTTTCCCTCCCATGGCAACCAACTCACCATGAGTAGGGCCCTCCGTCTAACTCGGGCCATCTATAAGAAGATGCTCAAGTGAAGGACACAGAGGGGTCATTCGGCCCACGCCTTCAATGGGGCTCCTACGTCGCGGAAGCGTGAATACAAGGTTAGCACACAGCATAATCATATCATAATTTACCACCACGAGGGGTGGCACATCCATCCAAGTGACAACAACAAAGAATATGCATTTAATACTAAGGAAAACACCCAAACCCATGGTTCTATCCCGGCTCAGACTCCAGTGAGGATCGACTGACGGCTAGGTCTCAAGAGATCAGCAGACCGAATCTTGACATGGCATTGGCTGGCATAGAACATCGGCTAGGGTTGTCCACTCCATCCGCCCCTCCTGTGCACACTTTGCAGATGAGTCCAATCATGCTATGGCATCACTATAGCCTTCCGGACACACAGACTCAAGGTATCACCCTTCGAGCCTACTACAGGGTTCATGAAGCCCCGTCCGATGAGGCAGGTCGGGGAAGCGTCCCCTTCCAGGATCACAGTGGTTCCATGGGTGAGCTAGAGAATACGTGCCGCATCAGCGACCCCCGCATCCGTACCCGACTTACTCACCCTAAATCTACTCAAAGTGCAAGATGCTCCATACGGATCACACCTCTACACCCAGGGAGTGTTAGACCCATACCCGGCCCTCTATGTGACCGGCTATCAGGCCTAGCCCACTGTAGGAGTCTCAGGAGCCTTTTATGTTCATGCAAGACCCTACCCCCACTTCACCACTGCGTCCCTTATTTGGTGCTAAGCAATTCCATAGTATCCACGACTCGGTGGTCTCTTGTGCTCAGGCCGCATCAAATGGGAAATACAGGGATCAACCTAGGAGTATACTACTACCATGGCTCAGAGGTCTCTACCCCCCTTAATTCCCCCATTTCCAGAGTAATACTATGCAAAGAACTATCAATCCATCCTTTAAGAGCAAGACCAGAATCAGAAATAAAGAGAACTCACCTTAGTAATCAAGGGTTAGTTCCTACAAGTAAAGCACAGAGAGAACAGAGAAACAACACAGAAAGTGCCCAACAGGGGCGCTACCCTAGAATTCTCAAGCTATACTAACCACCCACCTGAGTTCCTGCTGGATCCGTTGTCATTTGGTGCTTCCATCTTCCCTGGACTTGGCGCTCAGCTCTGGCTACACAGGTAAAGGTGCTTGGCAAGGTGGGCGCTCAGCTCCTGCTCCTCTGGAACGATTTTTGGGAGTCAATCAGGGCTAGGGGTCAAGTTGGTGACCCAATTTGGAAGTCCCCATGCTGGCCAATCGAATTAGGTCCAGGTGGCGCTCCCCTAAATAGCCAATTAGTCCAATTCAATTAGTTGGATAATTATCCTTTAATGGTTTAATTTAGCATAGCTAAATTAATCCCTTTTAAGTCAATGTCAAAATACCCCATGATGGCGTACCTTTACTGGTGAGGTGTTCGTATATTATTTATACATATCCCGTATAAATACATGGAACGTCACAATAGTGTCTCGACCACTTCCATAAATATCAATGGTTCTTCACACCCACATGCTATGTTATCCTACGCCCCTTTATATTATTAGGTGACCTTAGGAATAACATTTACATAGTACTTGTCATAATTCCAATAACCCATTTGCCGTGGACCACTCCCCCGTGCTTGCTCCATATCATAGATAGTTAAATGACTTGATGATAAATAGGTAAATAGTTGTTTCAATGTCATATGACTTAATGTTTTAACGTCATGCCACTAAACAGTGACCACACACCACACTACATTGCTCAGTTGGGCTCTGCCCCCAACCACTTTACATTGCACCCGTGGGATTTGACGCCCAACAGTTCAGAGTGCGATTCTGGGCAGTCTCGAACTTGAGACTTATAGTTTTTAGAACTAGTGTGTTACCACTAGACCAAATATCCATATGCAAAAGTAGTCAAAAATATAAATAGAAAGAGAAAATTGGATGAATAGTTTTTTAAAGGACCTAAACATACAGATACATTTCTGCAAATGCAAACAGAGAATTAGGCATAGGGCAACCACAACCACTTAGATTCATTGTTTGCACCCAATAAGTCAAATATAACATGTACACAATCTAGGCTCTGCGTGCGGAATCCTTGAGAGCACATGCTACTCCCAACAAAATAAAGATCACCCAGTTTTCATTCACTCCTCTAGCTCCACGAGCAATCCAGTTAAAAAATAATAATAGGGAACATTAGGACACGAAACTAGACCAAAAAGTTACAAAGATCAGAATCACATTGCATCACTAGCCTTCTCTTTTGTCGCCATTACCCTTCTATACTGCATGTGCACATTTCTTTTTTTCCTAGATATTTTGTATTAGAACGCATTTTTAGGTAGATGATGATAAACCTTTTGCCACCAGTTGAGTTTAGATATACATGCATTAGCGTTTACTTCATGCAAGTTCTTGATCGTCTATCTATAATCCTTAGCTACTGAAGATTATAAGAATTATCCTTAACTAATGAGGATTATAAGAATTGTGGAATAATCTAAAGCCAAGAAAATTACATGTTACGTTGTCAAAGTTATAGATCATCTTGTTACAATACTACAATCACCACCACACTTCCCAACTCTAGTACAACATATCTCTACTCGGTAATGTCAAACCTTGGCCTTTGTAAAATATATTCACATTTTATTGTTTTTTTTTTTTTTTGATGAACGTGGACCTTTATTACTCAAAAGAATACAAAGAGTACATGGGGAACTCAAAACCCAGTGGAGAAGATGTCCACTAGAGCAACACTACCCACCACATACATAATACAGAAAAGCAGAGAATACATATCACCACGAGCACAACTGTTTACGATGAGTAAGCCTGAATCTGAAGATATCGCTTCCAAATGACATTCTTGACGTCATCATTTAAGGAAGAACACTTATACGCCTTTACAATGCGAACTTACATGCCTTTAAGCATTTTTGAGCTTATGTTCGACAAAAAGCCCAGCAACGCTGGGCACTTTTGTAGTAGAATAGAATAGAGTTTTTATCGTCCACGAAGACCAATTGGCCTATGGGACCCAAAAAGGAGGCGCAACAAATGTATTATTGTCCGGGTTAAAAAACCCCCACCCAAAAGGTTTCGGGGGGGGAGGGGGACGTGACAAGAATAAGAGTGTTGTCAAACTGTACATGCATCTATCATGAGGGAAAAGAAACATGTATACATATCACTCGAGTGCCCGAGGACCTCTTGAAGGTATGATCCCAGCATTCACACCAAGACCGTACTCAATATCTCATGCACGAGTGTGGCATTCGTCTTCCACATCTCCAACTTGGCAGCATTGACAAAGCCTCTCCTGGCGCGGCTCCCCAATCCATCTCCCCGTCTTAATCCTGAGATGATGTGCGCCTGTGTAGATAGAGGCAATGGATTTGCACTTTTTCATGGGTAGATGGGTGCGCATGCGCAGGTAGGACAGGCTATTTGGTTTTTTGTTTTCTTGAGCCGGTTTTCTGTGTTCAACGCTCTTGTAGCGCTGGAGTTTTTCGGCTTAGCAACCCCTTTTTGCCATATACCTTTTTCGGCCATCTATTTCTGCTGCACAGAGGTTTCGGCCCTTTAAGCGCGGCTGCAGTTGGATCTGAGGGTCGTTTTCTTCCTCAGGCGTTCAATTTCTTTCCTCGTTTCCACCTGGGTAGTCCTTCTGCAGATTCTTAGCAGGTGTCCTGAAGCAGTTCGGTTCAAGAGGGGTCGGCCAGCATTTTGGGTTATTTTTCCTACCTCAAACTGTCAGTTCCGGTCCTTTGTTTTACTGATAGCCCCATTTGTTCTCGCCAGTTGCAATCAGATTTAGGCTGCAGTAGCCGTTTTTATTGTGACTACTTGCTTGGCGACAGCTTTGGTTCTTAGTTCCAGCAGGAGGGCATCTTCGTCCTTTGGCAGTTGATAGCGAGCCCTTGCTTCCCAAAACTTTGTTGAGTGCATCATGCCTAGAGGCTCGGCTGCCAAGGCTGCGGCTGCCAAGGCTGCGGCTGCCAAGGCTGCAGCTATCAGGTTAGGAAAGCGCCCTGTGGGTGAGTGTTCTGGGCTTGAAGATGGCATCTTGGATGCTCTGGAGGGACAGGAGCATTATCAGGACCAGACGCGTGCCCCAGCTTGGGCAAAGGGAATGGAACAGAGGCTTGCTGCTCACAGGGATGATAAGTTGGGCGAATTGGATGCTAAGATTTCAGCTTTACAGGTTGAGATAGAGCGTAAGAGCAAGAAGGCGCGCACCCCAGCGTTCAAGTTTGATGGAAATGTTCGGCAGTTTGATTTCCTCAACGAGATGGAGGATGTGTTTGCTGAGATCGAGAGCAAATTGAGGTTAGAGAAGCATTTGACCCCGTCCGTACAGCAGAGCATTGACAGAGGTAACTCTCTTTTGGATAGTAATCATAAGGGATAGGGATGGTCCAAAGGTGGCTGAATGCTTTGAACTCGGTGCTTTTAGTTCTGACTATGATAAGAGGCTGCGTCAGGCTCGTAAATTAGCTCTTGAATGGGGTTCCAGCCAGGGTAGACAGAAGCGGCCATACAGCATGTCGGGTTTATGTTTTGTGTGTCAGAGGCCTGGTCATATGGCTGCACAGTGCCCTGCTAGAGCTTTGGTTTCTCCTGCCCCCCAGCAGCTGCGTCTCCCAATGGCTACAAATGCTAATGCGGCTTTCTATAATAATAATAATAGGTCTTGATGTTATTTCCAAGTGTTCTTCTCCAGATGTTTAATTTTGTGCTGTTTACAGTTGTTGGACCAATTTATCATCTTTTTGTCTCCTTATTCGGACTAATTTATCTTCTTTCTCTCTCCTTATTCTTCTTGAGTAATTTGGTGCTTTATTTGCTCTTATCTTGTTTGTAAGGTTTATTGTTCTTATGGGATTTACTTTCCTGTGGTTCTAAGGTTTTGTTCATGTGGTGTGTTTGATCTCCAGATGAGAAAATTGTCTCTTCAATCCCTACCCATTCCCTTAGTAGTCGTTTGAAGTTGCATTTCTCATTTTGGCAGACCTTTTGTAATAGTGCCATGGTGTTGGATTGGATTCACAATGGCTATAAGCTTCCCTGGTTAGATGTCCCACCTGCACAGCCTTGGGCTAGGCCAAATCACAAACTTGTCAATCAACATGTTGATTTTGTGCAATCTGCCATCCGGGATTTGATTGTAGCAGGTGCTGCTATGGAGACCTCTAGTGTTCCTTTCATTTGCTCCCCATTAGGAGTAATCCCAAAAGCTGCTAACAAACTCCGTTTAATACTGGACCTTCGTTTCGTCAACAAGTTTTTAGTGCAGAAACCTTTTAAGTATGAGGGTATCAATGATTTGGCTACTGTGGTAAAGAGGGACGATGTCCTGGTTACTCTCGATCTCCATTCGGGCTATCACCATGTTGCTATGCACCCTTCTGCCTGACCTTATCTGGTTTTCCAATTCCAGGGCAAATTCTACATGTTCACGGCACTCCCTTTTGGCCTTTCTACTGCTTGTTATGTTTTCACTAAGTTGATCCGCCAGATTGTGAAGCATTTTAGAGCAAACTGTATCCGTTGCATCCCTTATGTAGATGATTTTCTTTTTTCTATTCCTGATAGGAATTTTCTTGAAACGCGCGCCTTTATTTTGCAAACCTTTGAATCTGCGGGTTTTGTCATTGCTCCACAAAAGTGTCAGCTTAATTTTTTCCATGAAGTGAAGTTTTTAGGTTTTACAGTCAACTCGTCTACGGGTCTACTTTCCATTGCTCCACAGCGTCGTCAGAAGTTCTTAGATCTAGCCAGGTCGCTCGCATCATGTACTAAAGTCCATGCTCGCCGATTTGCGTCATTTTTAGGCATGATTGCTTCGTTCAAGGTTGTTTTTGGTCCTTTTTGCAAACTCCTCAGTTTCAACCTTTTGAACATCTATGCCTCCATTACCACGTGGTCTCAGGTCGTGTGTCTCTGCCCCCTTGCTTTGGTTGAGATTAGTGCATGGGTCGGTTGGTTTGATCTACTGAACTCCGCTTTCATTTGGGAGCCAGTTTCGCCTGTGATTTCGCTATCGTATGATGCTAGTGGCTCGGGTTGGGGTGTTTGGGTGCATGATTGTTACATCAGAAGTACTATGGATCATACCTTTTTTCCTGGAAGAGTAAAAGCAAGCGATTCCTATTTCCTGAAGTGAAGAGTACTACAGAAGAAAGCTTGTTGCATTTCCAAAGAAAATCACCATATACTTGCTCCACTAACCTCAAAAAAAACCTGGCCCTGAGATAATCAATTTAAAGCTTGCTTCTGTAGATTGCCACAGATAACAATACTATGCAAAGGACTCCACTCTGCTACTACACCCAGAGCTAAAATTCCCATGAAGTTCCTCCCCCCGAAAGTTGCAGCTGTTCAAGTGATGACTGATAGAAGAATACTATCTAGTTACCACCATAAACATCTGTGCTGGAATTAAGAGCCAATTGTAGTCCATCTGTATCTAACTCCAGCAAGCTTGTCCCCTACTGGTGCCAAGCATACGTACAGTAGAAGCCTTGTACATTTAGCCCTACACGTACCACTATTTAGAGTGCCATCTGTACAAAAGCATCTTCTAGCTGGGATAGAAGATCACGGGCCTAATTGGAACCCATCATAAGAATGCTACTTGCTTCATAATAAGCACATGAAAAGTGGACATATTTAGGTAACCCACTCAAGGCCTAGCATAGACACCACCAGTTTCATAACTACATCTTCCATATAGACAGCAATTACCAGCAGACAAAGACTCATTAGTCACAAGATAATTAGAGCTTCGTGTGCACCCAAAGCGCTTCAGATTTTTGGCTAACATACCTTTGCAGAGAGGAACGAAACTGGCTACATAGAGGTGCAGGAACAGACCTGATACTATGCAAAACCTCATATGAATCAGATAAGAAGCCCCCAAAACTGTACCACCTGATAGCATGATAGCACGAGTAACCGAGTTCCAAAAGTTGCCTGAATAAATTTCTCACACTCGACACGTAAGCCTCCATTTCGTCCCCATTGAGGAAGCACCACTGACATCATAATGGGTTCAGTAGCAAGCACCCAGATCTGAATGATAACCTGCCAATTTAATCATTTCAGGAGCTTGCTCCAACCGCGCGAGGATGGAGCTCTCTACTCTGAATAAATCTTAAGGCCGTCAGTACAGATCTGAAAACATTACCAAGAGCCACATTGAGTGCAGCTTTGGAGCAAAAATGAGATCCCTGTGACTATATGGCTAGCAATAAAGTCCTATCAGTATATATTTGAACTCAAACAGCATAGAGAGCCAGAGCTGCAAGACCTTGCAGTGAGTGCAAGATCAAACTACACTGATGTGGCTTCCAGTAATCTGCTGCCAAATATTGCAGAATCCAAATAATCCAACTAAAACCTTATCTATCACCAAAAGAGACTGAAAGATGGGTGAGGAGAACTTATCAAGCTTAAACATGAATAGAATAGATTGATAAGGAGGCAGGGTCTGCCAGAACCATGGCTCTTTCTCATTCAGATGGCTTCCAAGGATTTAAAGCCCTCTGAACTTAGGGGCATGAAACTGGCTCCACACACCACACTGAAGCCAGCATAGAGCTCTTCCAGCAGAGAAGGAAAGGAATCGGTCTGCAAGAAACTACTGCCGGCCATGGCCAGCAGCCCCTTAGCCGCTGGTCAACGCCGCCGTCCTATTTTGGTCGTTGGCGCTCAGTTCCCTCCCATTTCTATAAAAGAAAATATTCGCCACCTTTGCTAACCTCTAATCTATGAAATTCGCCTAGTGTTCTATACTTACCCTCTTATAAGTTTTCCTTAGGGGAAACCCTGCTTGAAGAGTTGTCGTTTGAAACTTGTTTAAAGCAAATCCTTATGGCCAAGCATTTACTTGCCGTTTCTTACCAGAACCACTGTGCAGATGCAAAAGACAACAACCTTGAAGCTTTCCTGAAGTTTTTGTGTTCTTTCCAGAGATCCAACGACCTCTTCTACACTTTCTGCACTTTGGAAAAGCCCTAGATCGCTAGAACTCATCCGAGCTTCCAGAATTATCTTAAAAATCAAATCAAATCGCGTCCAGTACTATCAGAAACTATCAAATAATGAAATCCGATCCAATTCATGTTGTGAATCGCCCCCAAAAACAAAAGATGCTCTAATCATAATAAAGGTATCTAGAGAGAGGAATAGGGTCGGGAAAGGGCTCCCGCTGCAAACACCGCTTCACTCCATTCATAAACTCCCAGAAAACCCCGTCCAGGAAGATGCATAACCACTGCATGTCTTCGTTAAGAAAAATACAAGGAAGAATACGTGCAAACTATTTGAGGAAAGGGAGAAATCTAATGCTCAAAATAAAATCTGCCATAGATGTTCCTCAGATGTTACTCGGCAATCGAAGCATCTGGAGTATCGTTCTCAAGGCGGTTAACAAGGAGGTGTGCAAAAATGTGCCCTTTCAAAAACACAATTGGACGGTCAACAATAAAATTAATGTTTAAAATTAAAGTTGTGAAACATAATAAAATGAACGGCCATGATCGCGCACAAACTATCATCTTATTTTGCTTTTAGTATTATATATAGATTCTATTCTATTCTATTCTATTCTATTCTTGTCATTTTAGAAAATGTAATTGGGCCTTTGCCATAATTTTTTTATTTCTAGCACTTCCAGGTATAGAAACATTTTGTGATAAATGGTTCACTTCTTGATATTCCACTATTTAGAAAACAAAGCCTACATTTGTCTGTTTTATTACGTCCATCTGTTCGGGTTATCCTTTACTCTTCTACAGGCCTAAGATTTCCATCAAAAACACGACCAGATTACCAATTTATTTAGTACAAGAAATTTATCGCGACGGCCAAGACTGTTCCTTTTGTTCAACTCGCTGCAAAAGTGTGGTTTTATATTAAATCCACGAGGATCTCAGTTCTGAACATGCAAATATCAAGGAATTATGTTTTAATCTGAGAATTTTCATTTTCATATTTGCCAATATTTAAAAGAAATGTAAAAACTCTAATCAAATATAAACTCTTTATGTCCAAATTCCAAGCAATTTTTGCTAGTTGTTTTAAAAAAAAAATGATATATTTTTTTAACCTGTGAGCCGGGAGTGGCAAAGCAAAAGCAATGAGTGGAATGTCCCGCAGTGTTTGGCCGCTGATAGCTTAATATTCATAGCTAGAGAAAAGTCGCGCCCATCCACATGATCCATTGATTTCTAATTTTCTTATCTCCATCCATGCTTTGCCCTAGCTTCAATTCTTATCATCCCCCTTCACCATAGCATAGTGCACTAAGAATGGTCAAGGGGCAAGGAAATAGCAATTAGCAAGTTGACAAAATTTATCGTAATACCTGCTCGTCAACCAAAAGATCAATGCAAACTGACCTACATTGTGTTACCGAGGCTGCCTATTCTTAGGCAGCATGCCTTTATAAAAAGGCAACGTAGCTACTTTTAGCTTTCACCTTTTTCCATAGAAAATATCTTTTATAGTATCTATATATTGTGACATGATTCATTCAATACATGTGTCTTCTTTTGTGGTACATATCTCTCTCACTTGTGTTTTCTTAGTAAACTAGCAAGTTCAACATGGTATCAAAGCTTTTGCATCTGGTTCTAGAGCGGTTGTGAATTTTCGAGGGCTCACTGGGACGAAAACTTTGTATGTTTTTTCTGGAGCTGGATATCTAGCCTGGAAGATCAAGATGGAGCTCGTCCTGCAAAGCGAAAAGCTTTTTGGAATTGTGACTGGAAATAATCTTCCTCCGGTGCAGCCAGTTGATGCAATTACTGGTAATCTTGTTCAGAACGGTGATGCATACGATGCTTGGGTTAAGGATGTAGATGAATGGAATGAAAAAGATCAAACAGCTCGAGCATTGGTTCTCTATGCACTCAAAGAATCTATTTTAATGGATGCTAAGGATTTTGTTACTTCTAGTGAAGTATGGAAGTATTTGGAAAAAACTTATATGAAGAAGACTATGCATGAAGTGCTTAGTCTCCGCAAGGATCTTACATCATTGCAGTATCGTTTGAATGATTCGTTTGACGAACATGTGGATAAATTTAAAGCACTTCTAGAAGCACTGTCCGCAGCTGGTGCTAGTATTCTGCATGATCAACATGTTGTTCATTTTCTGGAATCCATGCCGGAAGAGCTTCAGACTCTTACGATAGTTCTAGCCAACAAAAAATCTATGACCTTAGATCGGGCTTGTGAATTTTTAAAAGATGGAGTACGAAAATTACAAAGGCAATCTATGCAAGACGATCAAGCTTTAATTGTTGATAATAAGAAACGAGGTCAAGAAGATGAAAAGGCTCTTGTTACTTATACTAGGCAGAGTCGTGGTCGTGGCCACAGCCGAGGCCGTGGTGGTGGTAATCAGCAGTTGGCTAGACTTGAGCAACCTAAATCAGAGACTGTTTGTGCCTATTGTAAAAAGCCGAATCATGTGGAAAGCGGGTGTTATTACAAACGTTTTGTGAATGAGCATAAAGCTTTAGTTCAGGCAATTCGAGATGGACCTCCTATTCGAGATGAACATGCTAGTATTGCATGTGATGAAGCTTCTAAAGTCGCTTTCTCTACAGGAACTGTTGTTTCCATGATTGTTGATTCAGGTGCCACACAACATATGACATTCCATAAGCACTGGTTAAAGAATTATCGCCCACTTTCAGTTCAAAAGCTTGTATTTCTTGGTGATAACACAAGTCATATGGTCAAAGGCATTGGAGATCTTCATATTGATACTCCTAATGGGATACAAGTCTTGCGTGGTATTTTACATGTTCCTAGTTTGCGCCGCAATCTTGTTTTAGTCTCGAGACTTGCAGATCTTGGCTTGATCATTCAGTTTGATAGACGGCGGTGTAAATTTATTCAAGATGGATGTGTACCTGGAGTTGCCCCGCGAGAAGGTCATCTCTATGAGTTTAGGTTGACCGATGATTTTGTGAATCTTATGACTGCCAGTGGAGATGAATCGAGTACATTCTGGCATCGTCGTTTTGCACATGTGAACTTCCATTATTTATTGGACATGGCCTTTGATAGAATCGTGGATGGTCTATCATTGAGTAGCATTGCATCTATGGGTGTATGTGAGGCATGTGCTGTTAGAAAGCAACATCGCCGTCCTTTCAATGTGAAAGGCAAACATGCAACACAGCTTTTGGAGCTTGTGCATGCTGATATATGTGGCCCACTACCTTATGCTTTGAGTGGTGCACGATATTTCATCTTATTTGTGGATGATTTTTCTCGTAGAGCTTTTGTGTATTTTATCTCTACGAAGTCCCAAGTCCACCAAATTTCAAATGTTTAAAAATATGGTGGAGACTCAGACTGGCAAAGTAATCCAGAGATTACGTACTGACAATGGTGGAGAATTTACTTCTGCTCAATTCAAGTGTTTTTGTGAAGAGCATGGTATAGTTCGTGAACATACCATTCCTTATTCTCCTCAACAAAATGGTGTTCCTGAGCGCAAGAATTGTACGATAATCAATGTTGTTCGATGTATGCGTATTCATGCTGGTTTGGATAAGTCATTTTGGGCAGAAGCTGTGGCTACTGCTGTTTATGTACAAAATCGAACAGTAAACTCTTCTCTAAAAGACGTAACTCCTTTGCAATTATGGTCGAGTAAAACCAAATGTTCAAAATTTGCGAGTTTTTTGGTTGTTTAGCCTATGTTCATATTCCAAAAGAGAAGAGAAAGAAGCTTGACCCAGTCGGTCTCAATGCCATCTTTGTAGGCTATGCTGTCGAGGCACAGGGGTACCGATTTTATGATATTGCTACACGAAGAGTCATTACTAGTCGTGATGCAGTTTTTGATGAGTCTACTATGGCTAAAATGGTTACTTCTCGTCATGACCCTAACGTTATTCTTTGTGATTTTCAGCTCTTGATAGTGAATTAAATCCTAATGTGGATACTGTAAATCCTAATGTGGATAATGGGTCTTTACATCCTCATGTTGAAAATGGGCTTGTAAATCCTGAAGTGGAAGATGATTTTGTACATGAGTTTGATTTATATGATGGTGCTGATGAGGATCATGATGGTCTACTTGATGTAGAAGTTGGGGTTCCTGATGATGAGACTCCAATACGATGGCAATGGAAGCCTACCAAACAGATCTTGGAATATCATGCTGCTTTAGCTACAGTTACAGTAAAAGAGGCTATGTCTTCGCCACAAGCTGAGAATTGGCGCATGGCCATGGAAGCAGAGTTTGAATCTCTTATCAACAAAGGTACTTGGGAGCTTGTTGAAATTCCTGAAGGAGGAAAGCCAATTAAATGTAAATGGATCTTTCGCTCCAAGTACAAAGCAGATGGCTCGTTTGATAAATTCAAAGCACGATTAGTTGCGAAAGGATACTCACAAGTGGCTGGAATCGATTATGAGGAAACTTTCTCACCTGTTGTTCGTCTCACTAGTTTGAGAGTATTGCTAGCATTTGCTACTCAATATGGTTTGTTTGTACATCAAATGGATGTCAAAACTGCATTTCTCAATGGAGATCTTAGTGAAGAAATCTACATGAGTCAACAAGAAGGTTTTGAAGTATGTGGCAATGAAAGACTGGTTTGCCGCTTGCGAAAGGCTTTATATGGTCTACGACAAGCCTCTAGTCGTATGTGAAAATGAACTCTTATCTTATTTCTGATGGATTTCTACCAAGTTCTGCAGATTCCAATGTGTATCTTAAGAGAAGTCAAGAACACTTTGTAGTGATTGCGCTTTATGTGGATGATACTATCTTGGTATCTAATAACCTCGAATACTTGCAAGCAGTCAAGAGGAGACTATCTTCTGCATTTGAGATGGTTGACATAGGGGAAATACACTCGTGCTTCGGTATTCAGGTCAAACGAGACAAAGACAAAGGTTTGTTGCAACTCTCACAGTCTAAGTACATTGAGACACTTCTTGAAAAATTTGGGTTACTTTCTGCTAAAGAGCAACCTACTCCATTGCCGGTTGGTTCCACGAAAACAAGAATGTCGAAGAGGCAGTGTCCAGTAACTTATGAGGATCAGCTAGAAATGCAGAAGTGTCCTTATGCAAGTCTTGTAGGAGCTCTTATGTATCTTGCAAATGCAACTAGACCAGATATTAGTTACGCTGCCAATACTCTTGGTCAATTCATGACTAATCCTGGCAAAGAACATTGGCATAATGCTAAGCGTATTTTGAGATATCTTAAGAGCACTATTCATCATGGTATCACATATAGTAAGCAGACAGGATTGAATGCTTTCAGGTTGCTTGGATACACGGATGCAGATTGGGGTGGTTGTCCGGACACATATAGATCAACAAGTGGTTGTTGTTTCTTTTTAGGAAAATCTCTGGTGTCTTGGATGAAGCAATGATGTGTTTCACTTTCTACTGTTGAAGCAGAATATGTTGCTGCATCTTTGGCGAGCCGCGAACTTGTTTGGTTGCGACGCGTGTTAGAATGCTTAAGACAAGTTCAAGATGGACCGAGTATACTTATGTGTGATAATCAAAGTGCTATAGCTTTATCAAAAGACGAAGTTCTGCATTCCAAATCCAAGCACATCGAGTTACATTATCATTATATTAAGCTTGAAGTTGCAAAGCGCGTATTTAACTTGGAATATTGTCCAACTACAGCTATGGTTGCAGACATTCTCACTAAGCCTCTAGGTGTAAGTTTCTAAGTTGTTGCACTATATTTTATCAAAGGCATCATAGCTAATAGATTATCCTCATGGGAGAATGGTTCTGAGGTAAGGTTTGCATTGTGTGGATTGGTAGTATCCATCCTTGTCGTAGCTACATCAATGATAGTTAGGCTTATGGCTTCCTCGACATGTTTGGATTATGATCATTATCTTCGTCAGTAACCTAGCTACTTCAACTTGGGCAAGTTGTATGGGCAACATCAGCAGCAGTATAATCTAGGCACATGTATAGTAAACATTCTAACGAATACCACATGTCATAGTCTTTGCATTGTTCCACTGTTGTCTTGGTATTTGACTATGTACTTGGAACCTCTAGGGTCAGACTTCTAGATTTGGTGGCCTAGGTTGTTCCGGCATGCTCATGTTCATCTGTGATTCTCTGTGGTATTCTTATACTCTGCGACACTAGGCGTAGTTTCCCTGATCAGGATGCCACGCCAACTCTTGTGACTCCATGGTAAGAGGTCCTCCAGCGCCAGACGTGGGCTGGGAAGGGTATGCTCATACGAGGTTCATCCCACCAACTCTGGTAACGAGGCTCGGAATGTGAGCTGGCTGGGCATTTCTCTGCTAACAGGGCCTGTATGTAGGCTGGCTGAGCTTCCCATTGTTTTGGAGCTATGTTTTGATGTTTTGTTATTCTGGCTATGTTCTTTACTTTTGTTGCTCAGAGTTTGGTATTTCCTTGGATTATGTTATCATTGTCTAGTACTGTACTCACCTAGGATCTTTTGTTTGCTTGTGCCTATGTCTTTGTATCCAAGATTCCAGAGTGTTTCCATGTATGCAGCAACAGCTATGGGATCTCTACTTTGTCACGGGGACTAACCCCATTGAGTGTATGTGCAGTGAATCCGCAAGGCAGTGGTCAAGTTGACGGCAACAATATAGCCGGGATCGTGGCTGAGATCTAAGTTCTGTTTATTTTGCTTAGCTTGATATTGTACTTATATTGTGGATATTATAATTCTTCTTGATTTATGTTGAATTCATAAGAATGGTTCAGGTTTCAACAGCAAGGGAAGATTCAATTCTTCACCAATACTATTGTTTTTTTGTAAAGTTTATACCAACCTAGATCAAGTCCTTTTGCAAGTTTTGACAAGATCCCGAGTTGCCAGGAGGGTCAACTCGGCAGGCTCGTCACATAAAAGGCAATAAAACAAAAGAGATACAACCATACCATGTGCATATTTGTAACGGGCCCATGGTAGACCGCTCGAGTATTCGAACCTTGAATGTGCCTGTGGGGCGTTCCCGAGACACCGGCATAAATGGGTAGAAGCGAAACGTCTAGACGGTTTTGCCCAGTTGGTTAAGGGCATGTCGGTTAGGAACGTTACATTTGGTATCAGAGCAGGGCTCGAGTTCGAGTCCCCATGGGGCCAAGTATGACCCAGAATACCGTTGGACGGTAGGTCATGACTTGGTTTGTGATGCTCGAGGACGAGCATAGTCTAGTGAGAGAGACTGTAACGGGCCCATGGTAGACCGCTCGAGTATTCAAACCTTCCCGAGACACCGGCATAAATGGGTAGAAGCGACTACTCATAAACGTCTAAGACGGTTTTGCCCAGTTGGTTAAGGGCATGTCGGTTAGGAACGTTACAATATTTTTCTATTTTTCGCTAGATACGCCCTAAGCTAGGCTATGTTTTCCTTGTTTTCAGCTTCGGAGGATCTTATTCGCAATTTTGAAATATTATTTGCTCTAGAGTCAACCAACATAAAGTCCAACTTGATAACCAGCTAATTCTTAAAGACTACCAAAGCCAGAAAGATTCCTTCAAGTTGAATTTCTTAATTCCAGCCGGACAGATGCATTTCCTGAAACAATCCAATTAAGTCTTAACATTAAGTCCATCTGCCTGATATTCTCATGGAGGAAGAACCTCTTCAAGCTAGTTATGCTTGTGCATAAGGGATAATGCGTTTGATCAAGGCATACTATATCTGAAGGAAAATGAATGCCTTAGGGTCTATATTGAAGGATCAGTGGGTGCTCTCAGCTGCTGTCTTTGGGCTTGTAATCCTCTTCGCCTCTAAGCTATGGCAGCTTCTCCACCATTATATTCTCTGGCCTTGGTCCATCAAATCCCGTTTTTTACAACAGGGCATCACCGGACCTCTAGCCCTTCCCATGGTCGGGAATATGCTGCAAATCGTGAAAATGAGACAACAAGCTCGTGAGCATGATCTCAGCGAAATTACTCATGATATTGTCGATCACGTTCTGCCTGATCTTCGATTTTACTCCCAAAAATATGGCAAGCTATATTTGACATGGTTTGCTGATGAGCCCAGGTTGAGTGTGGAAGATTTGGATATGGCAAATGAAATGATGTGTAAGAAAGCAGGGCATTTTGGCAGAACCCCTTTAACCCGAAGATTCTTAGCAGATGTTATTGGAAATGGTTTAGTAGCTGCAAATGGAGAGGAGTGGGCTCACAGTAGGCAAATAGTTTCTCCTGCCTTCCATGTGGAGAAGCTTAAGGTATGAAACTTATCTTCTGTCATATCATTCCTTTTCTTTTCTGGTTGTATGTTATGATATGCTAGATCAATATTATATACTTCTCTTTTGTGCACAGAATATGGTGAGAACCATGGAAAGATGCACCCTAGAGATGGTGGATAAATGGGGGTTGGATAAGCAGGGTATGCAGGCTGAAATTGAAGTACTGGAGCAGTTCACTTACTTAAGTGCAGATGTAATATCTCATACTGCTTTTGGATCCAGTTATGAGAAAGGCAAGAGGGTCTTTGAGCTCATGAATGCTTTGCAACCTCTTCTACTTAGGGCCAACAGGATGTCGTGCGGCAGGTATTATAGTCCTTACTCTATTTCATTTAGTTGCAACTTATGTTGAGACTCTCTTCTATAAACAAAAGTTTTTCGTCCATTCTCAAATTAAGTTAGCTTTTCTTTTCCCTCTTGAGCTTCATTGGTAGATTATATAATTACAGAGCACAATAAAGGTGTTCTTTAGCTACCACAGAATGCTATTTTTATGTCAGTCACTTTGAGACCTCAAGTGCATATTTTAAATTCTATCAATTAAAGTTCAGGCAAATAGATGCTTCCTTTGACATTCCTTTTATCTGTAGATTTCTTCCAACTGTTACCAATATGCAGATAAGGAATTTGAAAATAGAATTAAACTCCATACTTGAAGAACTGATCCAAGCTCGGAAGCAGTCTGCAAGTAATGGCGCATATGGAAAGGATCTTCTGGGACTCATGTTAACAGAGGCTATTGCTGGCAAAAAGAGTCATGGAAAATTTGGAAACAAGCAGTTGATTGAAGAATGCAAGACATTTTATTTTGCTGGTCATGAAACAGTAACAACCACATTATCCTGGACTTTAATGCTTCTAGCTAAATATCCTTTGTGGCAAGATCTTTCGCGTAAAGAAGTACAGGAAATTTGTAAGAGTGATGTGTTTGATGCGGAAATGCTTGGGAAGTTAAAGATTGTAAGTTCTTTCTGACAATTTCTAGATTGTATAATATAGCTTATGTTGGTTCTGAAATGAATCAGGCGACGATGGTGATCAATGAGAGCCTAAGACTCTATCCTCCAGCAGCATTTCTTCACAGAGGAGCCATGAAAGACATTGCTCTTGGGAAGTTGTTCATTCCTGAGGGAGTTAATATCACCTTCCCAATCCTTTCAATCCATCATGATCCATCCTTATGGGGGCCTGATGTGAATGACTTTAATCCAGACAGGTTTGCCAATGGCATTTCAAATGCATGCAAGCATTCAATGGCATTCATGCCCTTTGGTGCTGGGCCTCGGATTTGTGTCGGGCAGGCATTTGCCATCATGGAAGCCAAGATGGCACTAGCTATTATTCTAAAGCATTTCAAATTCCAGCTCTCCCCAAGCTATAGACATAATCCAGCGCTAAAAATGACATTAAGGCCACATCATGGAGTGCCAATTATCTTTGAGAAGTTGTAATGTTGTCACAACATATATAAGGCTGTTTGATTTTTTGTTTGATGAAATATTTCCGTCCCAGGAAAAAGCCTGAGCACGACACGTGCATTTTTTAATTAATAGAAAAAAAAAAAAAAATTTCTTGCTCTGTTTCTTGGTCTGCAAGCAAACCTGCTTTTATACTTCGGCACTCGTGGCATCCCTATTCCGGCATAGCCAGACGCTCCAAGCATGTCCAAGGACGGCCGCCTCACCTGCTTCAAATCCGCTGCTTCCCAGTTTTATCTCTCTGCAAACAAACAGTGGGACAAGTTTTGGGTTGCGGCCATCTGTTCTTAACCGACTCCAATTTGTTTTGCAATACCAGAGCTATGGCAGATTGAATCATAGCTTTCTGCCGGATTTTCGTAAAGTGGGCTTCAAATTTTTTGTGGTGCTATGATTGGGGGAGCCTCGCAGATGAAGATGAATCTCACAGAGGTACCTCACCACCAGAGGAGGTAACTGTTGCTTGCATTAAGAGCCTACAGCCCTTGCCCAGTAGCAGAAGTATGAAGATTTTTAAGCGGCTCTTAATTCGCCCCACGAGCTCAGCGATGGCAGAATAGCTTTTTCCCGTTTGGATTGTAGAATGCATTTAAGCCAGATGTCATTCATAGCCATCACCGCAGCCCTTAGAAGGTCGTCAGGTCTGTGATAATGCTTGATCCGATCTGGTGCAACCGAACCTTTGCTACAAAAATCCTTCTTCCCGCAGGTACGATTCGGCTATTACTAGGATTAGCTCCCGTGTATGTCGGCTTATCTCTATATTAGATGTCAGCTTCTATTCGGAAACTGAAAGCAAATGTTTAGGTAAGTTAACAAAAACAAGCATCTGTTGTAGAGTTGATGCAGAGCTTGATGTGTTTAGGTCTCAAAAGTTTTACAGTTTTACAGGGGATTGTGGATCTTATAGTGTTAACAATTTCAAGATTGCCTTTGGAACATCTGATGTAGCTCTTAGTACTTCTCTTATCAATATGTATGGAAGATGTGCTGATCTAACAAATGCAGAGAGAACATTGAACAAAATAACAAGGAAAGATGTCATTGCATGGAGTACCATGCTTGTGGGTTACTTTAATCAGGATATATTAAGGAATCCCTACAAGCATTGTGCAAGCATTTCAACAAATGCGACACCAACAAGTGACTCCAAATTAAGTAACCTGTGCTAATGTTATTGATGCTTGCACAGGTCTACAAGATCTGCTTAAAGGAAAACAGGTCATTGCTTTCATTGTTTGTCAGGTTTGAATCTAATATTGTAATTAGCTCTGCCCTGCTTACAATGTATAACAAGTTTGGAAGTGTAGAATCTGCAGAGTTTATATTCCCTGTCATTTGATGATTGCAGCATATGTGCATAATGGGCATCCTGTGGATAATGGGCATATGTGCATAATGGGAATCCTAAGTTGTTCCATTTGATGGATATGCCATTCAGGGAGCTCTAATTGAGGGAAGACGGATTCGTGCTTACATGATGGCTTGTGAAAGAGAACATGACATTTCAGCAGTTAATGCTCTTATTAATGCAGAAGCATAATAGAAGCAAGATATGCATTTCAGAAAATGGTTCACCATGACACAGCATGCTGGAATGTGATTATTGCTGCCAATGCCCTTAATGGCAATGGAAAATATGCCCTTGAAACCTTGAAGCAAATGCAGCCATTCGGGCTTTGTAGATGAGGGCTGTCACATATATCTTTCATTGATTATAGATTATCACATTACACCAACAGAAGAACGCTATGGATCTTTTGTTGACCTGCTCAAGCGATTTGGAAGAATTTTTGAGGTGGAGGATTTAGTAAATAATAGCATTTAGTAAATAATAAGCCTTTTGCCTCTTCTTGGATGGCCTTGCTTGGTGCATATAAAATCCGTCTATGAAATGTTATCAACTTGTGATGCTCAATTTCTATTTGCTTCTCTTGGTTATGAGAACAGTAAGTAAGATTGGAGACGAGTAAACTTAACGTGCAAGTTTTATACTAAAAAAAGTTACAAGATGATTGAGGTATGTGTTATAGTTGAGGAATTATAGTTTATGTCAGTGATGATTTCAAATGCAAGGTTGTGAATGTGATAGGCCTTAATGCTCAAATGAGGTGGCAAGTCGATGGAAATTTGAAATAAAAACCTATTTAATTCGGCTATGATAATGTGGCAACACACGCTATCTATTTAAAATTGGAAAAAATGCCCAGCCAATGTGTGTGAAACAAGAACAATGTGTGTAAAATATAAAATGTCAGCCTACAGTATTAGATTTAATGTGTGCACACACTATGATGCCATAGGAATTATTTCCAATTATTCCATGCGATACCAATGCAATGGACATAAAAAATAGCAAGGTTTACCAAAGACTTTTGCCCTGGCCATGACTTTTACACTGAATCAAGTGTGCTATAAAATGTATAATTACGCCAATTTGTAAGCATTATGCATTACCTTTCATGCTCTCACGTTTGACCTTTTTAAAAGCTCTTGAGTTCTTGAAAGACCTTGGGAATAATGAGCAATTCCAGAATAATTTTGAGAACGGGATACGATGCAATGTCGAGGCAACTTGACGAAGTCTAGACGAAATGTAGAAAATTGAAGGAATTTAACAAATTCGACATTCAAATTTAATAAAATAATGTTTAGGATCTATTACAGTTGACACCAGGTCTCTTAATTCCTTCTTGAGAAATGTTCACTGTGGTGGTCGCATCGAATTTCTTTTCCATAAGGTCTCTTCTTATTTTCCCTTCAAGAGAAATGTTCGCGGCGGCCTTGGCCGCCGCGATAAATTTCTTGTAATATTAATGTACATTAATAACAAGTTGCAAAGGCATTGCCCTCTAAGACGAAGTGAAATAGAAGAGAAGGTAAATTAAATAAGTAAGAAGTGGAAAGGAAATAAAACGAAGGATTTAATTGTAGGCATTGATCTTGAGGGGGGCAATTATATAAACAGTACACATGCATATTGAATAATGGTAATTCGTTGGCCTCTTTGTAACTATTGGTTCAGATGTCCATCAAACAATGCATGGACTGCTTAAGTAAAATGTACTAGTATGTAGATTGCGTAACAGTCAATGCTATGAAATTGCAAAATACTTGGTAAAGATGATTCAGGTTGGTGTGAAATGATGTAGGCATAGATCTCTAAGAAATATGGAGGTCCGAATAAGGAAAACATGGACTGCATATTTGTTATTATTCATAGAATGAGAAGCATTTAATATTGGAAATTTCACTCCTACCTCTACTTCCCCGTATATTTTACAGGGACTGAACAAAGCAAGCATCCAACAACTGTATTGTATGGCAACATGCTCTAAGAAGAAAAGTAAATGTAATGGCATTTAACCACATTCTTTGTTACATACATGTTCTTTTATGATTGGATACCACAATACAACATATCGAACTACAAGATTCAACATTGTGAACGACCTTTCCTGCGTCAATAAGTGAACCACATTTGAAGTACAACTATTACCATTCCTATGTCTCTTGAACTATTTTTCTATTACTTTTTGCTCAAAGCACTTCATTGCTACTCTGTGTTATTGCATTCTACATATACATGTCATCACGTGAGGGGCAGATAAAAACCTGAGGAATTGCAGTGTGGAGTGTGTGTTTTAATTTAAAGCAATACAGGAAGTCATAGGCCATGAATCCCACTTAAGATAACACTCATTAATCAAGTAAGAACTCATTTGCTATGGAGTACAACATGCATATAGTGTTGTCGTCGCGATAAATTTCTTGTAACACTATTTTTGGCTTTCTACCTATTACTAACAAATAATTATGGAAATTTATATGTGCTCTAGGCATTTTGGCCCAATCGGTCTCCCCGTAAAGGCGATTAAAAGTGAGATAATTGTGGGAATGAAGTGCGAGAAACGGCGATGGCAGCCCTCTCTTTGTGGCGGCTTGCTACTTCCCACATGCTGAGAGCAACTTTTACCACACGCACTTGGATGTGGACAGGCAGGAGCCCTATGTCGATCTATATGATGACATACAGCAGTACAGACAATTGGGCAAGGTCATGTTGCTTGGAGATTTCAATGCGCGCACAGGGGCAGAGCAGATCCCAAAATTCGCACCTCTAGCTGAGGATGTGTTGCAAATGGACCCCGCAGAGATGGTTTGGCCAAGGGCGTCGATGACGTATTAGTGACACTACAGCATGGCCCGGCCTGCTTTCTTCTTCCAGGGCAAGATCTTTGACCTGTCATTTGCAATGGGGCGGGCATGATGGCCGCCCCTCCACCGCTTCACTTGTAGACGGGAGAACCAGGGGGGGCACCCGGTGTGGTGGATTACGTGCTAGCAGCGGGCGAGCAATGCCTACACTTGATCACTCGCTGCTGGTCCGGACAGTGGCGGACGAGGAAGTAGACTGACCATCAGCCCCTATTCTTGCAGAGATAGATTGGCAGCGCCAACCGAGCACCCATTGCCCCAACACCCCATGTACCACGGTTTCGTGCGGACTATGATCATGCGGCGGTCTATGCGAGGATGCTTGAGCATGAGCTGCCGGAGTGCCGCAACTCCCCACACTTCAACAGCAGACGGCCCAAATGGAACCAGCTCCTTCGAGGGTAGGGGCCAGATGCTTTGGGAGAGACCGCCTCGACGATCCACGTGGGCCGCAAACCACCTTCCCCGCGAATCACCGGTTCGATGGCGAATGTCGGAGCTGAAACGATGGCTCCGCCAAGTCTTTGGACCCCCACCATTCGCCCATGAGCCGTCCGTCAATACCGCTCCTTCCTCAAGACCAAGAAAGCCGGTACCTTAAGGAGCACTCGGCAAGAATGATGTTTGGTCTTCTAGACCCGCCACCCTAGGGCCTTACGGAGAAAGGTCTTGAGTAAGCCCGCACGACCCACAGGAAATATTACCCCTAACAATGGGTGAGATACTTGCGGCACTTTGATGACCCAATGGGAAGCCGGAACCGGTACCTCCGCAGCAGGGCCTAGCACTGTCATTCTTGAAGGGATGTCATAATTGGGCCCTGCCTACGCCGCTAATCCGGAAGGCGCAGATTTGGATGGTATCTTGAGAGCTTCTCAAGTGGGCGGGCCCCCAATGGTGCCGGTTCTCCAAAGACTCTTCAACATGGCATTGCAAGAAGGCTTCCCCAAGACCGGACTACTAGTAGAGTTGTGCCCATATACAAAGCGGGGGACCCCCACAAATGCGACCAACTATCGCATACCATTATGGTCAGTTAAATCTTTGCCAAGTTGCTTGCCGGGATTCTTGAGCGGCGATTGACACTTTGGGCGAGGATGGAGAAGTCGCGGGCTTCCGCTGTGGCCCGCTTCCCGGCATTCTACTATTGACCATATCTTCACTCTGCGAACACTCATAGAGGATAGCCGAATCGGCCCGAGAATCTGTCTTGTTGCTTTTGTGGATTTCGCAAGGCTTTTGACCGCGATTGCCTCGGGATAAGTTGTGGACGATTGAGACGGCTAAGGGACCCCGTCGACTTGCGTAATGCTATATACTGAGACTATCAATGAGGCTTGCTCCCGGCCGTCTCACACCGCTTGTCGGGGAGCCCGTTGTTAGTAGCATTGGGGCGCCAAGGCTGCCCTCTATCCCCGAGGCCTCTTAGCTTTGTACATTGACCCCTAGAAGAATGGCTAGCCGAGCACACCTGGGCCAGGCTTGATGCACCACATAATCCGGCAACTCATATATCGCGATGATGTTGGCTCGCTCGCATATACCCCCGAGGACATGCAACGCCACTGGATGCTTTGGACACTTTCTCGCCAATTCAGCGACATGAGAGTTAACTTGGCCAAGACAAGGGTGCCTTTGGTCCCATCATCTCGCACCCATGTCTTCCCTCATTCACTTACCAGGCGGTAGTGGAGGTGGCTCGGTCTTATAAGTATTTGGGCATTGAGTTTTCTACTACCACACACCGGGATGCATCCATCGTTTCGGGTCACTGCGGTGGGAAAGCCACAGATGCAATGCAAAACAAACAACAAAGCGTAGTATGCATGGGGTCACCGAGGCACACTTGTTCGGGGGCCTTGGTTGAACCGGTCCTCCTCTATGGGGCAGAAGTGTGGGGGCCCAGGTGATATCCCTCACCACTTGGAACGATCTAGAGCAGGTCTGAAAGCTTTCTTAGCCCTGCACCGGGAGTGAAATCCACGGTCCCCATATCGATCTTGCTCCAAGAGACAGGCTTCCTTCCATTCTGAGAGGGCTGCTGGAACGTCACATTATTTACTTCGGAAGGTGGTGGCTATGGATGAAGCCCGGCTGCCCAACCTTGCTTTGGCGGTGGCGATGGGCCCGGCGACTCAAAGCCCGCTGGAAATACAAGCAAGCCCGGTGGTTCTCGCTATGGAATGTGCAGGCACATAGATGTGGACCCGTGCATACACCGAAGGAATGCTTGCTGCCTTGAAGCGATACTTGGATGCTTGCTTCATGGCCAAGCTTTGGGATCAGAGGGCCCGTCACATGTCAAGGTGGCAAATTATCGACGCCAGTTAATCCCATGCTCACGAGGGGCCCACACCACTACCTGCGCACCCATCTACCCATGAAAAAGCGCAGGGTGATTCCTTCCATTCGCACAGGTGCACACCACCTCCGCATTGAGACAGGGAGATGGATTCGGGAGCCGCGTGAGGATAGAGTCTGTCAGTGCTGTCAACAGGGCGCCATTGAGGATGAAAGTCACGCCCTCCAGGCCCGTCCGGCGTACGAGCATATCCGGGCTCGGTATGCTCGGTTAGTTGTGCCCCATCAGGCTTTCCATGAGCTACTGAACACGGCCTCTGTAGGCTTGTTGGGATCGTACCTCCGGGAGGTAATGGATACGCGGACTCAGTTATGCCCCCCTGTCCGACATTAACCTCAGCTGTACTTGTGATTATGTATATAACCGTGCAGTATGTCAGCATCCTTATTGCTACTAAGGTTTTTCCCCCGAAAACCCTTTGGGGCGGGGGTTTTTTAATCCTGGTAGTAATACGCCTGCTGCTCTCTCTCTTTGTAAAAGGGTCCCATAGGCCAGTTGGTCTCCGTGGACGATAAAATCATATTCTATTCTATTCTATTGGCATTCATAATAAATTCTGAATGTCAATACTCAATAGCTCAATGTCGTAATCTACTAAATGTCAAGCAGTCTTCCTTAGACATTCTAAACCAAGCCAATGTGTCAAAGCATCCAGTCCTCACATGGAATTTACTTCTACAATCTTGACAATTCCATATGTAAACATTTGTAACCCAAGAATAAGAAGTCCAAATTTATCGCACTATAACAAAAATTTGGCATCACAAATTGGCATGTGCAGAACCGAGACAAATTGACAAGTGATCATTTAAATAGAGCTGTCATTCATCGATTCAGACTTGCAAATCCTCATGATAAAAAATAATAGCAGTGAAGGAGACAATATTTGGATTTGACGTTGCCTTGAAAATTTTGAGGGTTTTATTTACCTACCCACAACCAATAATTAGAGAATTTCATATAACATTCCAGTAAAACATTTGCTTGAAAAGGACAAATGCTAGCCCTGTTGCATTTGCTTGAAAATGTCAAATGCTAGCCCTGTTGGGTAAACTATAAGGCAATTCCTAAAGAAACTGAACTGGTTGCTAGATTTGTAGGAGCTCAAGTTTCCTAGATATCTGTCATTTTTTAAACAATTCGAATAATTGCTAGAAGTCCTTAAAGTCATTTTTCTACAAAATGTTAAGGTAATTGCTACCCTTTGCGCAGCTTTATGTCTTGTAGAAGGACTCTGTTGTACATCAACTATGCCATGGTTTTCTTGCTATTATAGCTACTGCCACTGACACTAAAGTTCTGCACGTTAATGTATGTTTCTCCTGGTGATAGTGGTATTGAATGTGGTAGTTGTCATCATGATAATAGACATGATGCATCGACCCCTCAAACTTTCAATAGGAACGACCTGTTCTATAAGTGAGGCCCTCTTCAAAAGCACACCTATAAATCAAAATGTTCAACTAACTATTGAAGTTGGTTGTATCACTGTGCAAATAACTAGACGTGTATTTTAAGATGAGATCAAAGGGGCAAACGAAAATACCAAACACATGAAGAATTGGAGAGGACGAGGTCTACATGCTCAAGAAAACATTATTACCTCTACTCAATATTTGTGGGGATTAAAAATATTATATTCAATCTAGACCCTTTGATCCATTGTAAACAAAGCTGCAAAAGGGTTACGTATACCTGTTGTATACTAACATAAACATCTAGACTGTGAATCATCATCAACAGATGCTTCAAAGATCCTTTCGATCACGAACAAACCATGCTCTCGATTCCATAGAAGAGTGATCACAACATCAAAGGGATCAGGATAATTGCAGGCAGGATTAATAGCAACAACAATCAGCTAGTCTTAAAGTGCTATACCCCGCCGGCAGAACCTATAGAGGTCCTCATGGTTCAACTTGCAGGTAATAGAATCGCGATCAGGATCAGAACGTGCCATAGCTAGGTAGAGGCTGATGTCGATGGCCTCGGCAATTTGATGCATATCTATTTATACCCACCAAAATTATTGATGGTATATACATACAAATTATTGAATGTAATATGAATACATGATACTCGTATATAACCAATAATGTTGCTACAGTGCACATCAATAATTTTACAGGTATAAGTGCAGCTACATTCAATGTCATAAGGAATTCATTTGCTATGTCTCAACGTCCTGCTAGAGCTCTCGAAAGGTCGCAATTGCCTCCTCTTCCTGAACATATCGACTCCATTACTTGCTCTATGAGCTTCAAAGATTTATTTAGATGCAAACAAAGAGGTATCATCCTTGATCCCTGGTTGGATGGAATAGCTATGGGTCAAGAGAGAGATTCCCCGGGCTTCTACCGGTTGTTATCCATAGTGTTTAGGTTCCAGACATGATGTCTATGAGTTTGATCGGATCACCAACACCTATAACGTATGAATCATATATGCCATAAGGGTATTATGCATTTATTAAAGTGTGCTATAAGAGTATGCACTTTTTAAAGATGTAAGCATTTATTTATCCTATATTATAAAGCTTCTGTCTGTCCCTCCGCCCCTATCGACGGCCGAGATCGTGCCACATGGCATGATCTGGACCATCTAAAATTAAATTATAAAGGTTGCCACCTTTACATCTCCCATAAGATGTAGTTCTATGATTTTAATCATGCCACATGGCACATATGCCTTAAAATTTTAGAAAAGATGCATTTTTCTGTTTTAGTTCAAAAGGGTGTGACGTAGCAAAGAAAAAAATAGAGAAAAAGTTGATTCGCTTGTGAAACTTCCTGTGGAAGAAAGGCACATGATATTCATCCCTCATGATATTCATCCCAAGGGATGTAAACCTACCAGCAGGGCAATTCCTGTATGTTGGCCCCTGGGTTTTTTTTATCCTGGATGAGATAAATATGGCAATAATTTGTAGATTTTGGATCAAGAATAGCATTCTTCTTTGTATCTCCTAACCAAGTTGCAGTGTTGTCATCTCCAGGTCTGATCAAAACAAACATACCCTTTAAAACATGTATGTAAGGATCAAACCCTTCAAGAGGCATCACTGGACGCCCGTCTGAAGGGCCACAATAAGAAGGTAAAGGCCGCGTGTCTAAGGCAGCTTCATTGATCTCTGGAGCAAATGCAACTTGTTCTGGAGGGCATTGTCTTGCTTGTGACCAAAATTCATGACTTTGAGGACGTTTTGAAGCAACATCTTCCAATGAGATAAGAAGCTAACTCCAATACTCAACACTTGCCATGTACTGCCTTGCAAACAAGCTAGCTTCTTGATTCTTACATATGTCCTTCCATAAGGAGATGATGCTATCCCTCAAGCCAGGGAGATCTTTCAATGTTGTTTTGGGAGGAATATTTTGTGGGACGCCAATTGGTAACATTGGCTGACCATGTTCATCCACTTTCCACATTCTAACTCCTGGAGAATTTGATGGCAGCCACTCTTTATGTGTAGGACGCATTTTGTATTGCATAACAGGCCAATCTCACACCATTTTAAATTTGAAGAGCAATGGTTCGTTCAGTATAACAAAATCAGGCATTGTCCCTTATCAGGGAACCCCTTCACGAAAGCCGTCAAATTTGGAACTTTGTCAATGAAGTATGGAATTGAAAATTTTTGCATTGCACTTGCTGAACAAGTAAAGTAGCTCTTGTAGTGTCAAAGCATCCAATGAACTCAACAAGGTTGAGAAATTTCCAAATAAAGCATCAATATCATCATGGGTGTGCCGGACCAATCATAAAGCCCACTTGGATCTCATCAAAGGCCTTATGCCAAGTTAAATAAGATAAATACAAATACATACCTATTTTTGTTTTGGCCTGATATTTCAGGGAAGAGGGTTGAACACCTTAGGATTCGTTGTACTTGATATCTTTGGCGATACTTTTGCTATAGAAGCCAGTTTGCTTCTTCAATGGATTAATGTCCATTCCAAGTTATGGAATATTCAAGAAAGTGAACCGATGTGAAAATTTGAGTCATCTTTCCATAAATCTAGTGAAAAATGACCATCGGCACGATCATCATGCCCATGGGTCAAAGCTCCTGTCAATCTTTTCTTCAAAAGATCACCTCTCCATATAGATTTTGCTAAATGATGACTTCTAGGCACTAAAGTCTTCATCTGATCCATCTTATCATGTATTACACATAGATGTTTTTCAAGAGACCACCGTGACAATGCTCTCCAATGCGAGTACTGACTTCCTCAAGAATGTTGCTCTAGTATATGGGCCCGATGGTGAATTGCAATATTTTATCTCTCTCTTGTATCTTTTGTTTTTTCCAGCTTCTGCTTAATGACAACACAGTTTGTTGCATTTAGAAGGAAGGAAGGAAGGAAGGAAGTATATTTTAACGTCCACGGAGGCCAACTGGCCTATAAGACGGTGATACAATGTAGTGGAAAATTTCCAAACACAAAAGAAAACAACAGAAACCAGCAGATTATTAACCAGTTTGCCGATGACACTTTCCTCTTCTTGGTGGCAGAAGAGAGGAATTTGCGGAATGTGAAGGGTTTGTTGGATACTTTCTCCTTGGCCTCAGGCATTCTTCTGAATTGGGGTAAGTGCTCCGCATTATGGGCCCAGCTGGCTCCGCCTCCCCCTTGTTTGGCTCTATTCCCTTGGAAGGTGCTTCCAGGTAATGTGTGTACTAAGCTGCTGGGTATTCCCTTTGGAGGGGATGTTTCCATGGGGAGGGTGTGGGATGAGATTTTGCAGGGGTTGCAGACGCACCTCAATTGGTGGAAGGGTAGCAAGTTGTCCATGGCAGGTAGGATCACTATTGCGAAGTCAGTAGCACTCATGTGTATACAGCATCTGCGATGCTAGCTCCTGAGGGTAAGATACAGGCTTTGGATAAGATTGTTCGAAATTTTGTGTGGGGCGGAGATGATGAAGGGGCGGTTGTTAAAGTGGCTTGGTGGAAGTGTCTACGCCCCGGATGGGGGGCTTGGCCATTCTCGGATTTGGCGCCGCATAGTAAGGTGTTGGTCTCCAAGTTTGTTTGGAGCATTCTCGAGGATGGAGCATCTTCTCTCAGTCTTGGCCCATTTGTTGCGATCTCTTAGCCATTGTGTGGCGTTTGGGAAGCCATCTGTGCATGTGGAGTTGCCACAGGCACCGCTTGTTGTATGGTCTCGGCCTTTCCCACATGCATCCCCTTTTCTCCAGGGAGTGTTGCGGGCTTGGGATCATGTGCGTGTGCTCTTCCGGCTAGATTATGCCTCGGTTTATCACCACTCTTCTCCTTTCTTGTGGGTTCCTCTACCCCCTGCGCACTTGCCCTTGGGTCACCTTTACTGCATGCTGGGGACTTGAGGCCGTTGGAGGCGAGCTGCTGTGCTCACCTTGGAGGATTGGTATTGGGGTGGTCAGCTAGCCGTGGGAAGTTCTTTTCGAGCTTCGCTTTTCCTGAGGCGTGGAGGGCTATCTCGGGAGCATGTGGCGGGGAGTATTCCGCTACACATACCTATAGTCCCTCGGGATGATGTGGTGGTGCGCGGTTTGGAAGGTTCATCCGGATGTTGTGTCTTCTTGCTTTGTGCGGTCTTCTTACCCGGTCTTTGGCTATTCATGACACACCGCCCCTTCGAGGCAAGTGGTATCTGCGCAGCTTCCGGGTTCTCGATGGCGCTTCGGTTTGGGCGTGGACATGGAGCTCACTTCCCCACCGGGTTAGGGTGCTTCGTGGCGGTGGTGCCTTTGCGTATCGGGGTGAATGCCCTTGTGAGTCGGTTTAGGCGGGTGTGAGCCCTCTACGCCCTTGTTGTGGCCTTCATCGTGAGACCGTGGAGCATTATGCGGTTTTATGCCCTCACTTGCGGTTGCCTGGGATTGGGTTAGGGCTCTGTTTCGGGTGAGATTGACTAGCAAGCGATTCTTTGCTTCATGTGTATCCCGGTGCTTGGCCGCTCTTGTGGCGACAAGCCTTGCATCTGTCGCGTGGCTTGGTTGGTGTGGTTGATTTGGGCGGCGGTTGTGGATCTTCGGGGGATTCGCCTGCGACCTCTCGATTCCTCGACTTCGGTACAAGCTATTTCAAAAGCTTTACGGTGTTCCCTGGAGTAGTAGAGGCGGAAGTTTGCCATTTGGCGGGACTTCTTGGGTGTTGTAGATGGTGATGGTCGGTTTGTGCAAAGATGAGTTGCAGTTTTTCTGTGAGTTTGTTGTGGAGTGCCGAGGTGTCGTTGTCTCTTTGGGGCAGTTCTCCTTCCTCCTCACTTGCTTTGTAACATTACCATTCTTTTAATATATTGATGACACAGTTCTTCAAAAAAAAAAAAACCCTCCCCCCCCATGTGGGAGGAAAAACCCTTGTAGTAGGCGTTGAGAGGCCCTATCTAGGTGCTCAAATTCCCTGTGCTATGAGGAACTCCTTGACGGTGGAGACTTGCAGAATGTAGGACGCGAGACGTGCCACCATTGGCGAAGCCAGCAGTTGATGAATTGCTATCTCAGAGCATCTGAGATCGGCATGAGCTGCTCGGATGTGTGCATATGCTGGGCATTCCTGTAGAGCATGGTGTTCATCTTCTACTATCTGCATGTGACAGCACTGACACAATCTCTCATGCCGGGGGATTCCCTGCGCTCCATCCGTACCCCAGCGGCCTGTCTCAATTCTGAGATGGTGGGACCCTGTCCTTATTGCAGCTATAGCTCTCCGTTTCTTGGTAGAGATGTGTGCCTTCAGATACTGGTGGGGGCCGTGTTCAAGCGACGGATTGACCTGCGTGTGGTAGTGCTCTGTTTTGGGCTTTGCAAGAGTGGGCGCATCCCACAGAGAGGCAGCAAAGCACTCATTCAAATGCAAATCCTGCTCCGCGATATCCGACATATCCATAATAGAATAGTATAGAATAGAATGTGTTGATAGTCTATGGACCATCTTGCGAACCATCTCCTACAATGCTCCTGCCACACTCTCTTCAGACGTTGTGGCCCTTGTGCCAATAACAGAGCCCGGGGAAGGAGACGTTGTGCATCCATTCTGTCAACCTTATGGAAATACGCAAAGGTGTCAAGCAAGATAGCGTAATCTTTGCGAGGGCCCAAAAGCCAGTCTCATACATCAAAATCGGATAAGGCACCGTGTCCTTGATGCCTAGGCTGTATGTTAGGAAAGCCTTCTGTACCCTCTCTAGCTTATCCCAAGTACCCTTGCTAACCGCTGGCCCCCAGACCTCTACCCCATACAACAATACTGGTTCCACGAGTGCTCGGAACAGGTGTGCTTTGCGTGCCCAATCGCAGAGATCTATTCTGTAACAGCTATTCTGCATTGCATACAGGGCTTTCCATCCCGCGCTGACCCTTCTTTCTACACAGTCATCCCATAGCATGTTAGCAGAGAAATCGATTCCCAGATACTTAAAGGTCCTTACAACTTCCATCCCTTGTATGTTTTGCAATGCTAACATCTGGAAATTCTTTTTTCCATATACTATAAAAAGAGTTCAAGGCTACAGTTGTTCCTGTAAGGTCTGTAACCACCGCGCCCACTTCTTATGTATAGCCTTCTTATTAAGAATAGAAGAAGCTTCCGTACATTTTCGCTTTCATCTCTACCTCTTTAGCTCCTATGGGGGATATTTTCAGCATTCTCCTGAATAAATCTATCAAGCACATACTTGATGGCCAATTTGGTAGATCTAGACTTCTTGGAACCCATACTACCATGTTCTGCTAGCTTCCCACCTGCTTCAAATCTCTATCTCCAATCGTAGTATATTGGCTGATAAATACCTAAAGCCATGCGCCACGTGGCCTCATAGAATTCCAGCCCATAGAGCACTATCCTATCCTCTGCTTGCCCTGTGTAACTCACACTCAACACGAAAAAAAACATGCATTGTATGTTTGAGAATAAAATTCTTTTCTTAGTGCATGTACTTGATGCTTGATAAGTTTCTTGGTGCAAGTATTTTTGCAGTAGCTTGTCTTCATAAACTTTTTGATGGAACTTGTAGTGCATAGCCTTTCCTCTTTGCTCTTTCCCTTGGGCTCTCTTGGAATCCTATGGGTGTAAGTATACATTTTTCATTTGAATTGAGCATTAATATTGCCCGCAAGGGATTCTAGCTCCATATCTTCATTATCTTTAGCTTCTCGATATTGCAGATGTTATGAGATAGTCCTTCCATTCTGCAATATCACATCACTATTTTCCCATTGAACAATTGCATTTTCAGTTGTCCTTTCTGCACAAGCATGACAATTGAGATCCTTCGTCTTTAGTTCAGGAAGCACCTTTCCTACATAAAGGTCTACCCTTGTGCTTCCTAAAATTCATCATCGATAGCATCTTGGAGATCAGTGAAGACAACTACAGCTTCTGCATATTTACTTCGATCGCATGAATCAAGATGTGGTAATGCTTGCTTGTCCAAGAGATCTGTTCTTGAGTTTGGCCATTAGTGGGTTAGGGTTGCCATGTCACGCCATGTGGCTCCAATAGAGTGCGTCCATTTGGCAGGAGGCCAATAGGATGGGGCCATGTGGAAATGGTTCCATCCTTAAGGTTGGCAAAGTTATATGAAATATCTTAGCCATGCTCCCTTATCCACACACTAAGGTATACAAGGCTAATAACGTAGGCTTGTATGGTGATGTGGCCTAGAATATCTATTGTTTAAATTTGGTTTTTGCGGCACCCCAAAAACTTTTTAGATTTTTCCCTTAACTTGATTTCCTATGGTTTGGGGTTTTTTGGTTGCCGGAAGTTTTTCCAGGTGAGCAAAAAATGAGATGAAGGAAAAAAAAAAAAAAAAAAAAAAAAAAGAGACTGAACTAAAAATTAGGGGTTCACGTGCGAGGAGACGGTTCGATCTCCTTCATGTGTCGGGAGATCGATAGGGATGCTGGCAGGGTGGAGCTACATGCAAATTCGGCACATGCAGATTCTGGAGCTATAAGAAGAACATCTTCGATTATTCCTGGTACGACCTCATCCTTGCATGTCTGCCACAGTTGCTGATGAGGATGCACTAATGGATCAAGATTTTCAAGCTATTCCGAACAGGTATTGCCATCGGTATGCACTTGCTTATTGGTTGCGTTTCTTTTTTCTTACATGGTGTTGTTGCACGGCTTGCAATATTCATCACATTTTGGTTCCTGTCCAACCTCCAATAGTTTCGCTGCGTTTCATTCTTGCAGAGGCAGAGGTAGATGATGGGTGTTGGTAACATCTGATATCCAAGGATAGTCTGTCGGTTTTGATACACTCAATTTGTATTCTTAACCTATATATATGATGGGAGTACTAGATATTTGGAAGCCTCTGTATTCCAACCTCCAACCTGCAATCTGCAATCATTTCAGAGTATATTATTGGGAGCTCTTTGTAAGAAAACATGACCTGTTCTGGTATGTTCTCAAGCCACTTGAAATAAGTTACGTGATTTATATCTATTGCAACGTTTATTTCTACCGAAAGGCGTCATGTTAGATTTTATATCATTGCTATACTTTTCAATTGACTAGAATGTTTGGATGCACAGGGATTATCCTGTTTTAGATGCGTGAAAACGGATGCATATAGAGTAGTAAGTTCAGCAGATGACATCTATCTTCTAAGCTTTGGTCTCTGTTGCACTTCTTGCCTCCAACTGCTTTCTTCGTTTTGGAGGGTTTCTTTCCATTTTGCATGACCGTCAAACTTGCAGACTAAACCTTGAGATGTAAGTGCAGTGACTCATTCTTGCATGCTCTTTTATTTTTCCTTCATTTATTGTGATCTTTTGTGACCAAGTCCAGGATATTAGTTTCCTATTTATTGTTATTTGAAAGTGATTCGTATGTTTCATGGCTGTAGAAATCATTTTGTTGCTCTCATCCTTTGTCTTTAGGGTCATTTACTATGCACAATCCCTACTCTTGAATGTCTTCTCAAGGTTTGTGCATGTAAAGCTTTCAAAAAATGATTGCCTTTGAGGGGATGCAGTTGAGAACATAACGCCTTGCATACTGTTTACACACGCAGATGCAGGATTTAGAGGCAGATAGTTGTTAAACTTATGGATGCATTTAGATGTGTGATAAATGTCAGAATTTCTAAGTTTGCCATGGCTTGAAATGCTCTAAAACCCCTTTGGTTAATAGATGTGAGCATTCATTAGATGCATCTAGAGGCTGTGCTTAGCAACTGCAGAGGACTCAAAGGTCTTCTCATAATTCAACCTTGGCAATAATCTGTTTTGTAGTGTTCTTGGAAATAAAGCTCCTTAGCTTTGCTGCTTCTCATTTTGACCTGGTTTGTCTCTTACAACTTTACGCATTTATCTCAGGTGCAGAGATAGGTGCAGAGATAGCTGGACATCTATTATGGACTTCAAACATAAGTTTCTTCCTTTGTTTCTCTCTAAACTTTGCCATTTAGATCACAGTTATTACTTTGAAGGAATTTGGCTGCAAGGTCCCAATATAGCATTTGAGAAGAGGTCTATAGCTCTTGGTTTTCCAAAGTTCACCAAACTTCAGGTACACAAGAGCTTGAGCGTAAAAAGTATTGTGGCTATAACAATGAATTTGCCCAGCCAAATATGGTTTCTTTCTCAAAGTCTTTTGTATGCTACTCTTGCTCTAGGTAATTTTTATCTTTGCTCTCGCTGCATCTAGGAGCAATTAAATGAAGAGGAATGTGGTTACATGTGGCATGGAAGCTCTGCTCTGCCCCATTTCTTTATTCCCTTTGCTTCCATGCATCCATGTGCTATATTCAAAGACATGGCCTTAAAATTTTTGTTTGATAACTTTCTGTGTCAAATGGTCTATTTAAATGCCTTTGTACCCCTTGCATGCATCTATTAGATTAGCATACGTTGGTCTTCTGAACTGTTTCTCCTGAACTATTTCTTTTGAATCAATGCAGTATATCAGTTTCCTGTTATCTCATTGTTGGAGCAAAGGCTCTCTTTGCAATCAAATTGAGTTGCTTTCTATGAAAGAAAAAAACTATTTTTGTTAACTAATCTGCATACATCATAGCACTTTTGCAAATTCTTTGGACATGGGGCGCATCTATCTATTCCCTTGAGTTCTTTGAGCAGATATCATTTGTGGCATAGGTTTGACTTCAGAGCTTTTAGCCATTCTTTGTTTGTATTTGCAGATCAACATTAGCTCAGCAAATCCACCAAGACCACTCATAGGAAGTTCTAATGCATTTACTTAAGAGGTTCAACCGATAATAAAATCACACAAGCAAATGTAAAGGTCATATTAGGCAGCCTGACAATTCAACCATTTCCATTTAGTGTTTGAATATGCTTTTTAGAATCTGCCCATTTCCATTTAGTGTTTGAATATGCTTTTTAGAATCTGCTTCATTAGTTTTTCCTATCTAAGAATAATTGTATTGTACAGGTGGTGCTACTGTTGTTCGGTCATTCCTTGGAAGATGGTGCTTCAGTACTAGCTGCTGCTAGCTACCTGACATCAGAATGTGAGTTGATAGATTCTTTAAATCCAGAATTTGCCTTAGAGTTTGCCAGGCGGCTTAACAGAATTTTGAATTACAATGTTGTATGTAATATTCTAAGGTCAACACTGTAAGTGTTAGCTTCCGATTTTCTTTCATATCATCAACAAGATTTTTTGGGAAAATATGTATTTGAGTTTCTGCATAAAGTTTATATTCTAAGGTCAACACTGTAAGTGTTAGCTTCCGATTTCTTCCTTTCATAGCATCAGCAAGATTTTTTGGGAAAATATGTATTTGAGTTTCTGCATAAAGTTTTATTTACAAACTTATTAATTTCGTTTAATCCTTAATCGCGTACCAATGCAAATGAAGGCTAACTCTTACATCTAGGAAGCAATTCAATAAAAAGAACCCAATACATTAGTTTCTGCTTATGTATTCCATTCTGCTTTTGGTGCATTCCATTCTGCTTTTGGTCCACATCTTTCTATTGATTTTAGTTTTCTATTTTCAGAGGCTCATTAATGTGATATGTCATAAAAGAACACATAATGCAGCTTATCATGCAGTTGATTGCCGGGGACCACGGGGGATAATTTTTTGTGGTTTACAGACCCTTTGAAGGGCACATTTTTTACAAACGTTGGATGGATCAGTTCATAAGAAATCTAATGACTTATCAATCATGCATGTTGTATTTACATGTTAAAACTTAATTCATAAACGTTGGATGGATTAGTTTATAGGAAATCTAATGACTTAACATTACATATCCACGTCCCTATTGATCACTTAGCATTAGGGCCAATAATGTTCGAGTCCCACGAGTCAAATATTTTGTTTATCTCATCACTCACATTCTTAAACACATTCCCCACATTAAAGAATCTATAAGTCTTTTAACACGAGAATCGGATTAGTGACATTATGATACGCCTATGCCACCTACATAAAAACTCCACAAGTGTGTCTTTCAAAAAACATAAGCATGCCAAGCATGTAATCCCCAACAATGGGCTTGAGATTCCTTAGGAAATTTGATTCAATGTCTTTTTATTGCCTCTCTCCATACGTGCCTTCTTAATAATTTCTGAGCTTTTTAAAGAATAGAATAGAATAGAATAGAATAGAATAGAATAGAATAGAATAGAATAGAATAGAATAGAATAGAATAGAATAGAATAGAATAGAATAGAATAGAATAGAATAGAATAGAATAGAATAGAATAGAATAGTAACACATAAACACATGCTTAGCAACCTTTCTTAGTAACTTTTGCTTAAGAAGGAGCTTGAAGTTGACGTGAGATTAAAAATGCTATCGCAAATAATATATGGTTACATGAAGCAACATGAATGCCATAAACTGATCCTGCGTATTTTCATGTAATCATGTAGAGGATAGTGATACGCGGACTTTTGAAAATGGACACAGTTACGTCGTGCATATGTGACAGAGGAGTATATGTATTTGGTTAATAATTCAAACAAGTTGCACTTGCAAAATGATCTTAATGTAGTTGACCAACTAGCAATTTGTTGAGCGACCAAACGAGACAATGATGTTAATGTTGTTGATCAACTAGGAATTTGTTGAACGACCAAATGAGAGATGGGCATTAATAGCATAAGCACCATTTGGCATATATAGTTATAACCCACACTTGATTTTTACATGTCGAGGAACCTCACTGATAATATAGGCACATAGACTGAGTAGTTTGGAAAGGTGACCAAAAGGTGCTGACTTCTTAGATGAGCTTGAGTGAGCGTAGCATTATCTATATGTTTTCTTATCACTGCAAATCCAACCATTTTTTGAAATGCATTATTTACGAATGAAAGGAATCAAGTTCAGTTCTTGCAATAAAATCGTATTTATGCCCGGCAACGCCGGGCACCCGTTACTAGTATGTATTTATATCGTATATTTTAAGGGAACATCACACTAAACAAGCTCTTCATATCTTTCAAGAAACGAATGTGCAAGTATAAGGGTATACAAAATTACCTTTGTCAGTGTGCTTGAGGCATGTGCAGGACTTTCAGCCTTTGGAATAGCAGTATCCACAACAACATCGGATTCACATTCCCTTTGAAGTATGAAACATTTCATTGCTTTGCCTCTTATCAATATGTACGAAAAATATGAAAATCCAAAAGATGCTCATAAAGCTTTTAAAAAGATTTGCAATAGGGATGTTGTTTCCTGAACGAAAATGATAGCATCCTATACACATAATGGCCATGCTGAGAGGGTTCTGAATCTGTATGTATACAGAAGGAGTGAAGCCAGATCTGTCTGGAGGTTATAAAATGGCACCAACGATGGCGCATTATGGATGCATGGTTGATCTACTTTGGTAGTCAGGGGAACTGACTGTGGCTGAAAAGATGGTCAATAGCATGGTTGTCAAACTTGATGCTCTAGTTTGGACAACTTTGTTGGGGTATTTATAGAGTTCATGGGGATGTAGAACGTGCAAAGAGGGTAGCTGGACATGTTCACATGTTAGATCCACTTTCCAACATCCATTCTTTAGCTGAGGGATGGGTGGAGGCTACGAAATTGAGAAGACCGAGGGAGGGAAGAGGCATTAAGAAGCAAAAGGGAATCAGTTGTATTGAGGTGCATGAATTCTATGCAGGGAATAAAGCACACCCACCCGCAGACCGAAGAAATCTATGCAGAGCTGCATAGACCAATGGGAAAGTTGAAGGAAATAGGTTATGTCCCCCACATAGAATCATTGTTCCGTAATGTGGAGGAAAAACAGAACCTTCTCTGCCACCATAGTCTTCCAAGAAATACATCCGCCAATGAATTCACCGTTCAACTCGAAGAGTTGCATTTGTAATATTATTTATCCCGGGAAGATGCCCTTGGCAATCGACCATGGTCGGCTCATTCATGGCTAAATAAGAAATATTGAATTGGATGTTCTTATGGGCAATAACCTAGTTGATAATTGGTTGCTCAGAGTAAAAAAAAAAAAAAAAAAAAAAAAAAAAAAAAAAGAAAGAAGGTGCTAACGCATTGTGGGTTGCCGGGGGCTTCTTCATTTTGTTCGTTATTTAGTGGTCTAATTCTCATCATATCCTAAATGGCTACCTAAAATGTCTTGATGGCTGGTAACCTAGTAATAGCAAGTGTGAAGCACGTTTAACTTGACAATATGGTCTTACACACAAAGAGAACGAGATATGTTAAGACTACGTTTTCAATTACTTTTATTGTCAAAGTTATATTTGTGGATCATTGGTAAATTTTAGCACTCAAAATCAATCACTAAACCAAAAAGTGAAGTATTTTACTAAAATCTAATGCTTGTACATCAAATAGTTGCAATTTGAGGATGAACACCATTTTTAAATTAAAGCTCCCATGGAATGATGATTACAATGTTGTACTCACAATAATAGCAACAAATCGCAACTTCTTTTTTCAAAACTTGTTCCATTATATCATTTATTCAGAACTTGTTCCATTATAGCAAACATGTAATCCTCATCAATTAACCATAAGGATGGCACAAAAGAATTTCAATATGTTATACAACATGCTCTGCAAGAATTTTCGTCTATTATACAACATTCTTTAGCTATATCAAGAACTGGAAAAACAAGTACCAATTGCTTTTAATTTGTACACCCCATCAACTTGATATCTCAACCCTATGTTACATTTTTCAACAATGTCAACTCCTTTGCCGGATGATTACACATCCATGTATTGGCTGTTTTTGTCAAACAATCATGACATGTTGGTGGTCGAATATTAATACTTACACTTTGAACATGATTATATTGTAGTTCTCATGATCACACTACTCGCAATTTTGACTGGAAAGACAAAGTAATTTCTTGAAGGCACGCACGACATGCAACATGCAAAAAAAATTAAAAATTATTCAAGGACATTAAAAAGTAAGTGTCCTATAGAGCGACAATTACAGGTCTTTCAATCTCCTTTTAACTTTAATCATGTGTATATAATGGCCATGAGCATGGGATCCAAAGAGACAACTTGATGAAAGCAATGTCTGGCTAAATCCACATGTATATACACCTTGCTAAGATCACCAGCCCAATAACATTATGTTGTTGGAAATTTGTTGCATCGGACAAGCATCCTGTGAGGCCCAATGAAGTAGATTTGTTGCACCGGACAAGCATCCTGTGAGGCCCAAAAGATCAAGCATGCAAGTGCAATGAAAGGTAGTTGGCGTTATACTATAATGTTCACTCCCCTAGTCGAATGCCAATAATTTCTACATAAACAAAGACTAGTTATGGTGCCTGGCGTTGCCGGGCCTAGTAACAATTTAAAAGGTGGTTTCTTATTGCTAAATAATTATTTTGAGCATGAAAATATGCATTTAAGAATTGTAGGAGGGATAATGGAGCACAAAAGATGCATTGTCACCACATGTATTTCATCTACAACAATTTGGCATTTCTGCTGCAATCATTGACATTGGAGGGCTTAGCAAGAATCTTCTAGTTGAGGATATTTGGCCTAAGTTTAGAGTGGATATTCCATAGAAAATAAGCTATATGTTTTGCAATATTGAGAGGGCAATGCACTTGTTAGATTTTGTAAAGCATTAAAGAAGGAAGGAAGGAAGGAAGGAAAGAAAGATTTGTACAGATGTAATGTGGTAATGCAACATACAACATACTTCCAAAGGCAAAGTTTCAATAAGAATGTAATGCACATTTCAATTAACAATATAAAGTTGCACCGTGAAGAGAAGACATGATATTTTGGTCATACAAAGCTAAGACATGATATTTTGGTCATACAAAGCTACGAAAGAGTTTGGCATTATCTTTCAATGCTTATCAATTGGATGTGAAGAGTATATTGAATTCAAAAACATCTTGTCTAGCAATGTTGTAAGACATTGATAGATGTGGTGTAATCCAAACCCTTTAAATGCAAATGTGAAATGTTAGTGCGGTTAACTTCCATGTTGATTGCAAGAATATATGCAAGCAAAACATGACGTTTGGCCTATATTTAGAGGGGGTATTCCCTTCTGCATAAGCCATATCATATCTGCAGGATCAATGTCTGCAATAATTAAGAGGGGATTGTGCTTCTTACATCTTGTGCATAAGCCATACCAATGTGTTTCTTATATCTGGTGCATGAGTTATACCATATCTGCAGGATCAGCGTCTGCAACAATTAAGAGAGATATGCGCTTCCTGCATCTGTGCAGAGTCTAAAAGCAGCAAGCCTAAAGCACAAATCACTTTACCATCATTTCTCTATGTTGTATACCACCTAGTCTCACGATTCAAAGATTGGCAACGCAAAGATCTTAGAAATTGATGCCCAAGGCCCTGCAGACCTGCATGTAAGAAAGTCCAACCTATATGTAGCAGCACCCATCGATGCATGCTCTGTGCACTTATCTATAAGTCAAACTGCAGTAGCCTGCTCCATTATTATCTACCTGCCATATGACAACATTAGATTAAACTTTGTTTCATATATCTTGCATATAGGACTCAACCTTCGTAAACTATACATGCATTGCCAACCATCTAACCTATTTTATTTCCTATGCAACATCTCACCTATCCATACAGATTTGCAGGGATTTCTAAGCACTCCCTATAAATAGAATTAGTTGGATTCTTGTACTGCCTCAAGCAAGTCGTTGAGTACCAACATTGGGATATGAATTCTATTATTGCAACTATGTTGCAGTGGCCTTTTCAACCTCCATAGAGTGGATTGTCAGATTCTCCTACTAAGTTAAAGGGCGCCACTTTTATGGACTGCTTGGCTACAGGTCCTCATTTGCAAGGTCCTGATACCCAATTCAATGATGAGTTAAGACTTGACACCCAAGCTTAATTGCTTGCCTATGCTTCAGAGAAATAACTATGCTGGTGTATCTTCGTTGACCATAAGCTCATGCTAGCAATTGCACCTACACAATAAACACCAGAAGCTCAGAAAGTCTTCAGGATGGTAGGAAAGATACTGCATATAGTAGGTTTATCCTTGCATAACAATTAGTGGTCAAGGTTGTCGAGTGAAGTATATGCAGTAGGTTTATCCTTGAATCGCTTCTCCTGGATTATTCATCTTGTCACATTGCATGACAATTAGTGGTCAAGGTTGTCGAGTGAAGTATACCTAAATTTTGTTAGACTTTATATCGTACATGTTGCTGCTTCGGTTACATTCTCATAATCCGTAGAAGTATTAGAGTATCACCATCCAACTCCAACAGGTGTGTCAAGAAAGAGAAGGTTTGATACTGCATTCAATGTGGTTGATTCAGACTGCCTTCTTGTGAGTACATGAAGTAAAATCTGGAGTTATTGCTACCTTTGTTCCAGGACTGGAGATTCTTAAGAAGTCCTGTTCCTAAAGCATTTGGATAGAAAGGACCAAGCTCTGTGAAAGCTCCACCTCCTATTGAAAAACAGCCAGGACCTGTGCATTTTTTCATGCCTAGGATGTCAACAAACAAAGTAAAAACAGAATTGCAGATACAATTGATAAAAATAAACTGTGTACATTCAAAAATCACATGCACAATGCTAGTGCAGTAGAGCAGATTATTGATCTAAAAAGTAAAGAACTTGAAATCACACTCTCATGTACATTTCTTGATTGCAGTCATATCTGGAATGTGCTAGTATTGGCACAGGAAATCACACTCTCAAGTTTGTTTTTTGGGTTGCAGTCATGCCTAATATATGTGTTGATATTGACACACAGATGTATTAGAGGAAAGGGTCCTAAACCAATAGTTTTGTTGCCAAATAACAGCAGAGAAAGTACACTTTACAATTTTTAAGTCAATGTACAAAATAATGATCTAGTGCCAAATGCAGAATGACAATTTCTAGTCAGAGATGACCTGCAAAGATATAGGTATTGTGGGCACATGTTTTCAGCAGGGTATTGCTACAAATGTTAACAGTAAAAGACTAAACTACGAAGTCATCCACGCTCTAAGAAGCAATAGTGCATTAAAAATAATTAATGAGTAATAATCTAAACTGGAAAGCCAAGAAAATGTAGAAAACTGTGAAGGCACAGTGACTACCCTTTATTTAATAGAAGATCAAAGGCAAAGTGCTAGGAATATACAATTGTCCCTCAATCTGGAAACAATCTGGCTGCAAGGCAAGGCTGTATCACGGGCTTGTGACTATTGGTCACCACTGGCATCAATTCCAGCTTTCAAGCGTCTGGCTAAGAGTTCTAGCCATAACGAATAAATCTATTAAGGCAAGCAAGTTGATCCACCCCAAGACCCTAGAGATCACTTCTTTCTCCATTGTCGAGCATAGCAACAATCTCTTGTATTGAGTGATACAGTTGTTGGACATATGTAACAATGCGACCTGACAAAAAATGTAAGCACTTCAACTCATATGCCAATAAGCAAATTCCAAAATTTGACCTATCAGCATACTTGTTTAGGGATAAAGTAGAGTCAATGGGACCTGTTCAATCCATCCAGTTTTTTAAGCTAGTATATATTTCATATTTGTTCAATCTAAACTATGACTATGGCTTGCCAAATATCTATGTTGAAGCAAAAGATTGACGTCTGCCTAATATCTATGACAAAGCAATAGAGATCACAGTGCTAGTTGAGTCTGTTGAGATCATAATGCTAGTTGAGATGATCACCAACATAGGGATACAACATAGAACTGAGATCATAGTAGTAACTGAACATAGTGCCAATTGGGTGGAATGAGTCGAATGGACAAAAACGCTACAAAGCTACAAAGACATTCACTAAAGAATCCATATTTTCAAGATTCGAGCAAGACAACTTCAAAAGGCAAGACATCAAAAGTGAGCTGAAAGTGACCTGATATAGTGAAGCATCCACATAATGTGTCAGCGATTTTGCCTCGGTCTTTTCGCCTCAGTCTATTCACACTAATATCTTTGCTAATTTACAGTGAGACATGCCTAAAGCCTGTTCCTCCACCTGGATCTAGGCCTGCCAATTAAATAAACTGAAGAGTAATTTAGTTGGCTCTTCTATTTTAAGAGCTCCATCTAGTTCTATATCAAGAATTCAACATCTTTAATTGAGTAGAAGCAATAAATTACCTTGGAAGGAAAACAATATACAATGAAGTATTTAGAGATTCAATAAAGAAGATCACTTCTCAATCAGCCCCAAATTAAGCAATGGCAAGCTAGGTTGAGCAGATATGCAAAAGCATCATACCTGCACAATATGGAGGCAATTCAAGTTGCTTCAAACTTGCTAATTTAAGGTCTATGCAGCATATGAAGACACGTTAAGTTGCATAGAAAAATCCCACATCTAGAATTGAAGATGGCCAAATGAACGCCATTTGAAGGTCATTTAGTAGCAAATCTTGAGAAAAATCATGTACCATAGAGCAAAAACATCCTATGCAAATTACATAGCAAGATACAAATTTCCTTAAAAAAAATATGAGCTCACCAAAACCCTGTAGACGTTGTTTTGTACAGTGCAAAAGAAGTTGCGATGAGAGCCTTGGTGCATCCGATGACAGAACCATTCACATAACCATAATTCCAAATGCAGCAAAAACCTGATGCAATAAAGGCCATCATGAAGGAACACAACCACAAAGAAGAAAAAAGCAGCAGCCTGAATAGAAGCGAAAGACAAAGTTATGGAAAAACCTAATTAATGCGACACAGACAATAAAAAAACATGATTTTTACTGTAGTAAGCTCTCTCCCAGATGATCCGGCAGCGCCAAAATTTTTTCCCTTTGGCATGTTCTTCCGTCCGGCAGTATTTGAACTCTTATCTGCAGAGAATCGCTAACCAAAATCTATGCGACAGATGCTTGAAATCGCATGGATATAGGATCATGCAATCGTGGAGCAACGCAGATGAGATTGCCCAGAAATCCAAAAACCCCTTTGAAACCACACAAACTTGTCACGATTTTTGGAAGGACGGAAATATTTCACGGCCGCCGAAAACCCACAAAATCTTAGGAAATCAATTAAAAAAAAATTCCAAAAACTTGAAGCTGGGGGATTAAAGGAATCAGAATTGCCTCTTACAAACAAACATATAAGTTGCACCTGCCATACATTTCATGTACATGGTATTTCAAGTTGAAATGTCGGTCAGAACTGTTAATTGATTCATTAGATGTCTGTTGATGAAGAAGTTTATCTCAAGCAACCACAAGGCTATGAAAATCCAACCAAAGAGCATCTACTCTGCAAACTTAAGCAAGCTATCTATGGTTCAAAGTAGTCTCCTACTATATGATTCACTCCCTTTTGCAGGATAAGGCTTTGAAAGAAGCGAAAGAGAAGGGTACAAAATCATCATGTTTGTACTATATGTTGATGATCTTATCTTAGCCTCTATCAATTCTTTACACATCATATTAAAGCTAGTTTGGTTCACAGATTTCTTTTGATAGACCTTGGAGATCTTAAACGGACTTTCTGGGCATTCGTGTGATTTGAGATAGAGCATCAACCATATTCTTCCATCGGGAAAAATGGATCGAGTCTTTATTCATTCAAACCAACATGTGACATTTTGTGCTATAACTACTTCTAACTCATAATTCTTCATTAAATCAAATAGGAACAAGGAGCATCCTACAAAAACATCATTAGCTCGCTCATGCACTTCATGGCGTGTAGTAGGTCTACTCTAGCAGGAGGTATTATTATAGATAGCCAATACATGGAGGTCCAAGACTGTACATTGGCCATCCTTCAAACGTATCTAGAGGTACCTTAGAAGTATGCCACAACTTGATTTCTGCTACCAAAAAAATGCCATTCCATACCTGACATTGGAAGGTTTTGAGAGAATGAAGATTTGAGAAGTCATGCACTAGCTTCTTATTTAAGCCACAAGGTAATAACTGGTCTAGAGAAACATAAGATTTTTGCAATTAGCTTGTGTGGAAAGTAAATACATGGCAATTTGTGTAGAAGCAGTGACTTAGAAGTTTGTGTGACAGGTCTGCGTGTCGATTAGAAGAAACACACTGTACTTTACAATGACAACAAGGCTGGAACAAGGCTTGTTAAGAATGCAACAACTTCTCACAAGCAAAACATATAGAAGTGCAGTACTACTTTTCCAGGAAAAAAGTGGCGGAAGGGGAAATAAGCATCAAACATAGGAGAACTCACATGATGATAGCTGATGATTTGACTAAGTGAAATGGGCATGGAGGTCATTTGATCTATGATAATAGGGTAATAGATGAGGGGGATTTGGTCTCTCTGAACCAAACACAATAAATATCTCGCAGACTGGAGCTTTGTCGAAAGCAATTTGTCTTATTTGTCTATTAAGTTTTGCAGTATAAGTATTGTAACAAGATGTGGAACTATGCAGAAAAAGGGAGGTTCTTTCTCATGACAAAAGGAACATTTAATAATTATCCTTGTCATTGAAATTGTCCATATATTTTTGACAAAGACAAAGCTGAATTTTTACCTTTTTGTACAGTGTGGCAATGGCGTTCCTTAACTCTATTGGCAGCCCAATGGTCTCAAGATGCTGGTTTTTTGCTTTTCTTAACAGTGTCTATAATAGACCTTACTGTAACAAGATGATCTGCAGTTGAGCGCTTTGGCCTAAAGCCTGCTTGCCCTTTGGCTCTAGCATTATTATTTTCTGCCCATTCACTAACTTTCTTTTCCAGCATTGTAGCAAATAGCTTAGCAAATAAGCTACTAATCAAAATCATTCTATATTTATTTGGATCTTGCATGTCCCCGCTTTTATGCAATGGTACCATCCTGTTTAATTGCCATGACTTTGGGAACTCCTCCCTAATTGCTGCATTCATCATTTTCACCACAACAGTCAAAACTGCTTGGTCTGCCCATTTAAGCATCTCTGCTGATAAACCGAAAGCATCTGCAGCCTTGCCATAGGATAGGTATTTGATACCTTCAATCACATCATCAATTGAAAAAACCAAGACATCCCCTTGTTTATGAGTTTCATCATTGATTCCTGGTATGGTATATAGCTTGCGCACTTGCTGCATAAGCGTGTGTACATCCAGCACATTAACCTGTTGTTTTCTTGGCTTAAGACTCATCCAGAATTTTCTGGGATCATCGAGTAGTTCAGCCACAAGCTCTTCCTGTCTATGTGTTTCATATATCCTTTTTTTCTTCCGGATCAATGCCCGATACTCTTTCCTGACTTTCTCCTTATCCCTTGGTCTAGCCTTTTTGAATTCACTGAGCTTTGCTTTACAATCACCATCGAACCATCCATTACATGCCAATCCCTTAAGCTTTCTTTTTGAAGCATAACATTCGGCTGCGGCTTCTAATAGCAGTTTTGTGAGCATAGTATCAATATTTTCAGCATCTTCAGGCCATGATATTATTTCAGCTTTGCTGGTGCATATGTTACGAAATATATCTTTCCTCTTTTTATGCATGCGTATTGCCGTGCTGCTGCAATTAGTTTTGTTTACTTGCTTTTTCCAGTTCATATTCATGCGCAGTATAATTGGATAATGATCCGAGCTAGGCACATCGTCTCTTATGAGGAAATCAGTAATGCAATCAAGCATATGCATGTTAGCCATAGCTAAGTCTACCACACTGTGACCATTGCCCAAGGCGCTTGTGGATGTACATTTCCCTGAGTCAGGGAATTTCCTAATGCCGTTCAATATCACCAAGCCCAGGCCACCGCACATGTTAAGGAGATGCCCTCCTTGTGGCTGCACATCTGGTAGGCATTCGGCTGATGTTCTTTTTAAGCCTATCTTATCAATCTCCTCATTGTCAAGGGTGTCCATCCATATTGGTTCCTCGTCATCACTATAAACGTGCGCTTGGCAGTTTGCAATTCTCCCATTGAAGTCTCCTATAAGAATGATATTCCCACTATCAAGTAAGTGTGTGGCCTCTTGTTCCAATGTTTTCTCTTGTGTATACCGGTGACTCTCTGGGTGGGTAGTAACATCCTGCAATGTATATTTTCACAGGCAAATGAAGTATTTGTCATGTGACAGGTAGGTATGGTTTGTTGTCATGGAGATTAGAGATTAGGTGGGACCGATTGATCCTGAGATTAGGGAAGTTGCATTCTTGATTTCTAGGATCTCGGTGCAATTCTATCATGGTAGTGAGCTGATGATTAACACAAACAATAAATAAGTATATTTACTGTTCAAATGCAATTCTAGGTGCTATAGAATTAAGCGCTCTGAAATTGTATACCTATATAACAGAAAAACAAGACTAGAAACATAACATTTTAAGATGCAAAACTAATTACACACCCATCCTCTTCCTTTTAAGAGAGCTCTTTTCTTCATTTGATGGCCAAATGAAACACCTACCTTCACAAGTTTGCTCACATACATTTCCAGCCACTAGATCTACTTTTCATGCTTCATAGAGTTGCCATAGTTAACGTTTCGTTTTAAGATAATAATTTCATCAAATCAACCAAATGATACTTGCTTTTGGTGCCCGTCATAATCTAAAACATGACATGGATTTGCACAGCCTTTTCCATCTTTTGCCATCACACTCATTCCATTGCAGACTTCTATAGAGAATTTTTTTCTCCATTTATCACCTGCTTGACACCAAAAAACTGCTCAGTTACCTGTTTCAGACCTTCCATGCCCAGAATCAATTCAATCAACTGATTCAAAGCCAATAAGCCATGCGTTTGGAATTGCCCAGAATCAGTGTAACAAATCGATTCAAAGCCAATAAGTCATGGTTCTGGAATTGCCCTCACGCGCCTTCATGCCTAGATACATGGCAACCAAGAAGGGCCTCTTGCCTAGAGCATCATAAAGGTGAAGGGAAACAAAAATGTGGCCATTCATATTTATTTCCCCACCATTTATAAGGCATATTCACCAGGATATTCCACATCGCGGGACCCTTTTCCTTTTGCCTTTAGACTTTCATTGTATATATACAGACCTTCCTCATTCTGTCTGAGGTCAAGAGCTCCGGGCGCCATTAAGGATTCGATGGAGGCAGTGGATTCCATGGTGCGGCCAGTCAAGGAGTTTGCCAAAGACAGCGTCCGTTTGGTTAAGAGATGCCACAAGCCAGATTCAAAAGGTTCGGACCCATCTCTTCTTTCTCTCTTGTTTTTTTTCATGAATTAGTAGGGCTTCTAGCACATACATCCTAAACCAGCAGATCCGGCACAGATCCGCACATTCGCAACTTGAAAAACTCATTTGTACATTAGTTGAAGGCCTATAGACATTTCTTTTGGTGCCAATCTAAATTTTCTTAGATCTACATTCCGCAAGCTTTGAAACTTAGAGTTGTTATTCATGAGCAACAGTTTAATCCAAGGAATAGAGCAGTCCTTGATTTCTACCCTACCGTCTAAATATTTTTGCATCCTTTTGTATGTATTTTCTTGTTTGTTTTGTGATCTGAACTTACTGTTTTGTATTTTTGCTGCATGTACTTATTCAGAATATTCAAAGGTTGCATTTAGGACAGCAATCGGATTTGTGGTAATGGGGTTCATAGGCTTTTTTGTGAAGCTTATATTTATTCCCATCAACAACATCATTGTGGGGTCTGGTTAAATTGCAAAATGCAGCACTGGCATTCCCTTTTGTATGAAACATGAAATTCTGGAGGATAGTTTTAAGTTAGTCGGATCATCACAGTAACCATGATAGCATGGCACTATTTTGTGTAATCATGTGCCATAAATTCTGCACAATCAGTTTCATGTGTATACACCATTTTAATGGCAAGTTAATCTAAAGTTACCATGTGAACAGGGTAAGTTTTGAACCAAATGCCCAAGGATGACATTTCTTTTTCAGCAAACACCGAGACTGTTTTTTAAGTAACCTTGTCTGAAAGTATGTTAGAGGAACCGTGAAGTTCTATTTCAAAAGTAGATCTGTTTGCAAGTGTGGGTCTGTGTTATCTGCTTTATACATATTTACAGTTTTGTGATAAATAGTTCTTTGTCTTCTTGTCTACAATTGTTTCCAAGAGATTTAGTACTGTGGACATGCAATAGCTGCATGTGGTATGCTTGCCCTATCACCTCTTTTAGATACCATGGAACCCACATGTACGAGCTGATTGAAGGGTTTTCTGACAATGTTGGTGAAGTTCCTCGGAACCCCTGTTTGCTACCGTCTAGCGTGAACAATTTATTGTCCACGTTGGATTTTAAGCGGAAACAATCTCGCCAAAAATACAAGCAATTTCGGAACAGTGCCAGTTAGGATCTTGGATGCTGGGAAAAAATTTTCTTAGGGTCTTTCTGTGTGGGCATCTTGGTCTTTTTTTCCACTAACATTATTGTAATTTAATTATTCTAACTAAACATTTTGTTCATGGCTTGTTAAACTTGGAAGGATACACCCAGAAGACAACCAATAGTTTACACTTTTCAATATGGCTAAGCTTGAACATGCAAAAGCATGATAGAAGTCAGCTAAGACGCCTACAAAATCAAGATTAGCATAGACAATCAAACCTTGCACACACCTTCCAAGTTCAAGATCTTGAAGTCTTGTGCAGTTATGCACCAGATGATATGCAAGGTCACTGGATATAGACTTCCCATCTTGTTGATATTCAAATACTGATGTTCTATACGAAGCATTGAAATATTGAACGATAGTAATATTGGAAAACCACTAAGCCAGCATGGGTTTTTATTGCCTAAACAAGATGAGAATCTTTTATGGCACCAAATTCTCATATTTTCTCCAATCAGCATAGAAACGATCAGTCTTCCTGTCCATTATAGAAGATCATCGTTATTGCTCAGGCATTAGACCTTATATATAGCATCATTAGCCCACCACAACAAGGTCCAAAGGCCATAGTGGTGATATAAAAATGACCGAAGGTAACACACATCTATATGACCGTTCTTCTTTTGCAAACCAGTTAACTTAAGTGTGTGCACATTTGCAAAATAAATTTTGTCTACTGTAGCTATCAACAATAAAAATATATGCCTCCATGGCTTCCCGCAACCAAGCTATTTGGCTACGAATGTTTCTTCTGTTCCTAACACTTGCCAACTTCTTCTTCTTCTTCTTCTTCTTCTTCTGCTCTAACCAGTCGTGGTATATAAGGGTTGTCGCTTTGAATACCTCATTAACACCCAAAGACTGCTTAATTGGATTACCACATATTTGAGTGTCAGAAGACTTGGTTCAACTCTTCTTCTTGTTTGATCTACTTGGAAATAGCATACTTAAATGTGGATCAGATCTATTAAAGACTCAGAAAAAGATTGCCAGCTTTGAATTTAGCGCCTTTCCATGATTACATTGATTTCCCATATATGGTTCTGCCAGAGAAACACGATCCACTATGTGATCTCAATGCACTCTAGCCAGATTTGTGTCAATGCCCATTACTTATTATGAAGGGCCATGCTTATAAAGGTGCTCTCTGAAATATCAATTTCCATATTATTCTTTTTCAGTGACAATATTAAGTAAGTTTTTCAATTCTCCTGTGGTAAGACGTTAAACTGCCATACCCAAGGTCACGGGTTCAACGCCTCGTTGTAAAAGTGGTCATGCAATGTAAAGTTGGTGGGGGAAGGACCCACTTCAGCAATGTAAAGTGGTGGGGGCAGGACCCATCTGGGTGTGTTGTAAAGTGTCACATGTCCGATAGGACGCTGCCTTGTGGCGTGACGTTAAAATCTCTTCTTCTTCCTTTTCTCTATCTTTTAATTTGTATTAGATCAGATATAATTAAGCGTGAGATGTCAATCTTCATCTTTATTTGAAACTGCATCGTTCTTCTCATTCTCGAAGGCGCTTTTAAATCTACAGAACTATGCATGAAGCTGTTAATGTTTTGACCTGCAAGATGACCCATAATAAGAAGTTGTTTTAGATATGACAGGTATGATTTTAGCTATATTATGTATTCGAGTTGTCTAGAGGCTTACATTATGATGTTTGTGGATGTTAGTATCCAGTCTGAACAAACATTGTTGTACTCTTTCATGAAAGGAGATCTGCTAGTATCTGAATTCACTATAATATTGTATCTTGACAGTATTCGGAGCCAACGATCTCTAAAGTTGCATCTATTTTGCACAATTTATCTATTGCATTTATGAAACGCAAAAAACATTGCATCGTAAACCTACTAGAAAATACGTCATTTGTCAGATTTGTTATGATGTGGTCAGCATTCACAGAACCCGTCATGGCCGTATCTCATGAGTTTGATATTACTTTCCAAAACTAGATTCTAGCAAGCAGTTTAAAGTATAGAGATGGTGGTTCCAGACAGGATAAATATGTGGCAAACTTAGTTTTGGGTATGTAAATGTGAAATTTTATGCTCCCTCTTACTTTAAAACCATTGTGGTCTTGCTTCAAATATAGATATACAACTATTGTATCTTTCCAGATTCAAAAGCAGATTTGCCTCCAATAATCACATGTTTTCAAGCTTGATTCATCCTTGAAGTGGTCTCTGTGGTGAATTTCCATTTATTGCTCATCACGTATGATCAATTGTGTAGTTACAATTCTGGTTATATACTTTTCAAATATTTGTTGCACTGGAGTCTAGCCTACATTACAGTTTCTGTATGCTGGCTTGAATAATTTATAGAATACATACAGTCAATGGAGCTATGCCTCCTATATTTGTTATGCTCTGCATGCTTGATCCTGCCCCATATAGTCTACTCTCTTTGCTGCTACATTTAGTAATACAATTTTCTTGCTCCTCTTTTGCTGATAAAATTGATAGCTGAAATGATGGCAGAAGAATGTGAATCAATCCGTAGGATCGAGATTCTCAGGAGGAGGAGCATGCATGCATGCATGTTTTGCATGCATATTTTGCATGCAGGTTTGAATCGCCGGTTTAGTTTTTTATAGCAGGAGTCCTTTTTTTATCTTCTAAAATTGGCGTTTCTTCTTCGTCTCAGTAGTTTCTATTCTCTTTCTCTTGAACCATGCAAAGGGAAGGGGGCTTCGTCCTGCATGGATAGATAATTCTTAACGTTTCTTCCTTCTCCTCTTTCCATCCTGGCCTGGTTGTCTGGATTGAGGCAATTCTATTTCGTCCTTCGCAATTCTTCAGAATTAAGTAGAGTTCTCTTCTTATCGGCGGTTTGGATGCACGATGCGAGTCCTCATGAGAATGCGAATCGATCCGTAGGATCGAGATTCTCAGGAGGGCATGCATGCATATTTTGCATGCAGTTTTGGATCTTTGGCTTAGTTTTATAGCAAAAATCTTTTTCAATTTCTGAAATCGGTGTTTCTTCTTCGTCTCGGCAGTTTCCTTTCTCTTCCTCTTGAAGCCACCCCTCCCCCCAATCCCTTTTTAATTATGTATAATTAACTCTCTCTCTCTCTCTCTCTCTCTCTCTCTCTCTCTCTCTCTCTCTCTCTCTCTCTCTCTCTCTCTCTCTCTCTCTCTCTCTCTCTCTCTCTCTCTCTCTCTCTCTCTCTCTCTCTCTCTCTCTCTCTCTCTCTCTCTCTCTCTCTCTCTCTCTCTCTCTCTCTCTCTCTCTGCGACCCCGACCCCGAGCGCAAGTGATTGTTTTTTCTCAGGTTTTCTTGGCTGGCACATCTTGGAGAAAAGAAGTCGAGATCTGAGCTGTAGCGTGCCAGGGCTCATCGGGCCTGGAGGGCCGCCACATCTGCCAGGACAGATCCGACCTCGAACAAATCGGCCTGCCTTCTAGTATTTGAAAACGATGGCAAAGAAAAAGACAGGGACATCTGAACCCATCTCTGATGTAAAAAGCAAGAATATGTGTGACAAAATCGATGGTGGAGCAGGATGCCTAGGCTCTGAATCAGGCCAAGGAAATATAAAGAGAGCAAAAAACAGAGATGGGCATTCTGGTTTGCTGGGAACAGACTTGGGGCCTGCCAAATTGGGCCCTACAAAAAGCATAAGAAGTAACCAGAATCAGAGAATTCAGAATCAGAATCTGATAGCACCGAACCTGCAGCAGAACCGAAGCATGCCACTACTCTGCAGGAGCAACCTGGGTTTTTGCAGCAGCCGAACTTCCCAAGCCTACTATCGGGACCTCAAGTAAGCTCTCATTTTCCTTTTCCTATTCATACTTTCAATTAGGGGGATTCAGGACAAAGCGGCCAGATTCTGCTACTGCTCACAAATATGAATAGCCTTATGTTGAAAATGCTTGACACACTGGAACAGAACAAAAGAGAAGCAGCAGTCCGAGATACTGAAATAGTGAATGTACTTAGGCAAATCAGCAATAATCTCGCAGAATTGAAGCAAGAAAATACACAGCTAAAGCAGGAAATAGCAGATGTGAAAAACAATACTCCACCAGTGAAAGAGTACGGTGAAGAAGATGAGTCTTTAAAGGATGTTGTGGAGAAATTTAATATGAGAATGGATGATATGTTGGAACAACAACAGAGGCAGCAAAAAGCATTGAATATACGCATTGCAGGCTTGGCAGAAAAAGAAGAGGAAAACACTAAAGAGGAAGTTAATGCATTTTTTGCTCAAAAATTGAATATCGCACAAAGTGGCGTGCTTGAAGCATACAGGGTAGGCAAATTTAATGGCAAAACTCACAATATAGTTGTCAAATTTGCCAGCAGAGATGATAAATTCAGGGTCATGCAGAAAAGGACGCAACTGAAAGATTTAAAGGAAAAAATATGGATAAATGGGGATTTGACACAGATGCAATTTTTGCAGCATAAAGAACAAATTCAAAGGATGAAAACAGCTAGACAAGAAGGGAAGAAAACCTATTGGAAAAATGGCAAAGTAATCGTTGAAGAACACATCGAATAGGAACAACAGACCATCAGGATATGCTCGTGGAACATTAATGGCAAGGCACGTGAAGTTGTCAAACTTGACGATGTTCTCGCATCTTGGGATCTAATTTTATTTCTTGAAACACATGAACATGAGGAAGACGGACTTCCAGATATACCTGATTTTCAGTTGCTTCATTCAGTCTGGAATGTCAAAGGATGGAGACGAAAGGGTTTTGGCGATTTGATGGCACATGGAGATGTCATATTAATGGGAGACTTTAATGGCAGGGTAGTAGAAAAACAAGCAAGCATGGTTAACACAGAACATGACCCACTGTGGATGGAGGCTTTGGACGATGATGATATCCAAAAGATGGGATGGTCTAGAAACACTAATGATGTATATAAACATATTACACCGCAAGGTGGGCATCTTTTGAGCATGTGTAATGGTTTAGACTTGATGATTTACAATGGGATCGATAAATATCCCAAATTTGCAGCATGCACCTCAAAAGGACCCTCAGGTGAGGGCCTTAGTGTGGTTGACTTTGTCTTAGCAAAAGCTCATATGGCACAATATATTTCAGACTTTTACATGGCCGATGTTAGGGATTATGACCATGTGCCTCTTGTCATTGAAATGCAAATTATAAGCAAACAAAGGCATAATGCCAAGTTTGATACCATAAACATAGTGCGCATGGACCATCGCAAATCTGAAGCATATGAGCGCATATGTGAGAAGAAAGCAGCCGAGACATTGTGGCCAAGGGATGCCAATGGCATAAGCGCAAAGCTCACATCACTGCTTCTAGAGGCCGCTAAACAATGCTTCATGTCACATCGCAAAGCTAAGGGGCTCCCTTGCAACAGTTGGTATGATGAAGAATGCAAGAAAAAAAGAAAGGAGCTGCACGCTACAAACAATGAAAATAGGATATGCATCAGGAGGGAATAGCGCAAGCTTATTACAAAGAAAAAAAGAGAGTATATGCATCAAAGGCAAATAGTTTTGGTAGATGATATGGTTGCTAATCCAAGGAGATTTTGGGCGCGCTTAAAACCTAGGAAGCACCAATCCTGTGACCTGGATATAAGTGACCTAGTGAGGCAGCTACATAAACTATACCATATAGATGGTGTCGATGGAACCATGCCTAACGATGGGACAAAGCTACAAATAACATTAACTGAAGTGGCCTTGGGGATAAAGAAACTTTCCAATGGAAAAGCTGCAGATTCAACAGGCTTAGTTGCAGAGATGATCAAATGGGCCGACCTTACAATTTACAGCAAAATCACAGAAATGATGAATGATGCTTTAATGAATGGCCTTCCTGCTGATTGGAAAGTGAACAGAGTGACACCAATTTATAAATCAGGGGATCCACATAACCCTGGTAATTACAGAATGATCATGGTAGGTAACATTTTTGCTAAGTTGCTCGCCACCATTCTAGAGCAATGGGCTGAAGAAAATGATGTGAGAGCCAAAGGGCAAGCTGGGTTTCGCCCAAATAAGTCCACTATTGACCACTTGGTCACTTTCAGAGCAGCAGTAGATGCAGTTAAGAAGACAAGGAAACCATGCTTTGCGCTTTTTGTAGATCTTACAAAAGCTTTCGACATGGTTAAGAGACATAATATATATAATAGAATGGAAAAGTTGGGAGTACCTCTTGAATTAAGAAATGCGGTCGCTCAGTTGTATGAAAAGGTAACGATTCAATTGTCGTACCCTTTGAGTAATAAATGCAAAGACAAGGTCACTAGCAATATGGGTGTCAAGCAGGGCTGCCCCTTATCTCCAACCCTTTTTGGGCTTTATATAGATGAATTGGAAGATTGGATGAGACGCAATGGTGGAGATGGTACCTCCATTGCAGGATATACTATATTATTGCTCTTATATGCAGATGACATAGTGCTCTTTGCTAGAACAGTTGCTGCTATGCAAAGACATCTAGATGCCTTACATGCTTTCTGCCAAAAATCAGAGCTACAAGTCAATCTAGACAAGACCAAGATCCTTATCTTTGGAACACGGGTACGTGATTACGATTTCTTTTATGAAGGACACAAGGTACAAATTACACATACCTATAAATACTTGGGGCTCATAGTTGATCATAATTATAGCTGGAGCAAAGCAGCAGAACAAAGAGCAGATGGGGGGTTGAAAGCATTGTACGCTTTGCAGAGGAAATGTAAAAAAGCAGAAATTTTTGATTGGGGACTAAAGAAAAAACTATATTATGCACTTGTCCAAAGCATTATCCTATACGGATGTGAGGTATGGGGGCCAGGTCTTTCTCTAGATGCTTGGAAGAGGATCGAGAAGGTACAAAAGAAATTTTTGATAACCGAATTAGGTTGTAAAATGCAAACACCTTATCCTATGCTGCTAGCAGAAGCAGGCATGATGCCCCTCGAAGCAGAAGCATTATGTCAGACATTGAGGTATGTGAAAAAGGTGCTCAAGATGGATGACAATAGTCTTCCCCGCCTTTCTATGAGTCAAAGCAGCCAACAAGGTTGGTTTACAGATATTCAAGAGTGCCTAACTAAATGGGGGATGTCGTTAGACGAAATGCCTGATGAAGGGAACAACATAAGAGCTTGGGTACATGCGAATGTGCAATGGAAATTATGGCACACCGCTGGCACGAAAATGGACTTTTATAGGAGGGTCATAAATCCGTCTTTGCAAGAAGCACCGCACCTTAGCAGAAATCTCTCTCCATATAAAAGGCAAACTGTGTGCAGACTAAGGCTTAGCTCTCACCATTTGGGAGTGGAAGTAGGAAGATGGGGGAACCTTCTTAGAAGTAGAAGAACATGCAAAGTATGTGGTTGTGACGAGATTGAGGATGAAGAACATTTGATACTGCTATGCCCTGCCTATCAGAACATAAGGCACAGATTCCAGTTCACGAATGTTAAAACGCTTCTTGAATTTTTTGCGCTTGAAGCTACCACTATTGGAGACTTTCTAATAGAGGTGCTAAAAATGCGAGAGATGTCTATTTCAAGTTATAAACATTTACTTGATTTATATGATGAAGATGAGAGTAGAGAGTCCAATGATGCCTCCATTGAAGGCACTTTGGAAATAGAACTTTCATGACTGACGATTATACATATTTTTCTTACTGCTATGTCTTCTAGGCCTGATGGTCTCAAAGACGAAATAATCAACATTCTATTCTATTCTATTCTATTCTATTCTATTCTCTCTCTCTCTCTCTCTCTCTCTCTCTCTCTCTCTCTCTCTCTCTCTCTCTCTCTCTCTCTCTCTCTCTCTCTCTCTCTCTCTCTCTCTCTCTCTCTCTCTCTCTCTCTCTCTCTCTCTCTCTCTCTCTCTCTCTCTCTCTCTCTCTCTCTCTCTCTCTCTCTCTCTCTCTCTCTCTCTCTCTCTCTCTCTCTCTCTCTCTCTCTCTCTCTCTCTCTATTTATGTTATGTTTATTTATTGTTCCGCGTGACACACGTGACCAACCTTTTTATTTTGGAGTTGTTTTTTTTTTTTATCTTGTATATGTCTTAGTGTTTATGTTGTGCAGGGATTCAATTAACATGCGCTTTTTGGCTTCATCAATATTCATATTTTTTGAGGACCGTTGTAGTAGCCTGATGATTGTCCAAGCTCCTTGCTGAGGGCTTATCATTAGGGTTTTTCCTCCTAAACCCGAAAGAGTGGGGTTTTTTAATCCCAGTGATAAGCCTTCAGCAGGACATCATTTAACATCTCCTCATACTTTGTTATGTTAACAACAACAACTCCATCAAGGAGTTATTTTTAGCTTCATAATTGTAATGATTTATACTTAGTTTTTGGATAGCCTATGATGTGAGGCTACACACTCTCAACCAATATAAACACCTGCTGAGATGAATGATGAAAGAGCATACCTAGGCAGTTTGGATGCATGATGCGAGTCCTCATGAGAATAATACAAGATGCATTCTGAGTGCATATCCAACAACAAAATCATGGCAGAATCCTTGTAATAATGTAGTCTCTTATAATAATGCACCTATGGACAAGCCTACTTTGCTCCTCTTCTAGAGTTTATGTGTATTTACCGAGCAAAACTTTTGGGTTGGGAATATCAGATTTATGTATGATCGAGCATAAGTTAAATTCGTGGCTATATAATGGAACCAAAACCATGTTAAAAACAATCTTGACCGTGTATAATCTGCATGCATTAGTTTTCGCAAATTAAAGTGTTTTGTATTTGCTTTGACTTGATATAAAGTGTGCACATCCTTATTGTACTGAAACTAAATAAGTAGTTATATCCATATCTATTCTGTGGTGTTATAAAAGCAAGGATATGCAAAAAGTGCAGATAAAACTAATCTGCTTTAGCTATGACAATATAGTTCTTTTTGTGATAAAGTCTTTTATTCCTGCTCCCATCATTGGATGATTTCATACAAGGATAGAAAATATTCGAAACATTCTACCTGGAATCCTTTCGGCAATATCTGCAATGATCCTGGATAGTGATATGTATCCTTTTTCTGCTATAATTGGTTTCCAAGTATGTCTTTGTTTGTCTACAAGTATTTGTTTGTCTGTTTTATTTGTTTGTTACAAATATTTATCTTCAATGCACACTTTTCAATTTTGTGATAGGGATCTTTTTTTTTTTAATTTTATTATCCATTCTGTGCAGCAATCATTCATCATTCAATGCATTTAGATAATTCCCTTCTTGCGAATGAATTATTGTTTGCAAGTTGCAAAGCTTTCTCAAGATATCTCAGTCAGGCTTTCTATTCTATTCTATTCTATGGCCTTACTAATGTAGCTTGAAGAGACATCGGAGTTTGCTGGTATGGCCGAATGCTACCATGCCAAAATTGATACACAGGCCTCTACCTAAGCAGAAATAGGACGGTGCCGGCTTTAGATTCTATTGTAAAGGTGAAGCTTATTGCACTGACAACGTAAAGCATTGAAAAGAAACTGGAAAAAAGAAAATGCTTTTATGCTTAGTTTCCTAGCTTGACATGTCTTTTTCAAAACTTTGTGATTGCTTATCTTGCTGATACTCTTCATAAAAGAGGCAGGCATTTGAAGAAGATATGTCAAGAAGGGCTCAAAATCTACATAGATTGCAAACTGGCGATGTCACACATTTATAATCACCAAATCTCCTCCAACCCTTCAACAATTTAATTGTTTTTTTTTTTAGAGTAAGAGTTGATTTTTTCATTAATCAAGAAAAACCATCCATCATTCTGCCAAATAATAGTAGAGAATGATTATGTGGCCCCTTTAAAGAGGAAAATAAACCACAGAGATAAAAATTCACTTTAGACTTGTCTAGAGGGATAATTCAGGGATGTTCAAATAGAAATCTTGTAGAGCTAGAGCCGAGCATCCAGACTTCAGTGCTTCCACCATCTTTAAACAAAATTGTGTATCTTTCGAGTAGATGAATATGGAAACTAGATCTCCATGGCCGAAAATGTCCAATACCTGAAAAGAAACTTAGCCAACCAAAAACTATTACTAGATGATGATTTAAAATTGAGCAATTATAGGCTGAGTTGGTAGGCCTTAGGAAAGGGCAATCAAGAAACATGCCAGAGGGCTTAAAGAGAGGCAGAATCAAATTTGGCATTGTAAAAGGAGTAGAAGGGGTTAGCAAAACAAAAAATGTAGTGATCAGCAGTGTATTTTTTAGCTTCACTAAAAGTAGAGTCAAAGTCAATATTGCCACGGATAAGCAGAAGAGAACCATACAAGTGCCAACAATCTGTGCGTGTAGTACAGTTCGCTATATCTGGTGAATTGCCTGTCAGACATGTAGTAGTAATACATGAAAAGAAAGTCGAACATGCACTGCATCTGCACCAATTCCCTGCAGAATAATCTGATCCAAACTGTTGTCTTGTCCAATTTCTCAGTATCCACATAAAGTCTTTCCATCATACTACTGAGGTCTAGATCTTTTTTTTTTTATCTTCAAAGCTCACTGCTTAACTACCATCCCCAATGATCAGGACAGACACGATCAAGACTGAACACTATGTGGTAGGAATCAGAGGGTCCTTACACGGACTTCTTCTTCTTCTTGGTGCCAGTTTCCTCTTCCTCCTCTGCAACATCCTTCTTCTTTTGTATGATGACCTTGTTGATCATCTTTATCATTTCCTCGTAGGAGTTGTCCTTCTTCTTTCCCTGCGTCTTTCTTTTTGAAATTGGTCGACCAAGCTCAATCCATTGCCAGCTTGCCTCAACTGCATGGGATATGGTCTGAGATAAGAATATAAAACCATAAGTTAGTACCACGTAGATGTGCATTTCGCGCTTAGTGCAAGTATGCTGAAGCAAGATAATAAAATACTTACTCGCGCTATGCGCGAGACTGCAGTCCAACATTAGTCTGTAGTCTCATGCATAGTGCGAGTTGATTATTGCAGAATAAGAAACAAAGTCACTTATGAGTTGTATTGTACCACCCTTGCAATTGTGTTCAAGTCTGCACTTGTTGTAGTCAGTGCAAGTTGAGGCGTGTAATGACTAAGGATTCGACATTGTTTGTAACTGAAATGCTCCCTGTATTCCTTGGCACCTATCTTATCCATTTTCTCGATAAGCGCCTTCCCTACCTCAACTCAGTATTGTCCATCAATGACAATGTAACGCACCGTGTTGCTCTTCCTTAGGTCATCCCATGTCTTCCATGGTTATGGCTTGTCATTGACTGAGTCCCATGGTAGAACATCAGCTGGATTTGGTACTGTGGTGGGAAATTCAACCACATACTTCTGTATCCTCAATGCATGTTTGGGATCAAAGATACTAGATATGAAAGATTCTCTAAGAGATCTTATCAGCTTGTCAATGGCTATCCTTTTTGTTATGTCCAAACCAAGTGGATACCATTGCTTGAACTTCAGAAGCTTGTCTACATCTTTTTATCCGTTTCCTTCACTGGCTTTGGCAAAGGTACTAGGGCCAAAGTTTCTGACTCAAATGCATCGCCACTACCACCAAAATCAGATATGTAGAAGCTTGAAGATGGTTTCTTATGCAAACGTCTTCGGAATCCGGATATTCCTTCACATACAGGACGAACTATATGGTGTGAGCCTTGAAGGGGCCAGCCATACTTTGTAACACCGTCTGCTGTCTTATCTGGCCTGAATCTGTCTATACCTGCATTGTATTTGGAAATGATGAGATGCTTCTTTATGGTCTTCTCTATTATGAAGACATAGATCTCATCATCAAGCTCCTGGCATGAAAGGACAAACCCTACTTTTTGAATGCTGCATCTTTGTTCTCCCTTGAATGCAGGACCACATCATACTTTGAGCCTGCCCTGCTCACAGTAACATACCATTCAGACCTCTCAGGCAAAACTGTCTCTGGCAAGTCTTGACTTAGCTCGCATGTTATGACTCTCCCATCGTCAATTAGCTTGATGCCAAGAGTTCGATCTATCCCCTCAGTTTCTTCTTGTACTACCTTGTCGTCCTTCTGGGTTTTTTTTTGAAGGTGCAGTAGTTGATGTAACTAGTAATCTCTTGAAAGCTGTAAAACAAATATTTAAGATAGCCATTTCTGAAGTGTTTCTGTGTTAAGTAAGCAACGTACACTAAAATCTCGCGCTTGGTGCGACAAGTCCCTAAAGATTTATTGTGAGGGCAATTTTTTCGGATTCACGCGTAGCGCGAGTCGAAGGACCCAGGATACTAATGGAGATGGAATGTGCGCGAGAGGTGACATTCCATTATTCTTAGTGTCCTGGCGTAGGGTTGACCTCAACTTTGACGTCGACTCGCGCTACGCGCGAATCCAGAAAAAAAGTAACATAACACTACACAGAAAGCCATTCGACACTTCCATCCATATCTCATATGAATATACATTACAAGCATATGTAGCTTATTATACCAACGTCGAACCATATAAAATATTTAAATGGTCTATAAGGATTTATTAGCCTGCAATCTTTCCTGATTCGCGCATAGCGCGACTCGAAGGACACTTCCATCCATATCTCATATGAATATACATTACAAGCATATGTAGCTTATTATACCAAAGTCGAACTATATAAAATATTTAAATGGTCTATAAGGATTTATTAGCCTGCAATCTTTCCTGATTCGCGCATAACGCGAGAAGTCCATAGACCGAGGGCACTCCACAAAAGGCTTAACATAGAAAAACATTAAAGAGATTATGCTTCATAAAAAAAGAAAATCATAAGACGGGGAAGCGTAACCCACTTCCCTATCTTAGATGAATACAATTGAAGATTAAGATAATAGGAATTATAATACAGAGCATTGCAGATTCACTTAAAGCAGAGTTTCATTAAAGTTGGAATTCTGAAGACAAGTTGGAATAATTTTTATATAGTATACCTTGGAGGGTTATGTATACCTCAATACTTATAGTATGGTTATGTGTATTACAAAAGGTTATGTATACCTGTTGCATACTATGGTTATGTGTATTACAAAAGGTTATGTATACCTGATAACAATAAGATTACAATAAGATAACAATAAGAGTACAACCAGATTACAATAAGATAACAAGTACTATTATTTTACTATTACTTATATTACGGTTATGTGTATTACAAAAGGTTATGTGTACCTGTTGTATACTAACACAACCAGATTACAATAAGATAACAAGTAATATTATTCTTCTACTATTACTCTGAATGATCAGAACTAGCAGAAGGCGCTCCAGAGATCCTTTCGATCATGAACATTTGATACTCCCTATTCCACAGGAGATGGATGATAACATCGACGGGATCAGGATAATGGCGAGGATTGAGAGCAACAGTGGTGAGCCAGTCTTCAAGCGGTATATCTCGCTCGCGGCACCGCTTGAAGTCCTCATGATTCATCTTGCAAGTGATAGAATCACGTTCAAGACCAGAATAAGTCATAGCTAGACGGAGGCCAATGTTGCTGCACTCGGCAATTTGATGTATATTTATACCCACCAAAATTATTGATGGTATACCCACCAAAATTATTGATGGTATATACTCACCAAAATTATTGATAGTATATACATAGAAATTATTGGATCATATACATGTATGGTACTTTCATTATAAAGGCAATGAACACCAATAATTCACATCAATAATTTTTACTTCACTATAAAAGCAGCTCCATCCGGTGGTAGAGCTCATTCATCTCCCATGGCTTCCTTGCACGATCGTCCGAGAGAACATCCAATCCTTGGGTGCTACCTTAGCTATAATGATGCGTGTGAATGCTACTGAAAATGGTATCAAACTTGATCCATGGCTGCGGTCCAAAGCGGATGGTCTGCGAGTGCTTGCGGGGAAGCTCACTCGTGTTAAGGTCCACCTTTATTGGCTTCCTGATCAGGAGATCTTTGAGCTGAATAGCATCACGTGCTTTGATGTTGATGATGAGTGAATCTGTATCTGCTAAGGATATAATAATGACATGAGTACCTATGAACTATGCAAGCTGTCTTTTATTTTCAATCACACCTATATTAGTCAAGCAGCAATGACGAGTGAATCATCTATGATATGTATACCTAATATAAGCACTTATGATTTGTGTATCTGTTAAGGATATATATAATATAAGCATAGTGAATATTAGTTGATGTATAGAATCTGAGTACATGATAGAATCATACCTGTACGAGTACATGATACTTGTATACGCTCAATGATGGCGCTACAGTCCACCCCAATAATTCACATCAATAATTTTACTTCACTATAAAAACAGCTCCATTCGGGGCTAGAGGTCATTCGTCTCCCATGGATTATTTTCCTTCTTCTATTCACCACATCGAGGCGATCAAGTGCTCGATGAGCCACTCTGATCTTGTTGGTTGCCTAGATAGGCATCTTCTTCTTGATCCCTACCTGCGAAGAAAAGCTTTGGGCGCTGAGATTCATTGCCCTGCGTCAATTCGTGTTATGATCCATCTGATATGGCTTCCTGAGCGCATGAGCTATGAGATATCAGGGATCACTACTACAGATCTTGAAGATGATTGAATCACCTGTTCAACATATAAGCACTTCTGACCATCTTATCTATGAATCATGTATGCATTTATATATTAAAGATGTAAGCAGTTATATATGATCACAAATATAGTAATGTTATGTATTAAGATGAAAGATATGTATTACAAGTACAAGATCTCATGTATTAAGATGAACAATGTGCTATGTCTTTCCACATGTCTATAATATATTTCGGAATTTGGACTGTTTTCGGCCTCTTGCCATTGGCATCCCAGGCATAATGAATAGCATCTAAATTTTCATACCTTGAAGGATCGGAAGGATTAGGCCGCCAACGCTTAGTCAAGCAGTCTTTGTAGTCCCCTCCAGTAGGCTTCCACCACGATACAAAAATATGGCCAAAATATGTAGATTCTGGATCAAGAACAGCATTCTCCTCTGCATATCCTAACCAAGTGGCAGTGTTATCATCTCCGTGTCGACTAGAACAAACATACCCTTTGTCACATATGCGTGAGGATCAAACTCTTCAAGAGGCAACACTGGACGGCCATCTGACGGGCCACAATAAGATGGTAAAGGTCGTGTGACCAAGGCAGATACGTCGACCTCTGGAACAAATGCTGTTTGTTCTAGAGGAGCTTGTCTTGTTTGTGGCCAAAATGCATCATTTTGAGGACGTCCTGAAGCAACATCCTCCAAAGAGATAAGAAGCTGGCTCCAATACTCAACACTTGCCGTGTATTGCCTTGCAAACAAGCTACTTTCTTGATTCTTACATATGTCCTTCCATAGGGAGATGTATTTGTTGATGCTATCCTTCAATCCTGGAAGATCTTTCAATGTTGGTCTAGGAGGAATATTTTGTGGCACACCACTTGGTATCATTGGCTGACCATGTTCATCCTCTTTCCACATTCTAACTCCTGGAGAATCTGCTGGAAGCCACTCTTTATGTGTAGGACGCATTTTGTATTGCATAACAGGCCAATCTCCTGCCATCTTAAATTTGAAGAGCAATGGTTCAGTATGCCCAACCAGGCGTTGGCCCTTATCAGGGATGAATCCCTTCACAAAATCCTTCCAATTTGGAACTTCATCAATAAAGTATGGAATTGGGGATTTTGCATTGCATTTGCTAAACAAGTAAAAGTAGCTCGGTAGTGTCAAAAGCATCAAACCGAACTCATCAAGGTTGAAAAAATTTCCAAATAAAGCATCAATATCATCATGGGTGTGGCCGACCATCATAAAAGCCCACTTGGATCTCATCAAAGACCTTAAGCCAAGTCAAATAAGATAAGTATGAAAAGACATACCTATTTTTTTTTTTGCCCTGTTTGCATTATCAAGTTGCAAATAGAGATTTGGGGAAGAGGGTTGAACACCTCGAGGATTAGTTGTAGTTGAAGTATTTGGCAATACTTCTCCCATGGAAGCAAGTTTGTTCTTCAAAGGATTGATGTCCTTGGCTGCTTGCATCCATTTGCAATCTGGGGGCTTACTTCCACATAAGTCACCTATCTTGTCCTCTTGCACCAATTCCAAGTTATGCAATATTCTAGAAAGTGAACCAATGTGGAAGTTTGAATCATCTTTCCATAAATCAAGTGAAAAATGACCATAGGCACGACCACCATGCCCATGAGTCAAAGCTCTGTCAAAGCTGCTCTTCAAGCGATCACCTCTCCATACAGATTTTGCTAGATGATGACTTCTAGGCACTAAAGTCTTAACCTGATCCATCTTATCATGTATTATACATAGATGATTTTCGGAGACCCGCTGTGACAATGCTCTCAATGCCAATATTGACTTACGCAAGGCGTTGCTCTAGCATATGAGCCCGCGTTGAATTGCAAGATTTAGTCTCTCTCTTGTATCTTTTGTTTTTCCGACTTTTGCTTAATTACCACTTGCTGATGTTGCATTTAGAGAAGGCTGTATTTTTGCAATGCTAACATCACGGAAATTCCCTTTTCCATATACTATAAAAGAGTTCAAGGCTACAGATTGTTCCCGTAAGCTCTTCAACGGCTGCTCCAACTTCTTTATGTATAAGCTTCTTATTAAGAATGGAAGGAAGCTTATGTACATTTTCTCTTACATCATCTCTACCTCTTTTTGCTCTATGGGGAATACTTTCACATTCTCTGAATGAATCTCTCTAGCACACATTGATTGGCGGCGATGTAGTGGATCACGGGCTTCTTAGAGCCATATTACCATGTTCATTACCTTTGCACCTGCTTCAAATCTGTTTCTCCAATTGTAAAATGTTGGTAGACCGATACCTAAAGCCATCGCCACCCGGCCAGACAAATTCCATCCCCTTGAGCACTATCCGTCCTCTCCTTCTCACCGTAAAGTCACACTCGGCCGCGTCAAAAAAATCGTAACCCTTGCATTGTATGGTTGAGATAAAAATTCTTTTCTTAATTCACATACTTGATGCTTGGTAAGTTTCTTGTTGCAAGTATTTTTGCGTGACTTGTCTTCATGAACTTATTGATTGAAGTTGTGGAGCATAGCCTTTCCTCTTTGCTCTTTCCCTTGGGTTGTCTTGGAATCCTATGTGTGTAAGTATACTTCCTTTTTCGTTTGAATTGAGCCTGAATGTTGTCCTCAAAAGATTCTATTTCCATATCCTCATTTTCTTTAGCTTCTCGAGCTTGCAGATGTTGTGAGACAGTCCTTCCATCCTGCAGCATCACATCGCTATTTTCCCATTGTACAAGGTAATTTTCTGCTGGCCTTTCTGCACAAGCATGACATTTGAGATCCTCTGTAATTAGTGCAGGAAGGATCTTTCCCACACAGAGCCCCACCTTTGAGTCTCCTAAAAATTCATCGTCCAGCGGCATCCACAGGGATCATCAAGACAATTATGGCCTCTGCATATTTACTTCGGTCACATGCATGAAGAATGTGGCAATGCTTATCCAAGAGATCAGTTCTTGAGAAACTAGGTGGTGGTTCATCATCATCTGATGCTATCCTGCGAGGAAAACGTGTACCTAGATCCACTGTAGGATCAATTTCTTCATCTGCATCTGACATTGCCTCTACAGATTCTACAATCGAGGTCAGTGATGGAGTAGCTAAATCAATGGCATGATATCTTATATCTTGCCGAGGCCATTCGATAAACGTGCCCACGACCTCTTCCAATGTTGTCGGTTCATCACATGGAATCGGAAGGATGTGGGTAGGCACCACGACCTCGGTAACTTACCTTTGCTACGTTGAGTGCGTCAACATTCTTCCCATGGATGCAAGTTCTATTCACCAAGACACCCTTACCAACCACAGTATTATTACTGACAAGGTTCACCATATTCTGCAATCTTCGCTTCTTGTTTGAAGGGCGGGCGATCGACAACGAGTCGATGATGTTGTGGAGGGACTACTAGGCAAGTTCGGGGTTTCAGTATCAGACGTTTCCGATGAGTAAGTTGGGGCTCCTTCACAGTATTTCACTTGATTTCGAGGCCATTCGATAAATGTCCCCACGGCTTCAGCAATGTTATCTGCTCCCTCACACGGAATGGGAAGCACATGGGTGGGCACTATGGCTTCAGTGACCTCCACGACCACATTGCACCATGGAATGTTCCTGCCATGCAGATGGCCTCTATGCAATTCATGTCCCCTGGCAACTACCACATCCCCATCGACAAGGTTCGCGGGGCCTTTTCCTGTGAGAATCAATACACATATATATATATATACTTGTTAGAGACATGCAACCCTCGATGACATATACTTAGTGAAAATAGCGCGAAAATGTGAAAGAAATTATACGACATGAGACAAATGGCGCAGCTGCTCCATTTACGAAATGGCGCAGTCGCGCCATTTACCTTTAAATGGCGCAGCTGCGCCATTTACCTGTCAATGGGCCATTTTCCTTGAAATGGGCGGGTGCGCCATTTCCTTGAAATGGAGCGGCTGCCATTTCCCATTAAATGGCGCATGAGTATCATTTAAAGGAAATGGCGCTCCATTTCAAGGAAAAAATGGCGCTTCTGCTCCATTTCAAGGAAAATGGCCCATTGACAGGTAAATGGCATCTTTATTCTAAATGCTATATCTAATAGCTAGAGTTATGGATTCCTATTACTACAAGATTCAGCAAGACATCAATTGTTGAGAACTTATCTACTGAACAAGATAGAGAAGATCTACCCTTAAACATATTAAAATATTTAACATCCTACATCCTACATTAAACATACTAAAACATTTTACTAGAACTGAATAGCCTCTAACACGGGCGTCATTGACGATTCGGATCTGCCATATCGGAGAATCGCTGAAGAATTTGGTCAAAGCGCTGAATAATCTTGACAAAGTCTGGACAAGCGCTTGAGAATCTGGACAAGCGCTGAAAAATGAAGACGAATACCACTGGAATGAAGCCAAAGCGCTGAAGAATGAAGCCGAAGCTTAAGAACGAAGCTGCTTGGCGCTGAAGAATGAAGACAAAATAAGCGGGCCGCAAAAAGAAAGAAAGCGGCCAAGGCGGCAACCTAGCTTTGCTATCGACTAAGGAACCAACGTCTAAGACGGAATAGACGTCGGAGAAGCGCCCTGCTTTGTCGACCAAGAGATCTCAAGCGCAAATACCTACGAATATTGAAACGAGGACGAGGTGCATAAAATCGCAACCGTCGGAGTCGAGTATAGCGCCTTCTAATGACCATGTCTGCTCTGACGCCTCGAATGCCAGACAGTGAAAACGCCATTATGAAGAAGGAAATACGGGCGGGCAAATTCAAATTTCAAATTTGAGCGGGCGGGCGGGCGGGACACGGGCGTGCGGGCGGAATGACTTAAACTACCTAAGATTTATAATGGCGAACGGGCGGGAGAAACGGACGGGCGGGAAAATTCAAAATTTTTAAAATTTGTAGAGACGGACTGGCGCGCAAATTTCGAGACGGACGGGCGCGCAAATTTGAAGAGACGGGGGGGCGGGTAAAATTGGTTTTCTTTTCTTTCCCCCGACTTTTCTTTTCTTTTCTTTCCGTCCAATTTTCATTTTCAATTTCATTGTTCTTTTCTCCCGCCTCCGCCTTCCGCCTTCCGCCTTCCGCCAGCGCCTAGCGCCTAGCGCCTTGCACATTCTCTCTCCTAATCAACCATCTTCTCTCTCTAGCGCCTGTTGATCCGGGGCTTCGGAAAAAAAAAAAAGTGGAGTAGGATTTATCTGGTCCTGTACTTTTATACTTTTATACAATGGCGCAATCTTCGATCAAAATCCAGGAGCCAGGCTCGGGTTAGTATCTGTTGTTTCTTAGGTAGTGTCTTAGGTAGGCTGAAGTGTAGTGTCTTAGGTAAGCGAAATGGCCTTGACGGCGGCATGTTTCGATTAGGAAGAGGGTGGGTTTGTAGCGACCTTTTCCTCCTATAGTTTGTGAAATGGCGCTATTTGCGCCATTTCCATAATGTCTGTTAATATTCTTGTAGAAGCGGACCCATAAAAGAGCAAATGGCGGTCGCCATTTAGACTAAATAGTAGCAGTGCGCCATTTTAGACTAAATGGCGAGTCATCATTTGCTCTTTATGGGTCCCTTCAAAAAACAAATATGCGCATTGCGCCATTTAGACTAAATGGCGCACCTGCGCCATTTGCTCTATTATATAAAAGCTAAATGGCGGGTGCCATTTAGTCTAAATGGCTTGTACCGCCATTTAGTCTAAATGCCGCTTTGCTTTTTTAACTTTCTAGCACATGCCATTTCTCTCACCATGCTTACCTCGCACCGGCTGGTCTTGTAGAAGAAATGGAACGTGGTGACTTCGAGGAGCATAGTCCTCATTTGAAGGTCTTGGTGTATGGAGATCGTTAGAGCCATACCCTTGACCGGCGTAGACCCAACCAAAGGGAGACAAGAGGCGAGAACTTTGCCTCCTTGTCAAATCAGTCTGGTGAAGAAGGAGCCTCAACCGCGGGCCCGGATGGGCATCATTGTCAACATGAGAGAAGTCAAGAAACAAGGAAGACTTGACTTTCTTGGTTGCACAATGGAAGATCCGGTCGATGGCAGCATTGATCTCTATTGCATGGATTGGCGATTACTACGAGCACGCAATGATGGAGTCCAAAGATGAAGGACCAAGCAATCGCCGGCCAAGAAAAAGGTTGGCCACGCCATCTTATGAGTCCGGAGAGCAAGCGGATATCAAAGGCACCTGTAGAGATCCTCAAAGGATTGATGATTACGAGCGGCCATGGACATGTCCAAAAACTCCGTGTCCTACATTGTAAGAGCCGGCTCTCGTGCAACATGCCAGCGATGAATGGATAGCGGATGGTCTTTGGGAGAGATGCGAGAAAAGGTGTAAAATTAAAAATGCCACCAAATCGCAAAGGAACAAAAACAGTGGAGGTGGTGATGTACACAGGGATCTGAGAACAAGAAGAAGGGCGAGAAGTTGAGAAAGGGGAGGGGCATAGGGATGAGAAGAGGATGAGAGCGGAGGCTCACAAACATGATTCTCCGTGAAGTCCATCGAGAAGCCTCGCCGATGAAAAGCCTGGCCGATAGTGACCGCATCTATTAGTGACAATAAGGAGGCTACAAAGCACATAAGAAATGTAGCATCCACAAAGAGATAGCACTCCGGCAGAAAGAGAAAGCCGAAACCAAAGCACGATAAGGGCAAGGAAATTACAAAAGATTGCAGATCTTGAAGTGCCCGGAACTAAAGATGGACCGTGACGAAGAAGAAGAAATGGCGGAGGAAACACTAAAGAAAATACAAAAGCACGGCCACATGTTCCCCTTGAGTCACATACACCAGAAGAATATCTATCCGGGATCTAGAAGAGGCCCCACCTAATATGACCGCCCGTGGTTATTAACCCCGAAAGCATGTTAGGAGGCTCGCGCAAATCATTTGGTTGAGGATCCACACCCCAGTATTCACTCCAAATAGATGTAGTGCCCTTTGATCCCGATACAAAGGAGTTCTTGAAATTTGGTCCACGGGAATCGACTTGATTCGAAAAAGATTTTATATTATCAATGGTAATCATTTGGTCGCTTTGCTTTCATTTCGTGTCTGCGATAAGTTGGGGACAGAAGGATGCTAGAGTTGAGCTTCGGCAAGATCTATGTCTATAGAATATCTGAGTTCTTTACGGAGAGATCGGTGACTGACCTTCTTCATTTCAGTGTGGATGTGAATGATATAGTAGCAAAGACGCCTTTCAAGGAACCATATGTGGATCGGATCCACCATCTTCCAAGCGATTACCAGGGAATGAATGGAAGACCAGCCCCTTTGGTAAAGGACGATCAAGAAGTGGCGAGTACAAGGTATGTTTTACGTCTCCTTACCCATTCATTTATCGAAATGGCGCTTGTTCTATTTGAATTCAAATAAGCGGTAGCGCCATTTCAATTCAAATGGCGCAGCCTTCTTATTTCAATTCAAATAAGCGCTAAATTGCGCCATTAGATGTAAATAGCAACATTTGAAATCGCCAGGCTCTCTTGCGGCACTACCTTGAAATGGCGGACAAGATTACGAGGGGCAAACACACGAAGGATGTCAATCGGTTTGTCTTCATGCCGATGATGATGTCTATGCACTCTTCCGCGGATGTGGAACAAATGGAGGAAGGAGAACTTAAGGACAACGAGGGGTCAAGCTATAGTAATCAATTTTGCTAAAGACAAAGATTACTTGGTGACAACTACCTTAGATGCATGAGGGGCTTGGACTATGATGATTGTAGAAAGGTCCTCGAAGAAGCTTTAAGCGATATATATCGTCAAAGTCACCTCAGATTACAAAGGCGATAATTTCTTCAAGGCGAGGGCGCGAGAACTTAAGAGTACTTGCTTACATGAAGAAGGAGATCTTGCACTTCATTGCGGATCAAATTGGCACTAAGTACAAGAAATTCGAGGACCTAAGGAAAGCCACGGACCACTTCTCGGATTACACTTCGGTTTGGGGGTATGCCACCATAAGTGGGTACGGGAAGGAATACTCAAAGAGGGAGTTCATGGTAACATGCCATTCTCCTTGGCGGGTCCATTCGAAAAATCCTTCACTGAAGCGAGAAAGGCCCCGCCAAGATGGTTTGTGGAGCATGTCACCGCCGGGGGGATTCCGAACGAACGTGCAGTTCTACCTGCCAGCATGATATGTTTAGATGCAAGGCAGCTTACTCCAGCTTGGAAAAGTGAGATCAGAATCGCGTTCTTGATAATGTCTCACGATGACAGACCAAAAGAGACATCTTGGATTCTATGTTTCGTCGCGGTAGGAGCATAACTTACTATTTGCCGTCGCGCTTGAAAAGACTAGAATCCAGGTCTAGAGTGTTTGTAGGAATCTATGAAGAAGAGCCTGGAGCTACAGGTGGTTCAGGAATCAAAGAGCCACAAGCTCTTCTATTTGCTACGAGGATTTCGGCACAGACGGGAGAGCCCCCGACGAAGACCTGGACCTTAGGCTATTTGGCGACCATCCTAGAAAGCTCCCCGCAAATTCCTCCTATTCCTAAGGAAGCCATCGGAAGTGAGGGCGATGTTATGGCTAAAAAACTCATGCAAGACGGGGTTTAAGTGGAGTTGGCGGGTATGGAGGGAGAATATCCGTGCATAAACAGATTGGTCCCAAGCTGCGTTCTACCTTGTTGATAAGCTCGCCCTCAAGGTAACATTGTACTAGATTTCTTCTCTGGGTGGAGCCTTCTCTAGGGCATCCCTTCATGTAGGAAGAATCGGTGTGACATACTGAGCATGAGTTAGGAAAGATGAAATGCGTGGCGGGCATTCTGGGTAGGGTCGAAAACGTCATGTACCCCTGGCTTGACCCAAAGGCCATTGACCAACGCCAACGGGAAGTCTTGACTTTGCAAGATGGTGAATCTCGGAAGGGGGCAGGCGAAGAAGCTTCTCATACGTAGAAAGGTGAGGCGTCGGCCCAAGGCGGAGCTTGAGCGGGATCAAATTGACCGCAGTAAAATTAACCTGGATGATTATGAGAAAGTCTCTGATGAACACTTCGCCAATGACTATTAAAAAAAATTCTGTGTTTTGAAAAATTGTATCTTATATAATATTTCTATTAATATATATATCTACATGGTCTTCTGAAAATATGTGTTATCTATAGCAAAATGGCGCGAGAGCACTATTTGCTTGGTCTTCACGTTCACGCAAATAGCGCGCCTGCACTATTTGCTCGCTCTTAAATAGCGCGCCTGCACTATTTGCTTGCTTTCACGTTCAAGCAAATAGCGCGCCTGCACCATTTGCTTCCTTTCACGTTAAAGCAAATATCGCGTTTGCGCTATTTGCTTTGTGGTTATTTCTAAGCTAAAGGAGCGGCCGCGCCATTTTGTTTGCTTGCTGGGCGCTTTTTGGCAATTTAATATTTGCTTTTGTGTTTCTCGGGCCACTTTTCCTCATACTTTCCAAGTAAATGGCGCCATAGTTCTCTTCCTGACAACTAAAACCGCGCTGTTTTATATTAAATGTAGCGGTTTTTGCATGATAACTGGTTTCTTTTTAAGCAAATAGTGCCATATCTAGCCATAAATGTGTGATAAAACAGGGAAGAAACTGATTTCACGAGAAATTGGAATCACGAAATTTCCAACTTTAATGAAATTCTGCTTCTTAACAAGGCTAAGCAGAAAACCCTGAACACAGAATCAAACAAAGAACTTGGAATTGAAATTGGAGTACATTACATGACTAAGCTGCAAACAAAGACAAACCAAGAAGTAGAGATGCAGGATAACAGAGATATTTCAATGAAGACAAAGTTAAGGAGATAACCTAATCAAATCAGAGTTGCAGAGTTACAGAGTTAATCACAGAGTCACAGGTTTCTAAATCTATTAATAAAGCTAAGCACACAATAGAAAGGTTTCTAGAACCTATTAAAAACAGAGTCACAGAGTTTTTAATCTATTAAAAACTCGAACATACTAACCTTTAGTTGCCATATTGAAGTGGGTGAAGCTCTAGAAACTGAATTGAGCTCTGTTGCAGCTAGAGAAGCTCAGGCAGCTTATTACTAAGATATGCTCAAATCGAGTCGAAAGTTTTGTAAATAGGCCAGAAATGAAGTAGGGTACCTCGAACTGAAGGTAGTGCTCCAGAATTTTGGCTCGATTGAGAGATTGCTCAAGACAAAGGCGTGCGAAAGTAAGGCGCTCGAAGCAAAACGTCTCGAAAGAAATTAGGAATGAAAAAATGAGATTCAAATTAGATTGGAATTAGAAAACCCGTGGTTATTATACGGGTCGTACAAAAATTAATGAAAAGACGTTGGCCATTAAAACCGTATATTACCCTTAATACTTTTTAAGAAAATAGGAAATTTAATCCCACCCGCAATTTAAAATTTAAAGTCTTTTAGCCCGCCTGTGACTATTCCTTTCCCCAACTACTTTTCAATCATTGACCTGTACTAACTGTCTATTTTAAAATGCCCGCATTCTTGGCTGCACATTGGATCGTGGAATTTGTGTTTCTCTCCTGCGCCTAGAGAAACACAAGAATTGTGTTTTCATTACAATGTTTTAATTCGAATTTGGGATGTCGCCAAGAAGGAAGCTTGTTGAAGTGCTAGATCAGGCTGCCATATCTCAGGTAGTTCTTCTATCAACAAGGTTGCGTATTAAACGGGAGCAAATCATTGAAACGGGAGAAAAAGGAATATTCCTCAAAGATTCCTCTTTTTTTCCAAAAAAAGAGCTAAAATGAGGTAAAAAATTTATTTTGGTCATAAAATTGCATTTTGACCCCCCCAAAATCACTCATTTTTTTGTGCAAAGAGGAAATTGACTATGTCAAAATGACACTTTTCCTAACAGTTAGAATTGACCTGGAGTATGTTTTTAGAGAAAACCACTAATTTAAGTGTACGTCCTACACAACATTTTGTTAGCTTGGATTGTGTTCCAGAAAAGGTACTTTTAGGTTACAATGAGTCATTTTTTAATTATATAATATTTTAAAGTACTAAAATTATATTCCGGAATACACTTTTGCTATTCGAGGATAACAAAAGTGTATTCCGGAATACACTTTTGCTTTTCTTAAAAGTCAAAGTGTATTCCGGAATACAATTTTGTTTTTGCTCGAATCCAAAGTGTATTCCAGAATACACTTTTGCAGTACAAGTTTTTGAGACTCAACAGTGATCTTGCAATTTTCCAGGTTTTTCGGGTTTTCGGCATTTTCAATGACCTTGCAATTTTTTTTGTTCCAATTAATTTGAATGACCTTGCAATTTGATTTGTTTTTATGTGCGATTTTATTTTGCTTTTTTTATGTGGGAATACACCTTCTATTCTGGAATAAGGAAAGGATAAACAAAGCAACACTAAATAGGCTTTTCGGCATTTTCCATGACTTTGCAAATTTTTTTTTGTTTCAATTATTTGAGTGACCAGGAAGATACTAGAAATTATTTGTTTTTTCTCTGGGATACAGGAAGACAGTTCTAATTAATAAAGGATTTTCTTTCTTTGTTTTGTGGGGACTAGGGATACCGGATTGTGGTCCAAAAAGAAACAGGGAAATGTATTCTGGAATACACTTTGTATTCCAGAATAGGATTTTGTTTACGACGGGAGAGGGGGCGAATTTTTTTTCTGCCTCCTCTGGTTTGATCTGGCGATAATCTTGCTTGGTGATCTACTTCGGCTCCAGATTGTTGTTTTGAAACCCTGGCTGCTGATGGCGACTCTGATATATTGCGCTGGTTGCCTGGAGCAGGTTCAATAACTCGATTTAGGTTAGGGTTCAAGAACTCGATTTAGGTGCAAACAGTGCTGGCTCTGGTGATCCGACCACAAATGCATGTGAAGTCGAAGTTTGCTGGCTTTGCTGGCTCTGGCTTTGCTTTGCTCTGCCTCTGGCTATGATGCCCTTTAAAATTTCAGAATGGCATCCGAACTATTTCTGGCTACAAGCAGCTTCTTCTGAGCTTCCGAGCTCCTACAAGCAGCATCCGAGCTTCTTCTGCCTACAGGCTTGTGTTCCACAATACTTTCGAAGAATCATCAAGGTTTCCCCAGTTGTTTCTCTCTTTATCCATAATTTTCTAACTTCTAAGTCCTCAGGGGCATGGCAGACCTCCAAATCAATCCGGAAAGGTGCCTCTAGGTTGCATGTTTTATGTTTTATGTTTTATGTTTTATGTTCTAGGTTGCCTGGCTTGTCGCCACCAAAGTACCTTGACGGAATGTAAATTCTGGTCCTCTGTGTGGATTCGAAAGAACAGCCTACATTGATTAGAATTAAAAGCATGTATATTGCTTATTTCCACAATGTTTTTGAATTGCAGGCTTGCTAGTGACTTTGGATTTGATCCTTTAGAGCTTGGGAAGGAACACACAAAAATATCATAAATGTAAGTATTAATTTCATCTGTGACGTTCAGTTTGGAAATCAGCTAAAATGTTCCTTCTTTATTGTCAGAAACAAAGAATCAGTGGGCAAGAGATGATCCAGCATTTTTGGTGATTATTGGTGTATTGCTTGCTCTTGCTGCATCTGCTTTTTCCTGATAAATCTTCTTGGGAAAGTAACATGCAATCCTTGTAATAATCTGGTGCAGCTGAAGAATCTGGTTTGTTTAGAGGAATGAATCTTCTTAATAATCTGGTGCAGCTTAAGAATCTGGTTACAGGATGTTTCAAAGAGGGATGAACTTACTCTATAAGGTTATTCAAAGTGTGCAGCAGTTGAACCAGCAGACCATTTGTTAGTTTAGAGATTAGGTCTAGATGTTTGGCTTTTCTGCATATTTCATAGATATATTGATGCTGTGTGGTTTTCAAATAACGTTGCAAGATGGTTGTTTGCTGTGCGTTGAAGCTTGCTTTTGTAACGGGGGTTGATTTATCATTGATAGTTAGAGGGAGATTGCAACTAGTTAGTACTCTTTGAGATCTCTCTAAAACGTGTGTATTCTCAAGTTTTTGTTACTCCCATTTTTCATGAATGATGTTGGGTGCAATTAGAGAACATCCAGCACGTTTGCTAATGAAATATGTCACGGCTCTAGAAAAGTTCACATGAAACTTAAAGAAAATGTTCACATTAAAAAACTTGAGAAAAGTTAAATCTTTAAATTGAAGCAATAATAGCAAAGAATTTATCTAGCTCCAGCTCGCAGCCATCGGACAGATGTGGGGTGCTCTAAACCTTAATATATAGGCAAGATGTGGGGTGCTCTAAACCTTAATATATAGGCAACATCTTGTTCCAGAATACACATTTGATTTCTTAGAAAGCAAAGGTGTATTCCAGAATACATATTTGCTTTCTTAGGAAATTAAAAGTGTATTCCGGAATACACTTTTGCTTTCTCTGAAATCCAAAGTGTATTCTGGAATACATGTTTGTTTTTTAGAAAAGCAAAAGTGTATTCCAGAATACACTTTTCTTTTTACATTTTTTGTTTTATACGCCCTAGTATTCATTTGTTTACTTGATTATTTTCTTGTTTTTTATTCAGCCAATAGATCGTCACAACATGTCAAACATGTTTGATGGAACAACTAAACGTGGAGACTTGGGACAGATATCCAGTTGCAACATCTGATAAATGTATTCTTCAATATGCACCAAATTTGGAGGGTGCCAAATTAATGTACTGAAAAATTTTAAAGAAATAATTATTATTTTTTCTTCTGTATTTTGATGTTTTTGATATCTCACTTTCGGAGATTATGTATTCATGTCTATATTTTGCCATTTTCAAGGGTGGTCCTTTGCAAAAAACAAACTTGTCACTTAATGAGGGGCCAAAATGAGGGGGGAAAAAAAGTTGAACCTTCTGAAATTTTCAAGTTTATCCAAAAAAGGCCAATTTTAAGACCATGGTATTTTTTTAAAGAGAATCTTTGAAACGGGAGTGCTGCAACACTCCCGTTTAATTTGCAATCTTGTTTATCAAGTGAGTGGGTTGAGGCACCAGAACTTGTGCAATATAATTAACAAAGTTTTTCAGGCCTAGGAATTGAGCAATCAAGCAGGAGAATTGAAATTTTCCATTGGAGAAGCATGCTTCTTGTTAGCAGAAAACAGGAAAGATGTAATTGGTAAGGGCATTGTTGATAACATGGCACCAATTACAGCATGCCATGGAGTGCCCTTGGGACCTGAATATATTAGAATTAGATTGACAAACTGCTTTGCAATGGATCATCCATTACAAAGACCACATGCAGGAGTAGAAACACTTGGAGAATCACTAGGGAGTTTCTTGGCTTGGCCAACAACACTACTCAAAGAGGTATGTACTGAAATTTTACTGTAGCACTGTGCTCTTCATTGTAGCTACTGTAGCATAGTTCATGTGTCACCTTTAGATGTGCTACTCATATGCATGCTCGTATGTATACACAATAGTGCTACTACTGTATTGCTCATGCTATAAATATGAGTTCCCCTCACTAGCAGTGCATTAGTCATGTCCCGCAATCCGATCATGTCCTGTTCTAATTGCAATTGCTGATCTACCTTGCCACCGGCTCCAGAATATATGGATTCTATCATTTGCTCCATGAACTATTCTGAAATTTATAGATGTTTGCAGAGGGGCTTGGAACTCGATCCTTGGCTGCAGAGAGTTGCAATGGCCTCTGCTAGAAGTTATCTTGATACATGTAAGGTTGTCATCCACCTTGTGTGGGTTCCAAAGCATGGTGTTTATGAAGTTAAGAGAGTGAGTGCGCCACCTGCTCATGATGAGCCCGGTTGGTGAAAGAATGGTCCTCTCCTTTTGTAACTGCCATGGTTTTCCTTGTTGAATAAAAAATCACCTGCATCTAGGCAAGAACTTGATTTGAAGTGACACCCAACTTCTTTGGTATTGTGCATTTGTAATATTTTGTCTGTAGCTTGAAATGCCAAAGCTGTCTCTCACTGCAAACACCCTCATTATCTATATATATCACTGGCTACATCATTGAGTATAGTGTACTGACCTGTATGTACTCTGTACTAGTTTGTTTTTGGTATTTATTAACTAAATGTAATATGTACAGTGAATCTAATCTCTTTTAAGAAATGAAATTTAACAAACTGGAGTTTACTCGCGCCTACTCCGGAGGTTGATGAAGCCGTCGTGCTTGTAAGACCTTTGCCTTCGTATTGTGGGCCAGCAGATGGGCGTAGTGTTACCTCGCCTCGTGCACATGTTATGAAAGGTATGTTTGTTTTAGTCCGACCTGGAGACGATGAAACTCCAATGTGGTTGGGCTATACAGAAGAAGATGCCATCTTGGATCCAGAGTCTACCAATTATGGTCATATTTTTGTATCATGGTGGATGCCTGTTGGTCGTGACTATACAGGTTGCTTAACTAAACGTTGGTGACTCAATCCATCAGATCCATCAAGGTATGAGAAGTTAGATGCTATACATTATGCATGGGATGCAAATGGAAAAAGACCGAAGACTATTCAGATTCCAAAATACATTGTTGACATGTGGGGGGGGCATAGCATTAGCTAAAGGCTCTCAATCTCAGTCATGTTCTCGATAATCATGTTTGTAATTTCTCTTACTATAATGATAATGCATCAATAGCTATATTTAGTTGGCATATTTTATGTAATACTTCAGCATTTTGTATAATACTTAAGGATTTTGGTATAATACCCAGGTTCGATACATCAGATAATATTCATTATGCTTATAAACATTCTTACATCTTTAATAGGTGCTTATACATCATTACATCTTTAATAGGAGCACACATTATTGATGGCATACAATCAATGATTCACTCGTCAACCCCTGCTAAGGTGATCCCATTCAGCTCATAGATATGACGCTCAGGAAGCCAAACAAGATAAATCACAACACGATGAACCCCGAGGCAATCATACTCACGACCATTAGCTTTGGATTGCATGTAGGGATCGAGGTTCACCTCTGTGTACGCATCCAACAAGATTATTGTAGCTCATGGAGCAAGTAATGGTCTCAATATGATCTGGATGAGTAGGCAGATAAGCCATGGGAGATGAATGACTTCTCCCACCGAATGGAACTGCTTTTATAGTCGTAGAATTATTGATGTGAACTATTGGTGTAGATTGTAGCATTATTGGTATAATACTTCAGCATTATTGGATCCACAACTATAAATTCTTTCACCTTGCTTTCACTTCTCACCCATGAATTTAGTAAACTGCTCCTTCTCACCTTGCGTGCTCCGTATTCCTTTCTTCGTGCTTCTTGTCCCTTGCTTCGTGGTCCTTCCTCTCTGTTCCTTGCTCCTTGCTCCTTGCTCCGTGTTCCTTGCTTGCTCCTTATTCCTTGCTCTGTGTTCGGTGTTCCTTGCTCCTTGTTTGCTTTTGAAAAAGATTAATCTCTGACACAATCCTCTCTAGGCTACTCCTTAAAGCCTGTAAGCATGCCCCAGGCATCCTTTGTGGCCGACTCAAGATGAGCTGTTTGACCATTTCTTGGAGTGGAGGTTGCGCCACAGTCCCACCAGGGAGCTTGCAATAGAGTTGATCAACTTTATTCTCGAGCAATTTCCTTGTGGTCATGAACTACTGACGGAAATTAATCCATTTGAATGCTGGAGGAGACTTACATTAGCGGGAATTCTTGAATCCCCTCCTCATTTGGACGAGATGCTATGCCAGTTGAGGGCTGTGCTTTGTTCTGATTATTATGCACACTCTCTGGATCAATACATAATGGAGATCATTCATGAAATTAGTAAGGGACAGATGTATGGCCTTATTAACAAGTACTACCACGAGTACAACAACTTTGTGCAGTTGGGTCCGCTCTTCTTCCGTGAGTATCATCATGTGGAGTTACTTTTTGTATTGTCTAGGTACTCTATCAGAATCGGCTGGAATACACGTGAGCTCTGGTTTCCTAACCCAGCTGGGTGGACCAGACCTCGCAGGGGAAGGGGCTGACCATACTACTGTGGTCTCCAGTAACCTTTGCTATCTATCATACATATTGTGTTTCGGAGTTGGTGTATGATACTGTGTTAATATGTTTTTTAGATATTCCTATAGTGTACACAACATATATATGATACAGGGTACTGTACACGTGTATACAACCCCTGCATAAGGTCTATAATAAAAAAAATTCCACTTTACTAAAAATTTTCCCATTATAATGAAATTGTGCTTAAGCATGTACCTGTGCCTAATAGCTAGCAAAAATCAGGATGAAAATAACAAATTGAAGAAAAGAATTCAATCGAAGAACCAAACGCTTCTGAGCAAAAGCTGTAACAAGATTTTTCAGAGATACAGGTCATCTGGAGCTGAAATTGTATGTTTAGAAACCACACAAAATTCTGTTCCTCATCGCACAAGCTCAGTTCCACAGTTTCTCGACCCTACAGTAGCAGGAAGCACGAGATAGGAACTGACAAAAAACAAGGACGGATTGAAGCCAAGCAGAGTTCTGAGAGGGCACCATAACCTAGATTGCTCTAGAGACCAGCCGAAAGAAACCGCAATCTCTAGTTTATAGTTAGGGGGAATGATGCAATACCCTTGCAAATTATATTTCTAAGCATGCTGAAATAGAACATGGTCACCTTATTTAGTGACTATATATGGAGTTGTTTATCATGATATGTAAAAGGTTGTGCATAAGGAGTTAGTTAATGGGTCCATATATAATGCTCATAGTCAATCTTAATAAGCTTAAATGAACATAGAGTACGTATGAGAGCTATAGTACAACGTGGATGTTCAATCAAACTATACTGTAACATCTGCTTTTCAAGAAGGGAAGTCAAAAAAGAATCATGACACTATAGACACCAAAGTCATGAATCCAACAACCCGTAATCGCGCCTCTAACCTTGGGAAAACATGTAGGTCCTCTCATATGTACATTGCTTGGAAAAAGGGCATATAAGGTTGTCGACATAAAGCTTAAATTACTAAAGTTTGTTCTGATTCTTGTGACAATCACATTCCACATGAAAGAGCTATTTGATAGAAGAAGAAAAAGAAGAAAGCGGAAAAGAAAGAAAAATTGGTGGTATTATTTCTTATATAGAAAACAAGCAAAAGCTTTAACTAGACACCATAGGTCTTGCATCCAATGATCATGTCTATATGCAGTCTTGGCATGTCTGTGATACAGGACCAAAATGTCAACAAAGAGTGGATTCCTTGGTATGATTCTTGGCATGCCACGTGTTCCTTTCTATCAACAAGAACACATCATCTTAGAAAATCGTAGACTCTTGATTTCGGGTTTTAGCAATCATACATTCTTACATTATACTTCTAAGACTTCAAATAAAAATGCTATACTGCAAGGTTCTTGTATTAGCTTATGGAAAATCTTCCTACACATGTAAGAAGCTTACATTCTTGCCTCTTGTTGCTTCTATAATTCATTTATGACTTGCCCTTGGTTCCATTTGAGAAGGACGTATTGCAAACATCTAAATTCTATAAATTATCTCCTTATGCAAACATCTAAAATTTGTAAAATCTCTTTTGCAAAAAATTTTGACCTTCCTGCTCAACATACTCAAAATCTCAAAAGCATTATCAGTGTACAAAGTGTATTTTAGAAAGGCGAATATTATAAAATGTTACAAGATTTGTTTACAAACTGAATAGTTAACCATCTCATCATATATGCCGGATGCAGGTATGATGATGCCTATAGATAAAGGCATTGATACAAATTAGTATAACTGTATTCATCTAACCATCTGTCTTGAATAAATGCACCATATTCCAATTCTTTCTATCATCTCAAACAAAAAGAAATGATAAAATAAATAAAATCCATGACATCAAAAGTATAACCTTTTATAAATGCCACGTTACTGCTGCCAAAATATGCCAAAAGGTAAAAAGGCATCAACTAACAAAAGTTCCACATGGCTGCCAAAATGTGCCAAAAGGGTTTGAGACACAAGCTAACAAGAATGTAAAATAAAGGAGTAAAACACAGGGTCGTACCTTCAGCTGACAATTAGTGTTGTTAGATTACCCAATCCAACAAGATGGATGTTGTTTAAAACATGCAGATGCAAAAAAGAGAGTGGTTTCTTGCAAGTGCAATGTCATAGATTGGAAGTGGATCTAAGGCCTACATGTGTTGAGAAACTACTATATGGCAGCAGTTAATAGAATCAGCATTTGTAGGTTTGGTAGTGATTCTGAACATATCATAGTAGCAGGGTTATTTGTTCCACATGAATGGATTTGACATGTTGTTTATTTATGTTGTGTTCCACATGAATGGATTTGACGTGTTTATTTATGCTGGCAATATGCAACAATGTGCTCAAGAATGGACTTGGCCAAAGAAAAAAGCTTGGGCATGATTATCACTTGGAGGAATTACTTAAGGTAGCCGAGCAGGGTTAAAAGAAACTACATATGTGACTGCATATGCATACAGTAAGCGACACATACAGTCATGAATGGATTTGACATGATGTTTATTTATGTTGTGCTCAACAGGAACTGATTTGACATGATGTTTATTTATGCTGGCAATAGGCAACAATGCATCAAGTGTTCAGGAATGAGCTTGGCTAAAGAAAAAGGATTGGGCATGATTATCATTTGCAGGAATTACTTGAGGTAGTTAAAAGAAATTACATATGTGTGGTCTGAACAGGAGGATTCAGATAGGTAATAACATGTGCAACATCAAAATATCAACAGCTTGTAGCATCAATATGAGAATAATTTATGTAACTACAACGCCAAAGGTTGAGACCAAAATCCAATCATTAACATATTGCTCCAAGTGCCTAAATGTTTTCTGCTTCTTCAAAAAAGATTTTAATATCAAAACTTACCTCATCTTCTTCTTCAGTTTCTTTCAATACATGCTTGACTACTTCCTCATTGTCATCTTCCATCGGTACAAGCTTACCTCATCTTCTTCTTCAGTTTCTTTCAATACATGCTTGACCACTTTCCCATTGTCATCTCCCATCGGTGCAGCCTGTTCTTCGCACATAAGAATATCTTTTTGGTGCTTTGGCACTCCTATTGGATGATCAAAACATAAAGAGCATGATTCGCTGACCTGAGGCAATTATTTTAGTAGATCTGCATGTGCAAGGTGCTATAAAAGATGCATTTAGACATATAAGGTGTTTCAAAAGCTTGACCATGATATCTTCTTGATTCCAGATTAAACATCATCAAAATTTATAAAACGATGCAAAGAATAGAATAGAATAGAATTGTTTTTATCGTCCACGGAGACCAATCGGCCTATGGGACCCAATACAAAAAGCGCAGCCGATCACATTCTTGCCTCGGATTAAAAACCCCCCCCGAAGGGTTTTCGAGGAAAAACCGTGGGCAGCAATAAGATAGCGACATCAATTAAATGGTTGGATCGGGGCATATCCGAGCCCTCAAGTCCAAGCTTCTGAATGTATGATCCGAAAGTGAGCGACCGTCGTGCCCGGTATCATGTGTAGCGGCTCATCGGGTCTAATCAATCGAGCATAAGCGTGTCCGAATCGATCATATCTTTGGGCAGCTCGAAAGTGTGACACTCATCCTCAACGGCTCCCCCCGCCCGCAAAGACAAAAACCCTATCGGCGTGGCTCCCCAATCCATCGACTGTCTCAATCCGGGAGATGGTGGGCACTGTCTTGAATGGAGGCGATATGCCTACGCTTTTCATGGGGCGGATGTGAACGTGTCGTTCTAATGTGGGATTTATGTCTTTGCTTGTAATGTGTTGTTTTGACTTGCTCCGAGCCACGAATCCCAAAGCTTATGGAGAAACAAGCATCAAGGTAACATCTCGGTACATCACGATCGCCTCTGTTTCTACCGGATGCACATGTGCTCTGGACATTCCATCTAGTTAGCCACCGCACTCTTTTTATCCTTCCAACAATTCTTGAGTCGTGGTGGTCCCATTGCCACCGCATAAGCCAAGTCGCGGTGAGACGATCATCATCCATATTTACCACCTTCTAGAAATAGGCGATGTGTCTATCAAGGGCAGCTCATTTGAAGTGGCGGGGAACCCGTCTCTGCAACAAAACTTGATATGGGACCGTGGATTTCACTCAAAAGTGCCCGTGCTAAGAAGGCCTTCTGCACCTGTTCTAAGTCGCTCCAAGTAGCAAGGGACACCACTGGGCCCCAGACTTCAACTTCGTACAAAAGAACGGGCTCTACCAATACCCTGAACAGATGTGCCTAATGCCCCTAATCATATAGTTCTGCTCTGTGGTTATTGTTCTGCATTGCATAGAGTGCTTTCCAGCCTGCTGCTACACGCAATCTTATGGAAGTGTCCCAGCATAGTGTAGAAGGAAACTCCACTCCCAGATACTTGTAGGTGGGTGTCACCTCCACTTGTTGCCCTCGATAAGTGAATGAAGGGGGCCTTGGATGGTGCACCTTGGTCTTGGCCAGATTGACGTTCATGTCTGTGGCCTGGCAGAATGTATCCAGAGCATCTAAGTGAGACTGCATATCCTCTGGAGTGTGAGCTAAGAGGTCAACATCGTCTGCATAGATGAGTTGTCTGATGACCTGATGCAAAATTTGGGTCCCGCCACCCCCATTGTCCATGAGCCAGTGTTCCAACTGGTCAATGTACAGACCAAACAATGTTGGGGAAAGAGGACATCCCTGGCGGACCCCAATACTGCTAGTGAATGGTTGTCCCACATCATGCGCATCCGGCGCCCTGTACAACTCTCGTACAACCTGTATACTGCATTTTGCATATCCACAGGAACCTCTAGTTGCCGCAATCTTTCCCATAACTTTTCCCGAGGCACGGTGTCAAAAGCCTTCGCAAAGTCAACAAAGCAACAATACAGGTCCCGCCGACGGTTTCTGCTATCCTCAACCAAAGTCCTCAATGTGAAGATATGATCAATGGTTGAATGCCGGGGTCTGAACCCTGCTTGTGTGAGAGCTCGCACACCTGTTGCTTCTGCCCACCTGGTCAACTGTTGCTCAATAATGCCAGCTAGCAGTTTGGCAAACACCGAACTGACCATGATTGTTCGGTAATGGTTTGGACTATGTGGATCTCACCGCCTTGTAAATGGGGACAACTCGCTTGTGGTCCACCTGGCCGGGGAATCCTTCCCGAAGCCTCACGTTGAACATAGTGGTTAGGACTGGTACCATAGGCTCCCCTGCCCACTTGAGCAACTCTGCCTGCATACCATCCAGGTCCGTTGCTTTCCCATTGGCCAAACGCTGCAGACCCTGGGTAACATCATCCTCTGTGATTTCTAATGTCGGACCATTCTGTGGGGGTATGAGTGCTCGTGTCCTTTGAGGATCATAGAGTTCTTTGCGGTATTGTTCCCACTGCTCATTAGTGATGTTCCCCGTAGGCTGGGCTGGCTTTCGAAGAACCTTGCGCCAAAAGATTCTAGGATGGCTTTTCAACATGGAAAACATTTCCCTTTGATGACGTGCAATGTACTGAGATTTCTTTGCCTTCAAGAAAGCACGATATTGTGTGGTGGCATGTGGGCGCATTGCAGGATCTGTGATCTGGCGGAGCCGGCATTTGTATTCCTTACACTCAGCATCAAACCACCGATTACGGGGGAATGTTGCAGTCCCTGTGATACCTCTCGGGCATGCTATCCCAAAACATCTTTCTGCAACAGTACCAAGGAGCTCAATCAGCTGATCCGTTTGCTGCTCTAGCGTGGGGGCCTGCAGAATTCCTGAAAGGTCATCTATGAGCATATCAGCATAATCCTTTGCCTGTTCATAATCCAATCGCAAGTGAGGTATACAAGGAGCTGCCTTAGAAGGTGTTCTAGCAGCCTGCCAAGCCAACTGCAGGTAGAGTGGAAGGTGATCTGATTCTGTCTCCTCATCTCTACCGCCCTGCATTCCCACCTACGAAAGTGGTTGATCAAATGTACATCCCGCCGGCGACTAATAGATAGTCCACCACACTAGATCCTCCACCCTGATTCTCTTGTCTGCAGGTGCACTTACAGGAGGAAGGCCACTGTGCCAGGCCATTATAAATTACCAAGTCAAAGACACCACATAGTAGAAGCAACTGCCTGCCAAAGTGCGTGATCTGACTATCATCTGATGTTCGTGGCCAAAACGCCTCCCGTGGCGCTGTAACACATCCCCGAGCCAAAGGATCAAGTCTCATGGGCTGCTCTGCTCTGTCCGTCCCTGCATTGAAGTCCCCAAGGAGTACCACACTACCCAACTGTCTATGTTGCTGTATGTCATCATATAGATCGACATATGGAGCTAGCCTGTCCACATCTGAGTGGGCATGGTAAAAGTTGCTTTCTGCATGTGGAAAGTAGCAAGCAGCCAAGAAGAGAGGGTTGCCACTACAATTCTGCACCCCGCACCCACAAGTACCGGGTTGTGTCTGCGTCAATCTTGTGCGTAAAGACCGACCGTACCAAAGACTCTCGGTAATAACAGGCAACCCCTCCATGTCCCCTCTTGCACGTGCGGCTATTGAAGACGAGAAATATTGATAGCCTAAAAGATCAGTAGCTTTGTGCCTGCGTGCTCCCATGTCTCCATGAGGAAGATGAGATCCATACCTGTAGCAACAGAGTTGAGACTATCCCCCTTCTGCCATGGGAAACCTCGACAATTCCAGGAGACCACCTGAAGGCACATTCCCTATTTGTTAGCAGCAGAGGCATCGCGCAGATTGAGTTGTGGGGAAGAGTGGAAAGCGGTAGCGATCGAGTCATGTGGACAGAGTGAGAAGCAAGAGGGGTTGGGGCAGAGAGAGAAGCGAGTGAGCGCTTGGGGTGGCATATGACCCGAGGAGTAGTGGCAGCGGGCGGCAGGGGGCATGGGGCTGGAGCGCACGGTGGAGGAGCATGATCGAGGAGGAGGTGGGGGCTGCAAATTGAATGGCCCTGAGGGTCTCCGCAGCAACATTCTGGGTGAGCGAAAAATGTGCATCTTGCCTCGAACTAGTCCCGCAGCTCCTCCTTGACAAATGATGCCTCGAACCTTGGGAGCTCACGCTGCGGCACTCTTGTTCTTATTTGGGGTGAGGTCTCGGTCCACATACAAGGATGTTCCCTTCAATTGCTTGCCCTGGCGCAGTATGGCATCCCGTACTTGCATATCTGCTACTGTGAATATGACAATACGGTTGTAGGCAGAACGTCGAGCACCATGACGGCTGGCTCGAGCAATGTGTACAGGCCCAGGCAATGTCATATGATTGATGATCTACATCTGGAGTCGGTAAATGAGATTCTCTCCCTCTTCTTCCGGCAGGCCACGGATCACCAAATTATGACCTCTCCGTCTGCGTTCACTAAGCTCACGTGGATCAACGTTTGCTGGGACAGCATGTACCGGCTGCTGTCTGTGAGTTGAAGGCGCTGTCCGATGTCCATGAACAGGAGGGTCCTGTTGGCGTGGAGGGAATGGTGAAGTAGGGCGTCGTGGTGCCTGCCTAGACTGACTTCACATGGGTGCTTGAGCATGGGTGCCTGAGATTGCCTCCGCCTTCTGAAGCCGAGAGCTCAGCTCCTGCTGGAATTGTTTCTGCCGCTCCAACTCGGATACACAATTTTGCAAGGCCTCGTGTGCATTGGCATGGAGTCCTTTCCCCTGTTGGATTGTAGCTTCTCGTAGCTCGTGTGCCTCTTGCTCTTGAACAAGGGAACGCTGTTCCAACTTCTGTATCCTAGAGGCAATTACATCATCTGTCGATGTGAAGGTGATCTCCATTGTGCTGATCCTGTTCTGAAGGGCCTGCTGTAGCAACTGACTTTCGTTAGTTGCTATCTAAAATGCCCCCTGAGTGACAATGACATCTGCAATGTCTGATCGAAGACGAAAGATATCAGTGACCATCTCCTGCTCAATTCTCTCCTTGTCCTTCATTATAACTTCATCTCTTGGAAATCACAAAATTAGTTCAAGTCATAGTCACTCTGCTGCTATCATCTATCTGTGTTGCATTGTTAGCAAGCATCAGACTTGATACACACATATACTCTTGCCCTTCAAATCAATAAATACAGTAGTTGTGCTGGTAGCCATAGCCAAAATGGGCCAGCAAAAGCAGTGCCATAGCCTAACTCGAAGAAAAGAAAAATAGGAAGGGGAAAATCATATTTTGGAAATTTAGTCTTAGGGCATTGGACCAAAGCACATATTTAAGCAGCTTTTCCCCTTCGGCCACAATAAATCTGTTTGCCAATGGATCTTTTTTTTATAGAAAATATCTGAAACTCCAACAATCAATTTTCCTTTCTTATTAAAGGATGCAGTGTGAGAGCTTAGCTTTCCGCCTGTTACCTTCATTGCTGCCCGGGGCTTAAACCAGAGTGGCCTCTGTCTTTTGGGGTTGCTTCGGACATGAATTTGAGGCTAACGCTTCCACCTATGACTGCGAACGACAATTTATCTCCAATAGTAGGATTGGAGCAGTCACAAGATATATCCAGTTACTAGCATATACCCAGAATATGCCCAATACCCACACAAGCCAGGGTTTGCCCTTTAGGGGCAACCCCAAAACGAACCATCTAGATAATGAGATAAATACTAGGCTCGGCCCCATGTCATTTTTTGCAACTCCATAGGCCTCCTTTTATCAAATTTTAAGGAATCAAGGAAGCGGAGGCCTCCAATTTAATGCGGAGGTCACTTTTAGGTATACCCACTTTTAGGAGGTGGGACCCATTTTGTTAACAGTTTGCTAACAAATGGTTAAAGCAGAGATACATTCATGTGTAAATGGGCTAAAGGACAACGATCTTTCGGAACCAGACACTGTTAACAATGGCTGAACGACCCTCTCTCGTAGACGGACGAGTCTCTCCTGTATATATATGAGAGAGGAGGAGATATGCCAAAGAATGGTGCATGTGGCCACGGCTACTATGGCATAGCAGGAGGTGTGCTCTAAAAAATAAACTATTTAATTATCACATCAAGGAGAATTGAGTCTACACTAACTGGATCCAAGCCAAAGACTCTAACTAACAAACCATATTGCAGTACAATATATGCATTCCGACCATCTCTTATAGATTCTCAGAGTCAAGCAAATAGAAAGGGCTTGAAATAGCATGAGTCTGTGATCTGAATCTAAATATGTAACTTGAATAGCCCGAATCTGAAGTTGAGAGAATTGAATCGCTAGGAGCAACCAAGCAACCAAATCTTACTGGAGCCTGAAGATCCAGAAATCTAGCTAGAATGAGTCGTATGCCTGAAAGCGATGGCATAGGCTGCCCTCTCTGTGTAATTGGCCGCTCCATGCAAATTGCTCATCCAACTAATCATATTGGCTCCAAAATATATCACTCAACCATCGATAAGAGCAACCTGGATATAATAATGGGCTCTTACCATGGAATCAAAGCACAAATAAGCAAATAATACATGAAATGTCAAGCCGTCACAATCTACAAGTACAGCTCAAAAAATTAAGGCAAAGAAATTGCAGCAAAGATGCGCTTTTGTTGTTGTATCCAAGCCTACAAGAAGCAAATCTGTGAAACCACAAAAAACTAAGAGAAAGAACTGGCAATTGAAATCTGCAGGTAACTCCAATCCTGAAATAGACTGAAATCTGCAGGTAACTCCAATCCTGAAATAGATTGAAATGAGCACAAATGATGGGAACTAGAATTTTGATTTATATATAACTTTAACATGCTTGTTCACTTATCAAGCGCTTGCAACGATGTAATACTTCATGCGTCATAATGGAAGGATGAACCCAGGAATTTAGTATAACAATACTATGTGCCTACCAACTAAGATTACTTTAACATTAACATATTAACATGCTCACTTCATATTACTATTTACAATTGTGAGAACACTTAAAAGATAAGACCATAATACTTTCCATAGCTTATGTCATGTATGTATATTGATTGTATGTATAATGTATGTATATTATCATTATGTATGTATATTGAGTATGTTTAAAAGCTCATCTAAGGAAAAATTACCAATTGCAACCTATCAACATCATTGTTTTTAAACAGATGCTTTGAAACAAATACCAACAGATCCAAGACAAATTTGAGAGCTTCAAGCAAGAAATGTACATGTAGTGAAGACCCGAGAAAAAGAATGTCTCTGCCAATGAAAGCATAGGGCAAGGATTTGTGTAGCAAAAGTGGAATGGAATGTTGCAAAATAGCTAAACGCTCAATGATACAAAAAATTTATGCCTATGAACGTCAGAAATTGGCATACATTTTATATTTGCCTTATGGGTGTGCAACTTTTGTTACACAATCTTTGGCGCTAGAATGTTCACCTAGATGATCCCCACTTTCTCCCCCTTCCATCTGTTGTGCCCCTTATAAATTCAATTACAGAAGACAAATATTCATTTATATTTACTATTAATCTCAGAATCCACAGCTTACACATTTGCAGAAGTACTCAAATTCTTTAATGTTTTGTCAGACAAGCGCTATTGTGTTCTGTCTGACAATTTTGAAATCCAAAAAATCACAAAACAATAATAAATAATTAGAATATGGACTACACAACTAACCTCATTTCAAAACAACTAAGGCAGAAGATATTTAACACAACATTGCACTGAAAACAAATTTATTCAACAGATTACTCAAATCTCTGAGACATAAAAACGAATTAGCATTTCTAACGCTTATAATATCTGTACGTCAAAAAACAGAAAGAAGATCTTTAATTATATACATCTGCCTCAAGAAAAGGCTCATGCGCTACAATCAAGGAAATTGCATGAACTATGGCTTCACCTAGATATGAAGTTGGCATGAGAAGGACAGACAGAACGTTTTTTTTATATCAGCTTCAGCTTCATCTTCATACTCTTCCTCATCTTTAGCACTGGCATCCCGGTACTGTTGGTACTTAGAAACAAGGTCGTTCATGTTGCTTTCAGCTTTAGTAAATTCCATCTCGTCCATGCCCTCATCTGTGTACCAATGCAAGAAAACCTTTCTGCAGAACATAGCAGTAAATTGCTCGCTAACTCTCCTAAACAATTCCTGAATGGAAGTAGAGTTACCAATAAAGGTTGAAGCCATATTCAAACCCTTTGGTGCAATGTCACAAACACTGCACTTGATATTGTTGGGAATCCATTCCACAAAGTAGGATGAGTTCTTATTCTGCACATTGATCATCTGCTCATCTACTTCCTTGGTGTTCATGCGATCTCTGAACATGGCTGAGGCAGTCATGTATTGGCCCATGGTGGGGATCGGCTACACACATCATGTTCTTAGAATCCCACATTTGCTGGGTAAGCTCAGGGACTGTTAGAGTCCGGTATTGTTGTGATCCACGAGAAGTCAATGGAGCAAATCCAACCATAAAGAAGTAAAGACGAGGGAATGGAATTAAGTTAACAGCAAGCTTTTTCAAGTCTAAGTTCAGTTGCCCAAGAAACCTCAAACAGCATGTTGCTCTGCTCATTGTTGTAGAAATCAAGTGGTTCAATTCACCAACTATTGAAACCACATAAAGACAAATAGAGACTACACTAAAGTCAACAATCTAGCTAAAGATCACACAAAACTTCCATGAAATAAATCACATGCACATCATGTCCAAGCCCATTCTTGAATAGCATCCATTGCTTTGCAGATCAATCATAACTTTAATAGCTGCTTGATGCAGATCTGCATAGAAGATTCTAATGCTCGTGTTGGTTAACACCATACACAGGCGATCAAGTGTGGCAAACAACACACTATTGTGTAACATAGAAATTTCATTGTGGGCATTCACTATGGCAGCAAGAATCTACCAAAGAAGGAACAATACAGAAATAAGAAAAATATGAAGAAGAAGAATGCAATGCCATTCAAGAGGCCTTTGCCGTCAGTGTATGATTTGTATGGTGTTTCCTCTGTTTTAGTCGACGGAATCCACCTGACAGTCCCGGCCCTCTATGGCAACCCCTGACAGCATGCATGCGTTGAAGAAAAGAGCCCGCAATTTGGATACCTCGTCCCCATCAGAGCAGGTATCACAAGCTAAGGCAATCAGGGCTGTACAGGAACAGGCCGGTTCCCTCCAGGCTAACCTGGCAAGCTTGGAGGCATCACGGGACCATCTGCCAGGGGCTGCGCTCAAGAAGCATCTTCTCCAACAGAAGGAGCGAATTTCCTTTGTGGAAGTTTGGCTCGGGGATTATGATTGCAGGGGAGCCCAAAAGGCCAATGACCAGATAAGAGGGGAGATACAAGCAACAACGCAGCTAGTCACGGAGATGGGGCACCGCTTGAATAAGGTCCACCAGCAGTGGATGGAAGACATGGCGCAAGCACGGGCTGACATGAAGGGGTTGCTGCAGCAGATTGTACAAGTCACAAGCATGGCTGGTCGGATAGATGCTAAGGAAAAGGATGTGGAAGCGGTGCGGGGGAGGCTCCAAGTCCTTGATGAAGCAAAGGCGCATAGCAGAGATGTGTCGAAGATGCTCACATATAGAGAACCATATGGCCCACTTACAGCAAGAGATGCAGGACCTCCGAATGGAGGTGCAACGAGTCCGAAGTGCACCACAGTCGTCTGCACCAGCACCCCCCATGCCAGAGGCCGAGGTGGCTCAAGGAATCAGACGGGTACTTCGTGAAGGGCAAGACATCCAGGCACGCCGCCTCAACCTTATTGTGCGGGGATTGCCGGAGGAGCAAGGCGAGGATTTGCCAGGTAAGCTTACCACCCTGGTACTTGCAAAGCTCCAATTACAGTATTTGGTTATCAAGAGTCCAATCAGGGTCGGAGGACCGAACATGAGACCTCGGCTAGTTAAGTTTGCAGTCTTGGATTGGGAGGCAAAATCTTTATTGTTGCACCGCACCAGTTGCTTGAAAGGTACGTCCATATACCTGGATCTGGATCTCACGCCACTGCAACAACGGGAAAGAAGCCAAGAGTTGGTCAAGTTATGAGATTCGACAAGCTGGAGGGGCTGCTGGTTTGGTTAATGGCAAGATGAAGGTATATGTGCCTCCTCGCGCCGCCATGGAGGCAAAGACTTTACCCAACAAACAACAAGGCCGCAGGGGCAGAGCGGTCCGGGGGCATCGCCGTGCGTGCCGTGGAGAGGGCGGATTGAGGTCTTCCACAATCGCAAAGACATCCATCGTGGTCCCGTGAGCAGGCTGCCCGAAAGTTATTCCAACCACGCCGCCCCCCGAGCACTTTCGATGGGTCCACAAACCGCATTCAAAGATAGGGAAAGTGTCTTCGCATTGTTTCCTCGAATTGTAGGGGCTTCCCGTGGCGTATGGGCGCGGGTTTGAATGGGATCGCGATGACATGGACATCGCCTTCCCGCAGGAGACATGGGAGTATGAAGGGCATCGATTGCCGACATTCGAGGATATCGGCATTTCTCACTTGCTAATGAGCCATGGCGATGGCGCGACGCGGTACGGTGGAGTGGCTTGCTACTTTAGGGACGCCTTTAGCATGCAAGATCACACTTCGTAAGTTCGATGCATTTAACCGCTACATGTGGGTAACGGTATTAGAGCCCGGTCATGTCCCATTGTTTCTTGCTAGTCGCTACATTCCCCATGCAGTCGTAAGTTCTACCGTGTACATGATGCGCATAACGTGATGTCCGTGATGCCGATAGGGAACTGTATGATGATGACATAGACCGCTATAGACAGCCAGGGGAGGTGTTTTTGCTAGGAGATTTCAATGCTCGTGACGGCCAGCTTGCTTGGTTCGCGGGTGACCTTCCAAGGTGACGCTAATGCTGATCCGCTTTGGCAGAGAGATACCGCTATTCAAAGATACACCTGGCACTCCCGTGATATGGTGGCTAGACCATTTGGCGGCAACCGGGTCCAGCTCTGCCGTGTTTTGACATGGTAATTTGTAATGGTATGCGCCGATGGCCACACTCGGGGGTGTTACTTGCGTGGAGTGATAGGCGGATGGGGAGCTAGTGTGTTGGATTACCTTCTCCCGGTAGTAGCACTTGACATGGTTACACACTTCTCCATTGGCACAAGCACGGGGGATGAGGAGGCTTTTGTCGATCACTACCCGCTTTATGTCACAATCAAATTGGGAGCACTCAATAGTGGAGACACCGCAAAGGGGGCGTGGAGGATTACCATATATCCCACGCTATCAGAAGCAGGGACAAGATGAAGTCGTGGTTGTGCGGGAGTTACTGGGGTTTGATAGCTTCTACACAATCGCAAGGCAGTGTGCATGGTCGGGTGAGGGCGCCGCTTGCAACCGGGCCGGGTGCTTCCTTTGTAAAGGAAGGGCCCTCCAAGGAGGGACACCGCGGCATTTTCCCCGAGAACCCGTGGTTTGATGTTGATTGCAAGGCTCTAAAGAGCCACCGCGCTTTGGTCATAGATCCACAATTGCGGCCACAGGCCCTGCAAGACTATAAGCTCTTCTTAAAAGCCAAGAAGGGGAGATACATGGCAGAAACCCAGGAACGCCTATTTGACATGCTCATGGCAGAGCCAAAAGCTTTTTATGCGAAGGTGTTATACCGAAGCCCCGTGGCTGGTAATGTAAGTGTGGAGCAATGGATGCACCGCTATGTGGGAGTTATATGACCCCCGTGAGCTAATGCCGTGGTCCCTGATCGGTAGGAGAGGTGCTGCAGCTCACGCGGAGGATGTCCGCCAGGTCTCGTGCATCCGGGCTAATGGCAAGGCAAAGGATTTCCGTGGGCCGCGTGTCGAAGCCGTTGAAATGGGGTGGCCCATCTGCGGGTAGGGCCCCGACGGTGATCATTAACCGTGCTCGGGCTGCAGGGGCTCCCCGAGTGGATGGTTAGTAAGGTTGTTCCCGCTCATAAAGCCGGTAATATCTGATGAGCCGGGCGAATTACCGGATGATTATGGTAAGCTCGTTGTTTGCAAAGCTCCCGGCGGGGGTGGTGGAGAAGAAACTCACTAAGTGGGCCGAGGAGACAGGGGTGCGGGCAATTGGCCAAAGCGGTGCTTCCCCCCTCACCCACGGCCGACTATATCTTCACTTTGAGAGTGTTGATGGAGGCAAGCCGCAATCTTGGCATGACTTGTATTGCCGCTTTGTAGATTTTAAGACCGCATATGATACCGTCCCCCAGACATGTTGTGGCGCAGGTTGCAAGAATTGCGAGAGTTTCCACAGAGTTGCGTAATGTGGTGCACCAGCCTTTATGATGGGATTTATGCTTTGACCGCCTTATGAAGATCGGGCGGTAGCTAGCACTATGGGAGTTAAGCGGGGCTGCCCGTTGTCTCCAACGCTTTTGGGTTGTACATTGATAGCTTGGAGACGTGGATGCAGCACCATGGGGAGCCGGGGTGCAATTATCCGATCACGACCTCGCGGAGCCGCCACTATATCGGATGATGTAGGTTTGCTAGCCCATACGGCCCAGCGGTATGCAGCGGCATTTGGATGCCCTCGGGGTTCCGTGGAGCAAACGGGAATGACAAAGTGAACTTGCACAAAACTAAGCTTCTCGCGATCCTGTCCTCGCAACACCCTATCCCGGAGTTATATTACAGGGGACAGGAAGTGGAGATGGTGCGGAGCTTCAAGTATCTGGGAATTGATTTCACTACTAACATGCTGTGGGATGAGTGTGTGGAGAGGAGAGTCGGTCTTGGGCTGGAAGGCTCTATATGCGCGGCAAAACGCGTGTTGCCTGGATAGATCTTTGTGGATCGGGCGAGGAGAGCACACTTGTTTAGGGCTTTGGTCGGCCGGTGCTGCTATATGGGGTGGAGGTTTGGGGCCCAAAGCCAGTTAGCAAAAATACGTGGGATAGGTTGGAAAGGGTGCGTAAAGCTTTCTTGACATATAGCTTGGGAGTGAAGGACACCGCATCGTGACGATTTTGTTGTATGAGACGGGTTTACGCCTTTACTGACGATACGCTATCTTGCTGAGACATCTTACTTGTTTCCATAAGGTGGATGGGATGGATGAGCATCGCCAGCTTGCCTCCACAAAGCCGTGTTGTTAACGCAGGGGCCCCAAATGGGCTGAAGAGGGTATGGCACGAGAAAGCAATCGTAAGGGATGGTTTAGGCGGTGGTCTATGGATTACCAAATGATGGTGGCACCGGCGCATTCTCGATCGCGCAGAATGGGCAATTGGATGCGGGCTATGCTGCCACTCGTGGGATGCCTCTACTCTTGCAAAGCCCAAGACAGCACTATCACCCTCGTTAATCCTGCCTTGAGCATGGATCCCATCGGTGCCAAGAGAGCACACATCTCCGTGAAGAAACGGAGAGCTATTGCTGCCATAAGGACGGGTTTCCATTACCTCGCATTGAAACAGTCATTGGGGGTGAATGGCGGCCACGGATCCCCGTGGAGGAGAGGATATGTCGGTGTTGTGAGATGCACGATAGAGGATGAGCACCATGCCCTCCAAATGGTGCCCGGCAGATATGCCCACGTCCGGCGAAGGCACACCGACCTTAGATGCTCACACACCGCTACATCGCCACTCGCATCACCTATGGTAGCCGACCGGGAGCTTACATCCCCGCAGATTTCGGCCCGTCGGACTTGCTCTTCTGGGGGCACGGTATTTGAGAGCCTACTGTTAGGGTTTTTCCTCCCAAGTGGGGTTTTTTTCATCCCGGTAGTAGGGATCTACTGTACAGTTACATTGTTTGTTTTTGGTGTTGGGGTTTTTGGCTTTTTGCCTGTTCTCTGCATGTACCGTCTCATAGGCCTCTGGCCTCCGTGGACGTTAAAATAAACTTCCTTCCTTCCTTCCTTCCTTCCTTCCTTCCTTTAAAAAATAGTCGTTTTATTTTTGGCCATGCAAATGAATGACAATGTCAAAGAAATGCCATTCAACTTGAAAGGCTCTCACAAATGTCACCCTTCAATTGAATGGCAACTAAAACAAATAATATTTTAGTTTATACTCGTAAACGCGTGCCCAGCGTTGTCGCGCAAAACTAAAGGCGTGTGTTATTATAGACTTTCTAATTAGACCACGATCCTCTAGTGTTGCGGATTTTATAAATCAGAAAAATGTGGTCCAAGAATGTAACAAAGAAAAGAGAATAAAGCAATAGATTGTGAAAGTATGCATTACCATGATAGTAGCCGTATTATTTTCAATAGCACAAGATGGAGCTGGACTTCGCTTAGGTTGAGATTTATATTTAACAGAGCAAATCGATAATCATTAGTGCCTGCAAATATGGCATATATGCCATGTTCAAAATATTCTGGTTCCCCAGTTCTTGCTACGCTGGGCCTGTGTAAGCGGTTATTCTTTTTAGATTTGTACAAACCTAAATTGCAATTTAAAACAACACCAGAAATGCTATACACGTAGAGTTGAGATAGATAGATAGATAGTATTTTAACGTCACGCCACTAGGCAGCATCCAACTGGACATGTGACCACACACCACACTACATTGCTCGGTTGGGCCCTGCCCCCAACCACCTTACATTGCGTCTGTTAGGATTTGACCCCCAACAGTACCGAGTGCGATTCTGGGCGGTCTCGAACTCGAGACCACATTGCTAAGGAACTAGTGTGTTACCACTAGACCAAACGCCCAGAGCATCCATAATGTTGAAATGGTATTTCTACACCATTATGCTTGTAATACTAACTGATATGGAATTGCAAGATTTATCAAGCTCGCTGTGCTTCCCACAACAACGCAGCTCATTCTATGCTTTAGCCAAAATGCATGCCCAGCTGCATATGGATGTAACAAAGGAATTTCTAGGGCCTGAGCTGGATAATCCACAAATGCTCTTCAATCTCATCTGTCCTAACCTATTCGATGCAAAATCACATGCAAGCACTCGGCCCAGGATCCTTTGGTAACAAAAAATGCTAGAATGCCATTTATGATCAACATCTTGAAATACATTTTTCCCTTGAAATGCGACCACGGGCTCCTCAAGCATAACACCAACGGAAGCAGAAGACTCATTTGTTGTAGGTGGAGAAAGGTTATACAACCTAACAGTATAATCATTCCTAGGCATCCCGGAATGAGATCTAGCAAGAAAAAAAAAAGAAGGAAAAAGACAGGCTTACCTTGGCGATGGCTTCCATGCATCCTTCTTCCGGTTAGCCTGTTTGCACAGCACCTGCCCAGCAACAAGGGCGACCGACAATTTACAGCTTACAACAAGTTTGGAGCAGTTTTTGGCATATTCTAGACATATGCTGGCATATACTAGAAACATGCCAAAAACCCACATGAGCAAGGAATTGCCCCTCTAGGGGCAACCGAAAAAGAATAGTATAGAATGTATTTTTATTGTTCAAAGAGACCAATTGGCTATGGGACTCAAATAAATTACGTTGGCAAATGCTTTTTATAAAAAACATTGTTGGAAAAAAAGCGTTTAATCAAAAATAATTTTTTGGGACTGGGTTTTTTAAGCTAGAGAAAAAGTTCTTTCGATTTAAATGAAATTTAATGGCTAGGATGAGATTGGGCAAGACTGGTCGAAGAGCCAGAAACGAAACCCCTTTTCATTGAAAAGGCAGGAACTGATAGCAGGGCAGATGAGGGCACACCGACCATGTTTTTGAGTGGAGTGGCTAGTGCAGGTGCTTCTTTAGCTGCCAGAAGGCCTGAGCCTTGACTGGTGAAGCATATGGGTTGTTACAGAGCATACCTTCTTGAATGCTTGGGTAAACATTGGTAACAAAGTTCTTGGCCAAGAAGAACCACACCATTTCAAGTTGGCTATGGCAGAAATTATCATGTTTACCATGGGCACTATTTTGCAAAATTATGATGGTTTTAAGAATATCAAAGTGCTTATTGATGTAGGTGGAAACATTGGTGTTCAGGCTTCAAAAGTGTAGACTTATCCTGATATTCAAGTTATTTGCTTTGATCTGCTACATGTCATCTCTGTGGCAAATCGAAAGGCCGAAGGTCCTATTCTATAAAACTTTGAATTTTGAAAATTATAAGTGTCTATTCTAGACTAATTTTTGTTCCTACAGATGTGACGATTATGGATGGAGACACGTTTGAAACCATTCCTTTTGCAGACGCCATATTCATTAAGCTAGGTAACTTAATATTAACATGAGTAAAATTCTCATATTATATGCACTGATTTATTGTCTGTTACAGAGCATATTGCATGATTGAGACGATGAAAAATGCTATCAGATTGTGAGAAAATGCTATAGAGCTTTGCTGGAGAATGGCAAGGTTATTATTGTAGACATGGTTTTGGTTCCGTCTAGAAGAGGGCATTATGGTGTTGTGAATGTATTTTTTATTTTTTTTAACAAAAAAATATCTATCTCCCAGAACAGCTAGCGTATTACTATCAAGATTAAAGAACCCTCAAGATTAAAGAACCGTCGCCTCAAACCTTTGACAATAATAAGCATGGCACAAGGCTGCCAAATTAATTTTGTTTGACATTAAATTAATAAAGTGTCAATGTAGTACAATAATCTATTCTGTTAACTCTAGCTAGCCTCAAACTGAGATCCCAAATAAAAAACCCCAAACCATGCGAACTACACACGGTTGACATATAACAAACCTAGTATACTCGAAAGTTCTCTTCTATTTGGTATACGAGGTTCGTCTTGTTTCACCAGATTCCTTGTAATGTTGTAACATGCTGTGCATAACAAAATTTGTTTTGTTGAGAATGCATATAATAATAAATATGAACATATACAGAGCAAAAAAGTTTCTTACCATTATGACAGAGTCGCATTGCCATCATTAGCTTTTAGACCAATCTGATCTTCTGGTGGCTTCGACGTCTTCTTCTTATTATCTACATTCAGTTACTGTATGTTGAGAATATGTGTAATAGGAACAAAACATATCCTAATGACAATTATATGAGATATACCTTTGCAAATAGAACAAACACAACATAAAATGCAAATGACGAGGATAACTGCTATGATGATGGATACTGGTAACTTATAGGCATTCCACGTGTCATTAACAGCTTCTGCTCCGGCCTCTTTTCCGGCCCCTTTTGCTGCGGATCCGAGTCCTAATTTTCTGCCATGTCAAGGCACCTTGAAATATGTATTATAAGGCTCAGTAGCCCAACGAGTGATGGATGGAAGATTTTTATTATTTGTTTCCTCCAGACTTTGTTTGAGGAGGGCAAAGCCGGATCTAAGCTCCTCTTCGCTATACCTGTATAATTGGAGCTGAGTTAGAGCTTTTCATAAACGTAAAGAACAGTTAGGTGTTGTTCTGCCCCCTCGTCCAACCGTATCCCGCCACGTGGCCATTTTTTGGCACACTTTCATTTCCAGAAAGTACACTAACAAAATGTTCAATCTTTTTGTGGAAATTCTCTGCTCCAGCCAATAGACTGTTGACACGTGGCGCGCAGAACATCACCTAACTCTCCTCCACGTTATAGGGAAGCCCATTTAGTGGGCTTTCCTATATACAGAAACAGAACTGCACAAGAACACGGTTTCCTGTTCAGAATTTTCGAAAGATCGATTTAAGATTCGAACCTTTTGGCGAAGTCCTCAAACTGGGAAACCGAAGGAGAATGTCCATGAACGGAAACCATGGAAATGGCCATTGCTACGGCGACGAGAAGCTCCATAGCCATAGTCCTGCTGCTCTGCTCTCTCCTGCTCCGCCCTCTCTGATTTATTCTTCTGATTCATTGTAAAAACGCATATTCTACGTAAGCCTATTTGGAATGGAAAGGGGGAAGGCATTCTTGGCAGCCCATGCCTGAACCGTAGAACAGAACCCGGGACTGGCGCCCGGATTCTGCACGTCACGGGTCAGGCAAGAATGCCTGACCCCTTTCCATTGCACTACGTCAAGGTAAGCTTGACCGGATTCTGTAGGTTTCCTTGAGGCGATTTGTCATTCTGCAAAAGAATGATTCAAGAAAATGACGGAAGGTTCATCCACTTACCTTGACGTGGTTTATCCCGATATATGGACATGCCCCGTCCACCCATGCAGATCCCATCATTGAATCTATGTAGCTCCCCTTATCATCATCTTAAAACATCATTAATTCTATCTAGTTGTTCATTAGCTAAATTGTGTGCACGACTTGTACTTTGCATTACAGGCTTGAAAAAATCTTCTCGCAAAGAACGAGTCTTCTTCATCAAAATAGAAGTCATACGCAATTAAGGCGATGTTGTAGAGACGTGTCTCAAGATGGGCTTTGATATATCCTTATCAAGATAATGCAACATTTTGAAAGTCTGTAGAAGGTGGGCAATTTCATAGTTGAATATCTGATCCATTGATTAAATGCAAAGACCATACAAATCATTAACTTGATGTATTGGTAGTAAGATGTCCAATTGTATAGATTGGCATTTATGATGAATGACCAAACTCTTGATAAAAGATTAAACGTCATAGGATACGCTCAAGAACACAAGGCGTACGGCCATAGCAAATGGGTGCCTGACGCATAAGGCCTCCAAAATTGAATGAGCATGACTTTTTGATGTTGATTTATTAGTGAAAAACCAAATCTTAAAATCAATACGCGTTTGTGGGCCAAAAAATTTACAAACTATGTCTAGTTATACACTATGGTTCATCAACACAATTCCATGACGTGATAAGCAAGTATTATTTTTTGACATGGTACTCAAACATGATGATACAGATAATTACTATGATACTACAATGTGGTAAATATAGTTGGTTTAGATATGCTTTTATGACTTGTTTTTGCACCAGCAATTAACGAGTACAATTTAACAACCTGATTTTTATTATAAGATGTTTAATAGTGCTTCATGTGTCAGGTTAAGTGATGTTGCGGTAGGGAACTTTTGTGACTGGAGTGGAAATGTGCAATGAAAATGTGAACATGTGGGAGTTGAACCCACAATTTTACCAATGTTTTACGATGAACCAAATCAAACACAGTTAGGGGGCAGTTCAGAAGCCAAATTTCGAATAAAATTGAGCAGTGCTAAAATGCAAATAGAGGGAATTGACATATATTCCTGCAAAAAGAACAACAAGTATATAAGTTTGAAATTTTTATGCTAATAACAACTCAAAAAAAAAAAAAAAAAAATCAAGAAACATCAAAAACTCTGCAAGAAGCGAGCAAAAATGCTGATGAGCTTTTCAAGACAGAAGAAACTAAGTTGGTAGCATGACAACATTTGAAAATGCATAATAAAGCAAAAATATAGTTTTCTAGAGAAATAAATTTCATTCTATGATTACCAAAGTACTTGTCAGGTAGCAAAGTATATTTCGGCATCTGCAAAATAAATTTAGGCTGCAATACCACACAGAGCTTCAAAAACAAAAGACCAATAAGCACTTAACACAAATCACAAACCAGAAGAAAACTCAGTATGCCATAGCCATTGCTCGAAATAGAGGATCGAGTTGGGCAAAACCTGCTCTATTGTTAGCAAAATAGAAATAAAATAGGTAGAAGTCAGTTCTCCTGCATGCTACCGTAAAATAGTAAGAAAGAAACATGTTTTTTGCTCAATCGGACATAAGATAAAAGAGCACTATTTCTTAACCTGATTGGAGTTCATACCCACAGCCAAAGATCTGGCGGAAGCAAACTCAGCAGTTAAAGAAAAATGCAGAATAGCATGCGCAACTTAAACCAAATAGCAATTTTGAAGGCATTGAAGAAGTGTGGCAAACGCTCGACTGAGAGTACTTCGGAGATTGGAGCTCCACCATCGGAAGAGCCCTTGGCTGCTCCATCGTAGCATTAGGGTTTAGGGTAGAATTTGATGGCATCTTTAATTGTTTTAAATTTCGTGGACCATTTTGGAGGTATATTTGCATATCTTCTTATGTTACAATGTTTTAGCGCAATAGACCATGCCCTAATAATAGACCACGCCCTAATTTGAACGGTACGGATTGATCTACCCAACGGTGCAGATGATGCCACGTTAAAAGCCTTTTTTAGCTCAAAAAGCAAAAAAAAAAAGGGGTTTGGACGTATTAGGGTTCGGGTGCTGCTCTGCTTTGTTGCTTAATATGGTCATTGCTATGGAATAAGAGGACCGTGCACAATGTTGTTGGCCGAACGACGAGTAGATGGCTAGATCGTGCACTGAATATTTCATCAGTCTCTTCATATAAACATAAACATATGGAATTAATAACATTTAATGTTTAGGTTTGCTTCCTATGCAGCATCTTCGACGTACCTGTAATTCTTCAGCAGCACCTTCTATCTACTGGAACTGCTTCGAATCTTAGATCCATGACTTTATACATGCGAAAATTTCTCTAAGACCTATCCCTAATCACTGAGTTCTGGAATGCTCCCGCAACTTTGAGCTCGCATGACCTCGGTCTCTGTGGAAGAAGCTAAGATTGGGATTTGATGGCTAAGGAAAGGCTATCTTTGCACGGTTTCTTACCAAATGATCTTCACTTTTATTTGGGATCAAAGAGCCCCGCATTGCTCCAAGTAGTAGCGTGGTTCTGTTGGAAATATTGAAGACTGATATTATCTGAGGCTAACATTATACAGAATCGATTTTTGGTAGACTCATTTCTGCAGTTCAGAGCATGACACAGTTTGTCACGATATCCAAGCAAAGATATTTTGGGTTTTGCCTGCATGCAACTCGCATCATTCTCTTTCTCATTCTGATTCTTATAAATTCAACGATTCTGCACATTCTAGAAGAAGTTGTGCTTATAGTTTTTGCAGCTCCTTAGCAGCTGAATGAAAGTTGGAATATGTGGCAACTTGAGCTGCGTCAAGTATTGTTGTCTCCAGAAAGTATTTTGGCTCTTCTTACTTTCATGGAAGGTAAATTTAAATTTCATGCTTTCAAATTCTTTCATATTTTCTGAGACCTATCCCTAATCACTTAGTTTCGGAAGGCTCTCGCAAGTTTGAGCTCGCATGAGCTCGGTCTCTGTGGAAGAAGCTAAGATAGGGATTTGATGGCTAAGGGATTCGGCAGCCAGCGCCTTGCCGATTTGCTTTCCTGCTGGTAGAGGCTATGGCACATGATCCGAATCAAGGCACAAGAAGGAAAGGTTATCTTTGCATAGTTTTTTACCAAATGATCGTCACTTTTGTTTGGGATCGAAGAAGTCCGCATTGCTCCAAATGGTGGCTTGGTCCTGTTGGAAATGTTGAAGACTGATATCATCTCAAGCTAACATTATACAGAATCGGCTTTTGGTAAGTTCAGAGCATAACACGGTTTGTCACGATATCCAAGCAAAGGTATTTTGGTTTTTGCCTGCATGCAACTCACCTCATTTTCTTTCTCATTCTATTTCTTAATTCAATAATTCTGCACATTCTAGAAGAAGTTGTGCTTAATTTATAGCTTTTGCAACTCATTAGCAGCTGAATGAAAGTTGGAACATGTGGCAACTTGAGCTGCCTCAAGTATCCAGAAAGTATTTTGGCTCTTTTTACTTTCATGGAAGGTAAATTTAAATTTCATGCTTCCGAATTCTTTCATGTTTCATTATTTAATTCTTATAGATTATGCAGTCAACTATATGACAATGTAAACCTTTTGCTTCATTGGATTCGTCTGAAACTTTTTATGCTTTCCAGGGCTAAGATTGGTATGTAAAAAGCATTGTTTGTGAACAGAGCATTAAGACTCCTAAACTTTCTAGCGGCAAACAAGCAAGAGGTAATAGTGTCCTCAGACTTCCATAGCCGAGGTAGCCGAGGTGTCAGTAAGTATTTTGTCACCTTTTCAATACTGCAAATTACTCTTAATTGGAAATTGCTCTTAATTGTTGTCATCTACTATAGACCAGCTATAAGATGTTGGACGTCGTTGTTTGCAACAACTAATGCTGATATTGCAATTAAATTGTAGGTAAACAATTGCTGACCTAAAGTCAACTTCAATTTAATAATAGAATAGAATAGAATAGCTTTAGTTGGTCCATTTCAGCAAACCAATTTTTGTGTTAGGATATTGTGCATATGCCTCAAAATTTTGTACTATAAAGGTACTTCTAGCTTTTATTTTTTAGACAATGAAGTTCCATAATTTACAGTTTTGCCTTTTTGCATTTGCGAAGCCTTTTCCTCTCATGTCTAAAGAATTCTCATGAAAATACAAGCTACATAAAGAACTTAATATTTCTCTCAGGGAATATGTTTGCCTCTTTGAAAGATCAAAGCAAGGAGAATCAAAACATTAAATAAAGGAATACAAAGATAATTTATACTATTTACTGCATTAGATGCAGTGCAGAATCAGAAATGGACGGGCATAATCAAGGAAAAGTTAGTGCGAGGAATAGTTACAAATGCTGTCACTACAAGAGAATGACTGCTAAACGTCAGTCAAATCGTCAGACAGTCTTCATAAGATAGCCATCTGCCCAAGTTGTTTTCCTGACGAATGTGCTGACGAGTATTATCTGACGAATGTTAGTCAGGATTTAGTCAGATATTTAGTCACATTACGCGTCAGTATTTTAGTCAGACATTTAGTCAGGTAGTTAGTTACACAGTTAGTCAGGTGATTAGTCATACATTTAGACAGCAGATTAGTCAAATTATTAGTTTAATAATAAGTCAACATTTTAGTCAGGTAAATAGTCAAGGAAGTAATATTGGTCACAATATTAGTCAACCTTTTAGTCAGATATTTAGTCAGAGTATCAAAATGGTCACAATATTAGTCAGAGAGAGAGTGAAATATTGGTCACCATATAGTCAGGTGGTTAGACAATTCGTGTATTAGTCATTGTTGATTATTAGTCAGAACAATAGTTGAGATATAGTTTAGGATCAAGGTACAGTTAAAGGCAGAATTTATGTTCCATTTATATTTGTTAAAGTAGACAACAGAATTCAATGCAATGTAAAAATGACATAATACATTTGTGAAAACTCAAAACACCTTTTTATAGTAAACAAAAGTAGTCATTACATATAACAGAAAGTGTGGAAATTAACAAAATTAACAAGTGAAACTTCAAAAAGAGTTTATACACGAAAATGTAGCCATCACAGATAAGTCTAACGTCAGGCCCTCTTGTCTTTTTGAAGAGATTTGTACTGTGCAATATTTTTGGCAACAGTACCATTCACGAAATCAGAACTTAGCTTTCTGCCAATACCTCGGTTCTTGGTGTTCTTCCCTTTCTTTCTTGAAGTGGATGCGTTATCACTTCGCCTAGTGACCTCCACATCACTTCTCTTCCTGATGATCCTCTCCTCTACGGTCCTCACACTATCCAATCCCTTCTCCACTAAAGCATCGTAAAATGCATCAATTTCAGCAGCCATTGGTGGCGGATCAGCACTACCTACATTACCGTCTAGCTCCATGGCTGCCTCCATACCATCTCCCTCATCTTCAGCTCTAGTGTCTTCTATTTCATTCACTTCTTGCTCACCTCCATCAATTATTTCATTATTGATGCCGCCTTGTTCAACTTCGCGGGCGTTCTCGCCTTCTAAAGCGTGCAATATTTCTTCTTCCCTTTGATCTCCCTGTCCCTGCACCTTCATGTTTGCAGCCTGAAACAAGAAAAGATAAATTAAGACAAAAATATAATAAGAGGCTACAAAAAATCAAAGTTGGAATTACCTTTATTTGTTGTCTTCGCTGCTTGTTCTTCCTCTCACCCTTCTTTCCTACAAAGTCTGCTGCCTTAAACTTCAAAAAATGAAACCATGTATCAAAAATCAGAAAACAGAAAATTAAAGTTGTCATACACAACTGTTAGAAAGCTAGCATCACATACAAGACTGTGACAAGCATGGGAACAACGATTCTATAATCAGAAGATGTGTTCTGCTATCATGTGATTTGAATTGGAAGGTGTACAAAGAATAGAAGATGGTAAAAACCCAGCCACTTGGATGCTAGAGGTAACTTCTGAGTCGGTGGAGAGTAAACTGAAAATTAACTTCGTTGAAGTACACCACAACTCATCCCTGTATAAGTAAGAATTGATCAATATTAAACTTGTAGGACTAACACAGACTTTTTCATAGGAATTTATTTTACGTTGGCTCTCCATTGACTTGCAGACGTAATGAGATGCTCATTAAGGAGTTAAACAAACCACCTCCAGGTTCCAACGACCTTTCCTTCTCAACAAAATATGCTCAGCCTTTCATAGTTCAATATGTGGCCTGTCTTTGGAAGCAATGCATGTCATATTGGCGCAATCCACTTTATTGTGTTGTTCGGTTGTTCTTCACAACAATTTGTGCTGTCTTGTTTGGCACCATATTCTGGGGAATTGGGAAAAGAACGTAAGTTTCTAGACTTAGAACATCCCCTTCTATCTCTTTGGAAATAGTACAAGCATTTGTCGTATATTGAATCAGGAGCACACAACAGGAGCTATTTAACACAATGGGGTCGATGTATGCTGCTACAATGTTCATTGGTCTCAATAACGCATCAACTGTCCTTGCATTCCTTTTTGACCAATTAAGCTGGGGCTTCTCAAAGATTACTTACTCCATCAAACTATTCTCACATATTTTCTCGGCTTCACATGGTAAAGGAGACAACTGAAATTTAGTTAAACTATAGGAAGGTGGAGAATTCCTCGTGCAGAATTTCAAAAAGAGGTGCACCTTGTTTTGGACATCATCTAATCCTGGTTTTTTCTCAACGTGGCTTGTACTTTCCGATCCATTAGCAACCTTATGCACAATTAGCTGCTGCAGAAGGCCAGTAAGGCAATAGACAACAACTACACATTGGCAATTACACATTGGCAATTACACATATTAAATGTGATCATCAGGTACACTTGTTGGTGCATTTGCCACAAGAGATTTTGCTCGTGGGTCCAAACCCCTCTAGATGGATGTTCTTTTTGGAGAGATATATGAAGGTATTAAAAGGCTTTGTGCGCCAGATGGCTAGGCCTGAGGGATGTATGGCAGAAGGACACCTTGTTCAAGAGACATTATTTTTCTTAACAGAGGCCACAACATCAATAGATCCAAATGCACCAAAGATTTGGAAGAAGGAGGCTCCTGATTGGTTAGAAGGTGAAGTTTTACAAGCTCAGGGTAAGCAGCGAAGGTTAAGTGACGAGATGTTTGAAGGCATCAACAAATTCGTATTGAACAATGCAGATGGTCTCACAAGGTGGGTGGAACTCTATAAAGTTGAGAAGGCAAAAAGAGATAATGATAGAAAAGCATATGCTGCAAGGAATCGTCGAGGACGTCATAGGAGAGTACAATATCCTCCAGAACTAAGGCCTCTCCCTGATAATCCCCCCTCTTGGTGGCTATCTGAAAAGCTTTGGGAGGCCGAAGACAATGGAGAAAAAAATACAAGAAGATGATCTCAACATTGCAATTGGGTGTAATAGACCAGTACGTCTGAATTTGTTATTGTTATTGTTATTGCATTCATAATATGTGACACTTGAGTTTTTATTCAATTTGCAGGCTAGGTTCCATAATTCAATGTGGGCCTATGGTCAACATTTTCGAATTGATAGCATTGACAAAGCTCGCGTCACTTGTGATTCTGGAATAATTGCCTCATTTGACCAAAAAAGTCGAGCAAGCGCTAGAGATGATAATCTTGTTGATGGAGAGCTTGAATATGTCGGAGTTATTACTGATATTATTGATGTGGATTTTCGTTCATTTCAACAAACCATCCTAAAAGCGAAATGGTTCAAGCCTCTATACCGTGGAAGAAATCAAACAGTGCGGCCACATCCATCTGGTTTTTTTGAAGTTGATTCCACGCATGCATTAGTAGATGTAAGTGAGCCGTTTGTGTATCCACAACAAGTTCAGCAAGTATTTTTCCATGTCAACCCTCAAAACAGTACATGGTGGATCGTAATCCCTACAGAACCAACATCACGTCGACACGTTCCTAATATAACCCTTGAGGAAGAAGAGGAGGAACATGAGGAAGATTTAGAGCATGGCCAAGAATTGGAATTTATGGAATGTGAGGAAGATATAGAGCACGAGCAAGAATTGGAATTTTTGGAGACACAAAATCTAGAAGATTATGAAGCTCAAGGGCAAACCACCAATGAAGAATTGAGATCACCAATGCACTCCCCAATGGCAGAAGATTATATTGAAGAGGAGGAAGACGTTGACCTTCAAATGCCAAATATACGACGAAGGTTGCTTTTACAACTAGACGATGATGAATGGAATGATATACAAGATGATATCTTGGATGAGGATTTCATATGACAAAAGACTAGAGATCATATTTCACACTATTGTGTTCTATATGTATCACAATTAACTTTTTTTTTTTTGATGTATTTCATATAGTGCTCGAATTATTTTTATTCCTAATTGTTTTCATGTTTAAAGTTACATTAATAGGAGAAAAAAAGCAAAGTTCCTTACAATGGAGTTGTTGAACATGTTTTCACACTATAGAAATAGAAAACAAACTTGGGATAAGTGTTCATGATATTAGATAAAGTAGACATGATATTGGACAATTGATATCATATATGACGAGTATATAATGTTAATCACCATATAAGTCATTCAATTACTCATAATCTTACTAACAATATTAGTCACCTTTTTAGTCACTTGTTTAGTCATTAACTATAGTCAAATTTTTAGTTAGATATTTCGTCAACCAATTAGTCAAAGTATTAGTCACACACTATAGTCAACTTTATAGTCAGACATTACGTCAGAAACTACTAGTCATCATATTAGTCAGTTTATTAGTCATAACAATAAACAGCTTTTTAGTCAGGATTTTAGTCAAAATATTCGTCAGGTAAAACGTCATTAAATTGTTAGTCATAGTTTTAGTCATTTTATTAGTCAGAATTAAACGTCAGGTTTTTTCGTCATATGATTAGTCAGTATACTCGGCAGATAGACATTTCACAGATAGTTTTCGAGCCTCTGACGAATTATCTGACTCTTAGTAGTCATTCTCTTGTAGTGTGTCAAAGTGCTAGAATGTCCCGGGTTTTAACTTATCATTGCAACACAATGGTGAGCCACATTTCAACTACCTAAAATATTATCACCATGTTTGAAATCTAGGTCCATTCGCAAGGTAGCCTTACAAGCGAAACCTCAACTCAAATTGCATCGATAAAGGTATTATTAACATGGCAAGTTCCCTTATAATAATATTCTTAAGTCAATGGAATTAAGCTATTTAAAAGAAACCAAAGGGTCAAGACACACAGTAAAGACTTTGACAGAATGATTCTTAGAACCTTTTAAGCAACACACACTATCATATATATTGTTTACAACTTTGGTATTTATTATGTACAACTCTGGTTAATGATATAATTTATGATTGTTGACACCCCGATATAATCACGACGTTTGAAACCCAATTGTTGCATGTGTGAATTGTGGTTCTGGACTTTGTAATTGTGTTACTTGGTGCAACTTATACTAGGTACCTTGCTTTAAAGACAACAAACTACTTACCATGTAATCCAAATGCATGATATTATCAAGTGTAAACCTTCAAGCATTAGATATATGCTATTAACAAAATATGGATTCACAAGCGCACGGAACGGTCACTGGGTTCTATTATTAACATGCTTTTCTCATCGCGAACAAAACACTTACAAGCTCCGAACTTATGCCCAGCAGAGCTGGGCACCATTACTAGTCTTACCTTATTGCATTATCCTTATTGCATTTCTTGGATCATTGGATCCAAGCATAATTCCATAAATATGCCAAATGAAGGGCTGTGGAATTTCAACATCAGACCCACGTATAAGTTTGTGCACCCCATACGATTATCATACGTACATACATACATGGTATAGGGTAAAAGCATGCTACGGTGTACCACTTTTGGAACCCTCAAAAGTACCTACATTGGGTACTTTTAAAACTGGTACTTTCTGTTTTTTCTTTCCATTAAAATCAATCGAAATTTTTTGAATTGAAGGTCAATAACATGTCAATCTATAGTATTAGAGGATAACAATACTATTAGAGACTAGTATAAATGGATTAACTCTCAAACTTATTATTTATTGCAGCATTTATGCAAGTTCCTAGTACCCAGTGTTGGGTACTTTTCTGGGTAGTTTTGCACTCCCTAAAAAGTACTTTAGATGGTACACCCTAGCATGCTTTCACCCTATACTTTAATCTATACGCATAAAAAATGCACGAACACCATTGCATTCACAAAAGAGAGATAAGAACAAAAAAGACTGAAGAACAGATAATAAGAACTTAGAGTACTGCAATTTCAACAATTCAGCACAAAGAGCACTGCAATTCAGCAAAAAGTTTTTGCTTGAACAAATTTGGTCGAAAGAAGAACTGCAAATTTGTTCCCAAATTTGGGAGAAGAAAAACTCCAACACAAGAGGTAGTCCTGGCTTATCTTGTAGAGTCATATCTATCCTGAGCCCCATCGCCAGCAACAATCCCTGGAAACCATAGCCATAGCTGGAAAATGAGTACCCATAGCCGGAATAGCCATAGCTAGAAACCGAGTAGCTGTAGCTGGAGTACCATAGCTAGAAACTGAGTAGCCACAATTCCAGAGCCTATCTCTACCTGCTATTTTACGCCGCCCAAGCGACACCAAGCGGGCAGCGGCAGCAGAAGTAGAAGCAGGGGCAACGGAGAAGGAGGGGAATCAATTTAAGGAATGCTACAAGTTCTACGGGAGCTCCAACAGCGACAAGAACAAGATTATATGTCTGGATATGTGACTCCAAGCGACGGCCTCCCAGCCTCATCTGCATCAGCTCATCGCCTATCTCCCCTAGCACATGGGGCGAGGATCAACCGCCCACCATGCTCGGACGGCGGCCGCCACAAATCTGTAAAATTAACCAAGGTCCAAAATAATTCGAAAAACCCTAACCCCTATTTTCCGCTAATCCATTCACAAAATCATAGCAAGAGATAATTTGCGAACCTTATTGCACATGTTTTTAGAGAAGCGGAAAAAAAAGGGGGGGGGCATTTAATTGCAATATCCCAAGAGTTGCTAGGCACGCTTCAAGTTGTAATGATCAAATTTCTAAAGCTAGCCTGACCCGAGTGTGGGACAAACTCTAAAATCCTAAGAAGTATATTTCCTGTATAACCTAAGTTAGCTAGAAGGGATCTAAGAACACCTAGATTTTACGTAAATTATGTTGGGCAATTGTTGTTGGGGTTGGAATAACATAAGATTTCCGAAGGTTTTGGGAGGTATTTGTATGGGCAAAAGGTATTATTCTGACGTCAGAAATAGGAGTTTGGGAGGGCTATGGTTGGTCCGCTCAGGTCGAGGGATGCTCATTTTTAGAGGTGTTGTTGTGGCGATGTCGTCGTGGGCGCGTGGATTGGTTTGAGTTTTCTAATGTGTTGTGGTCAATTTTTTTTTAAGTTTCTAGGCGGCATGCAGGAGCCCGAATCTGGAGCCAGGCTATGGCATCTGCAGTTCTTCTTGTTGAAAAAGGGAGATTTTGGAATTTTCCTTCCGCCATAGCCAAAAACACCTTCGGTTTCTGCCATAGGCAAAAAATAAGACTTCAGTTTGTATTTCTTTCTTCACAAGCATTCTCCTTTTTGTTTCTGCACAGGTTTAGCTTTAAGAAGTTTTGGGAGCGCAGTATGGCCTTTGTGTGGAAGTGGGAGTTCCTGCCATAGCCAACCTCTTCAATCTGATTTCGTTGCCCTGACTAATCCTTTTTTTTAAAGCCCTCTTCCTTCTCCTGCTTAGATGCTCTTGGAGACATGCCAGGCTCAGGAAGAGCTCCTGTTGTACAGTGTGCTGTCTCAGGAAGAGCTCCTGTTGTAGAGCGTGCTTCGATAGGTGCTGTCTGGTTTGGCACAGGGATGCTTGAGCATTGTTGTTTCATTTCAACTAGTATTCTTTCGAGGTTTTCTGGAACTGCCTTTTGGGCAGGGGGTTCAAATCCCCATGCTTCCTCCTCTGCTGCAGTAGCCCCAGTAATACGAAGTTGAGGTCTTATCCATGTTAAATTTTAATGGAGTAGTTGACATTCCTCTTCATGCTTGTTATTAAGCTGTGATTTTTCTATTTTGATGGAGTAGTGACATTCCTCTTCATGCTTATTATTAAGATATGATATTCAATGTGTAATGTAAGCCATAAGCATTGTTTATTGATTGCATCATCGACTTGGCCACCTTTGGCTCAAAATCATATGATGACATGGGAAATGGAGTTTGACACCATCTTCTTTTTGGATGGACGGCCCCAATTTATGGATTTGGCATATGCCATGGAATATTTCATGAATCAATGGCTAGGGTTGGCATGAGTATATGGTTTTACATGAAAAAGTATAGAGAACCCCACATATTTTGACTCGCAAACTTCCTAGAAAAAAATTTCTCTATCAAAAATTTTGAATTTTGATAGGTAGGATGCTAAAGTTTCCCAGTGTCCCACACTGGTGAGCAACATTTATTTTGCTAGATATCCCATGAATACCTAAAGCAAATCAAAGGTGCTCCTTTAAAAGGAAAGAATATAATTCCATAGACTTTGAGAAGAGTGTGGTCTTGCCTTAAATTTGATTTTAAATTTTAGAACAATAAATTGATGTTTAAGCAAAAAAGAACTATTTAGAAAAAAGAGAGTGCATTGGCTTGTTGAGCTGGTGGGGTCAGGGCTAGGCATAATGTCCAAAGGCATATTCAGGAACATTCTACCATACGTAATGAACATGTGCATGCTTCATCAGAAGATGCAGCCGAATGAGAGCCCTATGCTGGCACCGCCATAGTTGGGCACAACTCGTTCTTTTCCCTACAGTAGAGGATCAAAAGAGCCTTATGTATCCATGCATCATGCTCAGGCCGACATCAATTTACGAAAACATAGGTGTGGAAGATTTGAGAATAGATCAGGGATAGGTTCAATACTCCGTACGTTTTATATGCAATACGTATTATTTGTATGATACGGCATAAATTTGCTGTATAATATGTAAAAAATATGGCAAAAACAATTCCAGCGTCGGAAGATTTTCGCGTACGCGAAAAGAGCTAAAGCGCGTACGCAAAAGTTTTTTCGCGTATGCGAAACAGTAAAAATGGGTAAAAATGGCGTACGCGAAAAAAAATTTTGTGTACGCAGTTTATACGGTTTCGCGTATGCGAAAGTTCTTTCGCGTACGCGAATTTTTTTTTTTTCGAAAAAGAATTTGAAATTTGAATTTCGCGTACGCGAAACCTTCTAAACCGCGTAAGTAAAATACGTAAAATACGTTTTTGCAAAAAAAAAATAAATATTTTTTAACTTTATACGTCAATAATTTAGATTTCATACGTACAGAACCTATCCCTGGAATAGATTAATCTGAAATGAAATTTTTTGATCCAAAGGCGAAAAGGTAGACTGGAAATAAATTGCATGCCAATGTTCTGCATTTGTAGATTTGAACATTGCTATGACGTCTATTGTCTATCTTCTGAAGACAAAAAAGCGGACCTTCATGCCACCTCTTGTGACGTTCCATGTATTTATATGATATACGTATACATACTATGACACGTCACTAGGGTATAATTAGACCCTTATGGGTCGATAGGGGATAACTTGGGCTAACCTAAAAAGGATTTTTATTAGCTATGCTAAAATAGTAGTGAGTAAATAACCTAATTAGGCTAATTAGGTTATTAATTAGTAAAAGTCAGCCAACTAGGCAGTGCCACATGGCCCAAATCGATTGGCCAGGGGGAGCTTGCCAAGTTTGGAGGGCAAATTGGGGCCCTACCCCCAATTCTGCCCCAAATCGATTTGGGTAGAGTTGGAGGAAGGAGGAGCCACTAGCTACTGCAACCAGACTTGAAGAATAGAAGCCTTTCGTGTTTCGTAACAATGGCTCTAGCCAAGAGACCGGTTAATCCCTAGATAGTCTATGCTTCAGCTAACCCTTCTCTGATTAGATGGAATGGTTAATTTCTTTTTATGTGTTACTAGATGATGGATACTTTGATTATGATTGTGTTCTCTCTTTCTGTTTCTCCTGTGTGTCTGGGGTTTAATGTGACGTTCGGCCGCGATACGATACGGTCCGGACGCGTATCTTTGCCGCCTGGCCACGCATACACGCCACTCCGACCGACGTGTACGCCAACGGATAGCCAGGTAAGTAGCCCTAGGGGGCAACTTACTAGGAGTGTTCATATATTATTAATGTGCACATGTGCACATTAATGAGGGCACACCTTTCCATGTTGGCATATTTTGCCACCTAGCCATTAAAGGCAAGTGGGGCCTTTCCAATTATCCCACATGCCAAATTGGGTAATTGGAAACCCTAGCCTAAACCCCATATCTATTTAGGGTAGGAAAACCCTAGCTTGCTAGTTTTCGTCCTTAGGGTTTTAGAGCTCAGTTTTGGCTGCCCCAGGAGCCAAAACCGCCTCCCAGACGCCGCCCAAGCGAATTGCACCATCGGTTCCCACAATTGGCCTCACCAGCAGGGATGGTTGAACTCAGTCGAGGAGCCACTCAAGGATCAGGTATTTGGTCAATTTAATAGCTTGAACCGCCTTCTAGTCATAGAATCGAGAGGTTTAGACTATTAAATTGCCCATAGTAGCTATCTAGATCTTAGATCTCGGACACTAACTAAAGAACCTAACTCTATGATTAGATCTAGTTCTTTAGTTCTTCTGTGATGTATTTGGATGATGTGTCTCTGTGAACTCCTTGTATTGGGAAGGGGGGTAGAGGCCCTAAAGCTTGTAGTTGATGCTCCTAGAGTAGCCTCTCTAGCACACCGTAGATTCGCCCTCAGGTACAAGAGCCACACCTCGGTTGTGGGTGGAGGGGCCGTGACCGGCTAAGAAGGAGGTTCATGTTCTCGACTCCCGAACGATCCCCCGGTGTGTAAAGCCTACCGGGATCATTGTGACTAGGTCTAATGGCTTACCACCGAAAAGCGGGTAAGGCATGGGCTCGACACCGCGAAGTGGTGTACACTTTCCAAAGGTTCAAATAATACGGGCAAAGGGCCCTCTAGTCACCTTGAGTTAGCATGTAGATCTCTGAGGGAGTGATCCCTACCGCCCCATCGAACCGGGAGGATGAGACCCAGGAATAGCCCCTTCGGCTATGCATCCGGCGGGCTACAGTCAGGTCCCGACACTTTTCAGCCTACTCTGCAAAGTGTGCACAGGAGGGGCGGATGGAGTGGACAACCCTATGCCATGTTCTTATGCCAGCCAATTCCATTGCCATGAATTCGCCTCAAGAACTCACGGAGACCCAAGCCGCCGGGCTATCCTTTGAGTCTCGAGCCTTGGGTAGGATCCCCTATGTGATGTGCTGATCTTTGTCTATGCAGATATGAGGAGGACCATCCTTCGAGATGGTCACAGGATGTTGATGTATGTGCTACTGACATGTATGTTTACGCTTCCGCAGCTAGGTAGGCCCTGAGGGAGACGGGTAGAATGACACCTTCACTCTTCCCACCGAGACTCGCTACGGTGCAAAGATATGTGGAGGGCCCCGTGACGCGATGGAGCTGGTGGGGGAAGAACTCCTGTTGTATACCGGTGAGTGCACCGTATACCGAGTAGGGGACGCCACAAAGGTATCGAGCAATGTTCTTGGAGACCAAGAGCAAAGCACCACCCATGTTCCCAAAAGAGTACTAACTTGATAGGATCCTCAAGCCTCGAAAAGTGGAAAAATTTTTTCTCACCTTTGTAGTTATGCTAAGCTAGTAACAATTAAGTGAATTGGAATTTAACAAGATTAAAAAGAATGAGCCAAAATTTTCCAAGTGGTGGAACTCACAAATCGCTACCGGTCGCAAAACTAACTTTTTGTTTTGAAGCGAGGCGCAAGCTATGAGACATCGAGTCAAGAACACCAAAACATGATGAATTTGAGATAAATAATGTGGTAAGGCTAATTCTAAGGTAGGAATTAGTTAGAATAGCATGTTTTAATTACCTAAAAACCCTAGAAATGTATGAGATCTCACAGCTCGCGCCTGGTCGCAAAACTAAACATTAGTATTGGAACGAGGCGCAAGCTGTGAGACCAATAGGTAGAAAAAGTCTGAAATAAGTATAAGTTTTAGATAAGTTGGTGCCTTAGCATGTTAAACGGAGCAACTTGAGTTTTGACCTAAAATTCCCCAAGCTATAAATAGATGTAGAACCCCCTCATTTTTTCGTCCAAGCCCTAGAAATCCGCTCTTCCCAACTTAGGCGATCTTTCGGCGCTTTTATCCGATTGACGATCCGTAAAAAACATGGCCCAACCAAACAGACCGCAAGGAAGCGCCGCCAGCGCGAAACCACCAGCCAATCGAGGCGTAGATCATTCGAAGATGCTTCGTGAGAGGCTCGCAAGAGGGGGTCGCTCGCCGGACGAAGAGGAAGACACCTCCGATTTGATCGATGTCTTCAACCAAAGGTGGAGGAGGACGAGGCCACATCACCGAACTCCATGGACGAAGAGACGAGGGAGGTGTACGAAGAAATAGAGCGGGAGATCCAAAGAGCAGAACAAGCGCACTATTCGACGCGACCCACGGAAATCCTCGAAAGGATGAGCAGGTGATGTGTCCGAGCCACGGAGGTAGCGCACCTTAGAAGGTTCATCGTGAAGTACGAAAGGCAGTAAGAGAAGGGAAGACAAAAAGAGGAAAAGGAAGGAGGAGGAACAAAAGGTAGCAGAAGAAAAGAAGAAAGCGAAAGGGAAGTTCGTGGCTGGCGTAAGGAGAACAAAGGACTGCCCGCCAAGGAAGAGGCCGAACCCCAACATTATTATCAAGGAGCGGCAACCTGACGAACCCCCAAACCCTTCCGACGACTCTTCTGATGAAGACTTCAACCCTAACGCTGCAGGTGGGAGCTCTTCCAAGCACCCAGCGACGAAAGCAGAAGTACCCGGCGGCACCGGCACCGAAAGCAACCCCACCAAGACCAAGTGCAGAAGCCCCCTGAATACCCGGCATGGGATAGAAAGAAGCAACCACGACCTGCCCGGGAAGCCTACGTCACCGACAGGGTAAAGATTTATGAGAGGAAGATGAGAGAGCACGAGGCCTACATGAAGAAATGGGAGGCCTATAACAAATATTATGAAGAAAACAGAGTTAAGTTCATCGAGGGAGGGCGACCAACGGCGGCAAAAACCTTAAGGCCGCCACCACCAAAGCCCAAGGTTCCCAAGCCGCCACCCAGAAGAAAGCGGATAGGAAGGAGGTGGAGAGAAGAGCGCTAAGGAGATTAGACACTTCCAAATAGCAGCTTCGGTCTCCCAATTCCCGGCCCCCTTCGCTCGGTTGGTGCGTGAAGTTATGCAGCCTATAGAACGTACTTTAGAGTCACTTGACGAGGCGTCTGGCGGGCAATGCAAGAGGCGGCCGAGGCAAAAGATAGTGCAACATTTTGAAGATTCAACAGCCTGCACTATCCACGCCAGCTGGTAACCTTAATGCGACAAGACATGAGTCTTATGACCGCATTAAGGGAGAACGCCTTAGAAACTTTTTGTTGTAAATAATTAAAAATTTTGTAATATAGAGCAATTTTGTGTACCTTGATGACATAAACTTGAGTAATTAGAGCAAATTAATAAGTTTTAGCTTTTATTTCAAAGTGAAATAGGACATTTGGGGAGCCGAGAGACATGATGTCTCACAGCTTTCGCGCCTAAATCAAAAAAAAAAGTTAGGATTGAAGCGAGGCGCAAGCTGTGAGACCTCGCCCAAACTTGACCAAAACAGCTCCAAATTGACCAAATAAGGGGTCGATTCTGCCTAATTTGATGAGCCCATCACCCTTACACCATTAGTTTACCCAAGTTGGACATCTTTGATTAAAATGGGACTGATGTCTCACAGCTCGCTACCGCAAAAAACAAAAAGTTAGTTTTGAAGCGAGGCGCAAGCTGTGAGACCTCTTACCAATTCTTCACCAGGACTTGTCAAAGTCACCTTCAACCTACTGCATAGCATCTTTTAGGTAATCTAGCCTTGTTCAAACATCTCATATAGTCCTCAAACTCCTATTTTGACCCCAGATAAGTTAGAATTACCCAATCCTAGGAAATTTTTCAAGTCATCCAAAAAAATTAGGGTTTCCCCCTTTTCTATAAATAGACCCGTCACTTCTCACATAGCACCCTACAAATCTGCTCCTGCCCTTCTAGCCGATTTCCCAACTCCCTGAGGCGCTCTTGCAACCGTTTGTTACCCTCTTCTGCAATTAATCAATGGCAACTTCTCGATTTCGGAGATGATGTAGTACAGCCCAGCCATCTTCCGAGGCCGACGTCGACCAAATCTTCCAGATTTTCAGGAAGGAGGTAGACGTCCAAGCAACCTTGCACGCGACCCCAGCTTATAGTAGAGTCTTGACTGAGTTCCAAGCTAGGGTAGAACCAGCGCTAGTGCAACTCCCCCCTTGTGTAGGATATTTTGTTCCTAGACAGTCCCTCAAGAGGTGACATTAGACGATGTCCCTAACATCGCCAAATACCTCACAAACAAAGCGCACCGCACACACCGAGCCAATGGTCCTAATCATCATCGGGACCAAGTACTTCTTTTCAACACCGCCGGCAATCTTTCTCACCCACCGTCGCCGAGAACATCGTGGGGAAACCTCTATTCCCCATGGACGTGGATCCATTAGCCGTAGCAGCGAGAACAACGGCTCCTCACACAAGACTGAACAGAGCGGAAGGGAAGGAAGAAGACTTCGGATGAACAGAACCGAGGAGGAGGAAGACGATGTTGAGCTCGACCCAGCCAGAGGAGCAGCGTCAAGCAGAGCGGGAGTGGCAAGACCCGAAAGAAGCCGCGGACTCGAAGTCAGCGCCACCCCTCGGGTTAGGCATCACAAGCCTAGCCCCATTATAATCGAAGGTGAGGAGTTTCTACTCCTAAGCGACATTCAAAACCTCCTGAGTGCGGGGAAAGGGAGTAGGCCTGAAGAGTTGCTGCACCAACTCCGGAAGAATCGGACTTGGGCGACTTCATCGTCCCGAGGAGAGTCCGACTTTCCCTCCAAGTAAGGGAAGCCGACACTTACACGGAGAGTTTACCTCCCACATCCAAGCCTACAAAAACATCAGGCAGATCATGGAGGCAGACAAGGCTGAGAACAAGCTACCGACGGAGGAAGAGTTCCTTGCTCTCCAGGAACAGATGGGGATCCGCTATGCGACCTCAAACATCCTAACGGAGAGCTCATCCGCAGCACCTCCCCGGGATAGGACAGGCGAATTCGACCTCAGGAGGGCTTCAGCAACAGTCAAGGACTACAGGGAGCTCACCACGGTAGAGGTTGATGATTTCGGAAGCAGACACCGAGCTGGATACCGAGTAGCCGAGGACCCATCTCGCAACGACAGGTCATTACGCTATTACCTGCCATTGCTGATGGATGGAAGAATAGCGGTTATCCACCGCAAGTTCACCCCCAGAGGCGAGGAAGGAGTATCGCTGCTGATTGCACTCTCAGGATTCGGCCGGCATGCACGGCTACCCCTTAACACCGAGTATGCAATCCTGGTGAAAAGAGCGGTAGCACTCGGCGTCTTCGACTTCCCATACCTTACAAAAGCGGGCAAGGCTGACCGGCCGCGATGCCTTATACCTCCCAATCGCAGAAATAGAAGATTTAGCAAGAGCATTACAGGGTGGATCTCCAGCCAATGTCCTTAGGAACTTGGGCCATTCAGTGGGAACAGCCCAAGTGAAAAAGTTCTTGGAGGATAATCCATCTTACCGGCATCAACGTATGATTAGCGAGAGTTGCAAGTTCTTGTATTAGTGTAATATAAAATATAAATATAACATTCTCTTGCACTATAAATGTTTTGTTGATATATTTTGTGTCCCCTCAACCATGCCAACAAACATAAATAATGCAAGAAAGCAAGGAAAACTAACCATGTAGATATGAACCACTTGTGTATGCAGCTAGAGGCCTGAGCGCAGGAGAACGACAACTGCGGGAACTTACAGGGGAACAGAGCCCGCCCAGGCCACGCCCGGCAAGGAACCTGCTTGAAGAGTTTGGACAAATGACTCCAGAAGAAGAAATATCGCAAATGAGGACAGACCTCTAATGATAAAAGGCCTTGCTATAGCCGCACGCTGTGAGCAGTGTTCGTGGTAACGCCAACCGCCGCAAGCATCAGCTCCTGAGAACAAGTAGAGACAAGAAGAGGAGCAAGAGGAAGGTCCCCAGCCACTGACTCCTCCGACTAAGCTCAGATTCAGATTCGACCGAGGAAGAAGAAGAGCGTAACCAAGTCCGGAAAGCGCATCTAAAGGCGCAGGAACCACCCCGGAGGGACGACAAAAGGGACACAAGAACCTCTCGACTACCGTAAGAAAGTAGACTCGTGATTGGGAAATGTTTGAAGGCCAGGAAGCTCGAGCAATTCTCAAAGGCGAATGAACGCGTCGCATGGAAGCAGAGGCTTGGCTTGACGAGATGAGCGAATACGGCAATGCCTATGGTATGAAGGATAAGGATAAAGGCAGGGGTGGCAACAAATAACTGAAGGGGAGCAAAGACGATTTGGTGGAAGGGCTATGCCAAGGCTCATGGCTTAAGCAGGGATGCTTGGTGTTCAAGAAGTTTGCTAAAGCCTTCAAGCGCCATTACGCTCCAAGAGAGCACAAGTCCAAGATGATGCAAAGCCGCTTCTACAAAGTTGCGGCAAGGCAACAAGTCAAGATGTAAATACACCTGAGAGGAATTTATGAGGCTAAGGTCAGATGTGCCAAAGTTAGGTGAGAAGCATGCAAAGGGAAAGCTACATTGAAGGTCCGAATGAGGAGATCCGCAAGCTTGTAAGGGCAATAAACCCTAGAATCCAGATCGAAGCGGAGTCCAAGGCAATAAGCTTGCAAGGGACAGACCTCGTAATAGCGGGCGAGGCAACAAGATATTACCAAGATAAAGGCAAGGCAAAGGCAGTTTTAGCCCGAGAACCAACCCAGGACCAGCCTAGAGCCCCATATAGTGGCAATCAAGGGAAACAGGAGAAGAAGCGGTGTCCTTCAAAGACAAACAGGAAGGGTCAAACTACTCCAAAGCGGTCGATCCTTTCTGAGCCATGCCCAAGGAAAAGAGAGACAGAGTGCATAGAAAAGCGGCTTTGCTTTCCGGTGTTTCCAGCCGAGGCCATAGGACAAAGAAACCGCCCATATGTCATGAGTGCAAATGCGCCTTCGCGAGTTGGGAGATTGGGACACTCTGTCGACGACGGCATGCGAGGAGGCCCGCGACTACATTCGTGGTGAGTGTCATATCTTTGCCGCAATAGATACAGAGCAAGCAGAGAGCCAAGATAAAAGTAATTTCCACAAAGGGAAAGGCCAAGGCCAAGTCATTTATAGTCCTAATAGATTCGAAGTAGCCATAACTTTGCATCTCCCGGAATGGTTCAAATGTTGAAGTTGAAACCATTAAAGTCAAAGCCAAGGCCCGTTGTCTTAGCAAGTGGAGCGATAAAGCGCGGGGCGGGTAAAAAGAATCAACTTTGACATCGACTTGCCGGGATTAAGATCCGGATGGGGCAGAAGTAATGGGCATTGGCAAGTACGACTTGATAATAGGTATGGAGTACCTTGGACCAGCGAGGGCCATTATTGATTGTGGAAAGCGGAAGGTGACCTTCCCAACACCCGCGGCAAGATCATTGAGATAACAGTAAAAGTTGTCCCCATCATGCGGTGTATGTCTTCTAAACGGTACGCTCAAGTGCATCAAGAGTGAGCGGGTAGCATACATCTTCAAGCTTGAGATTAGTGAGCGGGAATTGGAAGGAAGCAAAGAAGACAAGATGCTCGACAAGTTGCCGAGGCAAATAGCTAAGTTGATCACGGAGTTCCACGATCTCTTTCGGATGAGATCAAGCAGCTCCCTCCTTATAGAGTCGAAAGTGCGAGATAGCACTTTCGAACCGGGGAAAAAACGACAAGCAAGGCCCCATATAGAATGACAACGCAGAGTTGTCGGAGCTAAAAGCGATTCTGCGGAGCTGCTTTCGACCTAGGTTTCATTAGACCTAGTGTCTCGCCGTTTGGAAGCGCCCATTCTTTTTGTCAAGAAGAAGGATGGATCTTTGAGGATGTGCATAGACTATAGACAGTTGAATAAGCACACCATTAAGAACAAGTATGCGCTTCCAAGATCGGGCGACTTGATGGATCAGCTTCAAGGAGCAAAGATCTTCTCAAAATCGACTTAAGGTCGGGTTACCATCGATCTGGGATAAAGGAGGAGGATATCCACAAGACCGCCGCCGGACCTTGGTATGGGCATTATGAGTTCCAAAGGTGATGCCTTTAAAACATCAAATGCCCCAAACGTTCATGAGGCTCATGAACGATATCTTCGAGGGAGTTCCCGGACACCTTTGTGATTGTTTTCTTTGATGACATTTTGGTGTATAGCAGATCCCTTGAAGAGCACGCAACACTTGAGAAGGGTGCTAGAGAAGTTGAGGAGGCACCCGCCTATGCGCCAAGTTGTCGGCGCCACTTCGCAACGAGAGAAGGTGGAATACCTTGGTCATGTGATCTCGGCGGAGGAAGGCATCTCGGCGGACCCGCCAAGATTGAAGCAGTTGATTCAAAGGCGGGCGCCCAAGAATGTGCACGAGGTCGTAAGTTTTCTCGGTCTAGCGTGGTACTACGAGAAGTTCGTGAAGAACTTTGCTAAGATAGCAGCCCCGATTAACGCACTTTATGGGCAGGGCGAGAAGGTGAAAGATTGGGTAGAGCATTGGCACAAAAAGCTCAAAAGGGATTTGAATTGTTGAAGGAAGCTTTAACAACAGCCCCGATTTAACCCCTCGCGGACCCGAGAAAGATAAGCTTGTAGCAACGGATCACGCAGTAAGATAGCTACAAAAAGCAAAGTGCTTATGCAAGAAGAGCGTGTGGTAGCGTATGATTCCAGGAAGATGAACGACGCCGAGACGCTACCCAACGCACGATCAGAATTGCTTGCGGTTGTCGTATGCGTTAAGAATATGGAGGCACTACCTCTTGGGAAGGAAGTTCCAATTGGATACCCACCATCAGAGCCTCAATATGTATTCACGCAAACCACACCTCAACTGAGGCAGCGGAGATGGATGGAGTTCCTCGAGGAATACGACTTTGATATAGTCTACAAGCCGGGAAACTCAATGTGGTAGCAGATCGCTTTCAAGGCATCCCCCGACAACTAGAGTGCATTGCAACGCAATTTCGGCGCTCCAAATGACTTTGGTAAGAGGATTGAAGAGTCCTTGCCAACGGATGTGGATTTCGGGGAAGTATGGGCAAGCCTCTAAGGAGGCTAGAACAGATAAAAGAGCGGGAGGCCTTCAAGCATTATAAGAAGGAAGGCAACCTGTTATACCATAAAAACAAGTTGTGCGTGCCGAATCATCGGTGTAAGGAAGTTGATCCTCCATGACACGCGCAACAGCCCAATAGCTGGCCATGCGGGATTCATGAAAACATATTTCAAAGTCTTGCTTGAAGCTATTATTGGCGCCAGAATGAAGAAGCAAATAGCTCGCTACATCAAGGAATGTCGGCTATGCCGGCAGACGGAAAATGAAGCAGCTTAATTCCGGGGCATTAGAGCCATTAGCGGTGCCAAACGCTAAGTGGGAGGTCATCAGCATGGATTTCATCACAGGACTCCCAAGAACAGCGAGAGGCAAGGATGCCTTGATGGTAGTGGTCGACAAGTTGTCAAAGATGGCACATTTTGTGCCTTGCGGGACCACGATCTGACTATGGATACAAAGAAAGCTCTTCACCAAAGAGATCTTCAGGCTTCATGGCATGCCAAGGGAGATTATCTCCGACAGAGATCCGAAGTTCATGAGTGCCTTTTGGCAAGACCTCTTTGCGACAATTCAGACCAAGCTATCCATGAGCACGGCGTATCATCCTCAGACGGATGGCCAGACGGAGCGGACCAACAGGATCTTAGAAGACATGCTACGAAACTATGTCTGGAATAAGCAAAGTATGTGGGAAGAATTTATTCACTTGGTGGAGTTTGCATACAATAGCACCAAGCAGGAATCGTCCCAAATGTCGCCATTTATGATCAATTATGGCTATCGATTGCCTAACTCGGACACTTGGCACAACCCGTGTCAAAAGTAGAAGTTTCGCAGCCAGATGTTGGCCGATATCAAAAGCCTTTCGTGGAAGAGGTTCGAGGGTATCTGCTAGCAGCAAGAAGTCGACAAAAGAGCATCGCCGATAAGCATCGAACGGTAAGAGAGTTCAAAGTTGGAGATGATGTTTGGCTCAAGATCAAGGTAAAGCAGGCGAAGCTCAGGATTGGGAATTGCAAGAAGCTTGCTCCAAGGTGGGCTGGACCCTTCAGAATAATCAAGAGAGTAGGTAATCAATCCTACAAGTTGGATTTGCCAGCACACCTAAAGATTCATAAGGTCTTCCACGTGAGTTTGTTGAAGAAGCATACTCCAAATCCGCATTTGAAGTCTTGGACACTCCAACGTTGTTGGAAATGACGGAGGAACAGCTGGAAATAGTCCCAGAATTGATTCTTGATAAAGCTTTCAAGAAAACGAGGAGATCAGAATTCCTCCAGTATTTGGTCAAGTGGAAACACTTACCAGTGGAAGACGCCACGTGGGTACTTAAGAAAGATTTAGTAAAGCAGTACCCACAATTTATGGAGCAATGGGACGGCAAGGTCATCTCCGAAGAAATCGGCTCAGGCATGTCGATTTGCGTAGGTTAATTCTTGTATAGATTAATCTACGCATGCAACCTATGCTTGGTATGGGTCGCATGCGCTGTTACCGATGATGAGACCACTACGGTGATCTCTAGGGCGTGGTGTAATGTCAATGTAGGCATGACCGCGTTTCCGCTTGGGCGAGTGGAAGGTAGATTAGAAAGTCTACTTCTGTCCCACGGAAGGAGACGGCCTCGAGAGAAAAGAGGTCATTAAGGAATGCATTGATAGGGAAAGCACCTTTAGCCCCATATATGCTTTGATAGGAGGAATCCATCCTTCACGCCCCCACGCGAGAAGGATATCCTCCACGCTGGGCAACTAGAGGTGTAGGCATGAGCGGCATATAGGCATATAGGCGCTGTCTCCCCGGCCATTATGGAAGATTCATCCTCTTCCTACGCCGGGAGATTAGCCATGCATTCATGTAGATAGGTGGGGTGGTCACCATATAACCAAAATTTATTAAATAATTAAAAGCGGTACTAACGTGGTGTCGACTGCAGCCCGGTGAGCCTCGGGAGGGCAAGGAGGTCGAAGATACGAAAGACTTGCAACACAAGTTTTGTTGGAATGTGTTGCAAGGAATGAAGAGTACCTCGGACAAAGAATTATAGATATGAAATGTTGAAATTTTGTCTAACTTAACATAGTGAATAACTTGTTAATGGTGTTATGAATTGATAAGTATTCCATAATATAATGACGTAATAATGTTCTAAAAGTAATTACCTTAGAGTAATCGTGATAAATGTATAAAGATTATACTGTAGGCATCACGCTGATTGCGGAGTGCTGCGGTTAGGAAGATCCCAAGGTGGGGAGACTCACGATGTCGCGACAAAGATCATTTCAAAGGTGGGGAGAATGTGACGTTCCAAAGCCACGATATCGGTCCCGGGGCGTATCTTGCACCGCCCGGCACACGCATACACGCCACTCCGACCGACGTGTACGCCAACGGATAGCCAGGTAAGTAGCCCTAGGGGGCAACTTACTAGGAGTGTTCATATATTATTAATGTGCACATGTGCACATTAATGAGGGCACACCTTTCCATGTTGGCATATTTTGCCACCTAGCCATTAAAGGCAAGTGGGGCCTTTCCAATTATCCCACATGCCAAATTGGGTAATTGGAAACCCTAGCCTAAACCCCATATCTATTTAGGGTAGGAAAACCCTAGCTTGCTAGTTTTTTAGGCCCTTAGGGTTTTAGAGCTCGGTTTTGGCTGCCCCAGAGCCAAAACCGCCCCCGACGCCGCCTGCGAATTGCACCATCAGTTCCCCTGAATTCGCTCAGCTCAGCAGGATGGTTGAACTCAGGTCAGGAGGAGCCACTCAAGGATCAGGTATTTGGTCAATTTAATAGCTTGAACCGTCTTCTAGTCATAGAATCAGTAGGTTTAGACTATTAAATTGCCCATAGTAGCTATCTAGATCTTAGATCTCGGACACTAACTAAAGAACCTAACTCTATGATTAGATCTAGTTCTTTAGTTCTTCTGTGATGTATTTGGATGATGTGTCTCTGTGAACTCCTTGTATTGGGAAGGGGGGTAGAGGCCCTAAAGCTTGTAGTTGATGCTCCTAGAGTAGCCTCTCTAGCACAATTGTAGATTCGGCTGTGTACAAGAGCCACACCCGTTGTGGGTGGGGGGAGGGGCGACCGGCTAAGAAGGAGGTTCATGTTCTCGACTCCCGACGATCCCCCGGTGTGTAAAGCCTACCGGGATCATTGTGACTAGGTCTAATGGCTTACCACCGAGTGCGGGGGCATGGGCTCGACACCCGTGAAGTGGTGTACACTTTCCAGTGGGTTCACCGAATCACGGGCAAAGGCCCTCTAGTCACCTTGAGTTAGCATGTAGATCTCTGGAGGGAGTGATCCCTACCTGCCCCATCGGAACTGGGAGGATGAGACCCAGGAATAGCCCCTTCGCTATGCATCCGGCGAGGGCTCTGGTCAGTCCCGACACTTTTCAAATTACTCGCAAAGTGTGCACAGGGAGGGGCGGATGGAGTGGACAACCCTATGCCATGTTCTTATGCCAGCCAATTCCATTGCCATGAATTACATGCACTGAACGAACTCTCGGAGACCCAAGCCGTCGGTTATCCTTTGAGTCCGAGCCTTGGGTAGGATCCCCTATGTGATGTGCTGATCTTTGTCTATGCAGATATGAGGAGGACCATCCTTCGAGATGGTCACAGGATGTTGATGTATGTGCTACTGACATGTATGTTTACGCTTCCGCAGCTAGGTAGGCCCTGAGGGAGACGGGGTAGAATGACACCTTCACTCTTCCCACTGAGACTCGTTACGGGTGCAGTGATATGTGGAGGGCCCTGTATCAGCATGGAGCTGGTGTGGGGGAAGAACTCCTGTTTGTATACGGTGAGTGCACCGTATACGAGTAGGGGACGTCACATTTAAGGAGGGTAGAGACCTTAAAACTTCCTAGAAGTAGAGATGTCTCTAGCTAGTACCCTTAAGACCCAGTAATTGCGGTCTCTGCACAAGAGCCCACCTGGCTGTGGATGCTATATCGTGATTCAGCACCAGATAACAGCTACGATGGTAAAACGGGGGTGGGGACTTGCCTAGCGTGGCTACAGGACTCCTACAGTGTGCTGGACTTATAGTCGGTCCTCGCGTTGGGGCCGAGTGTGGGTCCGACACCTCCGGGCCGCAGGAAACGTGCCTATATGGAGATCCTGGGCTTGATGGGTACGCTGAGGGGGCCCATGGATTTTGGGGGGTTCAAGTCGAGTACGGATGCGGGGGTCGCTAAAGAGGCACGCATTCTCTAATACATCCAGGAATCCATCGTGGTCGGGAAGAGGACGCCTCCCTGACCTGCCTCATTGGACCGGGGAGATGTAACCCGGAGTAGTCTCATAGGGTGACTCCATGAGATTGCTTCTCCGGAAGGCTACAATCACGCCATAGCCTGTTTCAGCCTATCTGCAAAGTGTGAACAGGAGGGCGGATGGAGTGGAATACCCTAGCTATTGTTCTATGCCAGCCAATGCCATGTTATACCTCTGTCTGCTGTTATCTTGAGGCCCTGACCGTCAGTCGACCCCATGGAGTCTGAGCCCAGGGTAGAGCCTTTGGTTATGGTATATTGCTTATGTTATCTTGTGCTTGTATTACCATGTGGATGATGATGGATGGACCACCCTTCGTGGTGGTATATTATTTTGAGCATGATTGTTGTGTGGTAACATGTATATCGCTTCTGCTGTATAGGATTCCCATAGAGGACGTGGGACGAATGATACCTTCGTATTCCTAACTCGGACACTTGGCCATCCCAAATGGTCCGAGTTAGACAGAGGGCCTTTCCATGGTGATGTAGTTGCCACGGGAGGGGAATTCCCATATCGGTATGATGGGAGCATCATATAGATTCTGGGAGTGTCACAGTGGTATCAGAGCATGATTTTAGCAGACCAAATCATTGCACTGGCCATAGTCTAACTCGTTAGGTTGGTTGGTTGTAGGAGACTTTGTCTTAGGCTAAGCTACCCCAATTCTATAGTTAGGATGTGTGCTGGCCTAGTTATGAAAGGATTAAACTAGTTGGATATGAAGATGTAAGCTAGTATGGTAAGCATGTTAAGTTGTGGAGAAAAGAGATCTCTTGTTTTCAAGGACCATAACTTTTCCTAGGCAACTCGGATGGAGCCGATTTTTGCACCAACATGTCGGGCACGGTCCAATTACCCAGGGGCACTAGCATTCGGCAATAAAACGACATCAAATGGGCCTAGAAACACAGAATGCTTGTCGAGCAAAACGACGTCTTAGAATTGAAAAAGAAACCCGTATTTCACCCGACACGCACTCGTATAAAAACGCATATTTTTGCCATATAGTTTTTTCTTTTTCTTTTTTTGGGAGGGGGGAGGGTTTGAAAAATTTTGAACTTAAAAAAAAAATGACGGTTATTATTTTTTTATCCCATCTCACCGGCTAAGCGCCCTTTGCCTTGCCCGTCCGCCATAGCCGCCAGAGCTGAGCTCGCTTCCCCATAACCTTGTGCTTCGTCGCCGCCACAACCGCCATACCCGTGCCTCCTTCAAACCTTTTCCTACCTTAATGAACATGGCTCGTACCCATGACTTTGTATACTACAGTAACCTCAGCATCCACCAGATCTTTGCCAAGCTTGGCGAGCAGCTTGCCGACGACTCGGGAAAGGTCGACCTCCTCCCAGAAGAGTTGGTACCGCGGTTTGTCGCCGGACATAGGGTCCCTTACCCTATTTTCCATCTGTCCGAGCACTTTATGCTAAAACTTAATGCCCTAAGACAACCCTACACACTAGTAGAAGAGACCAAGTCCTGATGCTGGTCAAGTTTTACCCTCCCTCGTGTGTGGAGGTTGCTGAAGACGAGGCCATCTAGGCAGAGGCCTAAAGGACCATAGGGCTCGCTTGAGGTGACGACGCTCGAGAATCGGTGAGGGGAGATTCGAGGGCCAGAGGTAGGGAATATACCTACCTGGGAGATGGCCACGCCATCATATCGAGGGGATCCCTTTGACCTTCCCCCCTACCACTATGATGCGGCAACCCAAAGTTTTGTTTGGGGTGAAGTCCCATCATACCTCATGGTGGACCACATGATACCCATTCAGCTGGATATGCAGGCTAGGCTGGACAGATATCATGCTGAGTTGCTGAGAAGGGTTACAGCTTGTCGCCTCGCAGAGGTGGAAGGGCGCATGGCAGCTGGACACCCCGTGCAGCAGGACGTAGAATGGGCCGAGCAGCAATGTCAGACAAAGGAGCTTGCCAAGCAGAATGAGGATCAGCAGTAGCCCCAACAAAACCAAGAGCAGAATACGCAGCGGGCTCCCGAACAGACCGAGACCCCTATTGTGAAAGGGAAGCGAAAATCCACAGCTCGTAAGTCGGGGAACGCTTATAAGGAGAAGCTCAAGATAGTTGGGGCATCGGAAAAGCCACGAGCTTTGCCCGTCGGCACCCGGCCTCGACTGGTCTCAGGGGGCAAGACCCTGCCCAAGAAACGCACGCAGCCAAAGAAGCCGCACAAGTATAGGCCCAGTACTGTGGCGTTGAGGGATATTCGGAAGTATCAGAAGACAACAGGGCTTCTGCTATGGAGGCTTCCCTTTCAGCGCCTGGTCTGAAAGCTAGCACAAGACTATCGGACCAATCTTGGGTTCCAAACTTTTGCTATGCTCGCCCTCCAGGACGCCGCCGAAGATTACCTGGTAGCACTTTTTGGGGATGCCAACCTCTGTCCATTCACGTCAAGAGGGTTACCATCATGACAAAGGACTTAACTCTCTTGCCAGGAGGATTCGGGGAGACCATAATTAGCTTGCTTGTCAAGCTTTTGTTGTACAAATTTTGTATAGAAATATGAAAAAATTTTATTGCCTAATTTCTTTTGTAAATATAAAGTATGTATTTAATTATTAATAATGACTGACACTGACGTCAACTAAACATTTAGAATAGAATAATAGATTTCTTAGCGTCCACGGAGACCGATTGGCCTATGGGACCCAAACAAAAAGAGAGTAGCAAGCGTATTACTGACAGGATTAAAAAACCCCCGCCCCGAAGGGTTTTCGAGGGAAAAACCTTAACAGTAATAAGAATGCTGGCACGTTGTACAATTGTATAGGACAGTTCAATACCGTCCTGGAGGACACAACTGAGTCCATGCATCTATAACCTCCTGGAGGTATGACCCCAACAAACCCACTGACACCGTATTTAATAACTCATGCAACGGTTGGCCAGGCACTAATAATCGAACATGCCGCTCTCGGATATGGGCAAACGCTGGGCAGATCTGGAGGGCATGACAATAAAGTTACACTAAGTATTGTTTAGGGTTTCATTTCTTCTTTACTTCTTTTGCTTCTCGCTCCTCCTCCACTACTCGCCTGTATAATGGAGACCCCTAGCCTTCTCCAATGGTACCAAGATGGAGAACATTGGGATCCTCAAGTCCCATTCGACCTCCTTCCTTTCCAAAAAGTCGACCTCATCACTAACATGCAGGCCCACCATGACTATGTTGCTTTCCTTGAGTTTTATACTCAGGAAATGGTATCCCTCTGTATCACCATAGGGGATCCACTTCATCTTTATCTGGAGAGAGCCATTATGAGAGATATGTTGGGAGGTGATTCCCATGACTCTAACATCTTTATAGGAAAGCTCAGATGGGGCAAGGATCCATCCCTTCTGATGCATGAGTGCCAGGAATACTTGGAAGTAAACTTTGCTCTGGCTATATTCATGGATCAGTACATTGAAGATGAGACCTTGCCAGCATAGAAAGGGAAAGCACCAGCAAGTCTTCGACGAGGAAGATGATGAGTACGTCTGAGAGGATGATTTCGTCCTCTGGAAACAGTTAGCGGAGCAGATGCCCCTACACTGAGATCAAGGGGCTCGGCTTACTGGCTTGGATGCCCTCCCGGTTATCCACCATGAAGGGTATGAATACCTCCTATTGGAGGATATTACATGGACTTACCATGTTGTTGCTGATCTTAAGTCCAAAAGGAAGGCACAAGTATTGTATGAGCTCTTCCAGTATTGCATGGATGATTTCATCCATTTCATACCGGTTGAGCTCCCTACTGAGGTGCAGCAGCTGCTTCAGTTTCATCAGCCATCGAGCCAGTTGACGCCCTGTTGAGGCTGCGACACCTTATGTTGCAAGAGGCCCCGTCACAGCCACCTGAAGAAGCTTTTGTTGCTATGGGACCTCACGTCCCAAACATTAACATGGTGGATATTCCCTTGGAGTCTGATGAAGAAGGGGAAGATCTTTATGACAATAAAGATCATCTGAAGGAAGAAAAGCAGGAAGTTAAGGAAGAGGAGGTCACTATAGACCTCGATAAAGAAGTAGCCACCTCTATCATCCCAGAGGGTAGTGCTCTGGAAAATCACATCACCCGCTTCTTCCTTTCAGCTTTAAGCAGGGACATGTCCTTTTTGCGGCGCGGGATCTAGCTCCAGAGGCAGAGGCATCATGGTGGGCATTCCGTGCGTTATCCACTTTATCCGGCCATAAGAAGCTCCCACATCGCACGCTCACATATGTGCTCGTGCGACGGGACTTCGCTTTGGCCGCCCTAGGACAGGTCATCGTGCCATGGACGAGCATGAAGCTCCTTGTGGCTGCTCCTTTGGCCACGGCTTATCCTCCAGAGATCGCTTCCACCGCTGCCAGTACCATTAGCCAAGAGTTACCCTACTTCGACGCCGCCAGCCACCTTCACCTCCTACGCCGATGGATCATGACGCAGGACCTAGCTACTGAATATAGTTTTTTTTATTGTAGTATATGGCCCTCGGCCATTAAGATATATATATTACTCAAATAGGCACTTGTATGCCATTTATAATATAAACTTCGATATTCTATGTTTGGTTTTCTCTCTTTGATGAATGTCTTCTATGTAAATTATAAGCCATTGATTGTACATCTACTGCAGGGTCTACTGCAACGACAAACATGCCATACTACCCCACTAATGGGCGGGAACTTGTTACGCTTCTTCGGGATAAAGTCGCCCACGACTTACGATGTACCATGCGAAGGATTTGGTCCTATTGGGATAACACATACGAGGAAGCACTTTCGATGTGGATGATCAGCTTTGGGAACTATATCGAGCAATGAACAATATGTTCAATCTTTTGATCATAAGCCCGACCATGGAGTACCAGGATACCATCCTTCGGGCTTGGCAGAAGTATAATCTGTTGTGGTCAGTAAGGGATAGTACCCTTCATTCGATACTGAATCCACTCACATCTCCAACTGACTATGCTTATGTATAACTCCATGTATAAATTAAAAAAAAAAAAAAAAAAAAAAAAATCCACATTCTGTTTGTCCATTCGGGCACTATGTTAAATGTGACACCAATTTCCACTCTTACATCAAGTATTCTCTTTCCTAATAATGCTATTATGACAAAGCTTGAAATGTTGTGTTTATCTTAATCGTATCTATATTTTAGAGGTGCCCATCCCCCTCCATGGGCGACATCCGTGCAACCCGATCGTCTTACTTCAGAATAGAAGCTCATACTTATGAAGCACCAGCTTACTGAGCTCCAAGCTTATGTACTTCAAAACAATCCACCACCAGTACTGCATGAATATGGTTCTGAGATTCCCACTATAGCAAATCACTAGCCACCACCGCCACCTGTACCAGCACCTGCTCCAGCTGCATCCACACGCTCGGAGCCCGACATGGAGCAATTCATCATCTGATGCCAGTTCTGAATCATCCGAGTCATCGGAGTCCTCTGAGTCAGCAGATGATTATGCAAAGTCCAAGAAGAAGGACTATCAGAAAACCGTAGACTCTGCCATTACTAGCATTTGGAAGAACCATAAATTGGCTCAGTTCTCGGGTAAGACCAGGTCAGGTGTGGATGCTGAATCCTGGTTAGATGAGATGCATGAATTCGACAAGTTCTATGGAAGGACAGAGAAGGATATCGGCAAGGTTGCCACCACCAACCTCACAGGGTCAGTCCGTATTTGGTGGAAGGATATGCACGTTCTCATGGCCTGACTCAAGGCAGGTGCCGATATAAGGTTTTTGCCAAAGCTTTCAAATCTCACATGTTCCCGAAGCTCATCGCTGCCAACAAATTCAAACCTTTTACCATATGGAGCAAAAGAATATGACAGCCCAAGCATACACAGATGAATTTTATGCTTGAATGTTCCGGGAGTAAATGAAGACAGGGCAATTGAAGGGTATATAGAGGGGTTATCGCTTACTCTCAGGAAAATAGTCCGAGCCATATATCCCAAAACAGTAGCAGAAGCTAAGGCTAAAGCTCTTAGCTTGGAGGAGGATACTCCTAAGTACCAGCCACCACGCCCTTCTACCTTTGGTCAGAATAGGGGCTATACGCCATATCGGGGATGCTCACCTAGCCAAGGACCTCTCTCGTCGGCTAGGTATCAGAAACAAGATAAGAAAGTTTCCTTTACTGTGCTAGATAAGTTTGCTAGTACCACGGGATGATGTCATGGGCCCAAATGAACCGAAAATTGTTGCCGATGACGAGGCGCCAGACTATATACAAGGTGAGTCCCACATTTATGCTGCTATTGAAATATGTCAAGTAGATAGTTAACCTTCTGTCATATCCATGGTGGGCCAAGTAGACCACAAACCTTTTATCATCCTTATGGACACAGGTAGTATGCACAATTTTGCTTCACCTAGAATGGCAGAAGCTTTACAGCTTACTCCTTTAAAGCCAAAGCCACGTCCAGTCACACTGGCTAGTGGGGCCGTATGCCATACTCAAGATCGACGTATCAATTTGAATATCAGTTGCCAGGAGCACCCGTTGCACTAGGGGCCGAGATTATGAATATTGGTCGTTATGATCTTATTGTGGGTATGGAATTTTTAGCTGCTGCAAAGACCAGCATTAATTGTGAAAAGCGAGAGATCACCTTTAATGCAGCTAATGGAGCTCGAGTAACCATAGCAGGTAAACCAGTAATTCTAATTATGCAGTTTATTTCATTGCATCAGTTGGATAAAGCCATCAAGAGTTATCAAGTTGCTTGTATTGTTAGACTTGCATCAGTAGAGGCCAAGTCTAAACAGGAGGAAGTTATTCACAGCTTGCCCCTGGCAATAGCAGCCGTTCTTCGAGAATACCACGACCTCTTTCCAGATGAGATTCATAGGTTGCCACCTTTCCAAGGCGTGGAATGTGAAATTACCTTAGAACCAGGTACTAAACCTACCAGTAAAGCTCCATACAAAATGAGTACACCTGAATTGATAGAGCTTAAGAAGCAGTTGCAAGAGCTTCTCAAATTGGGATTCATTCAACTAAATGTGTCACCCTCTGGTGCCCCTATTTTGTTTGTGAAGAAAAAGGATGGTACCTTGAGGATGTGCATTGATTACAGTCAATTGAACAACCACACGCTTAAGAATCAGTATGCTTTACCCCGTGCCGATGACTTGATGGATCAATTGCAAGGAGCTAAGTATTTCACAAAAATTGATCTTTTCTCAGGATATCACCAGATAAGAATTAAAGAGGATGACATCTATAGTCCGTTTTTTGGACACGCTATGGGCACTATGAGTCCACTATTATGCCATTTGGCTTAATTAATGCTCCTGCCACATTCATGAGGTTGATGAATGATGTTTTCGCGAATATCTTGATGATTTTGTCATCATTTTCTTCGATGCTATCCTCATATACAGCAAAACCTTAGAGGACCATGAGCGTCATCTTCGGTCGGTCTTGCAAAAATTGAGACACCATCAGCTTTATGCCAAGTTCTCCAAGTGTAGGTTTGCAACTACTAAGGCCGATTACTTAGAACACATTGTTTCTGCGAAGGGAATAGCCACAGATCCAGCCAAGATAGAAGTAGTAAAAGATTGGCCGATCCCAACAAACGTATCAGAGGTCCGCAGCTTTCTAGGGTTGGCAGGATATTATCGTAAGTTTGTTAAGGAATTTGCTAAGCTTGCCACGCCCCTTACGGACCTTACAAAACATGAGAAGTTTAGGAATTGGTTGACACACTAGAAGGACAAGATCCAGGCCGGCTTTCAGTCATTAAAGGATGCCTTGACAACCGCTCCAGTTCTTACCTTGTCGGATCCTCAAAAGGATAAGTGGGTGGCCACAGACGCCAGTAAGATTGCTACAGGTGGAGTATTAATGCAAAAAGGTAGAGTAATCGCCTATGATTCTCGAAAGATGAATGATGCAGAACAACATTACCCCATACATGACCACAAATTACTTGCTGTCATGCGTGCCTTGCGTAATTACTTACTTGGCAGACGATTCCAGTTGGATACAGATCACCAATGCCTCCAATATATTTTCACGCAGCCCCACCTCAATCTTAGATAGCGACGATGGATGGAGTTTCTAGAAGAGTATGATTTTGAACTAGTCTATAAGCCGGGCACGCATAATGTTATTGCGGACGCACTTTCCAGGCATCCAATGTTTACCCGAATGAATTGCAATGCAATTTCCACTTTCACCAGTGAGTTTGGTAAGCAGATACAACAGACTCTTTCAACAGATCTTGAATTTCAGGAAATATGGCAAAGTCTATCCAAGAAAGCCAGAACTGATAAGGAGGGGGAGGCTTTCCGCCACTATAAAAGGAAGGTAATCTTCTTCATTACAAGGATAAGTTATGTATTCTCGAGACGTCAGGAGTTTGTAAGCTCATTCTCCATGACACACATAATAGACCTATAGTGGGGCATGCAGGATTTATGAAGACATATTTTAAGATCCGCTCCAGCTATTTTTAGCCAGGGATGAAGAAAACACATTGTTTGATACATTAAGCAATGTCAGATATGTCAGCAAACAAAGGTGGAACAATTACGCATCCCAGGGGAATTGCAATCCTTAGATGTTCCTATTGCAAAATGGGAAGTTATCACCATGGATTTCATCGTGGGACTTCCACGCATCTTAAGGGGCTTTGATGCCTTGATAGTAACGGTCGACAAACTTTATAAAATGGTGCACTTTTTGCCATACCGCCTTGTTGTTCACAAAAGAGGTATTTCGCCTTCATGGGATGCCCCACACCATTATATCGGATTGGGATCCTAAGTTTGTTAGTGCATTTTGGAAGGATTTCTTTAGCACTATTCCAACTAAACTTGCCATGAGCTCATCTTATCCGCAGACGGATGGCCAAATAGAGCGTACCAATTGCATAATCGAAGATATGCTACGTAACTATATCTGGAACAAGCAATCCCAATGGGCAGATTACATCCATTTGGTGGAGTTTGCGTATAACAGTACTAGACAGGAGTCTTCACGAATGTCTCCTTTTATGATCAATTATGACCATCAATGCCTTACTCCAGGCACGTGGCATAATCCAGTTTCCAAGATGGAAGTCTCTCAATAATTGCTTACAGATATACATGCCCTAGTCGAGGAAGTTCGAGGGTATTTGTTAGCTGCTAGAGCCCGGCAAAAGAGCCTTACCGACTGGCATCAGACACAATGGGAATTTCAAGTTGTTGAGGATTAAGGTCAGGCAAGCCAAACTCAAAATTGGCAATTGCAAAAAGCTTGCATCTAGATGGGCAGGGCCCTTGGAGTTAACCGAGAGGATAGGTTCTCAGGCCTACCGGTTGAATTTACCCACGCATTTGAAGGTCCATAAAGTCTTTTATGTGAGCCTTCTCAAGAAGCATAACCCCGACCCAGAAGAGATTCTTAACACGCCGACACCTCTGGAGATGACGAAAGATCAATCGGAGATTGTGCCTGCGGCTCTCCTTGATCGTACATATAAGCAAACCCGGAGAACTCAAATCTTGCAGTATTTGGTTAAGTGGAAACACTTACCGACAGAGGATGCAACCTGGGTTCTTAAAGCGGATTTGGACAAGAATTATCCAGACTTTATGCGAGAATGTCAAGGCTGAACCATTCAGGATGCGATCAACTCCAACCCTAATGGTAAGCATTGTGTTATGGGTCCAACAGGGATCATATGAGAGTTGACCCGACATGAATCATTTCAGAGGTTGGCTTACATGCATCCTAGATGGGGAATTGGGCATATAGGCATTCATGATGACGCATCCGTTTACAGCTATAATAGGAACATTGCCATTACTTACGCCGAAACGGAATGCAAGCCTTAGGCATGATAGGATTTCCTTCATTCGTATTTCTTTTTCGTAAGGGGATGCTTCCTCACTACTTAAATTATTTCATAAGTACTGATGTACTATAATTCTGCAGGCCACCGCGTACTGACGTACTGCATAAGATCCTAGGCCTCCTCAGTCTGGGGCCATTTCTTGTTATTTATCTGTTATTTTGTATGTGTGCTCCTATCTAAACTTTTTTAAGATGATAATTATTGTTAATTGTTAGATGACTTTGGTCCTAGAACAACTTTATGCAATTCTGTATTACTTCAGCAATTTTTATAACTTAATTGTTTTTATTTCTAGATAAACTATTAACCCCAATGCTGAGGACAACATTATTATTGGGAGGGGGGGGGATGTGGCGTTCCATGTATTTATATGGTATATATATATTCCCACTTGGAGTCGGGATTAATAAATCTTAGGACTAGTCCAGAACGCCATCATCATGCTACTTTATAGGGTTCTATTTTATTCATTAAGTTTATTATTATCAAAATTTGTTAGATTATCTCCATATTCCTAGAAGTTAGCATGTTTTTGTAAGTATCATGATTATAGATCCTGCATTGGGAAGGTTGCTATGATAAAAGCATATATATATACATATATACAAGTGGTTGTACTATGAGGGATTGTACAAATTCGATTAGACGCCAAAAATGCAGTGCCATCCAACGAAGATTCTATTAGGATTCTCCTAGATTCTCCAAGGCTCTAGAAAGATTTCCCTAGATTCTATGAGATTCCATCAATGTTGATTCCTCGAGGGATTGTACAAATTCGACTAGAAATCAAATTTAAAGTCATACGATGAAGATTCTATAAAGATTCTCCAAGATCCCATCAAGATTCTCTAGATACTCAAAGATTTTATGAAGATTCCCTTAGATTCCTAAAGATTCTCCTGAGATTCCTGTAGATTTTCAAATATTATCCTAAGATTCGTCTCGATTCCCCAAGATTCCATGTAGATTCTTCAAGATTCCCTTAGATTCCAAAGGTTGTCCCAAGATTCCTTTAGATTCCCTTAGATTCCTTTAGATTCTCTTGAGATTCCCCTAGATACTGAAATATTATCCTAAGATTCCTCTAGATTGCCTAAGATTCCATATAGATTCTTCTAGATTCTGTTATATTCTATGAAGATTCCCCCATAGAACACACCTAGTGTCAAAGATTCCCATAGGTCCCCTTGGATTCTCCCTCGATTCCCTAATATTCCCCTAAGATCCCCCTAGATTCTTAAGGTTCTATATATTCCCCTAGATTTTCAAGATTATTTGACGGTTCATTTAGATTCCCCAAGATTCTATGTAGATTCTCCTAGATTCCCTTAAATTCTATGAACATTCCCCTAGATTCATTAAGATTCTATCAAGATTTCCCTAGATTGTTAAACATTTTTCGAAGATTCTCTTAGATTCCCCTAGATACTTTTGAGATTCCCATAGATTTCTTAAGATTCTCTTGAGATTCCCTTGATTCCCAAAGATTATTCCAAAATTCCTCTAGATTCCCCAAGCTTCTATATAGATTCTCTTAGATTCCTTTAGATTCTATGAAGATTCCCCTAGATTATCCAAGGTTGCACGGAATGATGTCAAACCACTACTCATTGAAAAGCATTCGATGAGAGGAATCCAACAGTGTGGGTCTCACTTTGATCCGAGATCTCGATCGCAAGATAAAGTCGTTTGAATGCAACACAAAAGAAGGAAGCTTCCATGAAAGCTTCATAATTAATGGGGTGCCACCTCATTACCATTTCATTAAATAAGGATGACACCTCACCCCTTTAATATAAAAAACTTTAATTTAATAAAAAAATAAATGGCTAGGATTTCTCCTCCCCCTTTTGATCTAACGGTTGAGATTGGTTACCAAATCCACTTTGGAGGAAGCTTCCTTGCACCTTCCTAGCAAACATCAAGGGCCATGATTTCGCCTCCCCTTTTTGATCTGATGGTCTAGAGATGTGTTGCATGCCCCCATGCATGGCCATGTATGTCCCATGCATGACCCATCCATAATCCAATGGCCCATGTCGCGCCACTTAACCAGTCCTTAGATTCCTAAAGATTCTCCTGAGATTCCTGTAGATTTTCAAAGATTATCCTAAGATTCGTCTCAATTCCCCAAGATTCCATGTAGATTCTTCAAGATTCCCTTAGATTCCAAAGGTTGTCCCAAGATTCCTTTAGATTCCCTTAGATTCCCTTAGATTCCTTTAGATTCTCTTGAGATTCCCCTAGATACTCAAATATTATCCTAAGATTCCTCTAGATTGCCTAAGATTCCATGTAGATTCTTCTAGATTCTGTTATATTCTATGAAGATTCCCCCATAGAACACACCTAGTGTCAAAGATTCCCATAGGTCCCCTTGGATTCTCCCTCGATTCCCTAATATTCCCCTAAGATCCCCCTAGATTCTTAAGGTTCTATATATTCCCCTAGATTTTCAAGATTATTTGACGGTTCATTTAGATTCCCCAAGATTCTATGTAGATTCTCCTAGATTCCCTTAAAGTCTATGAACATTCCCCTAGATTCGTTAAGATTCTATCAAGATTTCCCTAGATTCTTAAACATTTTTCGAAGATTCTCTTAGATTCCCCTAGATGCTTTTGAGATTCCCATAGATTGCTTAAGATTCTCTTGAGATTCCCTTGATTCCCAAAGATTATCCCAAAATTCCTCTAGATTCCCCAAGCTTCTATATAGATTCTCTTAGATTCCTTTAGATTCTATGAAGATTCTCCTAGATTATCCAAGGTTGCACGGAATGATGTCAAACCACTACTCATTGAAAAACATTCGATGAGAGGAATCCAACGGTGTGGGTCCCACTTTGATCCGAGATCTCGATCGCAAGATAAAGTCGTTTGATAATGGGGTGCCACCTCATTACCATTTCATTGAATAAGGGTGACACCTCACCCCTTTAATATAAAAAACTTTAATTTAATAAAAAAATGAATGGCTAGGATTTCTCCTCCCCTTTTTGATCTAACGGTTGAGATTGGTTACACCAAATCCACTTTGGAGGAAGCTTCCTTGCACCTTCCTAGTAAAAATCAAGGCCATGATTTCGCCTCCCCTTTTTGATCTGATGGTCTAGAGATGTGTTGCATGCCCCCATGCACGGCCATGTATGTCCCATGCATGACCCATCCATAATCCAATGGCCCATGTCGCGCCACTTAACCAGTGCCCCCAATCCGACGGCAAAAAAGCATGTCACATATTTTTAGCACATTATATAAACCATGGGTGCATCGTTTCCCTGGGACACATAGAATAAAATCCATGTAGATTCTTCTAGATTCTGTTATATTCTATGAAGATTCCCCCGTAGAACACACCTAGTGTCAAAGATTCCCATAGGTCCCCTTGGATTCTCCCTCGATTCCCTAATATTCCCCTAAGATCCCCCTAGATTCTTAAGGTTCTATATATTCCCCTAGATTTTCAAGATTATTTGACGGTTCATTTAGATTCCCCAAGATTCTATGTAGATTCTCCTAGATTCCCTTAAATTCTATGAACATTCCCCTAGATTCGTTAAGATTCTATCAAGATTTCCCTAGATTGTTAAACATTTTTCGAAGATTCTCTTAGATTCCCCTAGATGCTTTTGAGATTCCCATAGATTTCTTAAGATTCTCTTGAGATTCCCTTGATTCCCAAAGATTATCCCAAAATTCCTCTAGATTCCCCAAGCTTCTATATAGATTCTCTTAGATTCCTTTAGATTCTATGAAGATTCCCCTAGATTATCCAAGGTTGCACGGAATGATGTCAAACCACTACTCATTGAAAAGCTTTCGATGAGAGGAATCCAACGGTATGGGTCCCACTTTGATCCGAGATCTCGATCGCAAAATAAAGTCGTTTGAATGCAACACAAACAAGGTGCTACGCACGGAGGGTTGCCCTCCGTGTCCCGAGGGTGAAGTGGCTTAAATCAAATCTTTGGTCCTTGTCATAGAACAAGGATTTCAAAAGTATAAGGAAATACATGTTTCTTGTAGAGGAGCAAAACATTGATGCATAGCCAAAGCCAAAGCCTCTCCTCCATGACAAAAGTGATCCACTAATTCGCCCACCAATGCAAAAAAATGCCCTGTTTGCTGTTGAAATGTCTGTTTCTTGGAGGAATCTAAATATGTAATGCGTACAGTTTAGTGGGTTGTGTATTTGGTAGATCTACAGTGTTTGGCAAGTCCGGTCACACCAAAATGTAACTTTTTTTCTCTGCCTTGACAGAAAAATTTACGTCCCTCCTGGACTCCCTGTTAAACCTGAGAAAGCACATTATATAACGCCTTGTTCTTGATTTTGATGCTTGTAAGAGATTGTTTATTTGCCTGCATTACTCTATAATCTTCCAATTTACAGTACCTTTAGTCTCGGTTTTCTAGCGAGTATTCCGTAGTTTAGCTTTGTTGGCTATCGAAAAAGGAATCGCTCGACTCCAAGAAAGCGATGCTAGTTTGAGACAGTTGAAAGCATCATAACATTTTTTTTTTTTTTTTATGCCAAGAGACCTGTGTTTATTTTGTCGTAGGTGGTTATGGGTACGTTTGATACCAACCTGGATTAGCAGCCTTTTTGCTGTGTTCCTTACGTCTTAAGATTTATATGTTTTGCGGCCTACTTGGTTTTTTTCCATTGCAATACAAAGGGTCGAATAAGAAGCCCCTGTCGGATTCGAGCTTGGATTTTACATGGATGATCTAGTTTCGCAAATTCTGCAAAAGGATAAACTCGGTTTGGATTGGCAATGCAGGTAATATCCTGTAAAATCCTACCTACGTTTTCATTTTTTTTGTGCAGCTTGAGATGAATGAGTGGTTCTGTTGAGATGGTGTATGATTAATCATGCTCTGTTAAATATCTGCATTCCATTGTGCAATGAATTATGATTCCATACAAATAATGCTCTGTAGCATAGATCTGCTTCTTCACGATTGATATGATATTTTTCTGTACAACATTGTAATGGGAATAGAATGAGCAAAACCCAACCCATTCTGTTCTTTCTTTGGTTGTGCCTGTTTTATATGAAGAATTCGAATAACCCATTAGCGATTATTTCTTATTTGCAGATAGGAGCAGATATGGTTTCGATAAGATCATATTGGGTTTAGCAAATGAGCATCACCCAATGTGAAAAATCGAAGAACAAAGCCAGAAAAATGGATAGAATTGAAGAGAAGGGCACTGGCAAACATAACGATCCTGTTGATGAAGGATGTGGAGGTTGCATCGAAAGCCGAAGCTCTGCAGAATTAGTTGTCACATCATTACATAATCTTTTGTTTTCATCTGTTTGTTTAAAACAAGAAACCTACATATAAAAAACAAAGTGTGTTTCAAGAGAAGTTCAAAATATGCAAATGTACAAACTGAAAATGGTGGTCAGCGCTTGCCATGGGGGGACGTGCATTTTCTCGAGTCTCGATGCTCATCTGTAAGCTCTCTTTTAATGAGTCCCGGTTAACTGAAATATCTCGGTTTCTTCCAAATTCTTCATGGCTGTAAATAGCAGCTTTATGCCCATAATTTTGTTGCAATCCATTTCTTGCATTCATAGCATATCTGAATAGATGCCAATAGATTTAGAAAGGCCAGTATACATAACCAAACAAATGTGAAGAGCAATTACATTTTAAGATAAAAGCTATTGGGGATATTCTTGGCTTATACAATTTGTTCGTGCCTACCCTAAAGAGTTAAAAGTTAATGATATCTGTTTACGTACCAAATCCGACACTTGTTGGAAAAATACTATACCACAATTTGGATCTGATAATATTGGAGGTGTCAAACACCCCCTGTTAAAGGACCATGTGCGTAAATGTAGTGAACCCTCCTTGATTGATCCTTCCCCATCTTCATTCTCTGAAACCTCCACTAGATGCCCTAACGGAATCAGAATGAATGTTGGGGTTGCCTTGCTTCGAGCTACTTCACGTGCCCGTGAAATCACGGAATACGAGGATGCTTGTTCTCCATTCAGTTCTTCACGAAGACATAACCTACAATGGCAACTAAGAGATTATTAGATGTGGCAAAGGACAAACCAGAAACTAGCTATGAAATCCTTCTTCTTAGATGGTATGGCCAAAAATACATGTCAAAGAACATCCAAAGCAGCTTTTTAAAAAAAAGGCGTAAGGGTAATATTGTCGGTTTAAAATGGAACCTTCGCAATCCTCCCTTGGATTTCATTCTCGCATTGTATTACTCTCTTCCAAGCAAAGAAGGCGACCACCTCACCTGAAGTTGCTTACATCAAGGAAGAATTGCATTTGAAGCCTTTGAAACCGCAAGAAGAAGATCCTAGCAGCCTAATGTGTGCGAAATGACTAGACACCTAACGCCCGACTCAATATTAAGATAGAACCAATACTAATGCTCACATCTAACACAGTCATGTGGCAACACATGCTCATTGTCCTATCTGCGGTGACAAGTCAAGTGATTCTATCTAGCATTCATGTCTATAATCATTATCCAATTAAGAATGTTCAGGAAATGCTGGTTACTTTGTGCATGACAAGGACATAACTGGAAACATCTTAGCAAACATGAATGTTCCAACTTTGCCGGAGGGATCGACCCGAAGTTTCATCCATGTATACAACTACCAAGTTGTCTTAACTACAAAACCTCCTAACACATACCTCGAGTGCAAATAAATAAGGGGCTGTCCGGTGCCCTCAAAGAACCGGTTTTTCCACCACCTAGATTCTACAATTGATCTATGAACATTATTTTATTCAAAGACATAAAATAAAGTAGTACTTAACTAACTACATATCATTGTTAAGAATTGGATTCGATTAGTCTTCTGTCTCCCCATTCATAAAATGTCTAGGAGATAAGGACCTCATGAACACTGCTAAATCTTCTCTTTTTTCTCATCTCTTTATTCAGCCAACCTGCTAGATTAGTAGCAATTTGCTTATATGCATCTTCTATTCTCAGATGTCGTTTGCTCATCTTAGCACCACCAACATAAATGTCCCACTTGTTTAATCTTAGCTTATTGGGATTCCAGTGATGCCCTGTATGAGAACAATAACATTAAATTTATGCATGTTGGCCCAGACACTACACTACGAATGGGATACCTAGAATTGAGACTGTCTATAAAGCAGAAGAAAGATGGAACTAAAGTCGTCTGGGTCCATTATAATGTGATGGAGTATATACTTTGTAACATAAAACATGAACTGCATTTATGATGGACTGGATCAAAACGAATTTGCTGAGTGGTAACAAGTCTACCTTGGCTTCCTTCCACAAGGACTTGAACAAGGTTCTACGCAGCCCTTGCATGTCTGCAGCCTAGTAAGAATTGCCTACTAGAGCATGGGACCACAACCTAAAATGCTAACATCTACTTCTTGCCCAAAAGCAATTCCCAACTATTGTGGATTACAATGTGATGAATGTATTGTGCAACATATTAGCTTCAAGTTTGCTTTAATGTACTTTGATATGTATTATAGTTAGTAGAAACAAGTCATAAATGAAAGAAAACAAAAAATTGCAGAGCAAAAGTTAGTGCTTATACACTTTTCCAAAGCCACCCTGGCCGATTGCATTTGCTTCATCAAAGTTATTAGTTGCAGACTTTAAGTCATCGTAAGACAATGGGATTACACCATCTATTAAGAAAGAACATGTAAGCTGCATGAAATTTTACTTAGGCATTATCAGCCTAACCAATAGAAATAGAATGTTGTATCTCCATAACAAGAGCATTAGTAAGAATTAGAATCATAAGTGCAGTATAAAGAGGTAGAAGTAGAATTGTATCATCCATGTAAAACATAAGGACCGGTTTAGCTTAATAAATAAAAAAGAATGTGAACGACGATGAGAGATTTGTGACTAACTAGGAAGAATAAGTGTAGTATGAAGAAGTCAAACTAGGGTTATAGCATCAGTGCAACATACGGACTCATTCTAGAGTAACCAAGGTTTGTTCGTCCTTGCATGTTGGCAATGAGTTGGCTTATGACATTACTTACCAATGATATTAATGCAACATCTGGCTGTTTTAACTGTGAAGGATCCAAATAGAGAAAAAGAGCACTCTAAATTATTTGCATGACCATGTTGATTCCTTGCTTCAGGAGTACTTTCGTGCTAAACACAAACCATGGTAAGATTCCTTGGTGAAAAATGGCAAGGATACAAGCATATGTTAAAAAAGCAATGGAAAAAGCACAAATCTGTCTATGAGAGTCTTTATACAGAATAGTGGAATATGGCAAGGAAACAAGGATGTCTAAGAGGCATGGAAACATAATCATTGCAACTACCCTCCAACTAATTATTTAAGTCTTCCAAATGAAACGAAAAAGCAAGAAAAACCATCTGAATTATTTACATGCCATGTTGATTGCTTCGCATTTGGATTACAGGAATAAGAACATGGATGAGTTATGGGAAATTTAGCTTACCTTCTAGAGATCCACGTTCCCGAGTGGCCTTGACTTTTTTTTATCTTCTTTTCCAGATGCAATATGTAGAAACTATTACCACAATACAAACACCTACCGCCACTACTAACCGCAACCTTCCAACTCTGTTGCCCTTTCGTATCTAAGCACTCTGTTGCTCTGTCTGGCTCTGATTTTTCTTAGATTGGTCCAATCTGCCCATTCTTCAAGGATTATACCCAAAACCCATCGACAAATTTGGACGCCAGTTAGCCGGTTTCAAAGTGGCTGTGCAGTAACAGGGGCCACCGCCAGTTTACACCCTATACTAAGTTTTTAGCAGTCATGGGTATATTCCTGGCATATATTGGCATATACCTGAAATATGCCATAAACCCACATCAACAAGGGCTTGCCCCCCTAGGGGCAACCCAAAAAGGGAAGCTTCCATGAAAGCTTCATAATTAATGGGGTGCCACCTCATTACCATTTCATTAAATAAGGGTGACACCTCACCCCTTTAATATAAAAAACTTTAATTTAATAAAAAAATGAATGGCTAGGATTTCTCCTGCCCCGTTTGATCTAACGGTTGAGATTGGTTACACCAAATCCACTTTGGAGGAAGCTTCCTTGCACCTTCCTAGTAAAAATAAGGGCCATGATTTCGCCTCCCCTTTTTGATCTGATGGTCTAGAGATGTGTTGCATGCCCCCATGCATGGCCATATATGTCCCATGCATGACCCATCCATAATCCAATGGCCCATGTCACGCCACTTAACCAGTGCCCCCAATCCGACGGTAAAGAAGCATGTCACATATTTTTAGCACATTATATAAACCATGGGTGCATCGTTTTCCTGGGACACATAGAATAATCAATATAATGATATACATACTATAACACATCACCATTATAGGTCGATAGGGGATAACTTGGACTAACCTAAAAAGGGTTTTTATTAGCTATGCTAAAATAGTAGTGAGTAAATAACCTAATTAAGCTAACTAGGTTATTAATTCATAAAAGTCAGCCAACTAGGCAGTGCCACCTAACTCAAATCGATTGGCCAGGGGGAACTTGCTAAGTTTGGAGGGCAAATTGGGGTCCTACTCCCAATTCTGCCCCAAATCGATTTGGGGAGAGTTGGAGGAAGGAGGAGCTACCAGCTACTGCAACCAGACTTGAAGAATGGAAGCCTTTCGTGACAATGGCTCTAGTCAAGAGACCGGTTAGTCCCTAGATATTATGTGCTTCAGCTAACCCTTCTCTGATTAGATGGAATGGTTAATTTCTCTTTATGTGTTACTAAGATGATGATGGATACTTTGATTATGATTGTGCTCTTTATTTCTGTTTCTCCTGTGTGTCTGGGGTTAAGGGAGGGTAGAGACCTGAAAGCTTCCTAGAAGTAGAGATGTCTCTAGCTAGTACCTTCAGACCCAGTAATTGCGGCGTGTGCACAAGAGCCCACCTGGCTGTGGATGCTATATCGTGATTCAGCACCAGATAATGGCTACGATGGTGAAGCGGGGTGTGGTCTTGCCTAGCGTGGCTACAGGACTCCTACAGTGTGCTAGACTTATTGTCGGTCCTCGCTTTGGGGCCTGGTATGGGTTTGACACCTCCTATGCCGCAGGAAATGTGCCTATATGGACGTCCTGGGCTCGATGGGTGCGCTGAGGCGGCCCATGGATTTTAGGGGGTTCAAGTCGGGTACAGATGCGGGGGTCGCTAAGGAGGCACACATTCTCTAATACACCTAAGAATCCATCGTGCTCGGGGAGAGGACGCCTCCCTGACCTGCCTCGTCGGACCGGGAAGATGTCACCCGGAGTAGTCTCATAAAGTGACTCCATGAAATTGCGTCTCCGGAAGGCTACAATCACGCCATAGCCTGTTTCAGCCTATCTGCAAATGTGCACAGGAGGGGCGAATGGAGTGGACTACCTTAGCCATTATTCAATGCCAACCAATGCCATGTTATACCTCTGTCTGCTGTTATCTTGAGGTTCTGACAGTCAGTCGACCCCATGGAGTCTGAGCCCAGGGTAGAGCCTTTGGTTATAGTATATTGCTTATGTTATCTTGTGCTTGTATTACCATGTGGATGATGATGGATGAAATACCCTTCGTGGTGGTATATTATTTTGAGCATGATTGATGTGTGTTAGCATGTATGTATGCTTCCGCTGTATGGGATTCCCATAGAGAACGTGGGACGAATGACACCTCCGTGTTCCTCACCCGAACAGGCCATCCCAAGTGGTCCGAGTTAGACGGAGGGCCTTTCTATCGTGATGTAGTTGCAATAGGAGGGGAATTTCCCATATCGGTATGATGGGAGCATCGTATAGATTCTGGAAGCGTCACACGTCTAGCCATCACCTCTGTTTCTGTCGGTCTATCTTCGTTCTGACCCATCAAATACCTTACAAACCCATACTGGCAAAAGGTCGCTAGAAGTCCAGGAGATTAGTTTCTGGTAAGCCAGGGGGCTAGAGCAGTCGAAATTCACAAACTTGGTCAATTGGTTCAGACGAACAAACAGCTCTAGTGGTGTTCTTGACAATAACAACAACAAATCGCTTGTAAACAAAAATAAAACTTTCTAGTTCACAATTTACAATTTGAAAATAATTGAAACAATTATGGAATAATTAAAAGATGTATTTCTTTTGCTCTTTCTAGGTAGTTCTCTTTCAATAGATAAACCTTACAAGCAAACAGTTTTGAGCTGATACAAATTCATTATTAAGCAAGCATTGCACTTCTAAACCTTGAGCGTTAAGAATGTGCCCAACCGCACAAGTACGGAGCTAAAGAAATGTTCATCGCCGCAATAAATTCCTTGTATGTAATAAGCATGTGCAATGCTATTACATCTTCGTGGTGCTTACATGCCAATCATGGCACATAAAGCCACGACGCACATAACCATCACCTTTATGGGTGCTAATGGAGGGTCACCAATAGTAATTCCTAACAAGTAATTAATATTCCATGACATTCCAAGCATGAGGCCATTCCATAATTGTCCTTACATAGAAACATGGATAATCTAGAGGAATCTTAGGATAATACTTGGGAATCTAGGGGAATCTCAATAGAATCTTAGGGAATCTAGGGGAATCTGAAGAGAATCTTTGGTAATCTATGGGAATCTAAGGGAATCTTCACAAAATCATTGAGACTTAAAGGAATCTTTATGGAATCTTGGAGAATTTTATGGAATCTTTATAGAACCTAGAAGAATCTACATAGAATCTTGAGGAATCTAGAGAAATCTTGGGCGGATTTCATGTGAAGAAATCAGAAAAATGTGGTCCAAGAATGTAACATAGAAAAGAGAATAAAAAGGATGCATTATTCCGATAGTAGCCCTATTATTTTCACAACCCATGGCACAAGATGGAGCTGGACTTAGCTTAGGTTGAGATTTATATTTAACAGAGCAAATCGATAATCATTATTGCTTGCAAATATGGCATATAGGCCATGTTCAAAATATTTTGGATCCGCAATTCTTGCTACGTTGGGCCTGTATAAGCGATTATTCTTTTTAGATTTGTACAACCCTAAATTGCAATTTAAAACAACACCGAACATGCTATACATGTAGAATTGAGAGCATCCATAATGTCGGAATAGTATTTCTGCGCCCATTGTGCTTGTAATACTAAAGAATATGGAATTGCAAGATTTATCAACCTCACTGTGCTTCCCGCAATGGCGAAGCTCATTCTGTGCTTTAGCCAAAATGCATGCCCAGCTGTGTATGGATGTAACAAAGGAATTTCTATAGCTTGAGCTGCATATCAATCAGGCACGCAAATTATAATCCAAAAATGCTCTTCAATCTCATCTATTCTAACCTACTCGATGCAAAATCACATGCAAGCATTCGACCCAGGATCCTATGGTAACAAAAAATGCTAGAACGCCATTTATGATCAACATCTCGAAATACATTTTTCCCTTGAAATGTGACCAGGGGCTCATCAAGCATAACACCAGCGGAAGCAGAAGACTCACTTGTTGTAGGTAGAGAAAGGTTACACAACCTAATAGTATAATCATTCCTTGGCCATCACGGAATGAGCTGTAGCGAAAAAAAGAGAGGAAAAAGACAGGCTTGCCGTGCCGATAGCCTCCATGCATCCTTCCTTCTTCCAGCTAGCCGGTTTGCATAGCACCCGCCCAGCAACAGTGATGACCGACAATTTACAGCTTACAGCAAGTTTGGAGCAGTTTTTGGCATATTCTAGGCATATGCTGGCATACACTACGAACATGCCAAAAACCCACATGAGCAAGGAATTGCCCCTCTAGGGGCAACCGAAAAAGAATAGTATAGAATGTATTTTTATTGTTCATAGAGACCGATTGGCCTATGGGACTCAAACAAACTACGTTTGCAAATGCGTTTTATAATAAAATTTGTTGGAAAAAAAAGCCTTTAATCAAAAATAATTTTTTGGGACTGGAATTTTAAAGCTAGGGAAAAAGTCCTTTTGATTTAAATGAAATTTAATGGCTAAAATGAGATTGGGCAAGATTGGTCGGAGGGCCAGGAACAAAACCCCTTTCCATTGAAAAGGCACGAACTGATAGCAAGGCAGATGAGGGCGCACCGACCATGTTTTCGAGTGGAGCGGCTAGTGCAGGTACTTCTTTAGCTGCCAGAAAGCCTGAGCATTGACTGTTGAAGCATATGGTTTGTTATAGAGCATACCTTTTTGAATGCTTCGGTAAACATTGGTAACAAAGTTCTTGAGCAGGAGCTTAGCGGCCAAGAGCTTACAAAAAAGGATCCTGCCTAGAACCATACCATTTCAAGATGGCTATGGCGGAAATTATCATGTAATACATGGGCACTATTTTGGAAAATTATGATGGTCTTAAGAATATCAAAGTGCTTACTGATGTAGATGGAAACATTGGTGTTCAGGCTTCAAAAACCATGTAGACTTATCCTGATATTCAAGTTATTTGCTTTGATCTGCTACATGTCATCTCTATGGCAAATCGAAAGGTTGAAGATCTTATTCTATAAAACTTTGAACTTTGAAAATTATAAGTGTCTATTCTAGACTGATTTTTGTTCCTACAAGTGTGACGATTATGGATGGAGACACATTTGAAACCATTCCTTTTGTAGACGCCATTTTCATTAAGCTAAGTAACTTAATACTAACATGAGTAAAATTCTCATATTATATACACTGATTTAGGTCTATTGCAGAGCATATTGCATGACTAAGACGATGAAAAATGCCATCAGATTGTGAGAAAATGCTATAGTGCTTTGCCCGAGAATGGCAACGTTATTATTGTAGATATGGTTTTAGTTCCGTCTAGAAGAGGGCATTGTGGGAACATAAAGATGGCGTTTGATCTGCAGTTTATGGTCCATATTAGGAAGTCACCAGACAACCAAGTCTAGTAAACACCTACATATCCTATCCATATCGGGATGCGCCAAATGGACCATAGTGAACATTTATCAACAGAAAGTTCTACTACGTCGGAGAAGATGGTGTTTGATCTGCAGTTATGGTCCATATTAGGAAGTCACCAGAAAGCGAAGTCTAGTAGACACCTAGATATCCTATCCATATCGAATTGCGCCCAATGGACCATAGATATCCTATCCATATCGAATTGCGCCCAATGGACCATAGTGAACATGTTAACAAAAAGTTCTACTACATCGAGGTTCATCATTAATATAACCCCTAGCAACTCCCATTAAAAAATGACATCTAAAGGAGGGTTTGAACCCTTGACCAAGTGCACAAATCTTAGGTATCATTAGGTCTACACCAACTCACCACACATCCTTTGAGCAAAACTTTTGTGGTACATGTACACTTTGTAGGCAGAGATATCTCTCGCCTTAGGAAGTCACGAGTATTTTTTATTTTTTGTTTATGTTCCATATTAGGAAGTCACCAGACAGCCAAGTCTAGTAGACACCTACATATCCTATCCATATCAAGTTGCACTGAATGGACCATAGTGAACATGTATCAACAGTATTGATAATTCTACTACGTCGAGGTTCATCATTAATATAACCCCTAGCAATTCCCATCAAAAAATGACATCTAAAGAAGGGTTTGAACACCTGACCAAAGTGCACAAATCTTAGGCATCATGCAAGCCAAAGAAAGGGCTACTCTTCAGTTTCTCAACTACATCATCCTCAATGCTCTTACTGATAGATCAAAAAATTCTTGACAAGCTTTATCAACATGATAGAGTTGCCTCGTAATAGGACAATCTGCCGACTGAAGACGCTCATTATGTGCTCAAAATCATAGAATGACAATGACCTGGATGCCACGGTATAGTTCACTATAGCCCCATCAATAGCATCAAGAGATTTTCGAACAGCAACGACAAGAGGTTTCACTAGTTTCTTAGCAGCCTCTTGCTTTGAGAAAGCAAGCACTGGCATGCTCATTGAAACTTCACATCTTAAACTTTCATGACCAACCTTTAGAAATTGGAGTATTTCCTATACAATCAACAAGAAATAACTAAATTATGGAGGATAAATAAGGAGCAAAATAACATGATATGATAGTGATAAAATAAAACTGGAAATCGCATAAACTTCACAAGTAGTACAAAATATTGCATCCTCCTCCTTGTCATAGCGCATCCACTTCCATTGCTCCAGCCATTTATATTGAAAGGAAGATTTAGTAGATGCCTCAGGCTCCTCCTCACACTTATCGGAACTCGAAGTTGTTGTCCCATCTAATTGAATCTCTTTTTTCTTCCCTGCTTTTCTAAACATATCCAAAACTAACCTTTGCTTCTTGATGAACAATGCTCTTATATAAGAAGGGATTTGTTGTCGAAAGGAAAGGAAATTTGTGCAGAAGGAAGTCAATGCAGTGACATCTAAGCCCGATCCTTAGGTTGCTCCTTCTTCCTCCTAGCTTCCATCCATGCTTTTTCTTCTATTTTCCCACCGCCAACAGCAATGAGCAATGCTTAAAGTCCCATGATGGCACCACCGGCACTATTTTTGTCTATTCCGCTCCATTTTTTTCCTCTTTAATTTCTATCTAAGGCCACAAACTTTTCTCTCCAAATGAATGAATGGTGGAATTGATATCCAAATCCATGTTCCTTTTCTAATTTGGAGAGGCCAAAAAGTATGGACCCACCTTTATTAACTATTAATGGCACAACTAACTTTATTATCATACCATATATAAAGCAGTAGCATTTCTGTTCTTAAAAAATAGGGAACTATTTTTTCTGGGCTGACAGCCCTGGCCTTGACACGTATGCGCCCATTGCATTTCTAAATTCAAGAAAAAAGAAAAAACTTAGGGATGCCACATTTTTGTTCTTATCTGCTTTGAATGAATCTCCTCCGTCGCATGCTCTGCTCTCCACTTCCTCTGCCCCATTCCGGCGAGATCAGCTCTCACAGAATGATCTGCTACTGCTGGAGGTTCGTTGCAGTTCTTCAGAAAAGCGTAGGAAATTTTCTTTTCACTCCTCACTCAAATATAATGCAGTGCAATCAATCCCTTTATGGTGATATGGAGATCTGGACTTGCTCTTGGCTATGGCGGATCCGAGGGTCAGTCTGGCCAGATCTAGTTTGGCGTCTAAGACGCCGGAGTGTTTTGAGATGGTCAAAACACAGGTAACGCCCTTACTAAGTGAACAACAAACACAACATCTATTTTTTTCTGTTATTTGGTCTGTCGAAGATTGGGCTAAATGAATCTCCTCGCCATGGCAGATTCCGGAGCAACAGGCAGCTAAAAAATGCCTTTCAACTCCAGTTGAAACATTTGGTTCGGCTCCATCCAATTCATCTCTAAATCCGCTCCAAAAAGGTCTGGTCAATTGCCCAATCACTGTGTGGCTCTGATAAGCCACATCCAAAACGATTCCACTGCACATAAACTCATAAACTGTTCGCAACTTTTTCCGATTAATAGCAGCAAAAATTGTGGGTATTCAGAGCTCGGTTGATCTAGATTTGTAAGTTCCTGTCGTTTACTAAGTAACTGGGGCGAATGTGCGATTTCTTGAGCCAACAAAGTTGAGAATATATAAAAAAGGGGATCCGGATAAAGCAACAGATTGTGTGATCATAAGAATTGTGTTCAATAATGAAGCAAAGCTGGTTTTGGTTTGTGATTTTTTACACAACGTTAGTCTTTTCTATCACGTCTGAACCGGCATTGGGGGCTTGACGGATCCAGCAGGTGTGTCTGCGCTACAGAGCTTTTTGAAAGGAATAAAAAATGCTGATGTGCTAAAATGGAGTGGCGACGATCTTTGTGGAGGAAGATGGAAATATGTAAAATGCATAGGTAACTCTGTGGTAGCCATAGAGGCAACTACAAAATCAGGACAACAAATTCACAGGAAGTCTTCCATCTTTAAGTGGTCTTTCATGGCTTACAGAAGCATACTGCGGAGGTAACAGTTTTGATACCATACCGGCAGATTTCTTTGTTAGTCTTGCTAATCTTACTTCGTTATACCTAGAGAATAACTAGTTGAATGGCACTGGTGGATGGACTTTGCCGGATGGGCGCTCTATGGCGGAATACCAGACTATCTTGGAAACATGACTGACTAGTCTTCAAAAATTGCATCTGGCCTACAATCATCTGCAGGGGGGCATTCCCTCGAGTTTTGCTGGCTCAAGATTGGTAGTTTTTCAGGCCAATAATCAGCAAGTTAGTGGGTCGATTCATGCAGTGGGAAGCATGCAAAACCTAGAGAAGCTATGGCTTCAAGTAAACCAGTTTTCAGGGACTATTCCTCCCGGTTTGGGAAATGTGGCTGGTCTTCAAGACTTAAAGCTCAACGACAATCAATTTGTTGGTACTTTTCCCGAATCACTGACCTCCCTTCTAGCATTGCAGAACATTTCTGTGAAGAACAATCACCTTGTGGGTGCAATTCCTGGTTTCAGAGCCGACAGGGATAAAAAGGGGAAGATAATAATCTACACAGCTCCAAGTAGCAGATCTAGGCCAGTAAATCACGACAGGGATCTTCAGACTGTCTGCAAGATCCACAACAAAATCCATGAAGTAATCCACGATTATGCAAGTTAGTTCTTCTTCGTTGTCAAGAAATCTCTGGATTAAGGCGTGAAGAGAGGGTTTAGTATGTAGCAAGGCCTCCATAAACAAAATGGTATCGTTGGGATCATGGGGAAGCAGAGATTTGACAATGCAGGGCCTCTAAATTGATGATATGGTTGGGCAAATCCGGGACGGTGGAAACGGTGGTTCGTCCGCCATGCTATATGCCCTGCCTGCTAGGCACTGCTTTATGCATTTTCCTATTCGTAATGAACACATGGTTCAAATTAGGCCTATGCTAAATTTTCCGCTGAAGTGCCACTTCTGACCTCGGTAGCATCTGTAAAAGTGCCCAAAGGCTATGGCGATGGTGCCAAAATGGTCGGCTAAGTTGCAAAAACATATTGATGAGCAACAGAAAATGAATAGGGCTATTAGCAATTCTGGTGACGCTGCAGATCTCTCACATGCAGATCTCTCAGTTGCCATATAGTAACAACATTTATCAGTCATCACAACAAAACACATATCAATAGCAACCAACATGTATTTCTTTAAGCAGCCTGTGATTATTAGCCAATGCATTCGTATCATAAAGCTTTTTCACCATCTTGCACTCATAATTGTCAAAAGATTGGAATTTGGTTATGCTATATGGTAACAACGTTTATCACTCATCTCAACAAAACACATATCAACAGCAACCAACATGTATTTCTTTAAGCAGCCTTTGATTATTAGCCAATGCATTCGTACCACAAAGCTTTTTCACCATCTTGCACTCATAATTGTCAAAAGATTGGAATTTAGTTATGCTGTAAATATTTTCAATGTTTTTCCAGATTTGCTAATGTATGGTCAATTCACCATCTTCTGGTTTTTGATGCAATTGCTTTTCCTGTATCTAGCTCATATAGTCTTGGATAAATATAGACAGACTTGTTGCACCAAACAGGGCTTTCCTGCAACATCGCTACCTTAACTACTGCATTGCGGTCATCCTCCATTATAGCTTCTGCAGCCGCTCATAGTCTTTAAATTAGGCTACTTAGTGTATGGCAAGATGCTTCACAACAAATTCGTCCTATTTTGGTAATCGCTCTGATTTTGTTCTTCGTTATTCAAAGAGTAGATTTGTCCTAAGAGTAGATTAATTCGTGGTGGTTTTCCTTCTGCAACGCCTGTAAAAAGATGTATCTTGCATCCCTACATATGACATTGTGAGATATGATCCTATATGTTTATTTCCTTTTCCTTTCACCATTCCCAGTACTAAAATTATGATATACCTGACCAATTTCATAATATTGATGGATTTGGATTTTTAGCCCATCAAGTTGGTTAAATTTTCATAATCCTCAAAAAGATGTGTATGTGGCAGAGATAGGTTCTATACGTATTAAATTATTTTTTCAGACGTATAAAGTCTAAAAATACGTATTTTTAGGTTAAATACGTATTTTTCGTATTTTTAACCTACCGGCCAGAAAAAAAAAAATTCGCGTGCGAAACCTTCAGTTTCGCTTACGCGAAAATTCAAAATTTTTTTTTTTTTCGCGTAAGCGAAACCTTACGCGAGAAGGTTTTGCTTATGGGAAAATATATATATATATTTTTTTTCCGATTTTTTTTTTTTTTTTTTCGCTGTAGTTTAAACCGAAGGTTTCGTGGAAGGTTTCGCTTGACGCTGAAAAATTCGAAAAAAAAAAATTCAATTTTTTTTTTTTTTCGCGTCAGCAATGACACCCACCCTCGGCATGGCACAATTCAATGTGGCACGCCAGGCGAGGGTCACCGCAATAATAAAAATAATAATAATAATAATAATAATAATAATAATAATAATAATAATAATAATAATAATAATAATAATAATAATAATAATAATAATAAAATATTTTTTTTTCTTTTTTCTTTTTTCTTTTTTTTTTCGGCGTAAACCAAGATTTCGCTTTTACACGAAATTTTTTTAGTTTCACAGAAGGTTTTCTTTATCGCGAAAAATGTTTCGCTGTAGTTTAAATGCTAAAAATCAAGGTTTAAACTTTACGCCGCCAAATTTTTCGACGGAAATTTTTTTTGACGTATTTTTGACGTATAAACGTCAAATTTGTGCCGTATCAAACGAAAAATACGTATTACTTATAAAACGTATACAGTATTGAACCTATCCCTGGTATGTGGCATCTTTTGATTGGACTTGCTGTGATATCTATAAATCACCAAGATTAATTGAAGATGTTCAGCAAATTTGATTGATGAAGAGAACTTAAACATTACTTTTAAGTCATTGCGATTTTAAAGGAAAAAAACTTATTCACCTTGGTAGAATAGTGGGATGTTGCACGTTAGGCCATTTCTTATGGGCTGGGAAAGAGAAACGTTCGCGGCGGCCTTGGCCGCCGCGATAAGTTTCTTGTAGGACTAACTTTATTATAGTACCAATAAAAGGGCACGTAACTTAAAAGGATTGGGATTTTCTTTTGGTTGGTTGATTGGTATAATTATTTATTTGTTATTGGTCATATTATATTCATATGTTTCATACAAATGCATATATATTATTAGTATATAAAAAAATATCCTACTCCCTTATAGAGTTAACGGATTTTTGCCTGTAAATTAACAAGGGCATCGGATTTTCGTTGTTTCTTTGAATTTTTTGTCTGAACTACGTTTCGGGGAATAATTAACGGCACCGGATTTTTTCAAAAGTTACCGGATTTTCTGGGTTGAAACCCCCTGTTTTCCGCAGCCTGCGGGCCGAGAATGGCAAGGTTATTATTGTAGACATGGTTTTGGTTCCGTCTAGAAGAGGGCATTGTGGGAACATAAAGATGGCGTTTGATCTGCAGATGAGCTCCCAGAAACATGGCTTCTTTTTTGCGGCGGCCTCTAAAGGCAAGATTATGTGTTGGGTCATGGGCATTTTTTGGCCAAAGGCTGGCACTTTCTCATGGCAAGATCTTGTGCTATAGTATGAAGGCAAAGGCTTCTGCTATAACCATGATGTTGCAAAAAAAAAAAAAAAAAAAATTATTGTTGTGGTGTGTTATAGTGTTGTGAATTTTTTTATTTATTTTTCATTTTTTCTTGAACCAAAAGAACATCATCTTCCAGAATAACAAGCGTATTACTATCAAGATTAAAGAACCCTTCGCCTCGAACCTTGGCAATAATAGGCATGGCACAAGGCTACCAAATTAATATTGTTTGACATTTAATAAAGTGTCAATGTAGTACAGTATTCTATTATGTTAACTCTAGCGAGCCTCAAACTGAGATCCCAAACAAAAAGCCCCAACTAGACATTGTGCGAACTCCACACGGTTCACATATAACAAACATAGAATACTCGAAAGTTCTCTTCTATTTGGCGCCTTGTTTCACCAGATTCCTTGTAATGTTATAGCATGCTCTGCATAACAAAATTTGTTTTGTTGAGAATGCATATATAATAATAAATATGAACATATACGAAGCAAAAAAGTTTCTTACCATTATTACGCAGTGGCATTGCCATATTCAGCTTTTAGATACCTCTCATCTTCAACAACTTGCTTTTGTTCAGCTGCTGGCTGCTTCTTCTTATGGGCTACATTCAGTTACTTTGTGTTGAGAATATGTGTAATAGGAACAAAGACAAGATATCCTAAAGACAATTATATGACATATACCTTTCCAAACACAATATAATATGCCAATGACGACGATGACTACTAGGACGATGGGGATTGCTATCGGATAGGCATCCGACGTTTTATCAGCAGTTTCTCCTGCGACATGTCCTGCTACGTGATATCCGATTCCTAATTTTCTGCCATGTCCTAATTTGCTACGTGATCTAAGCTCCTCTTTTGAAGAATATATTTTGCTATATCTGTTATAATTGGAGCTGAGTTAGAGCTTTTCATGAACAGAAAACAGAACTGCACAAGAACACGGTTTCCTGTTCAGAATTTACAAAAGATCGATTTAAGATTCAAACCTTTTGGCGTAGTCCTCAAACTGGGAAACCGAAGCCATGGTTCTGCTGCTCTGCTCTCTCCTGCTCCTTCTACTCTGATTTATTGTATCTGATTCGTTGTAAAAACGCAGATGCCTAATTTTTTTTTACTGGACATGCCCAGTCCACCCATCCAAAAGCCATGCAGATCCCATTTGAGTCTGTGTAGCTGACCTGGTCATCATCATCAGACATCATTAAGTCTATCTAGTTGTTCATTACCTAACTTGTCTGCACCACTTTTGCTTTGCATCAAGCCTTAAATTTGAATGGGACCCCTAGTATTTTTTTGAAGGGCAATTTTTCAACTTGCCATTCAATTTGAAGGGCAAATTTTTGGCCTGCCATTCTTTTGCATGTCCAAGTTTTCGAAAGATATTCAAAGCTTAAACTACAATTATAAGAATAGAATAGAATGTGTTCTAGGAGATCAACGGCAGTGCCTATGGACCTAAACGAAGAAAAAGAAAAAACATCGAAATTATGGATAATATATTTTAACTTTTAATAAATATAACTACAAAAAAAGATCCAAAATAACTCATAGTCTTAGTAATATTAATATATTTCACACATATTACCATTGCCAATGCAAGAAATAAGGGAAAAAATATTATATGCGATTTGCCATTGAAAATCAATTTTTGTTTTGCAAAAAAACAGAGTTGTCCATTCAAAAATTAAATTAAATATGTTCAAGAGACGACGTGCCTCGAAATTCCTCTGTTTTGAGTGGGCTTTGAAGCTGATTACCCGAGTTAGTCAGATTTAGATCAAACTGCATATCAAATTGCATGCAGATGAAGAAGCTCGACGTTGGACGAGAAAGAAAAGGAAATAAGGAAAGAGAAATTCTTACCGTTCTATTTTTTTCGCATTTACTTGTCTCGCCAATTAGCCAATTTTAATAAATGCATATGTTGAGGAGATTGTTCAAAAATTTGAATATCAAATGTTGTTTGTTTTGGTCAAGAATAATAACAAATAAAAGTGTAAGTATAAATAAAAAATATATAATGTAAGCAATAATTTTTTTTTTTCATAAGCATGGCCATTCTATTGAAGGGCAACTTTTTCTTAAGCTTTTCTATTGAATGGTAAATTTTTTCCCTTGCCGTTCTTAAGAATGTCTAAAAAATTTTAGCCGTTCTCTGCATAGCTAGGAGCCCCAAGAATGGTACCGAACATTTCAAATTTAAGGCTTGCTTTGCATTAAAGGCTTGAATAAGTCTTCTCGCAAAAAACCAGCCTTCTTCATCAACCTTTAAATTTAAACATTGCAATGCCATTCAAGAGGCCGTTGGCTATTTTCAAAGAATGGTTGTCTTATTTTTGACCATCCAAATGAGTGACAAGGTCAAGGAAATGCCATTCAACTTGAAAGGCTCTCATAAATGTCATCTTTCAATTGAATGGCAACTAAAACAAATAATAATTTTTTAGTATATATTTTTATTGACTCTATAAAAATTTTTACAAAATTCTCATTGCAGGCATGTAATTCCATGCAAGAATGCAAAAAAATCAAATTGGCATTTGCCCAATTGATCAATACCATTATAATAAATACTAGTTAAGGTGTCCAACGTTGCTGGGCATAAGCTAAAGACATGTAAATGATAAGCCAACAATGTTATTATGGTTAAATTAGTTAAATGCTTCTATGTCTCTATTTAGGTTCAATTAGTTATCTGCTTCTATGCCTCTATTCAGAACCCACTTACGCTATTGAGATATTCTTTAGAAGAACCTTCTTAGGTCCTCAAATGTATCCTAGACAATAGCAACATTCTCTTTTGGTCAAGTCCCAACTGTACTATTGTACTATTTTAGTCTATTTGGGTTATGGCAACTTACAATTATGCCTTGGGTTAACATGAGAATGTTGCACATGAGCAAATATTTATTTTTTCTTTAAATCTAATAATAGACTATTGTTTTAAGCAAATTCCAATATGTAAATTTGACCAAGGGAGCCAAAAACTTCTATTATCTAAGGGAAAAGTGTCTTCAAATATATGCTTCAATTCCGAAAGGCAAATGCTTCAATTCCTAAAGGAAAATATTCAAAGTTCTTTAATGCTAAGATGTGTGACAGAACTGTTGCTAACTTGTTTGTATTTTAATGTTAATGAATCAATGGTCTTGTTAACATTCATATACATTTGTGCTAACAAAGATTTGCTTTATATTGCTCTATACTTAAGTCTTGCTCAGTCTATCACCTTTCTATTTTACAACTCCTATACCATGTCCATGAACATGACCATGGCCCTTCTCAACATGTTGTCTTTCTATGCTTAGCTTTGATGGTACACAACTTAATTGTGGTTGGGAAATCCAATTTCCACTTTGAACACAAATAACCAGAATCTAGTTCAGTGCATTAATGACAGCCTTGTATTTTTTGTAAGTATTTTCCATCTTTGTACTTCATCTTTTTAAAAAGAGTTGTCATAAATCTCGCTCCAAGCTTAGCTTTTGCAATTCCTACATACTATAACAGTAAAGAATCTGTTTCAAAAAGCATTGCCTAAATACAAAAAGTTCTTGATGGTGCAAACCAGATTGAAAATGTTCTTCTCAATATGACATAACAACAACGATGCTGGCTATATGTAAATAAGCAGTCAATGCGCCATAGAACTTAAAAGTGTAATTTATTCCCATGCACATGCTGGAAGATATATTGTGCATAGATGTTGAACGCATGCAATTTCAAGAAAGATACTAAGGAAGAAGTACCTTGAACCACCAAACATATAGTCAGAAAAAAGGCCACCAAAATGCAATTCAAGAAAGATAAAAAAAAAAGAATTACTCTGAACCACAAACATATTGTCACAAAAAAGGCCACCAAAACCTAGAGAAGCAGCGCTCCGCATCACGTCAAGAGGGAAATGCTTTTTGTCATCCCATTTCGGAATGCATATGGAATAGATTCCTACTTCCAAAGTAGTAGGGATGATTCACCCCCTTTTCATATAGATTGACTAGGTTGGGGAAAACCTCACACTTCCAAGATGATTCACCCCCTTTTTATTATGTGCAAAGTCTAATAAATAGTATTGAAGCATATAAGTGATTCATATAGTAAACGACTGAAACATTGAGTGATTCGACATGATTCACATTTTTCTTTAAGATTCTCATGTTCTGTTAAGTTCATAGTCTAATGAATTATGACATCATATCATATGCGTGATTTACATAAAAACCATTGAAAAAGTGATTCACATATAATTCATATAATACACTATGGAAACTGTGACTCATAGTATATGGCATAATATCCCATTGAAAACACAGAGTTTTTTAGTGTTCTTAAATGGATTCTTCCCCACCTATATCTAGACCATGCATGCAGATAAGGATCTTCCTAGTGGGGCTCACACGTACCCTAACTCCTTTACCAGCCATTGTTAAGACACCCTGCTCTGGATTGACTGGGTTTTAGCACCACAAATGAGATGACTGCAGCTGCATGAGACTAGATCCCATTTGAAGAGTTTCCATCCTGAATTGTCCATGCAGGTCATCATGGTAGCCTCGAGAACCAGAAAGTGTCCATATCATTAACAATAACCAGTTGAAACAGTAAATTTTAGCATGGATACTGTACAAAAGCAGATTTATATTATAAACCATTGACTAAATAGTAATTGTTTCAGTGTTTCGGTTGTCTTGTCCATCTCAAGAAATCTCTATGCTCAAGAATGCCACCTTATAAATTGTTATATCAATTATTCATCGCCATTTGTTTGGAGCTTTATGATTCCACCTTCAAAAACTAGGTTTCTGGATGCCAGTATATGATAAAAAAATATGCCGCAATTTGCCTAGCTAATCACTTGAACTAATGTTGTTTTTGTGGTTTTGACTATATTTACCTAGTTCATAAAACCTTCCATAGTCGCAATATATCATCATACTACTCCTTGCAAAACAAATGTGTAGAGCCTATGTGGCATGTTTGAGCCTATGTTGCATACTTGAGCCGAAGTGGCATGTTTGAGCAAGGGTGTCTTGACACTTAACCTCCATCTAAGCTCCTGTTGTCAGAACACCTAATCTCTCTGTTGTTGGGCAGCCAAGCTGACACCCTTCCCCAAGTCAAACAACGCCAAGACTTTGTGAGGCTTCCTCATTAGTGGGGGTAGGCCAGACCCCAGGAGACGGACCCCAAAGTTCCCGATGCAGCCTTTCCTGGAAGCGCTCTCCGGGTGGCCGTATGCTAATGCCCACCCTCTTGGAGCTCGCTTCCCTTATCCGACCCTTGAGTCCTCCATTCAAGGATCTTGCTTTGAGCAGGTCGAAAAGAATCCAAGATCAGTCTGGGAGACCTTACCAAGCCGCGAAGCATTCGGCGGGCGATTGTGTAGAAACCTAAATGTTTTGCTGTTAAGGCAGTACGGAGGTTTGGGAATGGCAATTTGACTTTGTCATGTTGTCCGAAATTGTGAAATTACCCTACGGACCAAGTTACACAGTCAATTTTACCAAACAAAAAAATGGAATGTCCTAATTGCCAGTATTACACAGACACCCCCTACGCCAATTGACTAGGAGTGCATTGGACATGATCTATTTTGGTGTTTCTTGGAGAAGGGCTGGTCTTCTGTCCACAAAAGTTGGTCCCCAAGGTAATGTTGACGTTCTGAGCCCATTGGCAGAGCAGACTCACAGCTCCGGAGTGGGGGAGTTGCCCGTCCATCGCCGGGGCCTTGGGGAGTGGACTTTTGGGGCAAGCTGCTTTCGGGGGGGTTTTAAGATCCATCTTTTGGCGTCAACACCCGCCCTCTATGTCATGAAATGGCGCAAGTAGGATATGGCCTCCAAAATATAAACCATGTATGTTGGTAGGTTCTTGAAGGGTTTACGTTTTAGAGGTTGAGTTTTGGTTGTTTGCACTTGGGTTATGGCCGATAAATTGCAGTTGAAAAAGCGAAGCAATGAGAACTGACGATGGTAGTTTTGATCTATTCTCCTCCCGATGTAGCAATTAGAAATGGAGCCGCTTTTGCAGTAGCATGATCTGGATGGCCGATAGATGAAAACTCCAATTTTTCAGTTTCCATGGCCCTGCATGCGTGTCTAGAGATGGTGCACCAAGTTATCCATGAAAGCAACCATGTTTCGAGTTTCAAAAGGTAAACCCTTCAATAATCTAGAAACTCATAGGCTTTACATTTTGGAGGCCATATTCTAGTTAGATTTGACTAGGATTTTGCACATGTCGTCTTGTAGAGGGGGAGGGTCTCGACGCCAGAAGACAGATCCTTAAAACCCCCCGAAAGCGGCTTGCCTCTAAAGTTAACCTCTAGCCTTGCTTGACTTGGAACAACATCTTAGCCGTTGATCTCGCCATCAATCTCGACCTTCAATTTTAAGGGCCAATAAGATAATAGGACATGGATCAAGATCTCAGCCGTCCATCTGGATATGCATGAATATGTCTTTATATAAGTCATATTCAAGGAATATATCACACATTCAGGAGACCAAAATATTGAAATGTAAAGGTATCATGACCTAGGTTTATATTTAACTATTGTCTTTTAAGACGTTGCTAAATTTATTCGAGGAGGTTTAGGCACAAGATTTGGAGTCAAAATTTACTCAAAGCCTGACACGACTGCGTTCATTGATTGCCCACTTCCAGTCGGTCAGAATGCTGCTAATAAAAACAAGGAGTATACAGGGATGATTCATCGATTGAGTTGTAAATCAGATTGATCCAAATGAGAGCCTAACTTTGGTTAGGGCTTGTGTTTTCGGGAAGTATTTACAATATTTTCAATTTTGATGTTGTATGGAGTTAGTTCACACTGATTTCAAAAAGTAGCAAACCAAGGGCCTTCCAATGTTTAGAGAAGCAAGCATAATAAGCATGCTATATCACAAAGATGCGTAGGCCCTAAACCATACCCTATGCAAACTCTTGGACGTGTTTGTCTCCAGCTCGATGCAGAAAACGTAGGGTTTACGTTATGGGCTGCCACAGGTGGCCAAGATTTGGTGAGGCATGCCGTTAACATTGTGGCACCAACTAAAACAGCATGGAAAAAACGGCGTGGCACTAAAATTGGTGATATGGCATTCCAAATAAGCAAGGCCAAGTTTTGACTAGGCAAAAAATAAAAAGATGTACATCTTTGGTTTTTTCGTTGGGTGATGTTGGCAAATTTTGGGTGACATGGAAAGATATTGGTGACATGGAAATGATGACTAGGATTTTATGCAAGAATTATGATAACCTTTGGATCTTTGGTAGAGGAGTTTGGCAAGGGATAGAATAGAGGGAAAAACTTAAGGAGCTGGCAGTCTTCCCTAAGTCGAACAAGGCCATGACTTTGCGTGGCTACCTCATTAGAGGGGAGAATCCAGACCCCAAGGGACGGAACCCAGAAAGGTTGCAAAGGTAGCCGTTCCTGACAGAGGTCGAGTTTTGGTCGTTTTGCGCTTGGGAAATGGTCGAGAAGCTGTAGTTGAAAACCTGAAGCAATAGAAACTGACAGGATGGGATTTGGATCTATTCTCCTCCCGAGCTAAATGTATATGTAGGTTTTGATATGGACGTTGGAGCAAACACTCATAGTATTGCTTCCTCAGGTGAAAGCATACCCAATAACAAGCAACCAATCTTCATTCAAAGTTTGTAACGAAGTATTAATCACTTTATGAACCCTAGCAAAATGAGATAGTTGCAATCATCTGAATATCTCGAGATATACTGATCATTTTCACGTCATTTTTGAAGGAAAAATCAGAGAAAACTTGTGGTGACATGTGAGAAATGTTTTGGTTTAATTTGGGAATGGAATGATTAACGGGTTCAAAGTTGACAAAAAAATTGCCCAGTGCACTTACTTGTGACAGAAAATGGTGATGATATCTCGGGTGTTATTTAACATTTTGGATGATTTATAGAGTTAATATCAGGGAAAACTATTAGGAACACGTGGTAGAAAATTTAGCTTAATTTGGAACTAAGATGGTGGAGGGATATGTGTTCAAGTTGGAAGGTTGTAATTCCCAATTGAAAAAAAAAAAAAAAAAAAAACTTTAGATTTATATGCTTATAGTATTTTTGGTGGTTGGAATTGCAAAGAGGTCAAGTGACTCTTGAACTATACAACTAGAAGTGCTAGTCCCTGTCAATGCAAGTCAAAATGCGACGGACGGGTGGCTTACCCATATCGGAATGGCGAATTGGCTTTGCCAATGGACTCAAGATGTCCCTAGGGACCAAGTTCCATGGGCAAAAGACCAACCCTTGGCCAAGAAGCGCTAAAGGACCTCAACTCGAACACACTTTTAGTCAGTGAAGAGAAGTCTAGAAAACCAGCTTGTGCCATGAAAGGCTATGTGTATGTCATGAGGTTGTGGTAACGTATATATGTGGTACAACCTGTTGCTGTCAAGGACGAGCATATCGTTGTTGAAGGTGTTCCTAGCAAACCTTCAACCTCAGTCATTTAGAACCTCCAAATTGCTTAAGGCAACCAATCTATGCAAGAAACTTGCAAAAATAATGCAAAGAACTCAAGTTTCAAGTGATTTTCCAAAACCAAGAAAAGGCACTCTCATCAAAACTTATGCCATGCACAAACAATCTCAAATTTTGATGCAATTTCGATTCAAGCAGGTGCTCTAAGGTTTCTTTTTATACGAGCGGCCAGAAGGGACACATGGAGCGGTATCTTAGCGGGACGGATTTGAGCCACTGCTTGGATGGGTGGCGTGACATTACTATTGCACTTGTTGCACTTCTGGAGCATTACAGTAGAGCGACCTTCTAGATTTTCTATGTGGGGGCCTGAACTCATTGTACACAATTATCTTATATATCAGATGGTCTAACCCGGGTTGTATTTGTTGTTTTACTCATTTGGGGTTCATCATTTTATTTCCCTCTTCACCTATTTTAGGGTTCATCCGTTTGTTCCCCTATGGGTCATTGTACTCATTCTTTCATTCAGCATTTCATTTCAGCGCTGCTATATTGGACATATTTGCTACTGTTAAAATGCACATTTTTGCTACAAGTTACAAGACGTAGCATGCCAACAAGTAAATCAAAAGCTTATGGTACTATTAGAAACTATTAAATTCAACTACAAAGATACCATAGCTATTTTGCCATGCAACTCTTAAGAAAGTTCAGAAAAATATTACTATAGAGGTTAAGAAATTTAGAATTTCATATATAAACATAAATAAGTTCAAGAATATCACATATTTAAATTAAATAAATCACAGTTTAAGGATCTTTAAGGATTTTAAATGATTTTTAAGGATTTTCAAGATTTTTAACATATTTTATATGAAATTTCAAAATTTTTAAAAATCTTCAAAAAATCTTAAAAAATGTTTTTTAAACGTGCGAATTTTAATGTACTTAACTACATTCTGGTGTTTTCTACTTCTGGCAAAATTGAAAGAAATGGTCTCACTAAATACAAAACATGAAATCCTCCTCCAGCTCCCATTTTAGGATTAGCTCGTTCCATCTAACCGGGCTCAATTCCAGCAAGAAATCTTTATTTTGCTTTGTAATTACAGATTAAAACTTATGCTAAGGCGGCGTTTTAAGCTATGGCAAAGGCTCGAGAATTCTGAATTAGAGTAAGAACTGGAATAGAATGAATGAACATCAAGAAATCGCTTCCCTTAATTAATGACATATTCAACAAAACCTGGACATATTCAGATTTAATAGATAGTGATTCAAGGATGCTATTATAAGACTATATGTAATGCTTAATTCTTCTTTATTTTGCGAATTGTTATAAATTTTAATTATATAAGTTTGACTTTAAATTAAAATTATAATGATTATCAAAGCATAAAATTGCTTTCTAAACTAATTTTCACTAGAAGAATTACACATTTTGAGAATATAAGATGTCAATTTTTAGTGATAAACCAAACTTAAAATTTGGCAGCTAAGATAATCTGAAATGAAACATGATGGCTTTAAGCGATTGGCTTAAAATTATTACAAGGATTTCACAATTTATAAACTCCTAATACTTTTAAAGGTATTCTGAGTAAGTTTTAAAACAAAGTTAATCAAATGATAAAGTTTCGGTTTTAGTAACAATGTTTTGGATAATTTATTATTGATAAAATAAATTATATTTTTTGTTGAAGGACGTCAGACTTTATTCAATCAAAGAGTCAAATACAAGTATAAATGCAGAGACAGGAATAAAATCTCAGCGGATAAGCAGAGACCCACCGAGTGAAGCAACCTGCCTAAGCATAAGAGTGCACATCCAAATACTCCTCGAAAATCAATCGTCTCTTGCGAGGGGCAAGTGAAGAACAATGATACGACTTTACAATGTAACCTTGAGCTTCTTGGAGAACACGATTATCTGCCACATCCAGACCTTTGAAGATGACCAATCTTCGTCTTTTTCAGATAGTCCAAAGCAACCATCCTGCTGCTAGATGAAAAGCCTGGCCTTGTAACTCTGGCCTTGTAAAATAAATTATATTGAAAGTTAATCAATAATAAACTATAATTTTTGGCACGTTTGCACAAACATGAGTTGAGACTTTGAAGCAATTTGAAATTTAGTCCTTTTTTCCTCCTAGGGATGGCTATGACAATGTTAATCAAGTTCTGCGGAGCGTTGGTATTCCAGAACCCAGAATTGCAAAGATTTTTCGTGCCAACCTTATCTTTTTACTTGCTCTTCCCTACAGCTACATGCTAATTTTAAAAGACTTTAGAAAATTTAGATGTCGAAAAGAAATGTATTGAAAGATTTATTAAGCTTTTCCCGGCACTTCTGAGAATTGATCTAGAATAGAAGGTGGAGCTCTTGGAACCTGCAGTTTCAAGAACTGTTGAGTTTTTTCTAAGCTATGAATTGGAAACTGCAAAGATGGAGCAAATTTTATTGAAGTTTCATGAGCTAGAGATTGACAAGTCGTCTGCCAGGAAGATGCTTAGGAGGTGTCCTAATATTGTAATTCTTGATATAGATCGTACTTCAAAGCCAAAAATCAAATCTGGGAAAAGGTATTTATGTACTTACTAAGATTGCATTGTATCTAGTATTTCTGCTCTTTAAGTTGAAAGAAAGAAAAGTTATTAACGTCTGCATAGGTCTTTGAAGCCAAGTGTTGGTTTATTTTGTGTACAGCTGTGGAGAAATTCTTATTTCCCTGAACTTCTTATAGTGCCGATTATGGGAATTTTGTCAGTCTTCTTTCCGCCTTTGCCCTCATTTCCATTTGAAGATTTACATGTTTGATGCGCATTTTACCAACAGCCCATGCTACAGAAATATGCATGACGTTCCAAGGACCGTACTTCCAGCCGCAATCCAAGGTTAAATAAACTTTCAATTCATAAGGCATGAATGTTTATTTGATTGCTTCAGCTGGTTTGAGTCAGTTGTAAGTAACTTTGTCCTAGAAAGTTGATGCCTTCGTCTCGATCTTAGAAGTGATTTGTATTGAAATGAAACATTCAGACAGTTGAAATGGACAAGTGTGTGCTAATCTCATAAGCATTTTTGTGATGTCCCCAAAATAGCCAATCCTCGATTTTTTTGAGGGGAATAATGTTACATTAGATTTGGAGGTTTTCTATTCAGCCAGTCATTAATGGCTTTGAAAGTACATTTTTCCAAAAGTGGTCAACTGACAAATTCCTTGTCTTTTGCAGATGTAACCCATTTGAGAATAATTTCTCCATTCATCCTCTTGCTATTTAGGTCAGTCTTTCTGGCTTTCACCATTCGATACCCCCATTTAAGGTTATCTCCATTCCCTTTAGTGCCATTAAGGGGAATAGATTTATAAGACTTCATGTTAGCAGCAAAGACATCATGAATTTTAATGGCATATTAAACATCACATCATACATAAACAATCCAACATGGATTGATTCTATTTGTCCCCACAGTCTGTATCTGTTGCCTGGCTATAGCAGGCAACATGTACAAGGCTCCTGAGCAATATCATAGGCAAAAATTTGAAGACCAAGAATACTGAGACCAGAAGACTTGAAGACAAAGATGCTGATGAAGAACCCAAAGGATGACTTTAAGTCAAGACACAAGTTCACAACTCAAACTCCAAGGATTGAATGCATTCTCTAGCTCTGAAGGCACTTATGAGGTTTGGAAGACCCCTGTGAAGATGGCAAGCTATGATATGGTATTTATCCTTCTCATATTGTGATGATTCTCTATTTGCCTTTTGTTCCATCATACCATCATCCTTATCCTATTTTTTCACCCTCATTGCCTTTTCACATCCTATACCATCATGTATTTCATGTGTGACCATTTGTTTCATAGTTGACCTACCATTACCTAGGGCACATTTTCCAAGGAAGTTGTCAAACCTAAAAGTTGCCTAGCATCGAGCTCTATATCACCATTCTCATCTCATGCCTTGCCATTCCATTGTCACACACTTCATACCAAGTAGCTAAAGCAAAACATATGTGCTAAGCACAAAAAATACAAAAAACACAAAGATGCCTAGTCACCATCTCCAAGTGACATGGCATGATGACTAGATGTGCATGTCATCACCACCAAAGCTACTTTGGTCCACTCATCATTTGCTACCTTCATATCTCATTCATCATGTTGCCACCTAAGCACCAAATTTCCACATCATCACATCACTCCACATCATCAAATGATGACTAGGCGAGTTTTGACCAAACTCAAAATTGGTCAACCAAATGATCAAATTACCTTGGGAAGTGAACCTACTAGCCTTGCTTACCCTAGTTGACCTATTTTCTATCCTTCCACTACATTTTCACCTATTGCCACCTCATCATCCATTAAGGCAAAATGCCTTGTTTGACCAACACATATCACATTGACCTTGCCCACCATTCATCTTTTAACAAAAAATCAAAATATTATTTTTTCAAAATTTGGCCTTGCCATCTTGAAGCTCCCTTGAAAATATGCCACCTGGCACAAAAAATCTCAAAAAAAGACCCCATATAGACCTTCAAATTTCATTTCTTGGGAACCGTGCCCCATGCCAAAAATGCAAAATTTTCCTATTCTACCCCCATATCTATCTACCCTCTTATCCTCTCGCCAAGTGGCGCCCCCCGGCATGCCAAGTCGAAACACGAGCCGAAGCTTGGCGGGGAGGAGACCACGTCGAGAAAGGAAAATAGTTCCCTATTTATACCTTGTCCCACTTTTTGATCTCTGCACGGGGATATATCATGTCGAACCCTAAAATTTGAATTTTCCAAGAAACCACCTTTCATTGAGCCAAACGGGTGATCATGGCATCCGTTGGCGGTTTTGTCCTACTCCACTTTGAAGAACAGCCCAATTAGACCAAAACCGTGGCATTGATTGCGAATTTGCCAAGATCCTGACCGTGGACGGGGGGGCTTAAAAAGGGGTTTGTTCTACTGAATTTTTTCGAGGGCCATAAGCGGATTTGAAGATCAAGAACGTGAAGTCGTGACGTCTACAGAGCTTGCAGAAGATCCTCCTGCTTCGGAAATCAAAATCTGAGGCATATGTGATGAAATATCCTTAAATCTTTTGAAACTTGAAGTTTATTTTGATTGAGTTGTTCTTGGATGATCCAGTCGGACATTCTTGAATACCCTGTGTTGTGAATTTGCTGTTTTGACTTAATGAAAATCGGAATTTGGGAAAAGAGTGTGTGAAAGTATGATTGAACTCATTTTGCTATGCATTGTCATTTACAGTTTTGCATTGTCATCTACAGTTGAGCATAAAGGAATCGAGCAGAGTACAACTAGTGCTTGTGTAAATCTTTTTTTAGAAAAAAGAAAAAATAGAAACGTCTTGCAGAACATGTGTCCTTTGAGAAAGACTAAAAATAGATCTCTTTTTAAATCATCTGTTAGTTTGTAGGCATCTCTACCATCAGAGGCATCAGTAGTGAATATTGAGAGCAGAGAAAACAAAAGAAAGGGAATTGACAATTAGAGTGCAAGGACTGTTACAGGCATTGCTATTGAAACGCGGGCAATGCATGTTACAGCAAGAATTTAGGCTTTGTTTGAACCAAGTAAGCATATGCACGTGACCTACAGGAACATACCTAGGTGTGGAAATGTGTTTCTACCACAGAAGATCATTGTTTAGCATTTGGCAAAATCGAGCTCACTATCCAAGCCATTGACCAAAAATTGACCCAGTCAGGAAGTTGAGTTGTGAGAAATCTGTAAACACCTTGCTGGTAGACTTTTCACAACAGTCTCCTGGAGTTGGCTAGCATGCTTTGGTGAAGATTTCAGGTGCTTTTGAAATAAATGCATGGTTTGGTGGATGTTTGAGCGCTGCTAGTTTCTTTAGCTTTAGGGACTCTAGTGAATTTGGTATTTCCTTGCAAAGTCAGAGATGTTTTGCAGTGCAGATTGATCACCTCAAGTGATCTGGAGGTCCTGACCATCAAAACACCTTTGTAAGGCCCCAGTTGGAGACCACCCAGGATAATCTCCAACATTTTGGAGGTCCTACCGAGATATCCCTCCTGGAAATCAAGAACTCACCTGGAAATAGAAAAAAAAAAACATGCCTCCAAGTAGGAGAAGTGAGCAGATCAAGCTCCGAACCCCATCGATCCCATTGGAATGCCCAGTTCAAGCAATGTACCTCCTAATTTGACTCTGCCTCCCATTTTTGAGCTGAACCTACCAATTACTCCTCCTATTTTCGAGCCCAGCATGAATGCCAATCAATTTTTGAAGACATTTGAAGACTACTACAAAGATTATGGTAATAAAAAAGGTTGTAAGTTCTCCTCAATTTGTGAAATGTATGAAATCTAGTGAACCCGGGCGTGGTGTGAGCATGTTACTACTGTTATGGGTACTAATACTTATGAGAGTCTTGTGGAACAGCTTCTTGAGCAGTGTTTGGAAAGCCGTGTCGGCACCACAAGAGCTGGCCAATGAGCTTCAAACTTTCTCAGATTCAAGTGGAGAGAGCATCAACCAATATGTTGAAAGATTCAAGTTTACCTTAGAAAATGCCAAAAGAGTCATATCCCCACTCCATCCCTCTTCTTTGTAGCTGCTTTTATCAAAGGTCTAGCTCCTAGGCCAAGAATTCACAAGAAAATGCTTAGGATCCAAAACCAAGAAGGTTTTGATTCCATACATAAAGCCTTTGCCAAAGCTACCTCTATATCTCTAATTATCTTTCCTCCTACCGACACTTGCCATCCACATGTTTCAGATCCTTTCTATCCCGATTATGAACAAGAGCCCTGTATGTTGTGAAGGAAAAGAGGAAAGCCAAGGTTGAGGAAGAAGCTCAATCCAATGAATCAAAAGTCGAGATGGCCAAGATGATCGAACTATAGCAGAGTTGACTAAGCAACTCATGGAGATGAAAAATAACATAAAAACTTATCCACCCTCGCATTCATTGCACCAAGAATACTCACCCTAGTGACATTTGCTATTACAGGGCTTGCTTGAAGTGTGGGAAAAAGGTCATTATGGAAAGGTTTGCCCAAAGGTGCAAGTTCTCAAGGAGATTGGCCATTATGAGGATAGGTGCTTGGTGAAGGAGTATTTGGAGAAACAAGAACAAGGCAAAAAGGCTGAGACTAGTGCATCCGTGAGATTCTTGGAAGAAGAAGCATTCCAGAAGCAGTCATGGCAAAGGCAAACTAGAGCTATGGTGAGAACAAGAAGGATGCAAACTCAGGTCAAGCACCAAGAGAAGGAAATTCAAAAAGAAGATCAAGCTTATCGTAATAGCTCCTGCTCCTCACGGCCGAAAGATTTCAGAGAAAAGATAAAGATTTGGATGACTTTGAACATATTCTTAAGAATTCTAAGGTAACTTTGGATTTATTGACTCGTTGAGGATTGCTCCTAGCTATAGGCGTAAAGTGATCAACTCTAGTAATGTAGAAAACAGCTTTTGCTTCCGAAATTGTGCCGACTCGGAAGAGGAAGACCCCGGTGCCTTTACATGTTCAAAGAAAAATTGGTACTCATCAACTTCCTAGAGTTTTGTTAGATGGTGGTTCTTCTTTGAATGTGATGCCTCAAAGATATAATGCAAAATGTGGATTGAAGATCACAAAACCTTCACCAATGGTGTTAAGATCATTTTATAATGCTAAAATCATGCCTTTAGGTGTTGTTACAGTGTGCGCTGGAAACCGGAAGGGATTGTGGTTCAAGCTAGTTTTTTTGTAGTTGCTTTCGAAGTTTGGCAACAAAGACTAATGACATCTATGACTTGTTACTTGGCAGGAGATGGATGTCTACAGCTGATGCCGCACTGTATGGTCAAAAGGAGAGTGTACCATATCCGATGGAGTTAAAAGGACAACTCTCTACAACAAGTCGTGGAGTGCTAATATCCAGAGTTTTTGGAAGAAGAAATGCTTGAACAAAGCACCATGGGATTCTACAAACTACCTCTAGCTATGGATCTCCCCGGATGAATTGGTACCCTCTTACTCTTCTAACTCAAGAGATCACAAGAACTCGTGTGTCATCCGGTTTGATGGTGGAATATCCGTTAAGCTAGGGGTGGCATCTTCTTCTCGCTATAATCAAAGATTGTGCTAACAGATTGCTTTCAAAGGTTGGCGTGGATACATGTTGGCATAACCTCCAACATGGCTGAGTACTGAGCCCTTTTGCTGGGCTTGCGTGAAGCTATTTCATTAGGACTAACTGAAGTAACCATTTATGGTAACTCTCAATTAATATGCAGGCAGGTCAATGGTGAGTATCAAGCCAAGAACCAAGAAATGCTATTGCTGAAAGAAGAAGCCTTGAGCTGGTTGAGCAAATTTAACAAATGGAGTTTGAATTACATACCAAGGGATGAAAATTATGAAGCAGATGCCCTATGCAGAAGTGTGCTGCTAGATTACCTTGCTGAAGGAGCTATCAAAGAAGAAGAGTTGGAACATGAAGAGATTGCACAACTACATCCCATTCTGGTAATAGATGCTCAGCAAGAGAAAGAGGTAAAAGAACTGACTATTACCAAGAAAACTGAGATTAGAACTCTGTTTCTAGGAGATATGTTTAAAACTCAGAAAGAAGCATCATTACAAGAATTCTTTGAAGAATGGAAAGATGTATTTGCATGGGATTACACAGAGTTGGTAGGTGTAAAAACTGAGATATGTGAATTTGAAATAAAGATGAAAGAAGGAACTAAACCTGTCATGCAAAAACTGAGAAAGATAAATAGATCCTTGCTAACTTTGATCAGAGAAGAATTATTAAAGATGAAAGAAGCTGAAGTTATCACTGAGATAACAAACCCCGAATGGTCATCATGCATAGTACCTCGCTGAAAAAAAAAGAACAAAACTATAACGATATGCATAGATTATAGAGACCTTAATAAGGCTACTATAAAAGACTCAAGTATCCACTTCCCTTTCTGAGAAGAGGTGCTCCACGCAATCCGGCCGGTAAAGAGATTTATTCATTTCTAGATGGATTTTCGTGTTTTAATCAGATTAAAATCAAGGAAGCGTACTGCTAAGACCTCCTTCATAACCCCTTGGGGAACCTTTGCCATGTAGAAAATGCCCTTTGGATTGATGAATGCATCTGCTACATTCCAAAGGGCTATGGATAAAATTTTTTCAAAGTATGCCTCTTGATAAATTTAGGGTGTTTCTTGATGACCTTTGCCTAGGGACACCGATAGAGCAACACATGAAACTTCCGACCGTGATTATGAGGTCAGCGGGGAAAGTGGTGTATGTTTAAATCCAAAGAAGTGTATTTTTCTATGTTCAAAAGGTGAACTATTAGGGCATGAAGTATCCGCTCAAGGAATCAAAGTCTCGAGGGTAAGATGGAAGCACTCAAGAAAGTAGTGCCACCTAAGACTCGAGGCAAGTGAAGAGCTTTATGGGACTTACTAGTTTTTAAGAATCTATGTACCTAATTTCTCACATATCATGGGTCCTATAGCAACTCGACAAGAGTAGGCAAGTACAAAGAAACATGAGAGCAAGCATATGGAAGTAAATTGGACACCGTGAGTGCCAGTCGCTTTTGAGTTGCTCATAACTCGAATTTCTCAATCGGAAGCTTTAAAACCACCTGATCATAATCTTCCTTTTAAAGTTTATATAAGTATCACTAACAAGGTCTGTTGGCATTTCTTTACTACGGGATCATGGCATAATAGCCTTCACAAGCAAAATATGGTCGATACTGAAAATGAGATATGCTAGATTGGAAAAAAGTGTTTTTGAGGAATAATGTGGTTTCTACAAAGACTTGGACATATTGTCCAACACAATGAGGTAAAGGTGCTCATGCACCAAAATCCCCTTCCATTATTATTTCGTAAAAAGTCAAAGCAAAGCCAAGTTATGCGGGGGGCTGCAAAATTCAAGATTATAATCTTAGTATCAAAACAAATCAAAACCATTAAGAGCCCTAGTGATTATCTTACCGAGAGCTTTTTGAATTTGAGGATTTTGAAGGATTGCGTGACAGGGAGATACCTCAGAGACTGGAGACTCTACCAACCTTGTTTTGTCTAGCAAGATGAATGAGGATTGGCAATTTGACCTTATTGAATTTCTCGCAATGGAGAACCGCCTAAAAACATGGATACTAAGCAAACCCGTAAGATTTAGAGCTAAGGCTAAAACATTCAAGATGGTAGGAGATGTGTTGTGCAAGATTGATCATAATGGGGTGCTTTTGAGATGTGTCAACAGATCTGAAGTCGAAACGATTGTGGAGGCATGTCATGAAGGCATTTGTGGTGGGCATTTTGCACCGAAACCACCGCAAAGAAGATCATCAGTCGGCTACTTCTGGCCAAGTTTGTTCAAAGATTGTTATGAGACAATCAAAAGATGCCATAAATGTCAAATTCATGGTAGAAGAATCCTTCAACCCGCCGCTTCTCACCGGGTATTGTATCTCCCCGGTCCTTTTCAAATTTGGGGATTGGATTTTATAGGGCCAATATTTCCTGAATCTCAAGGTCGACATGAATACATCCTAGTTGCTACAGATTATTTTACTAAATGGGTGGAAGCAACTCCACTTAGACAGGCAAATGCTCTGGCAACTGCTAGATTTTTACATGAGCACATATGCACTAGGTTTGGCATTCCTTTCAAAATTGTATCTGATAGGGGAACACAGTTCATAAATGATGTCATTAGTAATTTATTGAAAGCATTAAGGGTCAAGCATGTGAAAAGTTCTGCCTATTATCCTCAAGGCAATGGGCAAGCTGAATCAACAAATAAAGTACTGAAGAGCATTCTAAAAAAAACAGTTGAAGTTCATAAAAAGGATTGGCATATTAAACTGCATGATGCATTGTGGGCATATAGAACCACTGTGAAAAATGCTACTAACCATACACCTTTTAGCCTTGTCTATGGTGTTGAAGCTGTGGTTCCAGTTGAGCTAGAGTTGCCATCACTCAAAGTTGGCAATGAAGATCCGTGATGCAACTAGAGGATGCTTACAAAGACAGGTATGAGAAGTTGCTGATGCTTGAGGAAGAAAGGCTGGAAGCTGAGAATGTGAACCTGAGAAAAAACGCTAAGGATGTAGCAGCTTTCAAAGCTGCACACAAGTTACAAGGAAGTTTCAAAGTAGATGAATTGGTGCTCAAGTGGAATAAAGCAAAGGAAGATTCAGCAGGTAAATTTGATGGCCTATGGGAAGGTCCTTTCAAGATCCATGCAATTGCAGGTACAAGTTCTTATCTTTTGCAAGAAATTGGCACAGGGAGATTGCTAGCTAATCCTATAAACACATTGCACTTGAAGAGGTATTGGGAGTAGCATATCTGCCTGATCTTATTTGAGTAAACACATTGTAGTGCTTTTAGCTAGGAAGTATATGGTAATTCTGAGCAATAGTTGTCAGAGTCTTTGTTAGTATTTCAAGTTTAAAATAATAAAAGACATAAAAAGGAAAAAAGAAAGAAAATCAAACAAAACATAGAGTTCTAAGTAAAGTAGGTTTTATTATTGAGCAGTTTACACTTTCAGAGAGAAGATGGTTGCTGATTGAAGGCCAGATTTCAAACAAATGCTGCTTCAGGCTGAGCAAGAATTTATCTTGTTGATGCTAACATTTTGCACCACTTGCCAGATCCATCAGACTGATCAAACTCATCAGGATGTGACTTAGCCTGCATATACATGAGACTTGTATTCTTTTTCAAATGCAGATTCCTATCAAGCAGCTATGCATCCATGGAGAAAAGCTGTTGCAGAAGATACTAACAGTTTTTTAAGTGTCATTTCAGGTTCATTTGTTTTCCCTCCATGTCCATCTGATCACTATAGCCTGGAACATATGACCATTGCTTCCAAATCTTCTCAAGCTGCTACCAAAAGTTGCCTCCCATAGTCACTCACCTAAAGGCAACTCAGAAACACAAGTTCAAACAAAACAAGAAGAACACTGCTGCTGATCATGTCAATTATTCCAACAGTTTCTGAAGACCACCTGTCAGTCTGTATATTCATATTCATGGTCAAATTTTCTGACTGAATATCACAGGCTGAGGGGACCAGCCACATCCTCTCCTTTGTTTAGCATCATGTTGCCTGGCTATAGCAGGCAACATGTACAAGGCTCCTGAGCAATATCACAGGCAAAAATTTGAAGACCAAGAATACTGAGACCAGAAGACTTGAAGACAAAGATGCTGATGAAGAACCCAAAGGATGACTTTAAGTCAAGACACAAGTTCACAACTCAAACTCCAAGGATTGAATGCATTCTCTATCTCTGAAGGCACTTATGAGGTTTGGAAGACCCCTGTGAAGATGGCAAGCTATGATATGGTATTTATCCTTCTCATATTGTGATGATTCTCTATTTGCCTTTTGTTCCATCATACCATCATCCTTATCCTATTTTTTCACCCTCATTGCCTTTTCACATCCTATACCATCATGTATTTCATGTGTGACCATTTGTTTCATAGTTGACCTACCATTACCTAGGGCACATTTTCCAAGGAAGTTGTCAAACCTAAAAGTTGCCTAGCATCGAGCTCTATATCACCATTCTCATCTCATGCCTTGCCATTCCATTGTCACACACTTCAAACCAAGTAGCTAAAGCAAAACATATGTGCTAAGCACAAAAAATACAAAAAACACAAAGATGCCTAGTCACCATCTCCAAGTGACATGGCATGATGACTAGATGTGCATGTCATCACCACCAAAGCTACTTTGGTCCACTCATCATTTGCTACCTTCATATCTCATTCATCATGTTGCCACCTAAGCACCAAATTTCCACATCATCACATCACTCCACATCATCAAATGATGACTAGGCGAAGTTTTGACCAAACTCAAAATTGGTCAACCAAATGATCAAATTACCTTGGGAAGTGAACCTACTAGCCTTGCTTACCCTAGTTGACCTATTTTCTATCCTTCCACTACATTTTCACCTATTGCCACCTCATCATCCATTAAGGCAAAATGCCTTGTTTGACCAACACATATCACATTGACCTTGCCCACATTCATCTTTTAACAAAAAATCAAAATATTATTTTTCAAAATTTGGCCTTGCCATCTTGAAGCTCCCTTGAAAATATGCCACCTGGCACAAAAAATCTCAAAAAAAGACCCCATATAGACCTTCAAATTTCATTTCTTGGGAACCGTGCCCCATGCCAAAAAATGCAAAATTTTCCTATTCTACCCCCATCTATCTACCCTCTTATCCTCTCTCGCCAAGTGGCGTCCCCTCGGCATGCCAAGTCGAAACACGAGCCGAAAGCTTGGCGTGGGGAGGAGACCACGAATCGGAGAGAAAGGAAAATAGTTCCCTATTTATACCTTGTCCCACTTTTTGATCTCGCCATGGATATATCATGTCGAACCCTAAAATTTGAATTTTCCAAGAAACCACCTTTCTGTTGAGCCAAACGGGGTGATCATGGCATCTGTTGGCCGGTTTTGTCCTACTCCACTGAAAGAACAGCCCAATTAGACCAAAACCGTGGCATTGATTGCGAATTTGCCAAGATCTGACCGTGGACAGGGGACTTTAAAAAAGGGGTTTGTTCTACTGAATTTTTTCGAGGGCCATAAGCGGATTTGAAGACCAAAACGTGAAGTCGTGACGTCTACAGAGCTTGCAGAAGATCCTCCTGCTTCGGAAATCAAAATCTGAGGCATATGTGATGAAATATCCTTGAATCTTTTGAAACTTGAAGTTTATTTTGATTGAGTTGTTCTTGGATGATCCAGTCGGACATTCTTGAATACCCTGTGTTGTGAATTTGCTGTTTTGACTTAATGAAAATCGGAATTTGGGAAAAGAGTGTGTGAAAGTATGATTGAACTCATTTTGCTATGCATTGTCATTTACAGTTTTGCATTGTCATCTACAGTTGAGCATAAAGGAATTGAGCAGAGTACAACTAGTGCTTGTGTAAATCTTTTTTTAGAAAAAAGAAAAAATAGAAACGTCTTGCAGAACATGTGTCCTTTGAGAAAGACTAAAAATAGATCTCTTTTTAAATCATCTGTTAGTTTGTAGGCATCTCTAGTATCTAAGCAACCATCAGAGGCATCAGTAGTGAATATTGAGAGCAGAGAAAACAAAAGAAAGGGAATTGACAATTAGAGTGCAAGGACCGTTTTGTGCATTGCTATTGAAACGCTGGGCAATGCATGTTACAAAGAAGAATTTAGGCTTTGTTTGAACCAAGTAAGCATATGCACGTGACCTCTGAGAACATACCTAGGTGTGGAAATGTGTTTCTACCACAGAAGATCATTGTTTAGCATTTGGCAAAATCGAGCTCACTGTCCAAGCCATTGACCAAAAATTGACCCAGTCAGGAAGTTGAGTTGTGAGAAATCTGTAAACACCTTGCTGGTAGACTTTCACAACAGTCTCCTGGAGTTGGCTAGCATGCTTTGGTGAAGATTTCAGGTGCTTTTGAAATAAATGCATGGTTTGGTGGATGTTTGAGCGCTGCTAGTTTCTTTAGCTTTAGGGACTCTAGTGAATTTGGTATTTCCTTGCAAAGTCAGAGATGTTTTGCAGTGCAGATTGATCACCTCAAGTGATCTGGAGGTCCTGACCATCAAAACACCTTTGTAAGGCCCCAGTTGGAGACCACCCAGGATAATCTCCAACAGTATCTAATAGTTTTTTTGTGGCAAATGTAAGGCCAATTAGCTTAGATAGGAAAAAAAATCCGGTCAGTTAGCATTGGTGATCCACATATACTCATGTTTATGTCCTTTATACATTGCCCTTAGGTAAATTTAGAAACCTGATATGTCTTCTCCAATGAAGGCTGAAATATCCTTGCCACATTCCTTTTAATATCATCAGGCTTGACATTGCACTTTCCAAAATCATCTCCATTTAATCTATTTAAGGCAGCTTCTGCAATGTGGAGGGAACAAATGAAGGCAGCATTATTGCTAGCCTTATCAAGTTCTGAAACAAACAAGTTACGGTTGAGCCACACTAGTTTTTTCTTACCTCAGAATCTTTCCAAATGAATCTTTTGAAGTTCAATTTGCTTTTAAATCTTTAATTTCCATGCGTGCTAACTATTTTAATAAATAACAAATACTTTGAAGGTCATCTTTCATAAGATCCAAAAGATGGAATTTGTGAGTAGCCATGAACTGATCACATCCTTTGCCAAAGTCCTCCATGAATCTTGAATGCTCAAATTATCATCAGGAATATGGTATATCCACAAACAAATTCTTTTCTTATGGTACAATGGATTGTTACAGGTTCCCAAAGGCATAGCCAGAATCGGGCCCTTGACGGACGTCCATGAGCATGGGGGTACTATTGGTCGCGATTGCCGGGCAGTTGTGATTTAATGGGCCGTGTTGACTGTAATCAGTCTACGGTGATGAGATGCGGGGTAAATGGTATTAATGGCTAGCCGCGGGTAATGGTTCGCTAGGGGGCACTAATATTGTAAAATATTAGTGCGGCAAGAGCTAGCAGGGATTGCCGGGGCAGAGGACCTGTAGGCTTGCATGGTTGAACATTAGATATTAATGTTAATGTAAGTTATATAGGTCCTAGGGGTAATGTTATTTAAATATAAGGAAGCAATGTTAGCTATGGTTTTAATGTGTATTAAAAAGGTACACGTGGCACCAGGTTATTGGATGGGTTCTTTGAACTGTTATAAAACAGAAGGGAGCGAGCTCGTATCATCCGGACTGCCAGATCGATAAGATAAGCTGGAGAGGACGGATTGAGGTCAAGTAAAGGCTTGATCTGGCCGGTTTTGGGCATGCAAGACTGCCTGAGATCAAGACAGAGTTCTATAAAGTCTAGAGGTAGAATTCGAGCAAGGGAAGGAACCGGGTCTTGAAGGATTGAGAGCCGATTCTGCCAGGAGGATTCAGAAACCAGGTTTTGGGTTCGGATCTGGAATCCAAGTGGATAGTGTGGCCCAAGGAAATCTGATTCTGCCAGGAGCCGGATCAGCATTGGACCCATAGGGTCGGATTGGCAGCCAAGGCTGTGATTGTTCTTTGCTTGATTAGGAGCTTGGGCTACAGGGCCAAAATAGCAGCCTAAGGCTGTGCTTGTGGTCTTAGGGCGGGTTGCTTCTACGGGAAGGATTCATTGAAAGGATCCGAATTATTGTCAGGAGCCAGACCAAGGCTTGGGCCTTGAGGTCAGATTGCAGTCTGGGAACTGTGTATATGATCACAGAGCAGATTGCTACTGCCATAGATCGGTCAGGGTGAAGCATCCTATAGGTGCGGACCTCTGGGGGATTCTCTAAAGGAATCCGGGCTTCTGTGTGAAAGTTCACATAGCAGTAAGCCGATAAGACTAGCCTGGGGGATCCGGGATCCAAGGTGCGAGTGGAAGCTAGTCGGTGTTAATACGCGTCAAAGATTGTTCTTAAGGATTCTTTAGAAGAATCCGGATCGATGTGAGAGCAGCAACCTATAAGGTCAGTGTGGGGGATCAGGGATCCAAGGTGTGGGCGGTACTGATCAGCGTGGCACACGTGGGCAGAGATTCTTCTTAAGGAAATTTTTTTGCCTTGTAACATTGGTATCAGAGCTGTGGCTGTGAATCTAGTTTTCTGGGAAAATCTAGACTTATGGCAGAAATGGACGAGAAAAGTTCTGTCTTCCAGACCACTTGGGAAGTGGAGAAGTGTGAACTTGAGAGGCTGGCTGAGGACCTAGCATGTCTTCAAGGGAAGATGGCGTCCATTGAACAAGAAGTCAATAAATTAGTTACTAAGCAATGCGGTTTAATTGCTGAAGTACTGGAAGAGGATACCAAGGGTATTTCTTCACAAGTCCCTTCCCAGGGAAGTTTTGACTGCTTGAATGAACTTCTGGCTTATCGTCAGTTGCATAGTTTGCAACAAACTGGGGAATTAAGAACCTATAAGCAGGAGCTTCGGCTGGATGATGAAAGTCAGGTTTTTTATTTTATGCGTGGCATAAATGACACTGTGTGACGCTCCCTGAATATATACGGCGCTCCGGACGTATACATACAGGGACTTCCCCCTCCCATGGCAATCAGCTCACCATGAGCAGGGCCCTCCGTCTAACTCGGACCATCCGTAGAGAGATGCCCGGGTGAAGGACACGGAGGTGTCATTCGGCCCACGCCTTCAATGGGACTCCTAAGTTGCGGAAGCGTGAATACATGTTAGCACACAACATAAATCATATATATAAATAACCACCCCATCCAAGTACTAACGACAAAGAATATGCATCTAATCCTAAGGAAAACACCCCAAACCCCAGGTTCTACCCCGGTTCAGACTCCTGTGAGGATGGACTGACGGCTCGGTCTCAAGAGATCAACAGACAGAGGTATAACCTAGCGTTGGCTGGCATAGAACAGTGGCTAGGGTTGTCCACTCCATCCGCCCCTCCTGTGCACACTTTGCAGATGAGTCGAATCATGCTATGGCATCACTATAGCCTTCCGGAGACGTAGACTCAAGGTATCACCCTTCAAGCCTACTCCAGGGTTCATGAAGCCCTGGTCCGATGAGGCAGGTCAGGGAAGTGTCCCCTTCCAGGATCGCAGCGGTTCCATGGGTGAGCTAGAGAATACGTGCCGCATCAGCGACCCCCGCATCCGTACCCGACTTACTCACCCTAAATCTAATCAAAGCACAGGATGCCCCATATGGGTCACACCTCTGCACCCAGGGAGTGTCAGACCCATACCCGGCCCTCTACGTGACCGGCTATCAGGCCTAGCCCACTGTAGGAGTCCCAGGAGCCTTGTATGTTCGTGTAAGACCCCACACCCACTTCACCACTGTGTGGCCGCATCTAATGGGAATAATACAGGGCTCTATCTAGGAGCATACTACAATACATGGGCTCAGAGGTCTCTACCCCCCGTAATCCCCCATCTCCGGAGTGCTAACTAAGCAAAGAACTACTAAACCATCCACCAAAGCACATACAGAGACTAGAGATGAGAATACTCACCATATCAATCAAGGGTTAGCCTAATAGGTAAACCACAGAGAAAACAGAGAAAGAACACATCACAGAGAGGCGCTATGCTATAAATCATCAAGGTAACCTACTGACTAACCGTCAAATCGGTCTTGGGCTGCTCCAGCTCGACTAACTGAAGGGCGCCTGGCGGCTGCTTCTCCTCCTCCATCTCCAATTGCTCCTAATTCGAATTGAGGCACAAAAGCCCTAATTTGGGTGTCCAAAATGGAAACCCTGCCTTGCCCAATCGATTTGGGCCAGGTGGCATGTCATTAATTAACTAATTTGGTATTTTAGCCCTTTTTAATATTAGGATAAGCCCTAAATTCGAATTAGGGTTTTGGGTTAGGTTTCCACCTTTATAATTTAATTATTAACACAGCTAACCTTAGCTTATGAATAATTAATGTACCATTAATTATTCATAGTGACGTGTCATGTATTTATACTTAAATATGCGTATAAATATGTGGAACGTCACATTCTCCCCACCTTAAAAATGATGCTGTCCTCAGCATCAAGACTACTCTTGTTGCAGGCCAACACATCATACATTGGAAGGAAGTCTCCCCTCCTTAAAGAGATAGCGTGAGATTATAAGTCACACAGACGTTGTCATGTTCAAAGTGATTAAGTTTGAAATGACTTGTAATGTGCAATTTATAACTCTGGAATATAAGATGTAGAGGTATAGATCAGACATGATCATCACTTAGGACTGTCAAAAGTGAACAGTCAAGGTTTGTGGAAGTCTCACTGTTTCATTCGTGGTGACGAGTTCACAGTCTATCTATTTTAGAAATCATTCTTTCTATACATAGAGGTAACTGATTATATATTAAAGACAGGTATAGATATAAAGAACTTCTATTTGTTGTTATATTATAATACAGAGTTATTAACCTCGCACTGTTTAGTAGAAAGTCATTCTAATCATAGTAACTTCTGTGTATATATCTATTATATTCTCCCTTCACTTTGCAAGTGATTTTATTACAGCCAGGCTTAATGTAATTTTGCATCTAAATTTTGTTTTCCTATTTAGTTACAATTTTAACAACTCATATATTACTATCGTGAGTGTTTAGATTCCCCTGACATTTATTTTTTTGTTGAAGGACGTCAGACTTTATTCAATCAAAGAGTCAAATACAAGTATAAATGCAGAGACAGGAATAAAATCTCAGCGGATAAGCAGAGACACACCGAGTGAAGCAACCTGCCTAAGCATAAGAGTGCACATCCAAATACTCCTCAAAAATCAATCGCCTCTTGCGAGGGGCAAGTGAAGAACAATGATACGACTTTACAATGTAACCTTGAGCTTCTTGGAGAACACGATTATCTGCCACATCCAGACCTTTGAAGATTACCAATCTTCGTCTTTTCCAGATAGTCCAAAGCAACCATCCTGCTGCTAGATGAAAAGCCTGGCCTTGTAACTCTGTCCAGGTACTTGGGTAAATTGCCAAAAGCAGTTGTTGTCTTGTTAGTGAAACCTGAAAAAGGGAAAACAACCAGTCCCATACCTGTCTAAGGTGTTCACACATGAAAAAGCAATGCTCAATGGTCTCAGATCCACGCTTGCATACCCCATTTATAGTTACCCTTTAATAGAATTATATATTGTACTGTACTTGCCATTTTGACCTATATACTTTAATATTAATTACAGATAGACGTTCTTCATTTATTATTCATAACCTTGTTATAACATTATCTAAGTCTCGTTATTCCCTTAGGAGTTTGTGTAAGACATACATAATTATATCGTTCTATTATATTTGACTATGTGTTTAAATAGCTTTCCGCTTTTGAGTATCTTTAATGTTTCCACACTCACACTCTCGATCCATAGTTTACACTTAGCTGTAACTGATAGCCAGACCCTGATATGCGAGGGTTAAAGACCCTTAGAAAGTGAGACTACATTGTTGATTTAAATGTTGGTTTAATTTCAAATAAAGTTCTAAGGTGTAAAACTCCAATTGCTATATTGTTGGCTTTAAGTACCATGGGTAAAACCTTTGTGGCGCTAAATCTAAAATCATGGATCTAAGGCTTGTATCTGATAGTATAATAGATGATTCCTTAGGTTAATTGGCCAACGGAATTTCGAGGCGAACGAATACTAAAACGAGCTTTACCTCACATGAGCACACATATTAATTCCTTAGTTATATCTATACGTTTATTAGATATCTAGACATTCGTACATTGACATGGCACAGGTACGACGGAAGTATAGAAAGCATGCTTGGTGCTTCTTGAGGCTATTATATAATGGTGGTTAAGCAGGTCCTGGGCTCTTACTTGAAGTAGAAGTGCTGAACGATGGGAATAAGGAATGGTAAGGTATCCTTATTTTGGATGGATACTGGGGAAAATTGATATGACGATGGTTATTATGCGATTGAAACGCTGGACCTAATAATTACGAGGATGAATTTACCATGCGGCATATATATTGCCATTCAACGTAGAAGGAGACTGGATATAGCACCATATATCTGATGGAGAAGTGGTTTATGATTATCTACCGTAGACCACGTTAAAGAGGTACTATAGTAAGGTGGAAAACTGGATTATAAATACCCAGCTCATGAAAGGGAGATCACTTTAGAAGTGTAGGTTTCGACAATGGTGGTGAAGGTATAGAATGTCGACCTACTTGAGTTGAGGTATGATTCGCGGAACGGTAGAGAATAATGTCGTATGAGGATGTTGATCCATAAACTATGGATTATAAAATTACATATATATTGTGTTTGGTAAAGAGATTGATGTTCCTGAGGCGTGAAATAAAGACGCAAGATTATAGACGACTAAGAAGACCACGTAGCCTCGTGAATATGCTTAATGACGTTGGTGAAATGCATGACCATTATGTATGGTATAAATTAAGGAAATGGACACATGTTATGTCTGCTGGGAGCATCGAGATGCCGTATAACAGACTGGAGAATAGTGTGGAACGTAGTTTCCACATAAGGTCAAGAGAAGACGACAATTGGTAGGAACAGGCGCAACCATCGAAAAGCTGCAAGGTATATTGGATCTTTGGTGAAGCCAGACTTTGAAGGAAAGTTGACCTTCAACTAATGATACATTAGGAAGGCAAGTAATGTACCCACACGACAAGTGGGAGACAAGAGGTGCTTGAAAGTTGTTGTAAACAACGTTTCAAATATAGAGAGTTTGGAATGACACGCTGAATGTACCAAAGTCTGGAGTATGAACAAGGTAGGCACCCAATGAACATCTCACCAAGGAGGATGTGTTCTGGACTTGGTATCGTGTGTGTATTCCGAGGAGTAACTCCGCGTTGGTATATGTGTACTAGGACCATTTAATAGTAAAACATAACTAAAAGAAGATAGGATACATACTAGAACTTTTAGTTCACATTCCATATGAATACGGAAGTAATGAAGATAAGAGTTCTTATACTAGAGATGAAACATGTCCACAAGGAACTTAGGTTGGCATTTGCCTCTGTGGAAGTTATGACTGGAGCTTGAGGACGAAGGCAAAGTAAGGTTAGTGGTGTCGAAACCACAACATGTGTATGGTACTAGATAACCAAGTTGGGGAATTAAGTTGGCCACAAGTCTGAATATAGCTAGATGCCTATGTCAACAAGTTACATAGGAGTCTAGACTTAGGGTTGGTGCACACATGTTACTATATCATATAATAACAACGTAGCGGTCTTGGATGTAGGAAGGATTTAGTAGTATCAAATACTATAGTGGTGATCATATCGAGGATGTCAATTGTGATATTCAGATGTATATCATATTAAAAGATAGTAGAATATTCGTACAAGGCGAGGGAAATAACGTAATGATATGCTTATATACGAAGATATTGGGTTAGGTATGCTTTACCAGAGATAAGCATTCAAGTTATCCCAATGGTTGGAGTTGACTATCTTAGATACGTCGTACTAAGGAAGATGAGAAAAGTTTAAATCAGTGAGAATAGCTAGAGTAAGTCTAGCATATATGGTGATGTTACATTCAAAAACATCCCGAGGATGGTTGGAACGGTGTTGGAATAAACGATAATGAGAGCTTAGGTACTCAAAGGTTCTAGATACCAATGAATTACTTAATTGTTATAAGCTGAGAGCATTTATTTGGTTTTGGGAATGAAAAGATGTATAAAAATATCGCGTCCCCCTGATGGAAGAAAAGAAGGAGTACGATGACTTTGGCGATTATACTTTTAGGGGTAACCGAGAAGAGGCAATACATAGGAACTCTAAGTCCCGATAAAAAAATCAAGATGAGGTGTATAGATTACAAGGAGTGAGATTATATAGACCAGTAGTCCATATATCCTAAGAGTTACCCTACTCGCGGGGAACAATTATAGGTACTGAAGTAGAAGGTGGAGGATCCGTTGCCTTGAGGCATAGACCCGTTAGAGATTATGAGTTTGAAACGCTTAAGAGGGTAAGGAATTGGATAACCATATGGCGGTTACTAACGAAGATTGAAACATTGAGATAGTGCCTCGACTTCATTATGAGGGAGCCAAAGACGACAGCATTTGAAGCTGATCAAAAGCTGAAGTCCACATGATAACTTAAGAAAAAATAGGTTAATTGTAACTAAGCATGGGTAATATGGAGGACACAAAGGATCCTTAGTGAAAGAAGCCTTTATAAAAGCTCTGCATGTGAGGTAATAGCCTTCGAAATTATGGCATAATCCCGTGGGGGAAACCATAGGTTATGTACGGGGTTGAAGTACCATCAAGCACTAAAGGAATGGTTGAAATAAGTAGAGACCCTATCAAATTATAGGCAGCATATACAAGTCCAACATAGAGTCGGCCCCTGTCGATTTGGGAAATAGGTGGCGGAGCCACATCGCAAAGGTACATAGGCACTGGGTTTGTTTGAAAGAATTACGACGGTTATAGTTTAACTAAGTTAGAGCAGAGCTCTAGCATTGTGGGATGTGGAGATATGTTTATTATGTACATACCATGTACACATACGATAAACATCTTAGGGAGGTAATGTAGGTGGCGACACAAGGAGAGAAAGACGAGTGTATCCTAAAGTTACTGATGAAGGGCCTGGAGGTACGTTCAAAATGTGCAAGGTAGTTGGCACTTGAAATAAATGTCAACGGCCAATAGAATAAAGCTTAAGGTAGTGGGGTTCTGCTAAATGTTCGAATGTGTCTTGCATAGACACCCAAGACTAACTTTCCCATATGATCCATACCTGGATCAGGCAGAGGTGACGCCATGGGTTACATGGAGGTGCAAGTTAACATATACAGGACTCGAACATTGATACAAGCCCGGGTTATATTAAACGTAGGTAATTGTAGAAAGGCTCACAAAATACAAGGCAAGCACCTTGATGACTCCAGGTAACTTACAAAGGCTCACCCGCTCTTAGGCCATGACTATGGCTTCAATGAGGATGCCAAGTTATTTGGAATGCCAGAACAGCGATGACTAACATTTCTAGGATGTAGGACAACGTTGAATCATAACCCCCAATGATAGGTGGATTGACAACAGAAGGAGCATATAATAGCGGCTTAGAAGCTACAAGACGGTTAACGGATATGTAAAGGAGTAATTGGATTGGTGACTCTACTGAATAAAGGTCACAACAAAAGGGTGAATTGGATACGTTGTGCTAGGCATAAAGGCCGGACGACTGACCTTCACGATTGCTGGATGAATGGCATAACTTCAAGGATGATCTTCCCTATTATGCAAAGGTAGATCTCTGGCTTGAGAGGCAGCAAGAGCTGAAAAGCTTATGTAATGATTTGGTGCATGGCTTAGGGAAGAGGACTTTCATGTCCTAAGACAAGATGGTGAATTGAATTCATCAAGGATCTTTTTAATACATAGATAGATAGGTAGATAGCATTTGCACGTCATGCCATATTGGCAGCGTCCATGAGGACATATGACGGACCCCCAGAGACTTGAACACAAGATCTCTGAATAGAGGAGGCCTAGCTTGAGAGGTCTTTGGGTGATACTGTTCTTTGGGATATTCATATAATCCCTGGGAATATGTAAGTTCATTTGCAGAACCTAAAGACGTTTAGGTATTAAAATAATGGTTGGAAACATTTTGCTCGGACCTTATCTAGGTACTCTAGAAGGAGGTGAGTAATCAACAATGGTTGGGTGGCATTGGAATGTACGGGAGAACAACTCCAAAAGAGGGTAGACTGTTGTCACTTTGACAGGCGTGTGACACAGATAATTAATCACATCCATATAGATGGTGAAGTTTGGCACAAAGTGTTGACATTATTGTGGGGGTTCTAACACAAGCACTCACTACGTACTACAGAGTTTGTACCGTGGTCTGGGAAAATGGTCCATAAAAAGAACACGACCATTGAGAAGAAGTAGTGAGGGGTGGTAGGATTAAAGCTACCCATGGTCTAGAGGGCTGCTGCATGGCAGACCCTAGTTGGTTGGGCGAAAAGAGATCCTTTCTCTGGGAAATGAGACGAGTCAAGGTTTAGGCACTAGAGAGAGACAATGTTAATTATAATTATGTCTATAAAACATTACTTATATAACGTCGAATAAGGTCTAATATAAAGCATATGTAGTATAGATTGAATGATGGCAAGGCCCGAAGAAATTGTGTTATCAAGGCATCTACCAAAGGAAAAATAATTAAAGTTATGGATCGAGGAACGCCGATAACTGGACATTATTATCGTCGCCTAAAGAATATCCAAGGATATAACACATGCTGCTATTCTAGAGAGTTGCCCTGTCGTTAATTAAATTCCGGAATTAGTCCCACCAAGTGAGTTGATGTTATCATAACAAGTTGGCCGGACTTGCTAGATTACGTCGTGTCATTTGGTCGGTTTATTCCTAGGGGATGCTAGCTTTATATATGGTTAACAGTTATCCGGTTGACTAGAGGTCGACTCCCGTGGCTATGGCAAGAATGCTTACTCCGGCGGCTATGGCGAGAGAGCTTGCTCCGACGGCTATGGCGAGAAGAGCTTGCTCCGGGGGAGTTGCTGCCTCCACTTCGTGGGTTTACCAAAGGCACGCCTCTAATTTAAATATGGAATACATACACTATAAATACTAGAAAAAGGATCATATCCCTTCAAGAAAGAAGTTGGCTTATTGGTAAAGGTGTTGGCTTGGGTGCAGAAGGTCAGGGGTTCAATCCCATGATGTACCTTTTTCTTAAAAGAACTGCTAACTAGACAAAACAAAACATTAGATATGTATAACAAAAGAATAGAACATACATGTACTACATAAAGAGAGTTGGCAGAATGGAAAGAGTGTTGGGTTGGAAGTAGGAGGTTACGGGTTCAAAACGCGGGCGGAAAGAAAAAAAAATTTAAAAAAAAGAAATGTACGCATATTTTTATACGCGTGACCGTATGGGGCGATGTTAGCGTTATACGCTAATAACTTTCGAAAAGAAACACCCTATCCGCTAGCAGCGCCCCTTTTGACTTTTCGCCTTGGGGTCGCCATTTTAACCTCGGGAAACGTGCCCCCCTAGGGTATTTGGGATGTGCCCGATCCGTTGGAATCATTTTCGCCTTCATCCGAGCTACCTGCAACAAGTTATGGCCCATCTAAACCTGGGTCCTCCAGTCACACCTTTTTCCCTCCAAAAATCGCCCTAAACTTCCTAAATCTCACAATTTTTTTTTCATCAACCTAGCACAAGACTAAATCACCGAGAAGTTAGGCAGTCCAACTAGCTTGAACTCCCACTCAACTATCGAAAAATTTGGTCAGTGCTATGATTACGGTCAACCAGAATCATGGCTCTGATACCATTATGACGCTCCCTGAATATATACGGCGCTCCGGACGTATACATACAGGGACTTCCCCCGCCCATGGCAATCAGCTCATCATGAGCAGGGCCCTCCGTCTAACTCGGACCATCCGTAGAGAGATGCCCGGGTGAAGGACACGGAGGTGTCATTCGGCCCACGCCTTCAATGGGACTCCTAAGTTGCGGAAGCGTGAATACATGTTAGCACACAGCATAAATCATATATATAAATAACCACCACGAAGGGTGGCACATCCATCCAAGTACTAACGGCAAAGAATATGCATCTAATCCTAAGGAAAACACCCTAAACCCCGTGTTCTACCCGTTCGGACTCACACAGAGGATGGACTGACGGCTCGATCTCAAGAGATCAACGGACGGAGGTATAACCCGGCGTGGTGGGCATAGAACGCTGGCTAGGGTTGTCCACTCCATCCGCCCCTCCCGTGCACACTTTGCGGATGAGTCGAATCATGCTATGGCATCACTATAGCCTTCCCGAGACGCAGACTCAAGGTATCACCCTTCGAGCCTACTCGGGGTTCGTGAAGCCCCGGTCCGATGAGGCGTGTCGGGGAAGTGTCCCCTTCCGGGATCGCAATGTTCCATGGGTGAGCTAGAGAATACGTGCCGCATCAGCGACCCCCGCATCCGTACCCGACTTACTCACCCTAAATCTACTCAAAGCACAGGATGCCCTATACGGGTCACACCTCTGCACCCAGGGAGTGTCAGACCCATACCCGGCCCTCTACGTGACCGGCTATCAGGCCTAGCCCACTGTAGGAGTCCCAGGAGGCTTGTATGTTCGTGTAAGACCCCACCCCCACTTCACCACTGCGTCCCTTCTCTGGTGCTAAGCAATCCCATAGCATCCATGACTCGGTGGTCTCTTGTGCACAGACCGCATCTAATAGGAATAATACAGGGCTCTATCTAGGAGCATACTACAATACATAGGCTCAGAGGTCTCTACCCCCCGTAATCCCCCATCTCCAGAGTGCTAACTAAGCAAAGAACTACTAAACCATCAACCAAAGCACATACAGAGACTAGAGATGAGAATACTCACCATATATCTCGTTTCTAGTTTGTTAAATAAGAACCAAATGCCATGATCGAATAAAATAATGCCACTGCATTTGTCCTCTTTCTTCTTCAGCATTTTTAGGTTCTTATCATATTGCAGGTAAAATAAGGGCATTGAGATCTTTAAATACATTTTAAATAAAAGTCATCTCCATCCAGATTCGGGCATGCAATATGTTCTTTTTGGAAGATGTGAATGCCATTGTTCTTGATGCACTGCTGGGTCTTTATCAATCTTATCGAAATACTTCTCCATTTATGGGTAGCAAAATGTTCAGGCTTAACTTCTTCTCTTCTAATGCCAACTAACGCCATCCAAGTATCCAGATTTATTGGAACGAGAGCCTCAAAGTTCTAGCTCCTCCATATGCCATGATCATAGATAGGACTATAGCATTCCATGGTCTGCTCTGTAATATCAGAGAAGTCAGATAAATTAGCTATGATTCAAATTTGATACATTTTTCTCTTCATTAGCTGCTTGTTCAATCACCTCAAACTAGAAGATGTCTAGAGCTGTTAGGCCTATGTCAGAAAAAAGATATTCTCCAAAAACTTGTTGTTTCTCATTTGTGGTTATAATGGAGTCATTCTCAAATGAAAATATGATATCACTTGCTGACTCAAAAGCTGTAAGACCATCCAAGCATTAATGTATTCCTTACACTTAGTAAACTAAAAAAATGCTCTTTCTCAACATTTGATAGAACTTGATCCAACCACTAAAGTTTAAAAAAGTAATCAAATATTTATTCTTTTCCAAAATAGTTATCTCTTTGAACAAATAATGAAGTGTGCTTCTTTATTTCTTATGCATGCAATAATGGTCTACACAACAGCATTAAGGCTATTGATGTGGTAGTTGTTGTACTTGAGTAGCAGAAGTTCTTTTATCCAGTGGATGCCTACCTCAATATTAACATCTCCCTTTTCTTGTAGGGTCCTATATAATAATCATAATCATTAGTGAGAAACCATATACACCTATCAAGTATAATAATTATTATTAAGGTTTCTAGTAGAACTAGAAAACTGAGTATTATAATGCAACCTGTTATAAACAAACATTTTATCTCTACATGACCTTTTTCAAAGATCATTTTGAGGTTTAATTAGCAGCCCTAAGTTAAATCGGGTGTCCTTTAAAAAGCCTTGATCTTATTACATAATAGAGTACAGTGCATCAAGTATTTTTTGAAAAATACAAATTATCTTCCCCATAGCTGCCCGGCATATAATTAAATCCATGCACGTTATGCTGAGTTGGTCAGGCCTGGCCAGTTGCTACATGTGATAAGCAAGTAGAGACTTAGTTGCATGAAAAATATACTACGTGATATAAAATATGTATAATGATATGTAAAAAAATTTGAATATGTGAGGAAGGAAGGAAGGAAGGAAGTATATTTTAACGTCCGCGGAGGCCAAACTTGACCTATGAGACGGTACATGCAGTACACAAAGCAGATAAAACCACACCAAAAAGACAAATGCTACTATACAATGTGTCCCTACTACTGGGATGAAAAAACCTCCACATGGGAGGAAAAACTCTGGTAGTAGGCTCTCAGATCCCTTGTCCTGTAAGGGATTCTCTAACGGTAGAGACTTGCAAAATGTAGGATGCGAGACGTGCAACCATTGGCGATGCCAGCAATTGATGCAGCGGTGCCTCAAAGCATCTAAGATCAGCATGTGTTGCTCGGATATGCGTATATGCCGGACACTCTTGCAGAGCATGGTGCTCATCCTCTACTGTCCGCATGTGGCAACACTGGCATATTCTCTCATGCCGGGGGATTCTCTGCCCTCCATCTGTAGTCCAACGACCTGTTTCAATTCTGAGATGATGGGACCCCGTCCTCACGGAGGCAATAGCTCTCCGTTTCTTCATAGATATATGCGCTTTCAAGTACTGGTGTGGGCCATGTTCGAGTGTTGGATTAACTTGCGTGTGGTAGTGCTCTGTTTTAGGCTTTGCACGAGTGGTTGCATCCCACAGAGTGGTGGCAAAGCGCTCATTCAGGTGTGCAGCCTGTCCCTGGGCATCAGGCATAGCCACAATCTGCTGGTAGTCTATAGACCACGTTGCGAACCACCCACGGCGGTTAACTCTGCCATACCCTCTTGATCGTTGTGGCTCTTGTGCCAATAACAAAGCCCTCGGGGAAGACGTTGTGCATCCATCTTTGGTGACCTTGTGGAAATATGCAAGATGTTCGCATATAGCGGAATGTTGCGAGGGCGAAACCCGGTCTCATATAGCAAAATCGATAAGGCACCGTGTCCTTGATACCTAGGCGTATGTTAAGAAGGCCTTTTGCACCCTCTCTAGCTTATCCCGGTGTTCTTGCTAATTCTTTGGACCCCGGACCTCTACCCCATACAACAATCTTGGTTCAACGAGTGCTCACGAGCGGTGTGCTCTACGTGCCCGATCACATAGGTCTATTCTCAGAAGTGGCTATTAATCGCATAGCATCTGAGGGCTTTCCATCCCGCTACCGACCCGTCTTTCCACACAGTCATCCCATAACATGCTAGCGCAAAAGTCGATTCCCGATACTTGAAGGTCCTTACAACATCCACCACTGTCCCGGTAATAGAGATGGGACATCATCTTTGCGAGGAGAGGACTGCCGGGAGCTTAGTTTTCTGCGGGTTCACCGGCCATTTCTGTTGTGTCCGCGGTAACCCACTAAGAGCGTCCAAATGCTTGCTGCATACTCACGGGCAGATGGGATAGCAAGTCTACATCATCCGCATAGAGCAATTGCCTTATCTTTGTATGCCTCCTTCGGTAGGCGTGGGCCACCGCCCCATGTTCTTGCATCCAAGTCTCCAACTTGTCAATGTAGAGACCAAAGAGCGTTGGAGATAACGGACATCCCTGTTTAACCCCTATGGTGCTAGCAACTTCGGCGATCACGATGCGTAATGCGGCATATATCCCATCATAGAGTCTATAGATGACATTTTGTAAGTCCCGGGGGCATGCGGCGCTGAAAATCTTGCCCTAACAAGGTCCCGAGGGACCGTATCATATGCCGCCTTGAAATCTACGAAAACAGAGTACGAGTCACGCCGGCGCATTGCGGTAGCTTCCATAAGGATTACGAGAGGAATATATGGTCGATTGTGGGTGGGCGGCTTAAACCCCGCTGGCCAATCAAGACGCCTCAACTTCCTCCAATCGAAGTTAACTTCTTCTCCACCACACCGCTAAAAGCTTTGCGGTAATGGGCTCACCATGATCATGCGGTAGTTAATCAATCATCCACATTTGCCTTATGAATTGGGGTGACCTTGCTAACCATCCACTCTCCCGAGGCCCTCCCTTATGGCCTGGTTAATAATCGCCGCCGAGGCCCTAGCAAAGCTGGCCCACCCCATTTCAATAACTTCGGCTTGAAGTCCCCGCAAGTCCTTCGCTTTGCCATTAGCCGGTGTCTAAGGCCCTGTTGGATGTCTTCCTCCGTGGTGTCGCGGCATTTCTCCTACGATCGATGGAACCCGGCCCCGCTGCTCTGGGGGGATCATCAGCCCTCCTCAGCGATGCATCCACTGGTCTACGGTAATATTGCCGGGTGGTTGATGCCTCTTGTACAACACCCTACGCCAGAAGGCTTTCGGCTCAGTCATCAACAAATCAAACATGCGCTGCTGATGGTCTGCAATGTACGCATGCTTTTTGAATTTCAAGAATGCTCTATAGTCCTGAATGGCCTGCTGCCGCAATTGTGGATCTGAGACGAGACGTAGTTGGGTCTTTAGAGCCTTGCACTTTCGGCGTCAAACCGGGGGATTACGAGGGAACTGGCGGTGTCCATTCACGAAGGCGATCCCTCGCTGCAAAGCATGCACTAGCTGCTGTGAGTAAGGCATTTACAAGCCATTCCCACCTATCATGTAACGTGCAAAGGGCATCAATCCCCTGCTGATCATGTCAAGTCCTACCACTGGAGCAAGGAGATAGTCTACCACGCTAGCTCCACCATCATGTCTATCGCTCTTGCAAGTAAAACCCCATGATTGCGGCCATCTGATCATACCGTTGCACACTACCATGTCAAAGACCTGACAGAGTTGAACCAACTCCCTTCCAAAGGCGTTGGTGACTGTATCTTGAGACTGTCTGGCATGTTGGGGTGCAGCTGTTTCAAGCCAGAGTGGGTCAGAATCGGCCTCCCTGGAAGGTAACCGCGGCCGCAATTTGTCGCGGGCGGCATTGAAATCTCCTAACAAAAGCACATGCCCTTGCTGTCGATATTGTTCTATGTCATCATACGAGATCTCGTAAAGGCATTTGTACATCCGGTAATGCGCCTCCCCGGACTGGAAGAACTTAGAGGCTGCATGGGGTATATAACAGCATGCAATAAATAATGGACGATGCTGAGGCTCTAGTATTCTCACCCACAGGTAGTGGTTAAGTCTATCAGCCTTGTGGAGCGAGACCGTGGCTGCTATAGCATCTTTGAAGTAGCATGCCACCCCTCCATATCCTCGCTTGCCATGGCGCATTAGCGGCGAAAGCACCGGGTATCCCGGGATGTCCGGCGGTGATGCCCACGATATTCCCATGTCTCTTACAAGAAGATGATGTCCATACCTGTAGCGATTCCAACAAGGCCACTGCCCTTCTTCCAGGGGAATCCCCTACAGTTCCATGATACAAGTCGAGACACCGGTCCCTATCTTTGCTGTGGCGGTTGTCCCGCACCGGCTCCCGGGAGGTTGCGGGGCCGTTCAGTGGTGCCCGAAAGCACCGGGTCCCGGTTGTTGCATCCGGTTTTGCCGCTCCGGAGGTGAAAGGTCTAGATGTCCCCGGCCCCATCGCCGTTGCCTCTCGCTCTTGTTGGCGCGGAGGTACAAACACCTTCATCTTGCCATTCACCAAGCACATCCCCCCCACACTTTGTCGACTTGCCCGATTTTTGTGAACTCCTCGTCTCTCCTTTTGTTGCCTTTGAGTAATATCGTGTCCAAGTATATTGATGTCCCCTTCAACCGGCTAGCGTTGCGAGCAATAGAGTCTTGGATGCCTGGTCCAACATCGTGAATTTGACCCGGTCGAGGTCTCATGTTTGGCCCCCCGACTCTGGTCGGGTTTCTCACCCCCAAATACTGCAGTTGTAGTCTGTCCAGCACCAGGGCATTAAGCTTAGCCGGCAGATCTTCCCCATGATCTTCAGGCAAGCCCCGGACAATGAGGTTCAGCCGACGGGATTGGCGATCCTGCTCCTCGCGAAGGACCTGCCTGATTCCTGGGTCACCTCGCCTCCCCATTAGGCGCGACTGTTGATCTTTGCCTCGGCAAGATCGTTCGTTTCATCTCCGAGCGGAGATCATACATCTCTCGGTGAAACTCGGCCATCCTCTTCTCTAGGGCCGAGAGCACGGGTCTTTGCTTCTGTCCCTTCGGTTGTCTCTTTTCTAGAGTGTCCAACCTTGCTTGCATCTGATGCATTCTAGCTTCATGGTCCGCAAGACGGGCGCTTGCAGTAGCCAACTGTGTAATCTGTTCCACTGCTTGCCTGAGCTCTCTCTGCAGTTGTGATATCTCATCTGTCACCTGCTGATGGATCCTATCAATCCGCTGGGTAACCTCATTCAGTGTTTGAGATGTTGTCATGAATTCACTTCTTAACCGGCGACAATACCCCGTGCTTGGATTGCGGCCGAAGTCGGCCAGCCCAAAAACGGTCATTCAATGGCCGCACACCGCTCTTCTAATGTGGAGATCCGTTCTCTCTCCTTCACCAACCTGTTTCTTGAGGATGGCTCTTTGTTGGGCGGGTGTCTCTTTGTGCCTCCATACTTGTCAACCTATCCTGTATTGCTGTCAACTTTGCCTCCAAGGCTCGTATATTCTCGGACTGCGTGACATGCTCTGAGGGAGAGGAGCCCTCTCCGTTCCGTGCTCGCTTCTTTAGTGCATGCAGGCCTGAGAGTCACGTCCTGGGTCATTTAGAGTCTCACTACTGCAAGTCTGAACCTGAGACCAAGTCTATTGTGAAGTCCCTGATTCTGAACCCAAAGCTCCCCAAGCTCCAGATATGATTAGAAACGTGTGGCCAGCACCACGAGTGCTTCAGGGTTTTCAGAGCGTTTTATTGGCAGCCCAGAAATCTACAATTTTGCTTTGGAAATATGACTCAACCACATGCAAATCACATACCTACTGAAAGGTCTCTGAGAGGGCTTTCCAACGGAACAAATTTCAGCTGAAACGGAGCTCTGGATCTCTGGATATGATCAGAAACGTGCAATACATATAAAAGTTTAAAAGTTTCTCTGTAAACATATTTAATGGGGTATACATGCAGAGGGATGGATATGAATACTATTGGAGCAAAAAGAGAGCCGAATAGAAGACAAAAAACCATGATGTCGGAAGACTGATCTCCTGTAAATAGGAATGAGTTTGCATTCATGTCCATTCTAGCGTAATAACAATAGTGTGGAGCGTAGTTTCCACACAAGGTCAAGAGAATTGAGGTCAAAATGAGCGAAGAAGAAGAAGAAGAAGAAGAAGAAGAAGAAGAAGAAGAAGAAGAAGAAGAAGAAGAAGAAGAAGAAGAAGAAGAAGAAGAAGAAGAAGAAGAAGAAGAAGAAGAAGAAGAAGAAGAAGAAGAAGAAGAAGAAGAAGAGAATATTCTCTTTTTGATTCTTTAATATGCCCAAAGCTCTTTATTTTCTAAGAAATTTAGAACTTCATATTGTTGGTATAGTTGCAAAAATATGGCATTGATGACTAGCTAGAAATAGTTGGCTCAATATTGGTGCTTGATGGTGTTGATAACCATTTCACGGTTTCACCTATTATTTTGCTTTAATGGGAATCTAGAGAAGTTGAATAGACAAGTAACATAGACTGTGGAAAAGATTATGTTGTATGTTACACTAAGTGTGATAAAAACATTGATGCACTCTACACTATAAGGGTGTGAAGGTACATGTTTAAGAGTTTTCTACCTTAGCTAAGACTTTTTAATGGTGGAAAAGTTAATGTTGTACTTTGCACTATCTATACATGGGAAAAGCATGGTTTGCACTTTACAAAAAATATGTGTAACGGTGTGTTTAAGCCTTGCAATAGCATATATTTTAAGAAGAAGAAGAAGAAGAGGAGGAGGAGGAGGAGGAGGAGGAGGAGGAGGAGGAGGAGGAGGAGGAGGAGGAGGAGGAGGAGGAGGAGGGAGGAGGAGGAGGAGGAGGAGGAGGAGGAGGAGGAGGAGGAGGAGGAGGAGGAGGAGGAGGAGGAGGAGGAGGAGGAGGAGGAGGAGGAGGAGGAGGAGGAGGAGGAGGAGGAGGAGGAGGAGGAGGAGGAGAAGAAGAAGAGATTTTAACGTCACGCCACAAAGCAGCGTCCTATCGGACATGTGACACTTTACAACACACCCAGATGGGTCCTGCCCCCACCACTTTACATTGCTGAAGTGGGTGTCTTATAAGACAGAATAAAAACGGACAATTTCTAGTATATGTGCAGTTGTCTAAAATCGGCAAGTAAAGTATGCTAGAGTGGAGGTGAAGCCATGCTACTATGAAAAGTTGACCTCAAACCAATGATACATTAGGGAGGCAAGCAATGTACCCACACGACACATGTCAGCCAAGGGAGAGATGGAAAATTGTTGTTAAGAGCATTTCAAATATAGGAAATTTGATTGGACACTTTGAATAGCCCAAAGTATGGAGTATGAACAAGGTAGGTGCCCTATGAGCATCCTTCAAAAGAGAAGGTGGTCTGGACTTGCTACTATGGTTTGGATCTCGAGTAGCTGCTCTACTAGGACCATTTAATCCAGAAGCATAAGAAAGAGAAGGGGTGTATAATAGAACTATTAGTTCGGACCATAAGAATTAGTCGCAGACTCCGAGAATTTTGGTGTGGAATCCACAACATTCTATGACATAAGATCAACGACCTGTGAAGATACGTTTGAGGGAACAAGAGGTTGAATTTCTGGTGGATAATATCATCTACGAGATTATGACACAAGAAGGGATTATGACTAGAAGCCAAAACAAGACTACACATTGTAAATTACATGTATGATACTTGAGGGTGTGTGGGATCCTATTATTATTATATGTCATAATAACAAAGTAATGGTCATGAATGTTGGAGAGATTGATTAGTATCAAATATTACTTTAGGGATGATAGCAAAGATGTCGACTATGACATTCGGATTGTGCCTTGCATGAGGATAGTAGAGAATTTGTGCAAGACGAGTGGAATGTCACCTGACAAGGTTTAGAAATGAGCGCTTAATGATATGTGTATATATGAAGAGGTTGACTTAGTTATAATCTACCAAAGACATGTCATGCGAGGCACTAAATTTGCCTGAATGCCATGTCATTTTTGCAATATACGTATCAATCTCTTAAGCACCAAAGGCTATGATCAAATCCCAAAATCCAACGGCTTAGATCAAAAGCCCCAAATAAGGGGCCAGCTCAATGTTTTACGACGTGGCTCCACTTGAGCTATCTATCCAACACTTTCAATGGAGGGGATGAATCTCATGTACAACAGGGGGGTAGCTTGAGGTGCTTAAGTAATTGTATATATATAACCAATATCTACAATACAGCTAACTTATCCAGCAAAGTTCCACATCATAAGATCATTAACAGCACTGCAAATTAATACTATGGTCAATCTAAAGAACTGGTAGGCCAGCCTGTATAACAGCATTTGAACATTCGTGTGGCTCATAGAAAACACCCTCAGAAGGCATCTACGCAATCACTTTGTACTTGCAACTCATTAAGGTATGAGCCTAATTCTTTCTTATTGTTTTGCAACATGATATTCAATGCCACAGAGACATAAGCAGATTTCCCACTAGATGCCATATCATATTTGATCCAACCACTAAATCGTATAGAAGATGCCCTAGCCAACAGCGGACAGCACAAGCAGACGAAAAAGGAAGTAGAGGTCGCGCTAGAAATACGTACAATGGGTTTCATTTGAGAAGTAGGCAGGGTGACGTATTTAGAAAATAGTGGGAAGTGTCACATGTCCATGCTCATAGTCAAGGGAGCAAGGTCAAAAGCAAGAGGATTAAGTCGAAAATTATTTGGTAAATTAAGAAGCAGCAAAGAAGAGTTCAAATCATGCATAGAAGAAGAGGTAGAGGCACCAATCTCATTTTAGAGCCACCCATGGTTGAAGGACATATTCCAAAAGCAGGGTTTGCCATGTGGCCAAAGTCTGAAAACCCCAAATTCGACCAAGTTAGACTCAGCAAAACTTTATGAGCTATATATTGATGGAAATCTTACATCCCCAACTTTTCAACATACTAAAGTTTGACGCTCGTGCCAGAACTTATGAGCTATATATTGATGGAAATCTGACACTCGAGCCAGAAATTAAGAGCTACATCACATGGCATTCTACATCACATGGAAGTTGAGAGCCAGACACTCTACATGGCACCCATCACAGTGCCTGATAACTTAGCTGATGACTTAAGGTCTTCTATATCCATTCCTAAAAAGGACCTGAAGGTGATGCCATTGAAAAAAAAAAAATGGATGTCGAATTTTCCTCTTGATGATGATGCCACACTCTGCCAATGTCTTCCATATTGGATTCTTCTCTTGGCAATATTGTGTTGCTATAAGAGTGTTGATGATGTTGGCTATAGTGACGTCCCCTGCTTCATCTATGATGCTCCCATCGTATCATAACTCGAAGTTCATTCCTCTGGCAACCAAGCTGACAGAGGCCATCCACCTGAAACCACTCCCTTGGCAAGGAATCGATGGGGAAGAATGGACTTTTCATTCATCCCGTCTCCCCTCAGGACCGTCGTAGCTGCGAAAGCGTAAAAAGGGCTTTGTTGTTACAAAAGTGGTAAAGCACATGGTAAAGGAGTGCCCAGTTTACAACGACATAAGGTCCAAATTTAACAAGGTCAGGTGGGATCTCCCAATGATAATAAGACACCGGGGGGTGCACAAAGAGAGAGGGCTAATAATCTGAAAAGCACGGATGAGGCGGATCAGAGAAGCCCACAAAGTACAGTTCAAAACTGTTTATAACGATGCATTTGTGTATGGCCAAGAAGCCAGATATAAACACGATGTGGGTAATATATAAAGAACAAGTGAAGCCCGCTAGATGGCTACATAAAACCTATGCGTCTGTTTGCTGGCAGCACCCTATGGGAGCTCGCAGGATGCTACATAAGTCCGGGGGCCTCACGGCCTGAGGGACGTTAATGTATTCTATTCTATTCTATTCTATTCTATTATCTGGCCTCACCTTTGCAGATGGCATATCCAATATACATATAGGTGATTTCCACGGGCTTGGAAGCTAGCTCTCACTCTTTCAATATACGGCTTAACTGGTTTCCATGTCATCTAGCCCAGAAAGCATCAATTCTAGAGAAATTGTGATCCCAAAAATTTAGGTCATGGATGCAAATGCCAAAGCCTAAGGAGAAAAGATTAATATTCTAAAACAATAAACCCATTTAAACATTCAAGCCCACTTCTCCATTTTTTTTATTTTTTTTTTTTAAGGATGACAAGCTTTATTTGCCAGTCAAACTATGACATAAAATGCAAAGACAAATAATCCAATATCTTATTGAAAATACTTACACTTTTTTATATTTGTTGATGATTTCAACGAAGTCTAGCTTCGATACTTATCGCACAATTTTACTATGGTCCCAACTTAATCATGTTAAAATTTCAATTCAACTTTCCGATAAAAAGACAAGATAGTGACTCTTCCCCCCACATGGCTGTCCTGTTTCTAAGCATGAGACTATTTTCTCCCAGTAATTGATTAGGGAGTCCATGTGATTTTTTTGTAGTGATGAGATGTGCTTTGTCTTTAGAACATCCTCCCACAATGTGGCCCATTGATCTTTTTCAAATCCATGAATAATATCAGTGCAACTCCCAATCCTATCGTCAGCACATTCAACCATTACATTACCTTTAAATTAAATCCCCCTTCAAACCCCCTTTGGTTTGGGTGCATATTCACACGGGGGGTGACGTAGGGCAGCGAGAGCCCCTATAATTATGTTTTGCACGTACAAAATCAACACCATATAGTATATTACCTCAAATCTTATAGTATTTTGCAAATCTTGTTATACAGTATAGCAAATTCCATACTTCCATACCCCACAAACGAGGAACTTTGTGTACGGTGTAGATTAAGGAATAAGGGGTGAATATGCCTATCCAACAGCTCTCGTTGCCCGGAGTCACCCCCCGTGTGAATATGCACCCAAACCAAAGGGGGTTTGAAGGGGGATTTAATTTAAAGGTAATGTAATGGTTTAATTTAATTTAATGTAATGGTTTATGTTATAGGTTAAAAAAATTTTTTGCCCCTTCGGGGCTAAGAACAAACAACGTGACTTCACACTTGGATGAGTTGATGTTATATTTTGTAAATAATAATATGTCGGATGTAAAACATATATCTAATTATGTAGCAATATAAAAAAAAAAAACAAATAATAATATGAAGTATAACAATTATTATGATATATAATGGTTATGTAAAGGCTGAAGGCCTCCTTGAATTGAACCTGGGTTACTCCAAGGCCCATTAAAGAAATATGCATGCCTACAGCATGTTGCCTCGAACCGGGGTTACTCTAAAGGGCCATTAAAGAAGTATGCATGCCTATGGTGCATGTTGCCTCTAGCGTGCCTATAATAATATTATCCAGCAATACACAAACATGTAATGATAGATATATATAAATGAGTTTTTTTGTCACATTATCTTATCTGTGAACAATAAATAGCCTGCATGTTTAAACGTTATGAACCGAAGGACTACTCGGGAAGGACGTGTCGCATACAAGACCAATGGAGCACACATCAAAGCTCAAATAGTAATGGCAATGACGAAAACCAAGCCAACCGTTGCTCAAACTCCTTGTAAGAAACTCACCATACAAATGCTCTTATGAGGGAAACCAAACTTGAGCCGCAAAGCTTGTAGCCGAAGTTATCATGGGTCTTGAAGGTGTGAATTCATAACAAATGAAAGGATATCGAAGTTCATGGGTCTTCAAGGAAGGCTAATGACAAAGCTTTGAATTTGGAAAGCTATAAGCTCCAAAGAGAAATCACTCTCTCAGTTTTTTTTCATGAAAGCAAATCTGTTATTGAAACAGACTTGAAGCGGTCGAATCGCTTCCGGGTCGGGTTGCACCGCGACGATACTCCCCATTCCCTCCATCTTGAACCGATTCCCCGTTCATAACAACAACAAAAAAAACTTCGAATAATACCTTCAATCTTCTCGAAAAATCCAATCCTTTTTCTTTGCAAAAAAATTCGAGCACGACCAAGCAAGAATCGTCCTTTCAAGTTCTAGTGCAAGTTTTAAAAGTCATATAAGTAGAATTTTTGTTGGTTAAACCGCCATCTAAATGTTTGGGCCGTTGACTTGTTTTACGTGTTTCAAAATGGAAAACTAGATGAACAATATGGTCGCTTCTAATTTGCATTCTTTAAGCCCTTCTTACGAGATAATCTACTTAAAATGGCTAGTACACAAACAAGGCAAAACACGTTACCAAAAAGGAGGCTCGGACTATTAAAACGAACGCCATAAAATTTGCCGGAACAAACACCGTAAAAAAAAATATCAACTTATCCGGCCTCACAACTTCCAATTCGATTTCTCTAAATAACCGCCTTAAATCCTTATGAACATAACACCGCAAACATGGATTTGATAAAAATAATTTCTAACCTCGATGTGTGTTGTCCATGGGATTAGCATCTCGGCATGGCATCGCATCAAATATCACCGTGTACATCAAATATCATCTGTGTGCCTACCAAAACGAACTGCCATAGGCTGGCTGGAACAAACACTGTAAAAAATATGAACTTATCTGGCCTCACAACTTCCAATTCGATTTCTCTAAATAACTGTCTTCATCCCTATGAACATAACTTGCAAACATAATTTCTAACCTGATGTGTGTTGTCCATGGGATTAACATCTCAAAGATGGCATCGCATCAAATATCATTTGGTACAACGGGGTTTTGACAATTGGCATAAAACGTGAATACACATTCTTTACACTGCATTTTACCGAACACCCAACTAACAGCATCCAAAGCTCCACACTTGCCATTGGCATTTCTATAAAAGATTCTCACAGAGCCTTCGGGTCTCTTCATCTTCTTGTTTTTTGGTGAGGAGGGGCTCCCCGGCCAAAGAATACCGGAGTTGGGCATGACGATTCCTTCACCGCCCTTTCTGGAACCAGAACAAATACCCATAAAAAATCACCGTTGCTCTGTTCTCTTGAAACATCCCCTGTTCCTGCTGTTCTTCGTCTTCCATGTCCGAATAGAAGAAACGTGCTGAGGCCCTCTTTCGTAAAAGCCACGAAGGGGTCGCCCTTGCCTCGAACCCTAAAATATGCCCTTTCGACTCCTGCATGCAAAGGGAGGGTTGTACATATATTTTTCTTGTACATCTCGACAAATACATGGGTGCTAACCATTAAAAAAGAGCAAAAAATCAATGCAGCATGTATGCGCACTCTAGAAATACTTATTAGTACACTCCATCAGATACATTCACCAAATCATAGCAAAACCATAGGAAAAAACAGTATAAAAATACAAAAGAAACCCCCTGTTATTATGCTACATATTACATTAACTAAGCCCCAAGTTACGCCGTCCTCCTTCACTTGAGCCCTTTTCCCAAAGAAAGTTAAGCATTTTTGCGAGTTCAGTTGATAAAATTAAGGATTACAAGAAATTAATCACGGTGGCCAAGGCCACCACGAACATTTCATTTGTTCAAAACCTATGCAGTTGGACCCCAATTAACGTCCAATGTTTGGTAATACAATGCTCGTGTGAAGTCGAAATAATCTGAAAGGTTTACGGGTTTCAAAATATACTTAGCAATATTTTCGACGAATGTAGGTAATTCATCAGCAATTTAGTAGCATACATGCTAAAATTTTATTTGGACTATCGACGTATTCTCATCATCAACACCTATGCCAGTCTCCTGCAGAAATGGCTAATAAAAATAGCAAGATCAATTTCTTGCAATCCAATTTAGGTCGAGAATGTTTGTGACGTACCCCATGTGCATATGTTTTTGTCAAATATGAGATTGCCCATGTATATTTTCGTCAAATTATTGGGGAATTCTTGGTGGATTCATAAAATTGTATTGAATTCTAACTAACAACATTGTGGAATTGAACATTTAGCAATTGGAAGTCATAATACCTAGAATTCCCCACACAATTCAACTGAGCTTAAAAGCTAATTATTCATTTGTAGAGAATTCAATTTCTAAGGTCAACGTTTATTATAACTGAATTCCTTAGGTTAAAATCGTTAATTATTCAATTACACATACGGTTAATGTGGACAACGTGGATAATAATTGAACTCCTAAGCATAATGTGGATAACTAGGTCTGCATCGCATTGACTACTTCTGGCATATATTGTCGAGATAACTAGGGTCCCATATAGAATTGTAATGAATTCTAACTAGCAATACTGTGGAATTAAGCACCTAGGAATCGAAGTCATAATACCCATATGATTCCTAGTCAGAATTCTATACCTAGCAATTGTATAGAATTATAATTCTAAGTAACATGCGGATAAGAGCCTTGTAGCGTTCCCTGAAAAAAAAAAAAAAAAAAAAAAACCCAGTCAGAACTAGCCTTGACAAAAGCCTAACTAGACCTGCTACATACCTTGGTCAATCCCTTGGTAATTTTATCATCCCATATAGAGGCCGAGCTAGCCTAAAATGGCATATCATCTCCTTTAGTATCAGATTCTAATTCATTTTATCCACTGACCAGTTGCCTTTACTAGGCTAAATGACAACATACACACTCTATGTTCAATCAAAGTTTCATATCACTTTTTGTATTTATTCAAACATACGTTATCCATAATTATCTCCATTATCATCATGCGTTTAAACTTTTGAACCGTACAGGCCATTAGATAATGTGCAGTTACATTTTAGGATAATCATCCTTTAATTCTTTATCTCTATCGCCTATCACTAAACGATGAAGTTTTCGCTTTACATCCTTAAGGGAAATTTTATGCAAATGCATTTTACGATTAACTAATTTATCCATTTTTTACCAGATTTTCTTTAAACAGCAACATGCCATGTTAACATTTTTAATCAAAACAATCATGTAACCATTAAGCTGGAATGTATAAATTTTCTTTCACATAATATTCCTGTTTCATACATGAAGAGCCATGAAGAGTCTTAAGCTTGAAGCTATAATCCCTGATTTTTTGTCATTATAAAAAATACATATTTTAGATTTTAAATACTGCCATAAAGTCATAGCAGTTTGCCAATATTTAAGTATAGGCATATATCAAAAAAGAGTCATCAGTGTGCCTAAGCATAGTTTGCTCCATCCTTAATTATCTCAACTCGCATACCTTAGTTTGTGAAAAACAAGTTCAGATTTACCACTTCCCAAATTGGCATCTTCAAAACAGCATGTTTTCCTCTGGTATCCATTCCTTATGAAACTAGATTTGATCAAAGACATAAGTAGAAGAAACACCGTACCTGCAGCCAAACAAGCAAACATTAGCAACACGGTTGGTAATGATGCAAGGGCCAAAAGGTACATTGGTGTTTCTTGGCTTATCGCCCTTCACCAAATGTATCCCTTTTGCCCTTGATCAAATCCAGCAGATAAAGAAATAGAACCAGATAATAGATCATATTCAAGTGAATATTATGCACGAAATTCATGATAGAACAAAAATTACAATGCTGAACCTAGCTGCTATCAGCATTTATCGTTTGTACAACCAGTCCATAACCCTCAATATTAGGCAAGAGTATATGCCACTGCATTAGTTCAATACAATTGACGCTTATCTGAAACTATCATCTTAAGATATTATGCCTAAACAAGACACGTTTAATGCACAGCTTTCTTTGGGCATTTAACATGGCCTCTTACAATTCTAGACTGTACTATTGATCTGCTTTCAAACATTTATCCATCAAAAAAATATATATCCTACTGCAGCATGCTACAATAGATAATCTTTGGAATAAACTGCCAATGGATACAGAGATGAACCTGCATGTACAAATGTGGAATAAAACACATTGTCTTGAGAAGCTTTTGTTTGCACTTGCCTAGAGCAAGATTTGAATAATTGGCAAAAGTACTTACTGAGTCTTGGGCTTCAAAGCTTCTAAGTGAATAAGCCTTTGTCTAACAATGCAATTGGCTTGGTATCACCAATCCTGGTATGGCGGGCCAATAGGATAGAGACATGAGAGAGTGCATAATTCTGTAGCAATTGGGCCATCAATAAAAATGCAGGTCGTTGATCCATCCGGGTTCCATCATATGCAGCCAGAAAATCATATGCTAAATGGGCTGCAGCAGAAGTCCAGCAGCATTTTTTTCAAAAAACAGATGGATGGAGGAACATTACGATATTGTACAAAGCTTTTGTCCCGATTTAGATCTCTATAAAAAATCTGATGCCTTAAAGGCCCTCCTTTACAATTGATGGTAAAGGACCAACGAATCTAGCCCTAGCTCTTCTTCTAACTCTGATGCCGAGAATGAAGAAAACGGAGTTGCTTCTTTAGCTTGTTTTCAAGACCTTGGAAGAATTGGCCCAATAAAATGGTGTCAGGATTGAAACCTAATGCATTTGGCTTCACCAAGCAATCATCCTGCCATTATCATAATAAAACAGAAAACCAATGCATTTAAGTTCTCATGCTTATATTTCTCAAAAATGTAAACGTACATGCCTAAAGGCTATTGGATCACACCTCACAAATGCCAAATATTGGATTGGGACCAGCTCAAGCATTTGGCCTCACCTATTCTCTATTTCTGCTATTTCTATTCCTTCTATCATAACAAATGACCCATTTATTGAAATACCTGATCATCATGCTCCTGCAGAAAATCCTATTGTTTAAATTTGGTTTTTCCGGGGTTCCGAAAACTTTTTGGATTTTTTTTTCAGGCTGATTTTCTAAGGTCTAAAAGCTTTTAGTGCCGGAAAATTTTTCAGGTATTCCAAAAATCGGGTTTGTGGATTTTTGCATGATTTCGAAATTGGAGGTTTTGGGGTTGCTTATCCATTCCGACTTCTTCTTTTGGCTTGGCTCCACCTTATCTCCTTATCCGATCGAGCCGGGAGCACATCACGGCATGCATGCCACAATTCAACGTAATAAATCAATCTGTCACAGAGTGCGATGGATTCATAGCCCCAACTTCTGGTTTCCAATTTCTGATGCAAATTTGATCTTTTGCGGCAGTTGTTTTCTTCTGCAGATATCCTGCAGCGTGGAGCATGGGTTTAGAGATCCCGCTTTGACTTCGCTGTATATGGGCTTCAATCTGGCGACAAGATGCGGACAAGATTTTTTTCAAAAAGTGGATTTCGTCAACACTCCTTCTCAGGTTTGCATGGAGGTTTTTCTGTCAGATTTAGGATTAGACACAAGGGGACTCATTTCCTCACAAGTGTTATTTACAGTGCTGTAACTCTGTGAGCATATCAGATTTAGGGTTATACACAACGGGGTTCATTTTCTCAATGGTAATCACTGGCTTCATCATAATTAGTCCGTTGAATGCTAATGTCATCTTGCAGAAATAATCTGGCTACATACGTTTATAACCTACATCTATATGGTACTTAGTTCTTATTCAATCCAGTATTTTGTGCTGATACACAAGAGAGCAAGGAATGCTTCTATTGTAACACTTCGAAGAATTATGCCGCGATGCAGAGGACCACTAAAGTCTTCTTCTCAAGTAAGGCCAACAGATTGTTGTGGCTTCTTTAAACATTTAATTATTCCCATTTGATTTGCTTTCATATTTTGTTCTTCTTTTTCAGGGATTCCTAGCTTCCCATCCACTCTCTAGCTAATGCAAAATTAGATATAATAAAAGGCACGCTACTGATATCAGATCCCTCCTTTGTAGTGTTATAGATGGTGATGTTGTTGCTGCAGAAGAATCTCAGGTCTATTAACCATAAACATTTCTATCTTCTTTCATGAGACTTAAGGCATTGGCAAGCTTTACTAAATTCTTCTTGCTGAGCGTGAGCTTGGAGTATCATTTGCATCAAGATGTTTCCTCCTATTTTCGAGAACTGCTCTGTTCGAAAAGCAGAGATACTAAGAGGTAATTCTTAGTAGTCGTGTATTTCTAAGTTTTAGTCCCTTTTAATATGTGAATTATGTTGAAGTCATGAAAAGCTTTATCTTTTCTATTCACGTGCCTGAATCGATAGTTGTGTTGTGGTACTGATTTTCACAAGCCAGAGCACACAAACATAGGCTACTTTCTTATTTGTAAAAACAGTGATTGGAACTGTATTGGATAGTCTGTGCACTAGGTGGTAATCTGCAGTTTTAGATATGCAAGTTTAGTTTTGAGGCAAGGAACATTAAATATTGATGCCTAGAGATAGTATGTGCAGTATGGCATGGCCAATGGTACATATAACAGAACAAGAGCAAGTACCAGGCAGCTCATGGAACAACATGAGATGCCACAATTCTTGGTGCAAAATTTAGTTTTTTAGATAGCGCTTAGCCTTAGATTTTTTATTGATGCAAGATGATCCATCATTTTCTTTTTCTAGGATTCATAGGCCCAGGTCAACGTATGTTCTGAGTTGTTTTTGCTGCCTCAAATTTTGCCTTCTTCTTCATGCCGTTGAACTGATATGCAAGTCTATCGTACGAGAAACATTTTTAATCATTTGCACTTCGGTTGTTGAAGATGCATTTTTTCCTTTCTGCATTTGAGGCCAGCTAAAGGAACAAATTTTATGAGCTGTGGCATATTTGGGGCATCATTTACCTACAGAGACTTCAATCTTCAGTTGTGTTGCTTTCTACTGAGCTGAGCATAAAGAAAATGAAGCGTATCCATTTTCGCTGTACCTATCTATAATCATTATGCAAGTAAGCAGGCATCTCTCTATTGCTAAAATTCCATATTTTCGTTGTAGACATACCTAAAAATTTTCCTCCTTTATAAAGGGGTCAATTGCAATGATTTGTAACTCCTAGCCTTATTTTCTAGGTACATCACAAAAGCTCACTTCCCTGCCACGTTTGTGTAGATGCTATATCTATGTAATGGTCATTAATAGAGAGGCTTATTTGCACATATTAAGTCTGTCACACACTTGAATTTCAATATAATCTTGATTGTAGGTTCTTATAACTGCATTTTATCAGGTCATGCTTATTGTCTTTAGATGATGGATCCCATTTATTAAGATGTAATGAACACTGTTATAAGAGCTGCATATTTCAGAAGATATGCACATCTAAAATATTATCTTTTTCCAGCAAGACATGCTTTATTGTCTTCAGAGAAAAAGCAAGTTGTTCTCTTTTAGGTCCTAGCTTGAAAACTTATTAATTTAGCTTCAGAAATTGCACATTCCTTCATGACACTTCATGTCATGTGGTTCAGAGTTAAAAAAGAAAGAATTGGCAAGAGTTATGGTATAAATATGTCAGATGCTCAAGTAGCGAAGGCTGAAGTGCAAAATCTCTCGGCTTTAAATGGTAATACTTTGTGTGAGCATTAGCTTTAAGTACTGTGGACGTGTTGCATAGTCAACTTGATTATTGATTATACATCCTTTTCAATTGGCAGGAGAATTTAAGATGCCAACAAGCTTCCTCTTTGGTGAATCAGCATGGTGTATATGAGGAAGCTTCGTATTGGTTGTGGGAAAGCAGGGGACTCGCTCTATAGGCACTTTCAGCTCCTCCTCCAGGCTGTGGAGATTAAAGAGGGATTAAATGCGATTGATTTTATACGAGGGACGTTGGGCTATAAGTATAGCAGATCTGCAGACACACCTTCAGCAGCAACAGGTGTCCCATATGATATGTGTATAGGCAAGTGTAGAGGAGATTATTATGTGATTTAGATCCTTGGTCTATATATGTCCTGAAACAGTATTTGCAAATGAGATGCTTTATGGCCTACTGGAAGGCGAGCAACCCTGTTGGATGCTTTATGTGATGGAATTGTTGACAGCGAAATGATTGTTGGACCAACCAAACAAGATATTATTCTTGGTCTTGGTAGTAAGTAGTCAAGTGTATTAGAAATGTTTCCCACAGACTGGATGGAACTATACTAATGGCTCTTGCAGCTTCCATTGAAAATGTTTGCATTGTTTCATGACCTACTATGAGGATGCCATATTCTATATTCTGGTCCAAGTGATAGTGCCTTGGAAATATTTTGTAGTCGCCAGGGAGCATTAGAGCTTTAGCAGCTAGGCTTTATGTTTGCAATTTAAAAGTATGGATGCATATCCATTGCATTTTCTACCAGCAGTTTTCTCTGCAACTTTGGAACCATGCACAGTGCAAATGGGTATCTCTTGAGCTTTCTAGCAGTGGCTTTAACAATACATATAAGTTGTAGAATATTGATCTGCAAATTATAGATAGCAGGTTCAGGTTCTGACATCTACTTACATAATTTCCATGTTAGTTGCATAATAGAAAAGATTTACATTTGTTTTCATTCGATATGAATGATGCCATTTGCAGTAAATTAAGATCTTAGATCAATAAATTATCCATGTGCTTTCCTTTAAGAATGTGTAGGCCTAATACATCGAAACATTTTGAACTGCATCATCACTCACATTTATTTTTTGAACTTCAATTGAGCCTTATATAATTCAAGGTTGCCATTGGCTATTTAACGACAAGTTATATGGTGCTTGATGGTGTTGCTTATGTTTGGGTTTTTGGCAGGTGAACCTCTTCTCATCGTATAGATTGATAGAGAGATAGTATTTTTATGTAAGCATCTTAAATCTAAGGCTTCTTTACAGTCACTTGCACAGTGTCACAAACATTTTACATCAATTACAAGGGAAAGAAAAAAATAAGAAAGATAGATTTAATTCAACTGTTTTCAAATTGTAGCAAGCAAATCAAAGTCATTTCCCATACATATTGATAAAGCCACTAGCAAATATATTATTTCAATAACTTTTCATGCAAATTACGTACTAATGGTACTTTTATCGCATTATACATTTCTCCACCTAGATTTTAGTGAAATAGCCATTTCCCAACAATTAGCGTAGATCACCTTATTCTCAAAATACAGCTTTTATAAAGTAGCCATCTTGACCAATTTGAAGTGCAAACAATAGGATAGCTACACTCATCCATTTCCAACATTCGAATATGAACATTTGTATCAAAAATGGCCGTTGTATAAGGTATTAGGCTTCTTAGGTTAAAAAAACCCCAACTTCAACAACAACCTCCACTAAACAAAACGAAGAACCAAAATCCATATTTGCTAAAGCCCGGCAACGCCGAGCACCATTACTAGTCATTATCAATTTGGGTTTCAGGAACGTAATGCTCCATGGAAGGGCTCCCCTGTGGAAAATTTTGCTGGCTACCACGGTTGAAGGAGCTAGTCCTCTTAGCATAATGTCCTCCAGTATTTTCGCCAAAGCTCCTTTTGGCATCAAACCCTCTTCCTCTGCCTTGTCTCTCCATTCTTGAAGATCCGTGATTGCGCCCAAATGACACAGGCGCACCTCTCTTTCTGAATATTTCTATTCAGCAAAAGCTATATCTGCATGTGCTTCCTCATCCCCTGCGTCACTGCAGCATAAAGCCATTTTTGCCTCCAAAATCTTAAGGGTTTAATGCAGGCATCTCGATGCTGCCTGCCACTGGATTTGCCTGCCCGATGCTCAAGGCCATGGTTTCGAGGCGCCAAAATTGGGCGTGACTTCAATACAGCCAGCCAGAATGTAACCCTAAATTCTCTTTGTTTCTATAACCTTAGGTTTAGTCAAATCGGGATTTTTTTTCCCCTTGTAAACAGCCCTTAACTATTCCTTTTCCCTTTTTTTTCCCCATTTGGGCTTTAGCTGAATCATTATCGATATGCATCTCCTTATATCCAAAATACTCCATTCATGCTATTTAGATATAGGTTCCAAAATTTTTAGCCCATCACCATACCTTTATACGCCCATAAAACTGTTTAAGCCAAATACGGTTGTTTATAACTGACTTTTTACACAAGTTAAACATTATTGTCTAGACTTGCATGCTGGTGCTAGCTTGCTTAATGCCTACATTATATGTTTACAAAAAAAAAAAAAAAAAAAAAAAAAAAAAGAGAATGATCGGGACCAAGTCCCCGAGGACCCTTTTAAAGATCTTGCCCTTAAGCCCGCTAACAACAGGTCGACCATTGCGAAGAATCCTTGGGATTGAGATTGCGAAGATCGCGAAGATTGCGAACAATTTGGGGGTTTGAAAAGGCCACTAGATCGAGCTTTAATCGTTGGGCATATTGTTTGCGAAAAGGAATGCATTTATGATGGTGGATTTGGGGGTTCCAAGAACAGTGCAATGAAGTAACTTAAATGCGTTGCCAGAGGATGTATTATGCATCAGACTATCCTTGGCCTATTTGATCTTTTCGCCAGTCCCATTCTTTTTTCTTCCCTGCAGCCATCGCCATAGCCAGTTCCAGACGTCACAGTATTTGCACAGATTTGCCTGCCTAAATTATTTTCTTTGCAATTTTTTTTGCTGTATTTGGATATGTTCTTGCAGGTATGTTGGTTTCATATAGAACGTGATTCAGTGTTTCCAAAAGCGTGAGAGATTTCTGGAACTTCTATCTCCAGTTATAATCTTAGAAATCAGTTTCCCATTATGTTCTGTTTATGTGGTAATTCAAACTCGACCCAACATGTCAAAAGATAAGAGCTAATTTCTCTCAGGATAATTGGTCTAAGTTCATGACAGACTTGATGTGCTTTTAGAACTGCTCTGATGCTATAAGTTGCTTATGTATGCAGAATAATCAGAACACAGCCTGAGCAATATCACTAACATTCAACTGATGCCCCTGCAGTGTAGCTTGGCTTGCAAAGGTTATCTAGCTTCGTGCTCTCCAAACTCCACTGCTTGGAATTAAACATGTAATGCTGCATCTGTTTTTTGTAATTGAAAAATAATACCCACATGCAGTGATGACAGAAATTAGGCACGTACTGCTGCATCTATTGCTTATAATCACACGTTTTGCCTTTGCCATGATCCTAGATATATAGGAATAGGGGCGGCTAGCTGCTCTCCCTCTAGGCCAAATCAAGCAACTGGCACTTAATAGTGAAGCTGGCCCGTTACATTGATCCAGCAAGTATAAGGTCCTCGTCCCGTGGAATTTGGAGTAAGCTTACCTGATAAAAACAATTTGCCACAGCAGTCAAACAATTTGAAGTTGTGAGAGCGAGAAGAAACTGGCACAAAAAATTTGGCAGAAGTATTTCCCATGGTTTACAAATTCTGTTGTTTGAAATACTTCGTAAGATAGCGGATTGAAAATTAGAAGAGTTCAGTAGCATCTGTCGCTCCATCCTTGGTATCATTCGTCGTCCAGGCATTCCTCAACAATCCGACATACAGGTATTCTTCAACACAAAATCATGGTGACTGCTATACCGTATGAAGAGGCAGAATAGCTGGCCAGGCAATGAACCAAGCAAACTTGGACACTTTCTACTCAGGTTTGAAAGAAACATATGACGAGTATAACTTTCCCCCATCAAGGACCTGGAATGCAAATGAGACCAGCATACAAGCTGATAAAGTGAAGGGTTTGAGGATAATTGCAAGGAAATGAGAGAATAAGGTTAGTGAGCTGGTGAAGAATGCGAGGGAATGGGTTACTATTTTAGTGTGTGTCAATGTAGAGGGGTTTAGAATGCCTAGTTTGTACATTTCCAAGGGAAGTAGGATGAGGTAAGACAATATAGCAAGGTGTGAGGAGGGAGCAATTCAAGCTGTGCAGCAGTCAGCTTGGATGAGAACTGAACTTTTCAAGTCTTGGTTGTCTCACTTCCAATCTAGGCTGCCTGGGGGAGTCTCATCTGAATGACTACATCTGATCTTGCTTGATGGGCATGGCAGCCATGTGGAATTGGATGTCATTTTAGCAGCCAAAGAGATTGGAATACGCTTTGCCCTATTACCTGCACATACATCACATAGGCTACAGCCAGCAGATATCTCTTTCTTTGTTCCATTCAAGCCAACATTTAAAAGATTGAGGGCAGAATACATGGTCAAAAAGGGAAGGACTGAACCTAAGAGGGAAGACAAAGCAAAATTGATATCTCAGTTTATTGCTGCAGACTTAACAGTGTCGAACATCGAGGTAGGTTTCATGGCAACTGGGATATTGCCCATTCAATCCAACAAAGGTGGTGCCTGGAAGGGAGGAAGGAATGAGGCTTTCAAGTTAGGAAGTTTATGTACTAGCACCACCACTTGACCCCCCACCAAGTGGGGTGGGAATTGACTGGTTGTTCCCTATGTGCAGCCTACAGCAGTTGAAAATGAACCAATGGACCAAGCAGAGGAGAAAATGGACCAACCATGTATTACAAGGTTTGAACATGGAGGACAACATGGATGACCATGTTATTGAGGGGTACAACATGCAAGATGTCAACTTGTAATGGGGAGAGCATGTGCTAGCATCTAGGGACTGTGTAGGGACTGGACTAGGAATGATGCAGGAAGTCCTGCTCCAAAGAGCCTTAGAAAATCCATGCCAGGAAAATTCTCACGTGCAGCCAAGTTAGGGTACACAAGAGATAGGAGGAGAGGCATTACATGAAAGAGTGCACATAAGTAGAGATGGATTTTGCCAAACACTTGTAGCAGAGAAGGCAAGGAGGGAAGAGGCTGAGAGACTGAAGAGGGAACACAAAAGGTTGAGACAACAAGAAGGAGGGCTGAGAAAGAAGAAACCAGCAGATGAGCTGCTGCAAATAGGCTAGAGAGGGAGAGTAGGAAGCAAGCAGAGGCTTTATATGAGGCTAATACTAAGAAGTTGAGGGAATTTATGTACCCTGCAGGGTAATCTAGGGTTAAAGCCATATTAAAGTTGCCAGAGTCCATTTGATGAGGTTGCAAAGGCGAGGAGGCTAGCTGACAGGAACAGGATGAGACAAAGACAAGGCAAAAGTCATGTATCCCGATCAGGCCACAATGTAGAGGAGGACAATTGCGAGGCCTATGTGCCAAGCAGCCAGAATGAGGAGGCAGGGATTGTGCAAGCACGTAGAGAGCAGGTATGTCATGACAGCTTGGCAGCCATTCAAACACAAACACAGGATGTAGGGTGCAGTCTTGAGGACACACACTAATGTGATGGAGATGGAGTGCATCCTCAGTCCATTAGCATAGAGGGCTGCATCCCCTTGGTCAGGCCTACACCTAACAAAGTTAGCAACATCCATTCACCTTTAAAAAGATGGGACGTTGCCAGCAGCTCCAGAACCTTCCATCCTACTCTTTGAGGACGGACACACATAGTTGGGTGAATTATGCAGCAGCAAATGCTGGGTCAGGATTAGAGGAGGTCAGGGCAATTGACAAAGCAAGATATATTCAGGAGATGGTCAATATTGGAGTGGATCTGGATGCCATTGCCACAACCAGAAGGATGGACGAGGGCTTCTTCAAGACATGGAGAGATGACATGGCTCAGGTAAGCAATTCTTATCCCATTCACAAATTAATCACCAGTCACAAATAAATCTCATTCATGCATACTTATGTTAAGTGAACCATTAAATAACAGGGCAATGGGACATCTTCACCACTTTCATTAGACACAGCTGTTGCAGAAAAGTTTTCTCCTTATCCCATGGTGAACATGCTATTTGTATGAATCTAGACTAGGCCTAACCATTTTCACTTCATTATACAGGTTGTATATGATTCAGACGAGACTGTGGAAGAGTAGCTAATATTTACAGAAATGACTTACATGGGAGATCTATGCTATTTTGATGGGCAGAAGACTAAGATGTTAATTGGTGAACTAATTAACTTATCTACAATACAGCTAATACTTGTTAACGGTTTTGCAATAAACACATTTTTTAAATATGATTCATTCACTTCTTGCCAAAAAGTGCATATATTTTTCCGAAAAAAGGCAGCACGAGAAAACCATAGTGGCAGTAGGTAGTTAGACGGCATATAACAGGGAGTTACATAGTTATATGAGTCCATTGCCCAACAACATTTTAGGGATGGGAGCAATAGCCAGCAGGGAGCTTAATCTGGGTTGACCGGGCTCTCGAACTTCACCCGGTCCCCTTCTGCCATAGTGACACTGCAATGCACCATATCATGGTCATCCTTGGCATGCTGGACCTGATCGATAATCTCAGGAGTGACCTCAACATTCAGGTTGGAGCCAGCAGTAGTTGCAATCTCGGCATGGTTCACCAAACAATTTTTCAACTTGAAGGAGCCGGTTTCTTCAGTTGCCGAAGAGTCACGACGCTTCCTCTTTTTGTGCGGGGAGGGAGTTTTTGGCAGCTTCCTGCCATGGTGGCAGCTCCCAAAATCGGAACTTTTTCTCTATGATCCTTCCATATCGCTGCAGATCAGAGACAAACATACATTAGTTGAATGACAAACGTGAAGAGAAAAGTCTAAACAAAGATAACTTTGCAGGCGCTTACCTTCACTCGAACAGGCCGGATCAAGACTGGTGGAGATAGGTGGGGATCGAATGGGAAATCCTCGCTCTTTTTAAAGCCTTGAGCTCATGATGGTGCCTTACACCGAATGTGTGAGGTGGTTCATCCTATGATGGTGGCCAATTCGGCAGACCTGAGCAGTCTGGGTGAGAATTAGAGATAATTCAATCAAATCCCTCGTGGGGCATTGCCAAAAGGGGGCCAGAAAGGCCATCAAATTGGCGATAGGAGCGCCATATTTGGTGACGCTCGATGGTCTCTGGACCAGCGTAAAGGGCTAGAGCCCCGCAACCGCGAGGGCGTGAAGCCTTCGGCCACGGTGGCATGGCGAAGCCAGTGCGCGAAGGGACGGAAGGGGGATAGCACGTGCAGGATAGGCGTGTCGCTCGTGACGACTAGAGGATTGTCAAGCGTAGACAAGGGATCATGATGAGATGATGAATACGTACCCCACCTATCGAAGGGCAAGCCAAAGGGATCTCGAAACTAGGGTTCAAACACGGCGTGGGAGGGCAATATATCCCGCGATAGGGGCGCCTAGACCCCCCTAACTTTGAAGCCCCATATCTTATTACCCTTGGGTTTTTTAAGGGCAGTTTTTTTTTTCCACGCATAGAATATCCGATTAGGTATCAAGGGGTACCTAGGTTGAACAATCGTGAAGAGTTTTTGACCATTTGTTGTGTAGGTATCAAGGGATACCTAGGTTGAACAATTGTGAAGAGTTTTTGACTATTTGTTGTGTAAATGCCTTTTATGTGCGCGAGACATGGCAACCCCACCCTACTTCAGTAAGGTCCATATAACTTACAAGAGGAAGGTCTCTTCTCATATTATATAGATTATAAAAGCCAAAAAAAACACATAGCAGAATTTATATTTATATTAGGCTTTAATGTCTGCTTTAGCTCTGATGCAAATGGGTAAACTTGACTGTGCAAAAGGAGTGCACTGGCTATCTTGTTTAAGTAATGCCATTGGACTCTTTTCCGGGATCTGGTAAAAAAGGATGGAAATACTGTTGCACCAAACGGGAATCCTTGAATAATTAGCTTTATAGTCCTTAAAAGTGGATTCTTTTGGAATGGGAATTCTGACAACCCATTACGCGTCTTTTTGGTACCGACAGAAGTGTCAGCTACTCGAATATACGACTATCTCGTGACCTGCTCTGGTGCCATCCCATCCGAATACAACACACAAAGAAAGCTGTAGCCGCACTGTCCCTTTGACTGGACCTCTTGCTGCGTACTAAATTTCTTCTGTCACTACACAAAATTGCATTCCAGAAATCATTTTTACACCCTTTTCTTTTTCCCATCAAGCTTCTTCTGTCATAGGTATCTATCTATTCTTTCCTGTCCAGTCTGTCTTTTGCTCACTAATGCCGATTGTACAAAGCTTCCTCGATGCACACTAAAGTAGTCTCTTAAATGCGCACAATGGACCACTTTTGCTATTTACAGTGACTAGTAGATATGAATCACACCATTAGAGATTAGAATTCTCTGTTTCTAAGAACGAAGCGGCCAATCATTGTCCAAACTGCATAAGGTGCACAATAGCGCTGTTACCATAATGATCCAAAGTGAACAGAAAAATAAGGAAAGAGGATACCCAACTGTATATTCCGCCAGCAACCCATTCATTTGCAGCTTTTACCCATACACTTGCCCACCCAACGTCAATGCTGAACCTGTTTGAGCCATCAAGTGATTAACAAATCTGTTCCCTCGTTCCACTTATGGAGAGCAAACCTCACTTGTGCATAGTCTGGTGAAGATTCCACCCAACAAAGAGCATGGCAAAATACATGGAACCAATTGCAAATACAAAGTGGAAGAAACCATATCCATATGGCACTTCATCATCAAGGTCAAATGAGTTCTTCGGCAACTGCAGACAAAGATTATGGATGGTCAATGCTTTCCTGTAACAACGTTTTCCAAAGGAACAAAACAGCACTTAAAAATGGCAGCTACTTACCGTGAAAGCCTTGGAGTCTATGCCTGTAGAGTATGTTGCCATGACAATTGCTGACACGGCAATTACAAAACTCTGAAATAAACAGGGGCTTTAAATCTTAGTACCACTTACTAGATGAAATTGTTGTTGACATGACAAAAAAAGAAGTGAATGTATAGAAAGAGAAAAAAGGGCATTGTGTTACTATGTCTGCAAGATGAAATCTTCTGCCATATTGAGAGGAGAAATGCAAGCATAAAAGTCATGCATGTAGATTAGTGTGCAAAAACTAAGATATAAAATAGTCTTTTGTAGATCAGATACATGCAAAACACGGTTATATGATCTGTAAAATTCGTAAAGCAATTGTTAATAGACCATTTATCTTTCAAGCACAATAAGATAAGTGCATTGAGGAATTACTTACCACAACTGTAAGCCAATCACCTTTTCCTGATTGTCGCGGCCTAGTGTTGCAGGTTTCAGATAGTGGTTCACTATTAAAACAAACCAAATCACTAGTCACTTCCAGTGACTTAAACTTATGAAGGTAATATTTCAGATAATTGTTACTGACTATTCCACACCTCATTATAGCAGACCAGCAGAGGAAGACCAAGTATGTTGCCATGAGTCCAGATGTCATCAGTCCGGCATTGATCTAGAATATTTTCAACTTAGCAAACACTTGGGACTGCAAAGAACAATATCATGATTTGCAAGCTAATAATATCATCAGGTTCAGACATACTTTTGAGTGAAGTGAAATGCTGCTCATAATATGGATGAGTATCACCGTTAATGTCACAAGGACAATGTTCAGGTAACAGTCTCTTCGTGGAGCAAACCAAATGTACATAACAGCAATTGCCAGGAAGGATACTCCAAATGAACCAATCGTCACCAACACCATTGGTATTCGGCTACAAAGACATTCATCATCAAGAGTCTGAGAGGTGAACCGATGGCCCCAAATTTTGACTAGCTGAAAGGAACTTAATAGACAAAGAGCTTACCATCGGCGTATTCTTTTTTCTGAAAGCCAATCCTCATTCCACCAGTAAATAAAGTTTATAAAACTTAGAACTTGAACAAGAAGAAATATCCTGCAGAGAAGTTAAGGTAGCAGTTATACAAGTTGCCTGAATGACTGAGCATCCAATTTTCAACAAACCCCTGAAACGGAAGCAGAAGATGAATTTCATGTTAGGCAGTGTGTTTGGAGTAAAATGTATGTCTCAATTTTATCTTAGCTACAAAGGATCTGCATCTCAAAAGAAAGCTTATGTGCTAGGCTAGATTGCAGCTAAAAAAGGTGGAAGTCTGCCCAAAATCCTGTGGTTTCCGAGAAGGTAAGAGGGCTATGTTATGTAACTACCTTTGTTGAGAGAATTCTTAAAATGGTAATGAAGTGTAAGACTCGTCTTACCCTGCCCCGTAGCGAGCAGCCTCACCTGTGATAAAAACGCAGTGTCATACACCATAAAAGAAAATAAAAGAACACAAGCAGTACTTACCGTATATATGGATGAACACTGGTGGAACAAAAAACGGAACGATCATCAAAACAATCCAAAGCAGGCATTTAAGTGGCCACCATCCTGAGTGCCACAGGTCCCTAGGGCCATAAACTTTCGTTGTTCCGACGGTTGTCAAGAACATGACTAAAAAGAATACCTGCGTGCGAAATAAGACTTAAGACAACGAAACGTATAACAAGATTAGGCACAGAAACAGAGCATACAAAGCATCCGAAGCTGACTCGAAGAACTCCCTCAGATCCCAAGCAATTGTGACCACCTTCACAGCCTCTCAAATCTGCAAAAGAAGAAGTGCAGATACAAATGCATTTCAATATCTCAACTTCTATGAGCATTCAACAAAATCAGCTGCAAGCAAGAACGAATTATCGTACGGTGGGGGCAAAAGTAATAACAGGGGATACAAAAGTTTGACATCAAGCTAGTGTTTAAAACTGCAATTTGGAATGGGTTGCTTACAATGTAGCTCCGCCAGGGAACTATGACTATAATCGCGCACCATCCATGCGATCAGAGTTGTAAGCAGAAATATAATGCCGTATATGTATCTTGCTGCTGTTCTATTAGGCGAAGCACAAGGCTGACTGATGCAAAATTCTGTGCATGGCTTTTTCTGTATCGTTATGCTAAGGCTTCTGCTAATATTGCTAGCATTGTCTGCCATCCCAAACAAATTACCTTCTCAAAGCCCCAAGGCCAAGTAAATCTTAGATTTCGACGCACGACAGCTTGGATTAGTAACTGGACTTCATTAAAACAAATTGCTTGGCAATTTTCAACAAATAGAACTCCTTTTGCCGCTCAAATCCGTCCGACAGGAAAAACTTGCATATCCGATTCGCGTAGTATTCTGTATGATTACTGTGAAATTTCATAATGAGTCTGAATCTTAACTTCTCAACACGAAATATGAACTCTGAAGTCTCAACATTCTATAGAGCATGATGCAGCAGAAACAGAGCAAATATGTGTTGGAGGCAATAGAAATTGGCGCAGCTGCAAACTTTTATAGATTGGCCCTTTCTGCGAGGCTACGAATTAAACTGAATCCACGCAAACGAGGCCGGCAAACAAAACAAGAATCTCCAGCTGGATCAGGAGTTTTGGAGTTGAAAAACTGCGAGTTAAAAGAATGCTGCATCATTATTGCGACGGCAAAGCAAGGATTTGGAAAGATTTTGCTGCAGAAGAGGGCTAAGTAACGAAATTTGAAAGATTTCTATTTCCCGTGATTCTGTTCAAGAACTGCTCCAGCAAAGCAACGACGGAAATATGAAAGACCTACCGGGTCTGATTTCTGTAATCACGCAAAGGCGCTCCAGTCCGGTGGCCTCTTCTTCTTGTTCTGCATAAATCTGACGTAAAACGTAATGCAAACAGGCATTGCACGGACAAGCAAGCGAGGAAGAGGCCATGCTCCGCAACAGAGGAGCCTTGGTCTTAACGATTCGAAATGATCGTGACCCTTGGATTGGCGTTTATGTGACCAGATTGCCTTTATGCCGCTTTCCTAATCAAGGGATAGGATATGGTAATAAAGAAAATTCACTCCTCCCTTGGGTTGCCCGAAGGGGTAAACGATTGTTTGATGAAGAATGTTCCTTAGATTCAAATTGAATGGGCTGGTTATTTGGTGTACAAATACTTTGGAACTATTGACGTGGGCTGGTAAACGTGGTTTGGGATAGTCTTACCCTGGTTTGGGGGATCCCGGAGGGAAATGGGATCCCCTCCTCCGGGATCCCCACGCGAGATCCCCTCCTCCGGGATCCCACAGTTAACTGCGCAGTTAATGCCTTACTGCGCAGTTTTTGCTGTTTTTTTTGCCGGATTGGAGCGAGGCCAGTGCAGCGGCGCTCGCCCTGCTTCCTCCTCTGCATCTACCTGATCCCCTTGCCCTCCCGATTCCGACCAGCTACGAACTGATCCCATGCGATTCGGTGCCGGATCGAGGGAGAAAATCCCACAACAAATTTGCCCCAAAAATCCCTATAAGGGCCAAGATTTTTGCACAGTAACTGCGCAGTAACCGGGGATCCCGTCCTCCGGGATCACACCTCTTGGGGATCCCGTCCTCCGGTATCACCCCTCCGGGATCCCCGAAACCAGGGTAAGGATATCCCGCGCCGGTAAACGTGTGCTCGGCGTTTCAGTATAGTGTACCCTAAGGTTTTTAGGGCTTGTATTCGTACAGGTATACGTAAAAGTCTAATGCTGGAATGTGGAGTCCGAGTGTTGGAGAGAGTGTCACCGTTTGGATGGCCGATCCTTTGCAATGTTTGAGGAGGCCATTAGCTGCTCCAGATGTCGATTTGGTTGCAACATGTAGGTGGTGTAACGAGGTGGTCGGCATGGCACAGGCTTAAAGGCGAAGGCCGGTTGCAGGTATGGCATAGCCTAGTGTTTATTTTACTGTATTGTTTGAAGCTGTGCTGCAAGTATTTGCAAGAGCTTGGATTTGGTGTTGCTACCCATCCATCAACAAGTATGCGGAAGAGGCAGGCTAGAAAGGGGAATGGTAGGCTTGGTGTGAATTTGTATGCCGGCACCATAGATGAGCTGATGGACGTCAGTAGGAAAGGTAGGGGCAGTGCAAGGGCGAGGGAGTATGGAAAGGTTGTAGAGGAAGGTATCGGTCTGCTTGATGTCAGTGTCACTCTGGGATATGCAGGAATGGATATCCCAGAGTATATGTACGATCGTTCGAGTTTCTGTAAGTCTAATACTGTTGCTGGAGCAGTGGCATTGGGAAGGGGTTCAAAATTGGATCACCTACATTGCCAGGCAGTCTTCAGGACAGCCATTAAGACTCCTAGACAAGTTAACACTGCAATAAAGAAGTACTTTGGTTGGGTGGGTGTGCTGTTAATCTGTAAGGTCCTGAAGAACACGAAGCTTCATTGCTTCAAGGGGATCGTGGGCTATTGCTTGAAGGACTACGGGAAAGTCCATTACAAGTTCTGCCTCCATAATGTTAGTGAGAAGCAGTTAGAAATAGGCAAAGATCTTTATTTGAGGTATGGTGCATGGGATTTGAAGAACCTTATTGTATTGGACATGGTAGAAAACAAGTGTCTGCGGATTTGGTTTACACTGTCTGTCGCATGTTGCTAACGAGGAAATTTGTGCTCTCGAGTCAATGGATCTTGCCCACAAACACAGCCTTCATATCTGAGCACAGGGTGAAAGCAGTATGGATGATGACCCTCAATCCTAAGCATGCAATAGTGATGTGAGATGTGTGTTGTTTGGTGTGCCTGCTGGAATGCAGCCAGTGGAGAGGCTTGGGAAGGCGAGGAAGCGTTACTGGGATGATGCAGGTAGCGAGGGCGATGATGATGCACACTTTATTGATGTGCAGGATGAGGAGTAGAGACCTGTTGTGGAGGGAGAGGGCATGGGAACTGACTTCATTCCTCTGAATTTGGTTAATTACAGCATGGCAATGGGCAAGTATTCAGTTGTTGATGTGTTGTTTTTTCTTCCATGTGACGTTATTTTGAAATGAACGTGGATTTCCTTTTTTGTTTCTGTGCAAATCTTGTGGATGTAAGTACGATATGTTGTGGTAGTTTAATGTGGTTCATAATATGCATCTAGTTTGATCATGCAGGTATGCCAGGCATGGAATCTAATGTTCATGCTACGAGTATAGAGGGTAATGGTCATGCTGCCGCAACACCAGAAGTGGTGGAAATAAGTGACAGTAGTAATGATGGCGTTGTGACTGGCCCTTCGTCTCGTCTAGGCCCTCCACCTTCTATGCACGTTGATTTCTCACAACCTCCTGCTTTGCCACCTTCCTTTCCTGGGTAGCCACATGTCCCGACATATGTTTTTACTCAGCCTTTAACATCCATATGTGCAACTTCTGTCAATAGCACATCTTGATATCAAGATGGTCATAAAATAGAGAAGTAACAAATAAAAATAATAATTGAAAAATTTCCAATTGGAAGAAAATACATTAGAAGAATGTCTACACATATATAATTCATTCTCACCAAGATTCGATGCTTTCGATTCCTTATATTCCTGAGTGGGGAAAAAAATAGCAAAAAAAAAAGCTAAAAAATTCTCGGCTGCTGACAGCGGAGCGTTGCCTTAGCTATCCAACGCCATAGCCACTCCTATGATTTTGCTAGGCCAGGCAAGACTGTCGAGTTCTGGTGGTGATGGCGCTGCTTTTTTCTCACGTTTGCAACAGCTATTTTTTCGAGGGCACCCTTGCAAGATTTCGTTGAAATATTTTTTATCATCAGCAGCTTACATGAACAGATTGCAGTGGCGGCGAGGTAATTATCTTGCAGGATGGGGCTACTTAGGTGAATTCCTCAAGTTCCGTTCCTTTTGAGAAAAAAGGAGTATTCTGGCCAATGGATCTTCAGAGGTTTGATTCTTATTGCATCTCTAGAACACTTTGTTGGGATTCATCTGTGTTCTTGCTTTTTTGGTGTATGCCAAAGATGAATTCAGTTCTCCATTGCCCAAACCTTAAAGTGCATAACGGATTCCGTACCAAAGAACGTGCCATAAGCTTACATTAGAGTTGCAGCAGATAATCTTAAGTAGCTTAAGGCAACTTTAGTGCCATGATAGATTCTGTTCCTAAAGAAGAGTTTGAAGTCCTTTCCAGAAACCTTCTCAGAGCTACATCAAGAAAGAAAACATGTACTTCTTTATTTGTTCTTAAGCGTCACTTCTTGCAGTGATGTTTTTGCCATAGCCATTATTCTGTGTATGTAGCTTTGTCCTCTGTTTTAGCCATGGCAATTTTCACCTTCCAGAGATTGTTCTTAGAGCTACTACATCAACAGATTTAAGCAAATTTGCTGTTAAGATCAGAGGTTGTCCTTAGAGCTATTACATCAGCAGCCCTAAACTGGAAATAGAAAATAAAAGCCCCATCTATTTGATGCTTTATAGGGCCTGGAAAATGGCTTTCAGCTGGTTTGATTTAAGAGTTGCCACAAGGATTCTAATCTGTCTGTCATAAGCTTGAACAGAGAAATTGAAAGAATTGGGTATATGGCAATAAAAAAGGGAAAGCATTTAAAAAAAAAAAAAAAAAAAAAAAAAAAAGCAAGAAGCACACCAGAAGGTTTTAGCAAGGTAAGACTTGTTAGGTTTTTATTTGTGAAGGGAAAAAATTTAATGTATTACCTTTATACTTCTTCATAGTTGGTTTGCACATTATCAAGTATATTGTAATTTGTATTGAACATTTGGAATTTTGTTTCAATTGTTATTAAACAGTATCATTTGACACATGAAGACCAGAAACAATACGGTCGAATAGAAAATTGACAAAAACATAAGGTTCAGGATGTGATATTTTCACCTCGATTCTTAGAAACCTACATCTAAGAATACTGCTCGCTCTACGAGATGGCATATTACAGATATCTAATGCAAAAGTTCCAAGAAGATTCCTCTTGACATTACCTTAAAATTCATTTATATTCCACAAGAGGTATGGGCAGATCTTGCAAGATTCCTTGACCGGCTTTCCAAACACCAAATTCCAGAGGGAACTTGAGATCATCAATGTTAATTATCAGCTGAGTGATACCTTATGGACATGTGACGTGACCATTGGCAAGTTTGATATCATAAGGAGCGCAATATAATTGCTTAATGTCTAATTGTTGCCGAAGTATGTCCATGATGAGGTTGACTGCACTACCTCCATCGATTTGAACGTGATTAACTTGCTGATTTCCCATAGTGGCATGAACAGCAGGCGTGGAAGTGGCCACCTCACCCACAAAAACAGTGGACAAAGGCAATTGTTCCCGAAGTGCAGAACAAAGTTTGAAGATCGTGGACAAACTAAGTGGAATCTTAATTTTGTAGCTCCAAGGGAACGTGTGTTCTTGCACTAGCTGTGTTAAGAGGGGCAGGCCCCGTGGGTAAGGAAGCAGATACTTTTTTTAAGAGCTCAGCTTATACGTATTGGTTTAATAGGGCAAGCTAAGTTATAAATTAAAGAAGAGGCAACTTGGCTTATAAGACTCAGGGAAAGTTAGCTTAGAAATTTCATTCTCTAACTCAATATTAATATGTAGCCTATTACTAACAAATGCCTAGGTTAGATTTATTTCTCTTGTATTAACAACAAGATGAAGGTTTATATCATACAATTTGATTCATATACAATCATCTCCTTAAGAAGCATTTAAATCCTAAAAATGTTGCAGATCCCAATAGAATTGCAAGAACTCCTATCTAATGGGTCTACACATGAAAAAAAGTGCACAAAACTTTAAAAAAAAGGGGAACAAGGTCTTTTAAAAGGTGCACACTAATTTAGTAATAAAAGGAACTTAAAGTAGATATCAATATTTGATTCTCGTGTTTCCTGGAGGATAGGCCAAGAGCATGGATATATCAGGTCTGAGATGAGAAGACAGAGTTGAAGTATGCATTGAAGCCGTCTGTAGATCCAAAAAGATAATGATTGGGTGCCCAATTATTGTGGTAGAATAGACGAACATGTCCCTTCCTTCCAGCAGTAAGAGTAGTGACCCATAAAGATCTGCCAATAGTCTGTGATTATAGTACATAGATCTGTACCTTATCAGCTGAGCTTCATTGAGAATGAAGTTATTGATTGACAGAAAATTCCAAATGCAATGAATTTGGACAACCTCTCTGCAAAAAATGCTTGCCCAAAAATCTTCACTTTCTTTCAGGAATCTCATATGCCCTTTCTTCATAAGAAATGATTCCATGGAGGTGGCTATGTCATTCTTCATAATATGATCATGTGAAGTCTGACTGAAGGGAGAGTGGCTGCTGTCGAATTTATTGTTTCCCTCTCCACGCAAGAATTCAAGATAAATTGTAATGTCCCCTAAACTGTCCAAAGTCCTCCCATTTCCTGTCAAAGTTAGCTCCATATTTCATTTTATGAGCAGTTGCAATAGTCTCAAAATCAAACTGAAAGTGCATCTTTATCCAAAAATTGGAAGGATTCTTGTGACCATATAACACTCGATTTCTTGCTTTCCATAGAGCAATGTAAATAATTGAGTTTGTAAATATATCATTATGTTGCATAAGGGAGAGAAGATCTCCATTAGTCACAATATCAAATTTAGCAGCAATCCAAGTCCAAAAATCATCCAACTTGCACCAGAAGAAAATATGAGACATGTCCTCAAGACTGTTACAATTTAAAGGGCAATTTGCTGAGATGTTGGGATTTCTTTTGGATACATAGACCAGATTATTCAGACTGCCATTAGCAAGAAGCCAGATAAAATAGGAAATTTTCGGGGGACAATAAGAATTCCAAATATTATAAAAAAGACTCCTAAGCTGATCATGAGAAATAGACCATTTCAGCATAGCTTTGCATTGATCCAAGTTAGAGGACATAGCATTATAGATATTTTTTACTTTGTAAACTCCTTTTCCCTTTATGGTCCAATCAATTCCATCTGGGTTGAGGGATAAGTTTGTGAGAAAAGGTTTGATGAGAGAATAGATTTTCTTATCAGATGAGGTACCTCTAATAATACCCTTCAATCTAGTCCAAGAGATAACTCTCCCATCAATAATCAGGTCTTTAAGATATAAAAATCCAGCCTCATACCACTTCTTATAAATTCTAGGATGCTTAATAGCAAGAACAGGAGAATTCTGCTCAACCAATATTGGATTCCAGAAAATTGTAGTATCACCATGAAGCTTATCCCTAGAGATAAATTGAAAGTTAGGAGAAATAGCATTCCAAGCCTTGATAAGATTACACATAAGAGGGGAAATATTAGTGGCAGGTCTCAGTTGATTGAAAGCAGAATGAGGGAGCAAGTGCTGAATAGAGGGATGCCCATAAGGATGACTCAGAGAAATCCAGTATCTGATGAAATTGCAGGCAGGAGAAGGATTTCCATGAATGGATTTCCAGATAAACTTCCCAGCAAGAGCTTGTGCTTGTCTGAAAAGATTTTTGCAACCTAATCCACCAGAAGATTTTGGTTTGCAGATAGAATTCCAGTTGACCAAATGACTACCCTTCCAAATAAAGTTTCTCGGGATTTTCTCAAGCTCCAAATAAACACATTTTGGAGCCACTAAGGCTGTTGAAAAGTACACATGAGAGCTAGCAAGAACAGCATTAGCAATAATAGTTCTGCCTGCAAGAGAGAGATAATTCCTGTAATTATTCAGCTTCTTTTTAATTCTCAAGAGAATAGGGTCCCAAAGACCTTTGATGCTATGATCCATAGAAAGAGGCATACCTAGTAATTTGGTTGCCTGATTGGAAGGAAGAACATTTATTCCAGCTAGGGTAGGAGTATTGATATCCCCAATAATCATACTCTTGTTCAAGTTCAAATGAATACCAGAGGCAGCAGAAAACTGACCTAAAATCTTGAGGAAAAGATTGATATTCAGAAGATCAGCATCAAGGAAGGAGAAAGTGTCATCAGCATATTGGAGAATGGTAATGCTATCATTAGAAATTGGAAGTTTTAAGCCTTTTATTTGAGCAGTATTCTGATAATTCATGATGACCTTGGTAAGAAGCTCAGCAGCCACTAAGAATAAGTAAGGAGCAAGAGGGCATCCTTGCCTCACCCCACAAGAAAGAGGAAAGAAACCTGAAGGGACACCATTGATAAGAACAGCTGAGTTCGATCTAGCATTCAGACCATGAATAAGACTAATAAGCTTAGGAGGGAAACCAATTTTAGACATAGCAAATTCTAAGAAATCCCATCTAACAGAATCAAAAGCTCTCTTGAAATCCAGTTTGAGGAGGATGCAATTTTGATTTGAGATTTTATTCCAATGCAAACCCTCCATAGCAGCCACATAATTATCCAAAATATATCTATTTGGAAGGAAAGCAGATTGATTTGGGCTAATATTTCTTTGAAGAAAGTTTTTAATTCTGAGAGCAATGATCTTGGCACAAAGCTTATAGGTAGTGTTTGTGAGAGAGATTGGTCTCCAATCTTGAAACTTTGAGGGGTGATCAACCTTAGGAACCAAGGAGATAAGGCCACTGGAAATAGAGGGATGAAGATGATTAGAATTCCAGAAGGCAGTGACTAAGGAGATCAGGTCTTTTTAAGAATATCCCAGAATTTGATATAAAATTCAGCTGGAAAACCATCAGGACCTGGAGATTTACCATTACTAAAGGACTTCAGAGTGTCAAAAATCTCATTATGAGAAGGAATGGCAGTAAGAGACTCATCCATGGTTTCCAAAGGATCAGGTAAAATATTATTGACAGAGGAGTAAAAGTCATTAGCATCCGAGATCTCATTGGGAGGAATTGGTTTGCCTTTAAAAAGGTCCATGTATCTACTCTTGAAGAAATTTGCAATGTCAGAGTGAGAATTATATTTAATATCCTGATCATCAATAGTCTAAGTAATGGAATTTCTAAGAACCCTACTCTTAGCTACCCTGAAAAAGAATCCAGAAGAGCCAGAGTCCATATCATTAGTATATTTTATCTTGCATCTAATAGCAGAAACTTTAGCTTCAATCTCCTCAATATTTTTAATTCTTCTCTCAAGAATTTCTTCCCCCACTTGAAGGTTAGAGTTGGAAGGATCATTTTGAAGTAAGGATCTAATATCCTTCATATACATGAGAAGCTGATTTTTTTCTTTGCTGCATTGATCCTTAATAAGCTTTGACTCAGTTCTTAATCCATCTTTTGACTTCCTTAATTTTAGAATAAAAAAGCTTCATAGGAGGCATATGATTGTCAGCAAACCTATTAGTAAGCTCATCATAGAAAGTTTTGAATTGGGAGCAGAGATTTTCATTCTCAAGAAGAGAAGAATTAAATTTGTAAGGAGTGCTTCCTTCCCTTTGAATCCTGATAACATGAGAGGTATGAAGGAACTGCGGTTGGTGGTCAGAAATAGAGGTTCCTTAATCACTTGTTACATAACTGTTATCCCAAAAGGCTGTAGATGGATTGGAAACATAAAATCTGTCAAGAGTACAGTAAACCCTTGCTCTATCTTTTTGCTTATTAGACCAAGTGTAGGTAGCAGTAGAAGAGGGAATGTAATATTATCAGAGATAAGCAAGTCCCAGTTCTCTTTTTCAGTTTTGGACATATTAATTTTATTTCCCAACTTAAGATCCCAAGAGGGGGTATTGTTGAAATCTCCGGCAATAATCCAATTGTCTAGAGTTTGAGATTCCAACCAGCTATTCATTTCACTCCAAATAGGTTCCCTATCCTTTGGAGAAGTAGGAGCATAAATATTAATGATTCCAAAGTTGGAGTTTGATACAGAGCAGATCATGGCTTGCCAAACTCTAGAAGGGCTGTTATAAAAGGAGGAATGCTTGATGTCTTTTTTCCAGACAATAGCTAAACCACCACTAGCTCCAGAGGAGTTAATCCAAATTGAGGAAGACGAGGGATAGATCCAATCTCCCAAATTGCTACACTCAAAAGAGGGAAGTTTAAGTTCTTGCAGAAGGATTATATCAGCATTATACATCCTGATTTGAGCAATAGCCCTTCTCCTCTTCAAAGGACCTTTTATACCTCTAAGGTTCCAGGAAAGAATCTTCATTACAAGAAGGTAGATGGAAAAGGAAGGTTTATAATCTAGTCTTTCTAGATTTTCTCTTACTTCTGGTATTTTGAGCAGGAGTTTTGTTGAGACCAGACAAGACCAAGCCTAATTTATCCCCATCCTTTTTAATAGGTTTTTTAATAGAGAGACTCTTCTCAGGCTTAAGATCAATGCTAAGACTTTCATTTAAATATTCCTCTTTACCCCAATTCTCTTTATCACTCCCAAATCCCTCATTATCGCTATAATCAGAACACCCTCCAGGAAAGAATTGAAACATAGGATTTATATTAATAGGATTTAAATTTATATTTGCAGGAGCAGAAGCAAGAACTTGCCTGGTATTTTCATTTTCTTGAAGCTCCACAATTTGAGTATCTTCAGGGGTATCAGGAACAAAATCAGGAACCAACTCAGGAGCAGCAACAGAATCATTTCACAGCTCATTTATTGCAGATCCTTCCAGAAGTGAAGTTTGTGAGATGTGATTTTGCAGAGAGGCCATCTGCTCAGCAAACTTGTTTGATATTTTGGAAGGGCTTATAGGGTAATCAACCACTAGAGTGTCAAGGTCAATTAGGGAAGGCAAATCCACAAGGTTAGCACCAGCAGATTGAGCATGAAGATATGGAGTGGCTAAGGGGTGGATAGATGAGGGACAAGCTTGGGAAACACATTTTTTGCTTTTATTTAATTCAGAATTTAGATTACCATTTGGGTCAGATAATACCTGGAAAGGATTAGAGCAGTTGACTTTGAAGTTGACTTGCTGCTGTGCTGACACTTGAGTCAATTCTGCAGTGCTTTGAGCAGAGTTATTGGCCAAATGAGTGTCCATTTTAGGCTCATCTGATTTTTTGTCCTGCTGATTCAAATTTGCTGACACAGATATTTTAACATGTGAATTCACCTGAGAGGAATTCAGCTGAAACTTAGATTTGTCTCGAGATTTTGTAGTTAATGACCCACTCTTACTTTTGTTTTTGACAGGATAATCCATAAGACTGTAGGAACATTGACCTTTTTCCTGATTTTTGGCCTCTTTGATTATTTCACTCAGAGTGAAATTCAACTTATCAGTTGCCTGAGAAGTTTTTCCAGTCATAGTACCTTTGACTAGAAGCTTTGGCTCACCAATTGTTAGAGCTCGAGTTTTTGTAGGAATTGGTAACTCATCTTCACAAATTTTGCCTTTGCCTCTCATTTCATCTCGTGTAGCCTTGTTTTTCTGGATTCTCTTGTAACTTCCATTAACTTTTGTCCATTTGAATCTGTCATTTTCTGACAGCCTTCGAAACTAGAGATCTTTATCACTGTTTTCATTTGTGGTTTCACACTGATCCATTTTATTTTCCCCTAGAGTTTGCTGTTTGGAATCCTTATCTGGAACCTGAGCTGCTTGATGAAATCTGTTGACTTGAGGACTCTCTGTTAACAATTTGCAATCCGAGTACCAAAAATGCCTATGAGAGCATTTTTGACATTGTGAGGGCAATCTAGACCATCTAAGAGCTAATAGAGATTCATGGCCAAAAGCATCTGTAAAAGGAATGGACAGAGGTATATCTTTGGAGAGATCAAGTTGAACAAAGCTCCTGGGAGGTTTGGCATGGGAATATTCAGTGGAAATATAAGTTCCAATAGAGTTAAATAGGAGTTTAAAGCAATCTTCATCCCAATAGATTGGATTGAGGCCAAATAAAGATGTGGAAGCAATGCAAAGGTTATTCATTTGATCGATGTCAAGCTTTGGATGCCATTTGAGGAAGGTCAATTGAGAGGTCTCATATGTTAAAGGGCCAAAATTCAGAAAGAAATTGGCTGATTTAGAATTCCCACATTCAAGCATGATGTAGGGAAAATTAAGCCAATATATAGCCTGAATAAGGATACCTTTATGAAGGCTAAGAAGAAAGGCCCACAATTTATCTAATTTCATGCCACATTTTTGAACTTTAATAATCACAGCAGAGTTTGATAAAGCATCAATTTTTGAATGGACAATCGTAAGATTCAAAGAAATACCATGGTAGATGCTCATCTTCCGATCGCTAAGATGTGGAATTGTGGTGCGCTTAAGCCTTTCATCCAAGTCATTGTTGGAGCGTATCTCCTGATGGCCTCTAGCAAGTCTGTAAGGAACAGGGGCTTGAGTGGCAGGATTTATGGGATGAAGGATACCCCTGTGATCAGGATCAGCAGATAAATTGTCCCAATGAGGAACACCATGAGAAATTGGATCCATTGGAGAAGAAGAAGGCAGCAAATTGTCAAAGTTTCCAAAAAGGATAGTGTCTGAAGGTTGATCCTGAAAGAAAATCAGATTTTGAAGCACTGAGAATTGATCAGAGGCGGAAAGGTTCGCGAATGCGTGCAATAGAGCCAAATGTTTAGGGTTTTTTGGTAAATTGGAGACCATTGCGGAAAATTCAGGTGGAAACAACAAAAGTTCATGCAAATTTTTTAACAATTGGAAAGGGGAAAAGATAACAGGAAACAGAGGACAGAAACTAATAGCATGAAACAGAATTAACCCAAAGAGATCTAGATGCCATACACAATGAATTAATCGAATGCTGAAGAGACCTGATACAATTCAAAGAATTTTAGGGGGAAATTCTATCAAATTGAGCAGGATCTTGAAGAGAGTAGACTTCGACAGAGATCATGTAGTCTAACCAATCACAATGAACTCGAAATTTTCCTGCTGGACCGAATGCACTTGAACCCACAAATTCTTCTAGCCACGAATTTGTAATTTGAACTTCAAAATCAACAGTACTTGGCACAAAGGAATACTCAGAGAAGAACAAATTATCCGGGAAGAACTGATGGATAATTAAGGAATTCCAAAGATCAGAAGCTGAGCCTTTCAAAAATCCACACGAGATTCTAGATTTCTCCCTTATGATTGTGAAAACTGAGGCTTCCATGAATCAGACGAAAGAAAAGGTGATGCTGCTGCATAAGTATGGTAAAAAGGTAGCCAATTTGAAGAACGGAATGTGAGGAATCCAACTGTAGCTACCCTTCTACAAGGGCAGCAGATTGATCCACAAAAATTCTGCCTCAAATCTCAGAGAATTCAAATTTCCCCATATTTTGAACCAAGAAAGTATTTGTAATAGAAAATATGGGAAAAAGACAAAAAAGGCAAGAAAATAGGCGCACGTCCATTTTCACCCCGCCCATTTAGAGTATTTTCAGTCTGCTTGAGTGCTCAACCATTGCCAGGTCTGGTGGCATACTCAAGTATTATCCCGGATTGATTTTGTGATCAAGTACCATCCTGGATCCCTCCAAGGGAAGCCTGATGTCTTGTCCTGACGCTTCTACCTTGAGCCTAAGCTAGGTGATCCTGCATTTGACCAATAATCACATATTATTCTAGGGCCTGATCGGTTCCAGCTTATGGCCCTCCCTTTGTTCAAGAGGCCTCATGATACAACCTTGTTGGAGTATGTTCGAGCATCTGTGCCCTCCGATCCATTGGCTCAAGATGTATTCTCACACCTTGGCTCTGCATCATCTTCTTAGTAAATGCGATCAGACTATGATCGTTTTGAGGTTTGAGATGAACTCCTGTTCCATGACGGGCTTCTGTATATGCCAGATGGTGCTTCTAGGCTTCGGGTTCTCTAGGTTTGCCATGATTCACCTATGGCCGGACACTTTGGAGTAGCCAAGTCTCTTGAACTTATTAGTCGAGAGTATTGGTGGCCTGTGCTTTGTCGCTCTGTCAAAGCTTTTATTCGATCCTGTGACATCTGCTGTCAAGCCAAGGTTCCAAGGCATCTTCCTCATGGCCTTCTTCAGCCACTGCCGGTACCAGATGGACCTTGGAAGAGCATTTCTATAGACTTTATCCCAAAGTTGCCAGTCTCTCGGGGTTATGATGCCATCATGGTTGTCGTTGATCGTTTCTCTAAGATGGCTCATTTTATTTCCTGCAACGTCACCATCACCAATGATGGAACATCGGATCTTCTTCTTCGTGAAGTAGTCAGACTTCACGGCTTGCCCGATACTATCGTCAGCGATCGTGGACCACAGTTCGTCGCAAGTTTTTAGAAGCGGCTTTTGGAGTTATTGCATATCCACCGCTCACTGACATCTGGTCAACATCCAGAAAGTAATAGACAGGCGGAGCGCACTAATCAGACTTTGGAGCAATATTTAAAGTGCTTTATCAGTTATCAGCAGGATGATTGGGTTGATTATCTTCCACTAGCTGAGTTTGCCTATAATAACTCAGTACATGCTTCTACAGGCCAGACTCCGTTCTTTCTAAACTCTGGTCAGCATCCTCGTTGGTCCCTTAGCGTCGCTGGCGATGACTCGGTTAATCCTAGTGTCGAGTCTCGACTTAAGAAGCTCCAGGCTCTTCAATCGGATCTTCAACATCATCTTCACCGAGCACAGGAACGCTATCGGCATTACGCTGATTTGTATCGGCAGGAAGCTCTTAAATTTCACGTTGGTGACCTTGTCTGGCTTCTTCGTAGGGACCTCCCTACCTCAAGTCCCTGCAATAAGGTTGACTATCGTCGCCTTGGTCCTTACCGGATCACGGCTCAGATCAGCAATATGGCATTCCAGCTCGAGCTTCCTTCAGCTGTTCGACTTCATCTAGTATTTCATGTTTCTCTATTGGAGCCCTACACAGTCATTACCTTCCCAGATCGCGTTCCTCCGCCGCCACCACCAGTAGAAATTGATGATCATGAGGAGTTCGAGGTTCGAAAGATTCTGGACTCCAAGTTTCTTCATCGACGATTGTATTACTTTGTCGATTGGGAAGGTTACTCGTCAAGTGATAGAACCTGGGAGCCTACCGAGAATCTGAGTAATGCTCCTGATAAAATTGCGGAGTTTCACCGCCGTTACCCAAATTTGAGTACTCCGGCCCCAGCTCTGAGAACTCGTCGTCGCCGTAGGAGGGGGGTGGTGTGACGACCATATGAATATTCGTATCATACGAACATTATACTCGTATGTACAAAAGACGGTCGTCACACGGATGCAAAGGGGTAGTTGCACGAAGCAAGGTTTTAACTCTTTTCAATTGCAAGTCACACACCTTTGCTAAGTGCCCTACCAATATTTGTTAAAGATATTTCCTCATGTTTTTTTCATATGCGGGACTGTTTTCAGGAGGTCCTCGAATATTCTAGAGCCTACATGCATGCGCGACACTTGGCATGATCTCATCCACTGGAATGGCACGATCCTGACCGTTGGCCTATATATATAAGGAGGCATCTCCTTCTTGTCGAACCATTCCGGTTCAACGCCAGTCTTGAGCCTTCTAGGCATCTGTCTTACGTTCCTGTTTGCCTTCGGGCCATTGTACTCTTGATTCCTGTTTATATATCAGATTCTTTGTCGATCTTGGAATATCCAAGGTCCAAAAAGGGCATTATTAATAATAATAATATTTATATTTCTTCCATATTTCTTGCATATTTTCTACATATTTTCCTTGTTTTCGCGTAGATTCATGACAGATCTGACGTAGAGAAGCATGGAAGCACCTATTACTGTAGCGCAAAGAAGTGGTCCAGGAGGTCTGGCAAGTCAGGCTTGAGAATAAAATGCTTGCGCCACTCATCTTGGAAGGTTGCCCTTCTGAATGCCTCATATTCCTGCAGATTGCGCTCGAATCTATTCGTAGATCCTTTGGCCATATTGATGCTGGCGAGTACGAGACCACTGCCAGGCCCATTGTTTCGATGGTGACCAGTACTAGTTTTGATGCTGGGAAACGGATCTGTAAAGACTGTCGTGTGGTGTTGTGCTGGGCCAATTCCAGCAAAGGGGTGAGGTCTTGACTGGCTCTGGGATCGTGCTGGGATATGGACTGTGTTGTTGATGCAGGAGCTAGTGTTGCCAAGCCGAACCAGGTCAAGTGACGTGCTACCCAGCATCCCAATCAAGAAACCCTCAAGAACTGGGCTATGGTATTCGACTGGTGAATCTGCCCTTGTTACTCTATGCGGTGTGGTTGGGTCTATGCTTTGTGCTAATTCCTCAGCACCTTTGCCAATCTGCATGGTTGAAAAATATATAATAAGTTTGAATAAAAATATCTAATTGGCACACGATCAATTTATATCCATGATACATTTCATCGAAGTTTTATAAACAAAAACAATGATTTACTATCCTTTTTGCTTTAAAACTCATTGTGGTTCTCACCTTAAGAAAGCCACCAAGCAAGGAAAGACAAAAATATATACATACCCATAAGATCATGCTTTTTTCTATATGTAAAACAAAATCTAGGGATTATTCTTTGACATCTTTGTATATAAAGAAAATACAGGCATTATGCATTGATGTTTTTTAAAGCAAAGAAATACAGAGCTAGATATATATGTTCGTAAGTACAAAGCCTTTATTAAGAGGGAATAACCTGCTGCAAAATAATATGATTAAAAGGATCTGACCCAGCAACTTGATCAGAAGCTTGTATAGTCAAGAAAGGCCCAGTTCCAATGATATGCTGCAGCAAATGTCTAAACCTAAATCCATATAAATTATATGAATTTCAAGCACATTAATTGGCCAAGTCATTCAAAAGCACATCTTGACCTCGAGAGGGACTATTGTTCTTGAAGATTTAACAAAATATCTTGTCTTGATATGACAAATATAGAAAGACTGCCTTCTTTAAGTTTGAGCATGTCATTCATGCTGCTTCTTGGAAGTTGAGATTATCATCTTGAAAATTCATTATATGCCACCCTGAACTGTCATATATATACATGAAATGCTTGCATTGAATGCAAAAATATCAAAGGCAATTTGTGACAAACAATGGATCTAATAGTATTATTCACCTAAATAAACAATATTGCAAAGAGAGAATGTATTTTGTTATAGAAAACCATGTTGCTCTGTGGCTAGATCATGGATGCAGAGGCACATTTTAATTGACTTCATTGTCATGATGTTGCTACCTATATGATTTGCACATTTCTTAGGGGTCAGTTATAATTGTACGTCAGTTAGAGGTGAACGAACTTATTCAAACATAAAATTTGGGTGCATCATTTCATCTGGCCAAATTGGCCATCTCATAAATTGGTCTATACTTGTCATGATATAATTGTTGCTCAAGCATTTATATGAACATTGCTAATGTTAAAAAAGATTGCATCTAGAAGATTACCAGAAGAGGGCAAAAGAAAGCGAATTTTCTGGGCAGCTTGGTCCTGGGTGAGAGCCCTCTTTGGGTCTTCACTGTGCAGTCAGAAGATTCTCTTGGGAGTCTTTCCTAGCAGTTGGCCAGTGGCCAAGCAGCAGGCGTTCCATTTATGCAGAGCTTGGCTTCTGTGGTTGATTTGGAAAAGACGGAGAGCGAAGGTCTTTAAGAATGCAGTGCTTAGCCCTTTTCGGTTGGTTCCGATCTTGAGGCATAAGTTATGGCAGGCTTACCAAGTCTCAAGCTTGTCTAGCACAGTTAAGCGGGAAATTTGGTCGGCATTCCTACAGATTGTGAATCATGATGGGCACTTCATTTCTTAGCACCACACTTATCATTGTACTTGATCGCATTCTAGTGGTTTAATATATTCCTATATTTTTCAAAAAAAAAAAACAACAGCCACTATCTTTTTATGTTTCCAAGGCAAATTTATGATAAGCATCGTGCCATGTTACAAACTCGGCTGCCTTATTCCAGGTTTATAGAGCAGTTTCCCCCTTCTTTTTTGAAAGTAAGAATAGATTTTTTCATTAATTAAAAAAAGCCATACAAGCCATATAACAATCTGCTCAAAAAGCAGGACATACTGATAAAGGTCCTCATAAAAGAAGATCCATTATCTTAATGTGTTTTCAAAATTGATTTCTGAACTGGAATTAGAGCTATAATAATACAATAGCATAAGAAGTAAACTATAAGATCTCCAAGTGTATAATTGTTCCCTTGAAATATGAAATTGAAGCAGCTGCAATTGCATGAGACATCTTCAAGTTTTTATAAAATAAAAATCAAAATACCAACCATGACCTTAAGTAAATGAGACCTGGATTCAAGTCAAAATGGTCAGGATTGTGGGAATTTATGAATAGGAGAAGGGGTTGATGATGGAAAGGGGAATGAAAATTAGTTCTGATCTCCAAGATGAGCTTCAAACCACTCATTGTAGTGCTTGTAAAATCACTTGTCGAGCCATGGATGTATCTGTTATGGCCAGAATCATTATGAATGAGAAGAGATGATAAACTTTCTTTTCAGCAGGAGCAATGTGCCATATAGATCTGCCAGTAACTTGTGACCATAATACATCTCCCTATATCTACTCAACTACCTTGCAGTCATATTGAAATGTGTGTTGTATAGGAATTCAAATAGATAATGCATCTGCATGACTTCTCTACTGTAGACTCTAGCCCAATCTGCTTCTCTTACTCTTGAGTTCTCTATGTCCTATATGAATTCGAAGGGTGAGCTGTCTCCCTGTATGTTTTGGCCAGTGTATAGAAGCCTCATAACTGTCCATATCTCTCGAATTTAGAAGATCCCTCTCCCAGATATTCTGCCATAGTCAGAGTAAGGAGCATTAGAATCAATAATGTTTAAATTAGATAAAAAAATATCAAAGGAGCCCCTGTATCTAGCCCTATGGAGTCCCAATTTCTGTTGTAGTTCTCCCCATGTTTTCTTTTGTGAGAAGTCGCAATGGATTCAATATCCAGCTGAAAATGCATTTTAATCCAAAAAACAGAGAAGGGTTTGGAACCACTAGAAGTCTATTTCTAGCTTTCCAAACGTTCCAGAAAGCAGTGTAAACAAGAGTGTTTGCAAAAGTATCTTTTTGTCGCAGGAAAGAAAAAATATTATTAATATCTTTATGGTGCGGATATCTATCAAATCTGTTTGAGAACCATGACCAAAAAGATATCAACTTAGGACAGAGGAAAATGTGTTCCATGGACTCTTCCTGTAAGCAACAGAATGACAAAGAGATGAGACATTGTATCTCTTAGACAAAGGAGATTAGTCAAACTTTTTTGAGCCACAAGCCAAATGAAGAAGCTGATCTTTGGTGTACAGTAGGAATTCCATATGTTTTTGAAAAGAGAAAGAATTCATGTATGATTTAAGGATCATTTTTGCATGGCTTTGACAAAAGCATCAATATGACTCAAAGAGGAATAGATTTCACTAACCTTGTTGACATTCTTCTCTTTTAATGTCCATCCCATAGTACTATTATAGGCATTGAAATTCTTGAAAGGAACAAGAATATTCTTGAAGTGAGCATATAGCTTCTTGTCACTCGAAGTACCCCTAATAATCGACTTTAAGGCAGTCTAGGAAATAAAAGATTTATTATTCCTATAAAGGTATTTTATTCTCAAGATCCCTTTCTCAGACCATTTATTGTAGATCCTAGGATGCTTGATGGCTAGCACTTTAGAGTGTTGATTTTGGAAGATAGAAGACCAGAATAGATTTGTGTTCATACTAGCATCAATGACTTTATCACTCTAAAGACAAGATTGAATTTTATTCCAGGCCATAAAAAAGTTTGCATTAGAGGAGAAGAATTTGGAGCAGGGTGCAAATGAGCAAAGGCAGATTCAGGAGACAATGCTTAATAGTAGGATGATTCGAGGGATAAGAAATATTCAACCAATAAGCAATTAATTTAGAAGTAGGAGAGGCATTACCCATAAAAGTTCTCCAGATATATTTTCCTGCCAAAGAACAAGCTTGAATATGCAAATTCTTACAACCTAGAACTCCTAACTTTTTTGGCCTAGAAATTGAATTTCAATTGACTAAGTGAGAACCATTCCAGATAAAATTCCTTATGATTTTCTCTAAGTCAGAATATATAGATATAGGAGCAATTAAGGCAGAAGAGAAATACACATGTGAAGAGGTTAGGACAGAGTTTGCAATGATAATTCTACCAGTAAAGGATAAACCGCTCCTGTAGTTATTCAGTTTCTTTTTTATTCTCTCTAGAATTGGATGCCACATCCTCTACATACGTGATGTCCATGAATTTATCCAAACAATATACATGTCCACCCAATCATGTTGCTTACTAATTTGGCTTATGAAATCCAATAATGTTCATCCCCATTCAAAGCATATTTGAAGGCAATATATATTGAATATTATGATAAAAGATAAAAACAAAAATTATCATTCACTTCTTGATCTAATCTACTTTGCAGGCATGACTATGGAACACCACTTAGGGCAAGAGTTTTCAAATCAATGTCACTGTGTTTATTTTTTTCCCACTTCTATAAGGTTGTGCTTTAGTATGCATATGCATTCAATACGTTGAGAATATTTGTAATCAATCCTTGGTCTCTTACAGGAAATTGTGGAGTCAAATGAATCATTCGTATCTAGGGAGAGATACAAGATTTTGACAGGCTTAATTTTGATCTATAACAACGGATCTCAAAGGTGCAATAAATTGCACGCCATCTTTGTACCTATGGTTTTACAACAATTTGAATTAGCGCAAAACTATTATAAGTACTCGGTAATCAATGATTGTCAGCTTTCGCATTTGTAAATTTGTTTGTAGTATCTCCAGCTTGGGGGCACATTGGCATTGGGGGCACATTGGCAGAGGCAAGGAGAGACTATTGCTTTAGAAATATTAACATCATTCAATTACACTTGGCCTATTAGCAATTGCACAATGGGATTTTCTTCTTTATAGTCAAGGAAAAATCGTTGCTCCAATCTAGAATAATGGGATTTCCTTCTTGATTTTCTTTGTGGATGGGACAAATAACAAAAGCAAAAAACATTTCATTTGCAATGTCTATACGACTTGGCACAAACCTTAAGCACATGATTGCCAACTTCATTAAGGCGTTAAAAAATGAAAGATGACAAACAATTGCTAAAGTATGGTCAAATATGATGCAATTAATGATTCCCAGGAGGTTGATTTATCTACAGCTTCAAACACTCACAAGTCTTTGTCAAATTCCCACAACTCTTTGTTACCTTTTGTCTTCTTGCCTCCCTTTCATTGTTGTGCATCTTAGTTATCTAAAATAGAAATGTGCTACCAAAAGAACAACCTCAAATCCAAACAGGACAAACACTTGAGGAACCCCAACTAATCAAGCTCAGGAACATCTCAAATTTTCTTATATACTGACCCTTCAATAAATGGTACATCCATGCCCACATAATATGTTGTAGCTAAAGCCCGGCAACGCCGGGCAATGTTACTAGTTTAGTATTAAACATTTTTATTTAATTTGTTATTAGCTTAAAGCCCCATTCCTGCAGCCATAGAGCTTTTTGCATACCAAAACCATTATTCGGTGTTTGATTAGTTGACTAATTTTATATACATTTGTTGTGTTTTAGACAATTCTGCGGCTTCTAATCAAATTAGGGGCCAAATGCAGAAAACTGCTGAGAGAATTAATCACATTTTGTATATGAGTTTTCTTGTAAGAAGCCTAGAAACAGTATACCAAGTGAAGCCAAAATCTGCTCAAAGCCTTTTCAAATTACATTTGACACTCATAATGTAAATAATCATACAAGAAAGCTAGCCTTGCTTTCTAGTTCCTTAATACACGATGGTTGGTGTGACTTCACTACTGTATCCAAGTTGGACAATAATGTCTTAGCATCAGGGAAAACATCTCCCAATGCATGCGAGTAGGCTTAAGCATGCTGGAAAATTCGTGCATTGCCTAAACGGATAGCACATACTGGAGTTTTGGCAGTTGGAACAAAACTCGATGATAAGACTAAATATAATACAAAACAAGCCTCCAATCAACTTCGACGACTCTTCTTCTCTCTGTCCTTGTCTCTTTCACGATCCCGGTCCTTGGGCCTTTCTCTATCCCTTTGATCATCCCTGTCTTTGGAATTGGATTTCTCCTCTCTCCGATCTGCATCTCTTTCTTTAGCACCACGTTCACGGTCCCTCTCTCGATCTTTATCCCGCTCTCGTTCCCTCTCCCTTCCCTTATCTTTCGCACGTGGGCTACGACTGCGGCTGCGGCTACGACTATGGCTACGGCTACGAGTACGTTTCCTTGAAGATGACTCTCTGCGATCATCTCGTCGTTCTCTTTTCTCTGAACCTCCTCTGTCTGGAACAGGCAGAGAAAGCAGATTATAAACTCTACAATTAGACCAGCATTACCACCAGCAATTACCTTTATTATCTCGTTCACGAGACTGTGATTCAACTAGCCCATATTCACACTCAAGCTTTCTCCTATGCAATGACACCTTCCGTTCAATCTCTTCCGAATTCTTTATTCCGCGTTCCTCTAGAGACTCGCGATATTCCATGACCGCAACTTCAAGCTTGCGTAACTTTTGCCTGAAAGGAATAAAAAGTTAACGAGCCTGCAAATTGAAAATGTCAAACACATAAGTTGGAAAAGCATGTTAACCTCCGCTCTTCATCCACACTTGTATCATTTATAGAAGTGACAGGTGCATCATTCCGACTTTCTTGTTTTTCTCTAAACTCAGTATTGAATATCTCATCACTTCCAGATGAAGAATAGCCCAAACCTAGACCCCTCTGATCATCATTCTGCTCATCATCACTACCTGTATCTTCCCGTGACCATTTTGATGCTGGAAGGACAGGTTCAATTTTTTCTAGCCTCCCCGGAAAAACCTTTGAATCGGGATGAGGAATGGGTATTGTTGTTGGAAGGGGTCCATGGTAGAGACTATGATGCGCACCAGTTTCCACAGGGCCATCGTAACCTTCTCTTGAATCTGGACGATCTTGAACAGAATCAATAGTCTCGTTTGGACTGATAAATCCACTTGCTACTGCAGAGGACCATCTTCCATCATTTCTTCCCCTGTACATAAGAGTGTCGTTCACCTTCAATGATGTAGCCTGAGCAAAGACTTGGCCTGCTTTGATGTCATCTTCTCGCTCCTGACTCCTTTGCTTCTCAGCTTCAGCAAGGCTTAAAAGACGAGCAACCATGACCTCTTTACCCCCACGAATTGATAGTCCATTATGTCGACACCTTCTCTCAAGCTCTCCTAATGGCAAATTCAAGAGCTCCCTTGCAGCAGCTCCTTCGCCTATTGCCAAAGCAGCGTCCTGGCCCATTATCTCTATTGCCTCCCCCACTGACAAAACGTCATCGCCTCCTCCAGGCTCCCTAACAGGCGGGGCATCACCACACAAAGTATGAAATGCTGGAACCCCAGAGTTCCCAGGACGAAGAAATGTAGCACGTAAGCCATTGACATACGCATCAGAAAACAAAAACCAGTCGGCCCAGACTTGAAGAACTTTTAGCACTCGCTCCTGGACAGAATGAAAGGGATTAAAAAATAATTCTAGATATTTCTAGAGTCTATGCATCTATATTTAATATAGCAAACCTTCAAAGCTTCAGCAGTGATACGGCCAGTTATATTGCGGTAAAGATCGTTGAAACTCTCCATAATATCTGGTAGCCGTGTCTCAAATGTAGTGCGATATGCCGATGCATTTTTTACAGGTGCACTGCTATTATGCAGAACATCAGAAACAAGCATCAACCTTGCTACTTTGGTTGGTATTGGAGTTTCTTTTATTGTAAGTGACTCTGTTAGCACTTCTATCACCTAAAAAGTTAGCAATGAAATTAGAGCTCTCGCTTGAAAAGAGGCAGATTTGGAAAATATAAAGCAATCATTACCTCTCCTGCAGCATCAGCATTATCAAGAGCGAACCCCATAGCCTCTCTGATCTGGCTTCTTTCCAGAGTTAGAGCTCGTAGCATGTCCTCAAATTCATCACGTTGGCTATCAGTTAAGGCCCGTTCTGTATTTTCCCTCTGCCACCAACGAGTACCATGTCATGAAATGCAGAGGTCAACAATTTGAAATAAGCCAAATCTTTCAATAAATCAAATTCTGGTACTGCCTTCAGGCATTAAATATGAATAATGTCATGAAATATGACAATGCATTGCAGAGGAAACCCCTGGAAAGAACTATGTTTCCAAACAAATGTTAACATATAAAGAGATCTTTCACCAACATCAACTACAACTTCAGCTAATAAATTGCATGCTTTACGAATTAATTTTATTACTGATATAAATAATCAAATCAACAGTGAAGAGAACGAGAGACAAGAACAATAGGCATACCCTGCTTCTCCCAGCTGCATATGTGCTAGCAGACTTTTCTTGTTCTGGGCTCTTGGGCAATTCTTGCAAAGGTAAAGCTGGGGGAATCCACCTGGAAATAATCATGCCTCCTTGTTGAATAAATGTCTAGTTGTTTTGATGAAATTAGTACAACTCTCACATATAACTTCTGAAAAACTCCCTATGCCCATCCATTCAGTTTTCCACATGTCAAATTCAAGAGGGAAAACATTCATGGAGGCAGTGGCATTGCCATTGATAATTCTCAACGCAGAGTTTCAGGCATATAGCCCAGCCTTATGATAGATTACTAATAATCACAGGGGCCTCGATCACACATCTTACTCACCGCCCACTACCAGTAACCATGATGAAAGGTTCTGTCCGCCATCTTTGAAGCGTATCTCCCTACAGTTCAGGTAACACACTGCTCATCAGATTGTCCAGATACCCCCCAAAATGAAGACTCCCCTCACAAGCATAGCATAACGGACTTCTTCAAATCAATGATTGATGCATAATGCTAGAAAAGAATTTCAATTCTTCCATGACTTACCTGAGCAAATGAGTAAACCCGCCATACATAGTATGTATGCTCTGCAGACCCTAGGTCGAACAGAAAGTTGAAGAGAGCATTTCCTCGGCCCCTCTCCATAATTGCTTGCTCAAATGCACAACCATCATCCAAAACATACATGGCCATAGTATCAATCACATGACGCACATGTTCGTCTTCGGGAGGGACAACTTGTATATCGGGAACATTTGGAGTAACAACCTGTTTAAAGAGCAACAAGCATGCATAACTCAGCAACTGATTCAATAGCTTCATAATAATATTTATTATGCAATGCCAACCCAGCCTAAAAGACTGGTGCATTTCTCCACAAGAGCAAACTCATAAATCTCTTTGCCTCCTGGTTTGAAACAGCTTCGAGTGGGATTGAAAAATAGTAAAATTGATTCATCATGGTATTTATAATCCTTGCAATGGCAGGTATCTATGTCATGAGAGTAAACTGCAACAAATCCCCTTAGGTTCTCAGTTTTTTAGCAGGAAATTTTTCTAATTCGCACACAAGGAAACTTTATATGGACAAATTTTAACCCTTGTAACAACATAAAGGGACTTGATGGGAATGAGAAATGATGCACTATCTTACCACCTCCGTATTTTGGGCATTGACGGCTGTTGCTGGAGGTGCTCCTGGACCAGACCATGCTACATTTGCAGTAGTACCACCCTATAGTACACCCACATAACATCAACAGCAGATGATTATTGGACATATAAAAAACCTTGATATTATGCAACATGTGAAGTCGCATTAAGCTTACTTCTTTAGGCCTCACAGCCATTTGACCTGGAGGAGGAGCTGGAAGTGCTTGAGCAGGGAGTGCCACAGCTTTCCCCCAACCAATACGGAGCTCATACTCGTATACAACTACTCCTGTGACCAAAAAGGAAGACTGTTAACATCTTAAATTTCCAGCTAATTTGCAAAATCACAAAAAAAACAAAACAATGCCCTGAATCATGACAATACATGATATCTATTCACTCCTAACAATGGGCATCAGAAGGTTTTGTACATTAAAAAGATCCTATACTCAAGCGGATATACACTGTTTACAAAATGCATAACTAGCATTCATGCAAGTTCCATTATTTAAAGCTGACAGACCTTGCATCTCATCCTTCGCTGCTTGGGCCTCTGACCTATTCATAAAAGCAACAAAACCACAATTGCGTTGTCGCCTTCTTTCTTCTTCAGTTCTGGGCCACATAATTTTGACACTTGCAATAGGTCCAAATCGACCAAATGTTCGCAATAGAAAGTTTTCATCGACCTGCAACGATTCATGGCAACAGACTAAGATCAAAGAAAACACTGTAAAGTTAATAAATTTTACCTGAGGAGAAAGGTTTCCCACATAAAGGTTGGTCGTTTGAGGGTCGCCATCGTCAAAGGATCCAGGTAGTTTACCATTTGGATCGAGTTCATCTGGCAGCTCATCAAAACGAGTTGGGGGCTGAAGAAGTATAATCAATATGCGAGTCAGTGCTTTGAATGACATAAAAAAACAAGCAGCTGAGCCATCCAAGAACAATCAAATTGGAGCATGTTATTGGCTATTGTTGCTGATACAAGAGTAACATGTCAAAGGGATACCAAAACCTTGATGTGTTAAGTCTTTACATGTGCTTGATCAATACATAGTGCAAAATTAACATTAATTAATCTATCAAAAAGTTAACATTGAATTTACATGTAATATTGTATCTACTGGAACATTGCTGCGTGGCTTTCCATCGCGTTGACGATGCTCACGATCTTGATTGCGCTTTTCTCTCATTTCTTGTTCACGCTTAAGCTCCTCCATAAAGTGATCTATATTGCGGGATTTGCCCCGCTCTTTTTCTTTAGCTTTTTCTTCCTCCCTCTAAAGTCAAAGCAAGAACCAGTTAACCAAACATAAAAAGCACTCCCATACACCTTGACTGGGAAGACAGCTGACCTGCCACACTTACCTTCTTCTCTGATTCTTTATCCTTATTAGCCATGGCAGCCAAACCAGGTGGGATGAAAGAAGGAACATACCTGTTAAGTAAGATAGAAATATTTATATCAGTCCTTTGTTAAAAAGAGGGCACAGACGTCAGTAAAGGGGCAGCTCAAAGAAATAAGGCTCCATAATCTAACATACAAAAATAGATCCTTGCCTGCTGCTTGTCTTCTTTTCAGGTGGCGCTTCTTTTAATGCTGCTGGACCTGTGATGGCAACAGCAAACAAATGAATATACAAATCGATGATGCCAAATAAATGTAAAACGCATTCCTACTTTCTGATGTGCTTTTAGGGCGTTCATTTGGGTTGATAGTGCCTCCTCGTACAAATGCTTTGCCACCAGGAACATCATCAACCTTGAAAGACTCGACAAATTCTTCATATAGACGAGCTGCCTCCTCATCTGCACGCTGCATAATCGAATATAATGAATATAATGACTACTGAAACCTCACAAGTGTTGCATTCTAGATTAAAAAACAGCAGCAATACCCTTTTCTTTGCTTCTTCCTCCTCTCGATGCTTCTGAAAAGGTGTTTTCTTGCGTACAACGGAAAAAGAGGCCACCTTTTCATGAGAACTAGGCTGCTGCAGAATTATATCATTTGTAAGGAAGAGTGACACAAACTAATAAATCCAAACTATAAGAAAGCTGTAGTTGAGATGAACTATTTTCAGAAAATAAAACAAACCTGCATCTTGAAAACAAGATTCTTCCTTAGTTAAGTTTTGGATGCGAACATATGAAGTCTTTGATTCTGCATCAACCCCTCCGTCAGCTAAAGTGACATAGATATACTACTTGCAGCTTCTAAATTTCAAAGATCAAATGATCATATATGGGACATAGTCACTGTCAAATGATCATAGATGGGACATAGATGTCACTGTCAGTTATGTTCAGGTCATTTGCGGCTTTAGCATTCTTGTCGCAAGATGAAACAGCACCCCTCAAGTCGGAGCCTTAGGTCAAAAGGTAACAACTTTGTGCATGACAAAAGGTGAAACACGCACAGAATGGCATGCCTCCAAAAAGCACTAGACTTTGCTGTCATGAAAGTTAACGCTCATTTAAATGAGAGAAGAAGTAGCTTGGGTCGTATAAAAACCATACCACCCATTACAAAATGACCAGACCAACAACAACATAAGAAGTAAGAAAATAGTTGAGTAACTACTTGTCGTCACAAAAAGAATGCATTCACGAGGTTGTAGACATATCGAATTTGCAAAAGAGGATTGAAAACATTTAACATGCTGCCAGGAAGAAGGCAATGCAATGCAACCCTAAAGAGAATCCTAGAGCTAGAGAGCAGAGGAGCATCGATTACCGTAGTGGGCGATCGAAGGATTGGTCGGATGATAAGCCGAAGAATTATTAGCGTCGGACAGATCCGGGCCGCCCCGCCACAGCAGGGATACAACCTGTTCTTCCTCGACTTCACCTACAAAGCAAAGGAATTGAGACAATGCCCTCGTGTCAAATAGTTGCTGATGCGGCACCAACGTGGCAAACAATATTCACTCCTTTTGTTATTTGCCTTTTTTGCTGGAAAAAGAAACGTGCCAAGGCGATTCCTTTTTAATATATTCCAGGAATTCGCTATTTGCCAACCAAAAGTGTTTGTTGCCAATGAGAATATTCTTCTTACACAAATGAGAATATTCTTCTTACACATCTGCTGGAGCAATTACAGGTTCTTAGGTTGAGTTATCTTATAATCTTAACCAGTTGATTTAACAGAAACATGGCGTTCGCCATGCCTCCAGATTAGGGCCACTCCGATACGTCCTTAATGGAGTGAGTTCTTTTTTAGTATCCTTTTCCTTTTTGCTTCACTTTACATTCTAAGCCATCGATTTGGTAGGGATAATTTTCCCTATATAATGGGTACTCTGCATGCATATGACCTTTATGGGATCTCAAATGTCGTTCCAATGCAGAAAGATCCGGCCTTGCAACTAACGGCAAAGGATATAATTCAAAGATTACAATGCCAACTAATGCTAAGCCACTAACTTGCAGGGATTTCAAGCAAAACTGTTGAAATGGTTTGGACCTAAAATTCTCCAAATCAATAGAGCCCTCCATGAAGAATTTCCTTCTGACTAGACAATCAATAGAATGGTACCAATTTACAAGCTGGTGATAGACATTGTCCTTCCAATTATTGCACCATCATTCTTAATCCTTTGTTTGCAAACTTTTTTGGCGAAAATTCTAGAGAAGAAGTTAATAGCTTCGGCAGAGACAATTGGAGTCTGAGCGATGGGTCAAGCGAGGTTTAAACCTCAATGCTCCACTATTGGCTATATTTTTACTTGATGTGTATTATCTTGGGCAATTGTTGTTTTGTGTCGACATAACATAATAGTTGGGAAGGTTAAGGGGTGTATTCGTATGGCAAAGGAGTATTTTGCTGATGTCAAAAATTAGGATTTGGGATGGCAGTGGTCGGTCCGGCTAGGTCGAGGGGTTTTCCTTTTTAGAAGTGCTGTGTTGTCGATGGGTTCATCGGCGTGTGGAAGCGATGGAGCAGAGGTGGAGCAGTTTCCCATATGCCGCTAGAGATCTTCACCATGTCCTCTTCCAGTCCAAGGTGAGTCTCGTCTTTAAATTTTGGGGTTGTCACAGTGTGTTCTCCATCGTGCTTGAGGAGAGAAGCTCTGAATTTAGCTTCATCTGCTAGTTGTATTTATCTGTTTGATGTTGCAATTACCTTGTGGAGTTATCTTGTATTGTGGTCTCAGGCCTGCACCTACTTTTGGAATGAGATAAAATGCTGAGGGCAGCTAGGTGTAAAAAACAAGCTTTGCCTCCTGAGGCCAATTTTTTTTGTATTGATGATGCTTTCTGTGTGGGGAATACAAAGGAGAGCTGTAAGGGCAGAGGTAGATTAGATAGTGAGGATGAGGACAATGGGTTGGTGGACGTCAGCCTTACCCTGTGATATGCTGGGAGTGACGTCCCACCGAGCATGTTTGACAGACTTGTGGATTTCCTAAAGAATGAGACTGTTGCAGGGGTTGTGGCCCTTGAGAGGGGATCCGAGCTAGATCATTTGCATTGTCAGGGGGTGCTCAGGACCACGTTGAGAACACCTCGGGCTGTGAACTCTGCTATCAAAAAGTTCTTTGGTTGGGGATCCCAGAAGCCAACAAGCATCCTCCTCATCTGCAAGGCTTTGAAGAACACAATGATGCATTGCTTTGAGGGACTCGTTGGATATTGCCTAAATGACTTTGGGAAGATCCACTTCAAGGTTTGCCTTCATAATGTGAGTGACAAGCAGATTGAAATGGGCAAAGATATGTACCTCCTTCATGGCGCGGGTGATCTCAAAAGTGTTATGGTGTTGGACAACAAGAGCTTGCTGCATAGAGCCCATCATTTTGTGAAGTACCATGGGAGGAAGCAGCTCTCTGCTTCTCTTGTGTATACTGTCTGCCGGATGTTGAGGACGGGGAAGTTCATACTATCTAGCCAATGGATCTTGACTACTAACTGTGCATTACATTTCAGAGCACCGCGTGAAGGCAGCGCGGAGAATAACACTGAACCCATAGCAGGCCATGCCCAATGATGTTCGTTGTGTTATCTTTAACATCCCTACAAGTACGCAGCCCATTGAGCGATTGGATAAGGCGAGGAAGAGGTATTACGATGATACATACAGTCCTGGAGATGGAGATGAGGGCTTCGTTGAAATTGATGACGAGAAGTTCAGGCCTGGGATGGAGGGGACGTCCGAGCAGCCTAATTTCATTCATCTGGACTCCATTGATTACACGATGGCTATCAATCGATGGCATGTTTGCATTTCTTTGCTTTTTGTCTGCATTTAGTTCTTCTTTTGCATTCCTTCATTTTGTAAGATTGACAAGAATGACTTGATGCCCATGCAGGAACATTCCAATGCCAATGCCTTTTGTTGCCCATGTGGAGAATGGGCAGCAAGAGGTCGTGCAATCTTTTACTCCTCCTGACAGGCCAGCTGAGCCTGCACTGCCTCAGGTTCCCTCTGTGTGAGAACATCATTTCCACTGGGCTTCCACGTCCTCCTGTGGCATCTGCAGAGGCAGAGCGGGCACACGTGGCATCTGAGTTGCTGACCAGTGTTGTGAATATTAACACTCTTGCAGAGATAGTTGCAGCTTCTGTGTGTTTGCTTCGGATGCAGTTGGGCCGTCTATTCCATGAGCTGGAGGAGACCATAGGAAGCATTGAAGGGGATGAAGATGTGGTGTTGGCGAGGGAGAGGCAAGCCCTTAGGAGCCACATGAACCGGCACAGGCGTTGCTGTTGCGAAAGTTGAGGCACATTGACATGTTCTCCCTCAAGCATTCAAAATCCCATGCAGCCCCCTAACAATTGCACATGGGAATGACAGGTTGGCAAGGAGGTATGCACAGGCATTAAACATCACCACCAATTGATTGAAACTGTTATGTCATGGGACTTTGGTTGAGTATCTGTTATGTTCTTGTTTATAGTTGCATTGCATAGCCTGCATGGAGCATGATTCTTTTTTGTATGTTGCGTCAATTCTGCAATAAGAAAACAAAAAAAAATTGGAAGGATAGGGAAGTTGCATTGACATTGGCATGCTTGAGCACTTGCACGGGATTAGCCCCCTGGTATAATGGATCGCCCTTTGGGAGTTCCATTATGCTAGGTGAAGCATCATGGGACCGATTCATGTCGGTGGGGTTCAAGTCCCCATGCTTCTTCATGTTACCCCTTTGTTTGTTATGATGGACAGTTGAACTGTCCTGCTGATATTCTTATGGAACAGGTTCATGTGTTGGAGCTGCTGATGATGGGCAAGGTCTGCTCTTATTGGACAGTGCATGATTGCCCTTTGGTTCCCTCCCTTCATTCTCTTGTATTTTCCCTTCGTAATTTTTATTGATATTCCCTTGTTTATATTTCATTGAATATCCTTGGTAACACTGTTAGGTATTATTTTCTACCCGCTGGATGATGCTATTATTTTCTCCACCCGCTAGGTGGTCCTGTTGTTTTTTTCCTTGAGTGATGTTATTTTGTGTCCACTTGCTGGGTGACATTATTTTTTCTCCACCTGCTAGATGATGCTACTTATTCCCCGCGTTGGATGATGCTAAATATTTTTCACCTGCGCTGGGTGATGCTGTTTCCTTTTTTTTCCACCAATTGTGATGCTATTTTTCTATGTACATTTTTTTGTTCTAATGTCTCACGGATACTTATTATGATTAGCTAGGTTTATTTTCTTTCTTTAGATGGTTGCTCGCCTATGGTGTGCATTCTTCTTTTATCTTTTCCTGACAATTGACGGGTATTTTCCATGTGTTCTGCCTTTGTCCAGTCTTCCTTCATCACACGGATCTACTACGTAGTACATTTAACCATATGTTTATCCCTCATCTTGGGGAATCTTCGAGGTCGTTGGCGACATTTTATCATTAGGGTTTTCCTCCAATGCCCTCACTCTTGCGTATGTAATGTATTATTTTAGTTTTTATGGGGTAGCTCGGTGTTTTTCCTATGGTCAGCTCCCCACTGCTCTAATGAATGACAAGCCTATCTATAGACAGTTTTTTGTGTTCTTTGCGAGTCCATTACTAGAATAACAAGTGTAACATTCTTTGTGGATTATGTAATCTTACAAATGGCTAGTGGAGGATTTACTTCCCTCTTATTACTTGTGACATCTATGGTTATTACAGGCTCAAGCGAAACACGATTGGTCCACAAGCTATCTCCATTTTTGTGACAGCAATAATGAGATTAAGATAGAAGTCCATCTACTTTCTACAGGGATGGAAGATAATCTCTTCTAAGGAAGAGTTGGCTTCTAGTGATGAAGGGAGTGGGTATGATATGAAAATTAACCAATTAGATATCAAATGGGAATTCCTTCTTTTTAGGAAGATACTTCTAATGCTACTCTTGAAGAATGGATGGAATGTATAAAATTCTTTCGTGCGATTGTTGAGGAAGTTGGAAAAGAAGAAGAGCAATATCCGAAGTATTTCTTTAAGTTTTTTTTTTTTTTTTTTGAAGGATGACAAGCTTTATTCACCAAATAAGAACTAGAGCAACATAAAATGCAAAGACAGGACTACAACCCCAGTGGACAAACCGATCCAACTGAGCACAACCACCTGCCTATGCAAAAGAATGAATCTGAAGGTAAGTATGCCAAATCAGTACTTTCTTCTCTTGATCAAGAGAAGAACAATTGTAAGCCATAACAATTTTATTTTGCGCCCACTGAAGAATAATCTCATCTGCAGTATCTACGCCTTTAAAGATAAACGAAAAGCTTTTGAAAGTAATACATGGTTGAAGAAAGCAAAAAGATAGACGACTAGGACCACTAGCACCTAGTAACTGCCTGACTGTGGCTTATATAAGAATGCCACGTCAGCAACAAGCGTGCAGTGCCACATCAGCAATAGGCGTGCACTGACAGGTCAGCAGTGTGACGTCATCACTGTGCCAGCATAAGTCTAACACCCCTCCTAATGACTAGCACTGCTGGAATTGTATGCACTAAAAGGAGAGACATGTAAAAGTTGCTTCATATCAAGTAAGCGTTTGCCCACAAGAGGTTTGGTAAAACCATCTGCTGCTTGATCTTGAGAAGAGCAATGAAAAAGAGAAATAGAGCCACTGTCAAGAACTTCTCGAACAAAGCAGACTTTGATATCCAAGTGTTTTGTAAGATGATGCCACTTGGAATCTTTAGCATGACAAATAGCTCCCTCATTGTCACAGTAAAGATAAGCTGGTGTGTTCTTGAGTACTAATACTACAAGTATCCTGCTTTTTAGAACTCCATGTAACAGGATTACCAGCAAAAAATGAGACAAACCCAGTAAGAGATCTCCGAGACTCAACATCACTAGTGGCATGATCCGAATCGCAAAAAAGCAAATTGAGGAGAAGAATTACTCATATAGTGAATGCCTTCTACATGTCCCTTGAAGATAATTAAGGACCTTCTTAGCTGCTTTCGCCCGGTGAGACCGCTTTAGGACGCCGCATATAAACCTTGTTAACACTCCCACAATGTAAACAATGTCCGGCGAAAATTGTAATAAAAAGAAGTGCTCCAACCAAATGCCTATAGAGAGTTGCATCTACATCTTCTTGTTCGTAATCAAGAGTTAAGACATTGCCCGGATCATGAGGAGATTTTGACGACTTCACAGTCCGCCATGTTGAACCTATGAAGTACCTCATTAATATACTTCTGTTGAGCAAGAAAGATTCCATGAGATTGCCGCCAAACTTCTAGTCCCGCACAATAATGCATAAGACCTAAATCTGTGATCTCAAAGTTGGTGCTAAGAGAGGCGCTTGGTACTTGATATAAGATCCGTTTCATCTCCCGTGAGTACCATATCATCAACATATAAGAGAAGAATAGAAACTTCGAGAACCAATGGTCTTGTAATAAAGATTACAATCGCCCGTGACCTTTGGTAGCCAAGACTTAAAAGAAAAGAATTAATTTTTTCTCGATGCCAACATCTTGGCGCTTTGCTTAAGACCGTAGATAAACTTCTTTTGAGTTTACAAACATAATGTGGATATGTAGGATCTTGAAAACCTCGTGGGCTCTTTGCATGTAAATATCCTCTTCTAAATCTCCATTAAGAAAGGCTGACTTGAAATCAAGCTGATAAACAGTGCCAAAGTTTGGATGTTTTGCCAAGGCTAGGACAAAGACGCAAAGTATCCGCATCGAACAACGGAGCAAAAACTTCATTATAATCAAACCCTCCTGGCATGTAAAACCCTTGGCCACAAGACGAGCTTTGTATTTGGATAAGGAGCCATCGAATGAAATTTGGTCTTGTAGACCCATTTTGCACCAATAATATTTACGTGGATGGCCTAGGAACTAACTCCCATGCATTTTGCTTATGAAGCATATCAATTTCATCCCGCATAGCTTGGAGCCAATGAGAATCTTTAGCGGCTTGAGAAAAAGTAGTAGGTTCCTTGTAGTCTTGTATTTTGGCCATCAAAGCAAAATTACAAGAAACTTCCAAAGGAGGATAACCTCGCTAATCTGCGAGATCTGCGTGGGGTTCCATCTATCCCACCGATAACTCAAGAAATCAACCTGATTTTGTGGAGAAACAGACAATGGAGTTGAAGATGGAGAAATACAGCTCAACATAATCCAATGGTTCAAACCGGGCATATGAAGAAGCCTCGCAAATCGGTGAAATATCACTAGGAGAAGCCGGAACATCCGGGTCAGAATGAAGGAGGAGAAGAAGGAATAGTGGATTTGTTGGAATGAGATAGGTAATGCGATGGAATAGAAGAAACAAGAGGTAAGGAGGCCATTGGTGAAACGAGTTTAGATGGTACGTAAAAGTAGTCGGTCAAACAATTGGAGTTATTGAAAGATCTTACCTCAAACAAAGTTTGAAGATTTTGGTCATAGCCGGTAGTTGTGATATCATAAAAATCAAGAATAGATCAAGCGTCTTCAACAAACTGAACACTTCGAGATGAGAAAACCTGTTTAGTAAGGGGATTATAGCACCTCCACCCTTTCATATTATCCGGATAACCAATGAAAATAACCTTGAGAGCCCTATCAGCTAGTTTACCCTGTTTTTGTAAGAGCTCTCTTGGAACTGTGGCATAAGCCAAACAGCCAAATACTCGGAAATGGCTGACATCTGGTTTAACTCCATAAAGAGCCTCAAAAGGAGTCTTCAAATTTAAGGACCATACATATATACGGGATAATTTTATAATATAAAAAGATGATGAGTGCACCTGCACCCATTATTTAGGTATTTATTCAAAGATATTGAGCCATTAATTTGAACATAACAAGAATTAGCGAGAGAAAGGAAGAGAGAGGTAGGGTGCATTTGCACCCACCATGTTGAAGTATAAGTTCAAGTTACTTTTGATCTTTAAGTTAAAATTATATTAATATTTTAACTTAAAGATCAAAAGTAACTTGAACTTATACTTCAACATGGTGGGTGCAAATGCACCCTACCTCTCTCTTCCTTTCTCTCGCTAATTCTTGTTATATTCAAATTAATATAGTCATGGCGGAGGCTTAACTCTTAGTGGTCTTTGTCATTGTGGCTATCTTTCTCCTGATCTGATATTCGAGGCATCATGCGTCTGCCCCTCCAGCCCCGGTCACGGCTGCAGTAGCGACGCCGGGACTCATTAATAGTACATTTCGAGCCATCAAAGCACTATTTGGGATCAGTATAGTTTGCACGTACTTGAACACGGAATCTGTAATTCGTCCTATTATTGCAACCATCATTTATACTTATCAAATGTTTCTCTCATACTTTCTTTTGACCTAAGTGTGCTAGTTTTCTCCGCGGTTTATCGTAATCGCATTCGTAGGTGAAGGTAAGTATATTTTTTTTATATGCTTTACCCTCTAATTAGACATGTAGGTTTATGCATGGAATTTTATTGTGTAGAGGAAAGGGAAGAGTTTAGAGAAAATAGGAGGAGGACTCCACGAGGTAGGGGCAATCGTGCTGATGTTCCAAGTAGCCAACCTCCACCTGTCACTATAGCAACATGTTTGGGTATTAAGATAGCCTTTTTATTAAAAAAAAAAAAAAAATGGTTTTGCATGATATTTGTGGTTTTTGCAGCCCCCCCGCCTTCCTCACAAACACGTCTCCCGCTGAGAGAGAACAAGTGCAAGCATACTTTGCCTCTTTTACACCAGGAACGGTTAGGCAACCTCCCCCTGAATTTTTAATTCCTATGCCCCATCGACATAGTGTTGACTATGGCTTTGGTTATCGGCCTCCACGTGCTCGCGAGAATATCGAGGTCGGTAGACTTAGTATGGACTCCCAGTCTTAGGCCTACGACAGGGATAGACTTTTCTGGTGCAAGGAACTTGGAGGGAGATTTCAACAGGTAAATATGTCCACTAAGTACCAGACATTTCTTTCGCTGCAGCATATTGAAGATGCTCATTCTCATTACTTCCCAGGTCAAGAGATAGTGGAGCAACAGACTCACAGGGTTCAAAAGGGCGATGATGACATGAATCGCCAGACTTATCGAGTTCGGGATTCCAAGGACAACGTGAATGAGCTGACTTGGCGAAGTTCAGATCCCGACAACGTCGTGTCACTGAAGGAGAACGTCCGTTTCGCTTTGTTTTGGAGACGTAAGTCAGCAAAAAATTTAGTCCGGCGGGTGATTTGGCCCCGAATATACCCGACTATCATAATAACAATGATTTAAGTTTTAGGTGAAAGTTTTGAACATATTATTTAAGATGTCAACCTCAAATATTAGTACTTTGCCATCTAAATTTGTTGTTTTGTCCATTCTCTTCACTTAAAATAAATTGTAAGGTGCTTAAAAGTTTCCTATCGGGACGGGATATGTATATTGATGGTAGACATAAACACGCTTTTATATAACCACCATTTATGCTTTAGGGACGATCTTCCTAAAAAAAGTGTCTTTTATAATACACTGAGGGATGCAGTTTCAAACAATATCTCTCGTTTATGGCCTCCCGGTGGTCTATGGGAGTGGCTTATCACTTATGACCACCGCGAAGTAGAGAGCGTCAAAAATAAAATAAAAGATTGTTTCCTAGAGATAGAAAAAGCGAGAAGAGCTTTAACTGGAAGAAGCTCGTTTCGAGAGTTCTTGGAACTGGCGCACCGCTTGGCCGCTTAGGGCTTTGCCCTACGGCCGTGCATGCTCATCTGGCCCTGCCTGCCCACATTCGGCCATGCCAGAGGAGATCGCCATGTTCTTTTTGGATGGTGGAGGGATGGGTAAGGGCAGCAATGACTCAATTGGAGCCAGCCGAAGGGATTTCTCCTGCTTTGATTTTGAGCAACAAGGATCGTGGCTTCATCCAGGTGATCCTTATTTCATCCTAATAATCTGGCAGGAACCTTCCTTCCTTTTCCACGTCTTGCTGGCAGAATGTACATAGAATAGGAAGATGGAGACAACAAGTTCTGTTCCTCTATGTAGCTATGGCAGATTGATTAGTCAGATTTCAAGACTTGTTGGCATATTAGGTGTCTTCTCACAATTTATAATTTAAGGCTGGGCTCTGGAGAGTAGTCTAGTGGGTTGGGCTTATTCTAAGTCTAACCGGCTTCAAGATGATTGTTTGAAGTCTCTGTAATTTTTCCATCAATTTAAGGAATTTTAGATGATCAGGAGGTCATTTGGTTACAAAGAATCAGAACTTTAAAAGCCTGTGGCAGCTTTAAGAATAGTGTGGCAGCCTATTCTAATTTTATTGTTGCTTCCATCCATATATTCTATGTATATGTGGAGATTTTTATGTATCCTAGCAAATGATCGGGTTTACTAGATCCAAGTCTTGAAATTCAAGTGGCGGGAGACCTTGGATTTCATTTTCTGATGGAGGGTTTGTGGATGGATAGCTACTGAATTCTTACTTGTAAGTGAACATGATGATCTAGAGGCATCTCCAACAATGCACCATCTTTCGGATCACATTTTTAGGGCTGGGCTATGGTCTAGTTGGTATTCATTGGATTCAGATTTATGGCGAGCTAGGAGATTGCACTGCCTTTATAATGGGAATGTTTGTCTTCAGGCATAAGAGTTTTGTAATTATTTGTCTACATGTCCTTTTTCTGTTTCCTCCAGATTTTGGTTCATGTTTTACTCTTCCAGTTTGCAAAGGATGCTGAAAATCTTTCTTGGGCTTAATCTATATGTGGCCATTAAGGGTAACGAAAGTCGCTTTCTGATTGGGCTAACAAATGGATCAGTTGTTGGAAACCATGGAGAGGTTCCTATAGTAATTGGTTTTAGCAGAAGAAGGATGGTTTACCACTATAGTATGTTGAAGCCGAAGAAGATGTTGAATGACTCCATTGGTAGTACTTAACTTGTCCATTCATTCTACTTTATGTTAGTAGTTTCTTATTTTTCCCTGGATCTTCTGGGTTCCCCCTAGATATTCAGGGTTTTTTATGTGCTGGAATTCTTCCAATATGATTCTTATGGAATCAGTATGTGCTGTAACTTTATATCATATGAATGAATACAAAATCTACCGCGCCTTCAAAAAAAAAAAAAAAAAGCTCGTTTCGATGATGGGCGAGCTTCAATGAAAAAGGATGACCTAGTCATAGTCTCTTTTTTTTTTTTAATATTGTGTTGATCTATCGATTTATATCAAAGATAGTGATTGAGAAGTTGAAGTCGAATGCCAAAAAATTTGGGGCGATTGGTCAAAAGTCCCTAAGCCGCTTAATCTTCATAAGGAAGATATCAAGGTATTTATTATTTTTGTTGCCATTCGTTCGATTTAACTGTGCTTTTGTTGTGTGCCTTGCAATCAGATCGCTTTTGAACGTGCAAAGGATCCTCTAAAGAAACATACAAAACGGACTGCGAGAACTGCAAGTAAACAAATTCCGCCTCACTTGGGCTCCGGCGGTCGAAAGGGGTTTCATCATAGATTCGTAAGAGCTATAAACTAGTTCACATTAATTGTAAGGAGAACTTTAAATGTCATTAGCTAATACTCATCATATTGTCATAGTACTGCCTATACGGGTTTCCCCCTAATAAGGAGTGCGTACACATAGCCACTACTCGTGGAGCTGTTATACGAAGAGGGAACTGTCCCACATCACGGGAATGCCAATGTATACGGGTTTCCCCCTAATAAGGAGCACGTACACATAGCCACTACTCATCAACGGTTATACGAAGAGGGAACTGTCCCACATCACGGGAATGCCAATGTACATGGGATATGTAATTGTAATTCTATGAACTACATTAATGCCATATTCTTCTGTTTTTTTATAGGAAGCAGTGGAACACATGGATCAAGCCTCAGCCGAGGACGCGGGTGGGTTCCACGAGGGAGCATTGAACTTTGGAGAGTCATCCGAACCTCAACATGATGAGTCACGTGTGGGTCACGTCTGTGTCACGTCTGTATCACATCTGTAGGCGTCGCATGCGACGTCTGTACTACGTCACATGCGACATGTCTCTAGCGACATCTAGGTCAAGTCCGTGTCACGTGGCCAGACGTCGCTACAGACGTCCCTAATTGACTTTTTTGTTGTTGTGAATGTTATCACAAAGTCCCATACCTCCCGTGCCATATAGAAGGACTGACTCAACCAATATGTAGAACAAATGTGCCTGATGGGGCTAATCATGAAGCTCTTAAGTTGTTCACTATTCTCCATGGGTTCAACAAAACTTGCTTCAAGCAAACTATCAATCTCTTCCTTCACTTTTTTAGAGTAATTGTTCATTCTATATGGGCATTGTTGTATTGGGTTAGCATAAGGCTCTAAAACAATCTTATCCATGTAAACGTTGGTGATATACCTCTTAAATCCCTACAAGTCCGCACAAAGATATGCTTATATTCCACAAATTCAAGTACCTTTTATGCTCTTCAGTTGAATTTTGAGCTCCATTGTTTTCTATAACAAAGTTATTTCAGCTTTTTGAATTTGTTTGCTTGTTTTGGAAAGCCTGTGAAAACTAGAACTAGATTACATGAAATGCAAAATCGCCAATGAGCTAGATCACTTTGAAGTGGGATGCAAAGATTTTTGTGTATCGAAGACTGCTCTGCAAAATAGAGGAAGGAGGAAAATGTGTGCGCCTAAAAATTGCGCATTTTTCTTGGAAATTTTATCTTTAGTGCTTGAGACTGTGAAATTCTGATCACTCGGCCCCTTCCAAACATCAATTCTTACTAGCCTTGTAGATGCTAGCAATACATTGTCCTCCACACGAATCACCATCAGATTAGCTACAAATGGATGTCAAAATTTTTGCAATTATCAAAGAAAATGACCGATTGACTTGTGGATTTCTTTGTGGTTCTACATCTTGGCTTTGGCACTCTCTATTTACCAGAAAATTCTTTCCAAATGACCTCTTTCTATCTGAGTACTTCTTTGTGCCGAGTTTTAAAGAATTTGAGATAGAAAGCATACAATCTTGGCTTGAAGAATTAATTGGAAGTAAGAGCATTGAAGCAACTGGTATAATTCAGGTCTATTGTGCTTGGTCGGATTCTAAATTAACAGAAACTTTACTCTGACATTGATCTGAATGAATCTCACTGAGGATGGCTATCCTGATCTCTTAGTAATAGGCTTAATTTCTTTTCCACTAGTATCTAATCCCTTTCGCTCTGATCTTCCTTTCTCTTTTGCCAATTTCGCTCTTTTTCCTTTCCCTGTTCTTTCTCACGTGCTTTTATTTAAAACTCTTGGTCCATATAATGGAAAATAAAACAAAATTTAGCCCTAAATTTCTAGCTTTTCTTCATGATTTTGTTGAGCTAGCACCTTCTGACCGACCATTGTTGCTGGATCAGTTAAGATCATTCCAAGAAAATCCAAATTTTTTTTATTATTTGGTAACTTTTCTAATTTGCTCTTGGTTAATTAGAATATGAATCCTAGAATCTTCAAAGTGCCGATATAGGATAATTTCTCAAAAGATCCGGATCTTTATGGCCAATATCCCTTGCTGCATTCTACTTCTCAAATTCCACTGCCTTATGGAGTTCCAAAGCCTGCTGCTGAAGTCTACTCTGATGATATTCTGGATGGAGCATTAGCTGAGCCTCGAATTCCAAAAGGAAGCAAGCAAAATCTTTATCACAGTATTTCTCTCAATCTTCCTTCTGTGCATGAAAAGATATCCATTTTGGAAGGCACTGCTATTCTAGTTAAAGTAAATAAGTGTGGAATTAGCTTAGGGAAACTCTGAACTTTTTGTCAAAATCTTCAAAAAGGGGTCCTCATCAAAGCCATGTACTGGTTACACTTTCCATTCATTATGATTGAATGTGAGAGTAAAAGAACAACAAACTTTTTCCTGAATCATGGGCCTTTAACAGTTGATAATTTCCAAATATCCTTTTTTAAATGGAGCCCTAAAATGGACACTGCCAAATTTGATACCTTATTTTGCTTCAACAACTCTCCATGGTTTAAATCCAATATATTGGAATGAAGATTGTTTCAGAATTCTTTTTACCTCCATTGGCACATACATTTCAACAAAGTATGCCCCTATAAAACCTCCAAGATCCTTTGTTCAACTTGATTTATCAAAACCAATCCCTACTCTGATCCCTTTCACAAATTCTTTTGGTAAGAAATCTTCCCTATCACTTAGATGGTCGGGTTTGCCTCCTCATTGTCAATCTATGACAACAGACACTTCTGATATGAGAGATGTAAAATTAAAATGGTACAGCAACAGGAAATAATAGGGAACAGTAGTGATGATCGAGAAATAAATCAGGTTGATAATGCTACTAAAGACACGACAATGCCTATGCCTTGTACAGGCTTCAATGCACAAAGGAGAACAAGTAAGATTACAGTTGCAAGCAATCGGGAAATTTGCTTGGAAGAGAGTAAATGGCTCTCATAAGAGAATACAAAAGAAAAGGATGGAGAAATAAATGCAGATACAAAAAACGTGGCCTCAAAATCAAGTGAAAGCTTTCTAACAGGAAATATTCTACAGGGATTAAGGTCCTACAAAAACATGGAGACCTTCAATTCAAAGGGAAAGCTCCGATGGTTCAATCTAAACCACCAACTGATGAGCTTCATTCAACTCTCAACATAATCATTGATGATGCTAAAGGTTTATATAAAGCTAAGCCTTTAACATTAATGGATTTCTCTGTCCCAATCCAAAGTAAGTGAGATTCATTAACTAGACAAAGCCATTCATGCTATAATCCAATAAACAAAAGGAAGGGACTCAAGGATAAGGATTCTCAAGTTACAAACATAGAATCCAATTTTGACGGAAAGCATCTACCATAAAAAGTCAGTTGCATCAACTTCTTCTGCAAACAAAAGTACAGGAGGAGATGAGACCTTCAACAAGGGACAAATTAAGCTACATACTTCTGAGATAGACACTTGCAAATCAAATGACAACTCAATGGTTGGCAATATTATCTGTTCGAATCAATTTTAGGTACTTACAAATATTAATACTGACCATGACTCTGATTTTATATTGAACTCTAGAATTAATCAAGAAAAAATGGTCAATTCTACTACCAACCCTTTTGCTCCTCCCATCATTAATACAACTGTGTCCTCCAATAATTCCCCATCTCTGATGCATATTGAGCCTCTTATTGATTTAGATCACAATCATACTCCATTAAACCAAATACCTCCAGTCATATCTCCTAATATTGAAGAGCAGTTAGCCTCTTTGCAAGAAGGAATGGTTGAGAATACAGAGAATAGAGAGAATATAGAGGATTTTTGTCATATTTAGGATGAACAGGTCAATCAAATCAAACATTGATGAGCAAAGTGTCTACTGATGAGGTGGTGTGGGATACTCCAGAGAGAGATAAAATAGTCTCAGCCCAAATATCCTTGGCATCAATCACAACATTGGCAAGGAATGTCAACCATCCAGGTAAGTACCTCTCCATAAAAGTACTAAGAAATATCTTTTTAATAATAATGTGAATAAAATGTTTGAATTCGTACCTGGGGGTGTCTCTGACAGTGATTTTGATCTTGAAAGTGATAAGGAAAACTGAGGGGATGATAAGCACTTGAGAGATAATGCCTTCAGTGTTAAATCCAAAAGAAATTCTGGTAGATGTAATAATTCTACTCTTAACTTTGTTGTTAGTGCCCCAGCCAATAACACAAGAAGCAAAAAAAGCAAGTTTAAAAACAGGAAATCTGGGAGATCTAACTAATCCTTCCATTTGGAACACCTCTCATTTTGCAACAACATTTCTAGAATGTGGCAGGCAGTTACTTTTTCTGTTAATAATGCTAATTTTGAGGTCATTAATGTCTATGCCTCTACAAATCCCAAAGAAAGAGAAATCCTCTGGTCTGATATCTGCTCTTGGATTCATAACAACCCTTCTATTGATTGGATTCTTGCTGGGGACTTCAATAACACCTCAGTTTGGGATATGAAACTTAGAAACAAAATCAATATGACCTCAAATGAAATAATTAGATGGGACAATATGATCAATGATTCTGCTTTGATCTACATACCCTCCTCTACTTCAAACTATACATGGTTTAATAAGCAGAAGTAGCAGGCTAGAGTTTACTGTGCCTTGGACAGGTTTTATGTTGTCTAATCCTAATTCTGAGTTCTGGGATAATTGTTTGATCACAAGAGAAAGCATTTACTTACTATTCCTAGAGATGGCAATATTCCTTTCAAGTTTAATTGTTCTCTTTTCCTCAGTAAAGAATTCAATAAAGAATCTGCTGATTTTTACATTGACTCTGGATCTTCTAATGGCTCCATGAAATCTTTTTATTCCAAGATTAAGAAAGCTAAAGTTTGGATAAAAACTGGGCTAAATGCAGGCATTTAAATAGAGTGAAAGAAAAGGAAACCCTTCTTACCAAAATGAAGGAAGTTAGATCTATGCTTCAGGAAGATCCACATAATCGCAGCCTTCAAATTGAGGAAGAGTTAATTGAGAGACATTTGAAAAATATTGAAGAAAGAGAGGCCAAGTGTGCTGCTATTAAGTGCAATATCAAATACAACAGTGAGATAAATCATGGCAGCTCTAAATTCTTCTTTAGGGTTGCAAGGAATAGGCTGCTTAAGAATTCAATTACCCAAGTTAAAAATGACTCGGGTACTACGCTCACCTCAAACTCTGATATCAAAAATTTCTTTTTCGAGAATTATGCCACTCTCTTTGCAAACTCTGAGATCATGAATAGAGATAGATTCATTTCTCGTCTGGACCATATCCTGGATAATCCAGCTGATATTATGGATGCTTCTCTTGCAAGTATCCCAACTGAAGACGAAATTTTTAGAACTCTCAAGAGCTTTAGTAAATGTAAATCCCATGGCCCTGATGGATTTCCATCTGAGTTCTATCTTCACTTTTGGAATATTATGAAGTCAGGTTTGATTGGTCTACTGCATAGATTTTGGAACATAAACCATCTGCACCCCTTTATCTCTGCAGGTTTTATTGCTTTATTGCCCAAAATTGAAAATCTCAGTTCTTTTGTTGAATGGAGACCAATTTCTTTGACCAATTCTACCTACAAGCTATGTGCCAAAATCATTGCTCAAAGAGTTCAACCCTTTTTGCAAAAAAACATCAGTGAAAAGCAATATGTCTTTCTTCCTAATAGATTTATCCTTGACAATTATATAAATGCCATGGAAGGTCTTCACTGGAATAAAATCTCTAAACAAGCTTATATTCTGCTCAAGTTGGATTTTAAGAGAGCCTTTGATATAGTTAGATGGAATTTCATTGACATTGCTTTGAGGAAAATTGGCTTTCATCCTAAAATTATTTCTCTCATTGATGGCTTAAACTCCATGTCTAACTCTGTTGTCATTATTAATGGATCACCAACAAATTTCTTCCCCCTAGCCAAAGGAGTGAGACAGGGATGCCCTCTGCCCTCTCATTGTTGCTGAAATGCTTACTAGATGTGTGGATAATCTCCAATCTACAGGGATAATCACTGGTCTTAAACTTCCTAATAATGTTGATTATCTCACAACATCTCAATATGCAGATGACACTTTTGCTTTCTTAGACTCCAACGATAATAATGTCAATTCTTTCTTGGACTTAATCAATGAGTTTTTTGCTGCCTCGGGAGTGCATCTCAATCTTGACAAGGATGGTGTCAGTCAGACCTAAGCATTTCAGATAGTTCAACTAATGGTAAACGGTACGACAATCAATAAAAATGTTATCATTAAATAGCAGAAACGTAGAAGAATGGTGTCAGTTAGGCCTGAGCACTTCAGATAGTTCAACTAATGGTAAACGTGTCGCCTTCAAAACCTGCCACAATCAATAAAAATTTTATCATTAAATAGCAGACGCAATTTTATCAATTGTGCAATAAAAGGAGGCCCAAAATTTGCAGAAGAACTTATTTAGATGTAATCATTGTTTGCAAAGCTAATAATCCTGTTCACATAGCTGTTGTCCCACTTTAACAAACTTGTCTGATAAGAGGTGTGAAGCTGTGATATACAAAGTCAATTGCATTATATCTTTTATGTTCTTACGTCAAAGACCACATGCAAATGAGATATACAAAGTCATTAGCATATTAACTGTGTGTTTCTACATCAAATAGACTGCATGATAGCTTAATCGTTAATGCTTAGCCTTGAGCTAGAGAATGTGTGCAACACGTCTACACTCAAGTGTTGGTTAAAAACTCATGAAGCCATTGATGTGGCGGTTGACTTATTCCATGAAGTTTGTGGCATCAGGATGTACAAATAAATTCTAAAATCAGAGTCATAATCCCAAAGAAAATTAGTATGTTAAATTTTAGCTCTATCCACATGTTGAATGCAGTCTGGCATCCTCTGCAGAATTAATATCATGCTTGCCACTTGAAATAAGAAATCTGATGTTGCGTCTATGATTAACCAGTTCGACCATACGCAATCTAATTAAAAGCTTCAGAACTAAAGGTTCGTAAGCTTCTTATGATACAACAATAGACTCCAACCTACACATTCCATACGGGCTCTAGACAATGATGAGCTACAAAATATGAGCTAAAACAACGCCCCATTTGAGAACAATGCAGGATGAAACTATATGCATCATAAAGCACAAAGCACATCTCTAAAGGGTTGAAAACATATAAAATGATGTTTAAGTAGACTGACCAGTTTGTAACAGAATTCGATTCCATATAGAGCAGTTTGTAGCAGAATTCCATTCCATATAGAGCATTGAAGAGGGTAGAAACAGGCACCAGTGCCACTCAATTAGAGTTGCAAGTGTAATGGCTGAAATTATAACATGCCAGCAGAAAGGATGGATGTCAATATTATCCATTATGCATAGGATTCTACAAAACAATTAAAATGAGGTCCATGCTAATGATATCTTAGCAAGATGATTGCCTGCTCTCATATTCTAATGATATCTTGCTAGTAGTCCTCTAAATTGGTGATCAAAATAAAGGCAACATATGGAGAAATGCGAACTGTTTGGCCAAAATTGGTATAAACGCCGACTTTTCTCTATTCTATTCTAGCATTTCTGATTGCATCCTTTATGATAAATATGGAACATAATCGACAAAAGTCATGGACCTAGCAAAAAATGGAGTAAATGGCATTCATGAAGCATAAAGATTTATGCCAGCAGTTAGCTATAGTTCACATAAAAAGAAAAAATGCATGGCAAAATCGAAAGCTCCAAATGACAAACATGAATCTGAATCCATAGCACTTGCTAAAAGTATGTAAATTAGATAGATAGATAGATAATGGAACCATGATGTCAATGACATGACATGCTTTTAATCACATAGACTGGATATTAACATGAAAATTATGGCAGGATGATGGTTACTGAAAGTTATGGCAAGAAGATGGCTACCTTAAAACTTTGCTAGGAATCCATGGCAACATTCAAGAAGCACAAATAAATTTGAGTAGCCAGCAATAAATAAAGCCATAAGAAATACATTCTCAATACATGGAATAAGAAATACCAGATAATTTGACAGCAAATCATCATGTTGGATCTCTTCTTAGCAAAATCATATTGGGGCTTAAATTGATATGGAAAGGACTAAAAGAATAGCCAGGTATATGTCCATCCTGTAACTGATGCTAAGACCAGAGAGATGACTAAAAGACATGAGAAACAGCAAAAATAATGGATGAGATGTATTGGAAAAGATTAAACAAAATAAAGATCTGCAAAAATGTTGCCCCTTGGCACAAACCTGTAGCTCCAAATGGGCAAGCTCCAAGTGGTACTTCTCAAAGCAGGATGAAGGCTTCTTATTAAAATAGGATGTATGCATTGAGAAACAAATTGAATGATGAGGAAGCTACAAAAATTGAGAAACTCGGCATTCAAACCTATTAGTAATCTATATGGATAAAGATTTCCCGGCATCTCTAATAATTCATCTGGAGAATGCTTCTGCTTTTTCAAATTCGATGCAGATAGCATCTCTATATCGTATTCCAGGTTTTGCGTAGAGAAAGGAAGCTAGAAACGGGAAAAAAAAATGAAATACAAAACTGAAAACAAAGCAAGCTACCCAAAGATCAAGATTGGAGCTCAAGAAAAAGAACTATAAAACTGGAGAAAGTATTTGATTCAAACTCTGTTTTTTGTGATAAAAAATAAAAAGCCTAACCTGTTTACTGGATACGTCATCCAAATAATGGCTTCCTGGAGCAAGGAGACATGACGACCTCCACGTTCGGTTGTCTTGGTTTTCATCCTGCTTGTTTGTCTCAGACATTTCCGGTAACCGCCACACAGTAAGAAAATAGGAACCGGTTTATTTCCAACATCATAGCACCCTGAATTTTTACATCCAAGATCAAATCCAACTCGATGCCCCATCTTAATCCAGCCAACATGCACGCCTCCTTCGCCATCTGTAAGAACTGAGAGAAGCATGCCCCAATTAAAATGGCACTAAAATAATTCGAGATTTTTGGACAATTGGGATGTCATTCCGGTGGAAAAAAATCCCAAAACCTTAGAAAAAACCACATAAGAAAAATCTTAAAAAGTTTTCCACTGCTCGGAAAAACCAAATTTAAACAATAGGATAGGATATTAAATTTAAATGTAGTAATATTGTCTATGGAACCCCTTTTCTTATAACGGCTTCTTCTATATTTATATGCCTACATTGCTTTATATGCCTACATTTGTCCATTGCTTTATCAACTTGAAGTCCGCTGGCTTGAGCGTCACCAGAGACTTTGTCCTCAAAGAAAGAATTATTCATCCTTGTCATGCATTTTAGCATAATGTACAAAGTTTCACTTTGCTTCGTATATAAAATCACAACGACAACAGCATTAATATGCCATGAACATGCCCACATGGGCTTTTATAACAAGCTTAGGCAACATAGGATAGTGTTTTCTAGCAACACATGGCAGTGTTTTCTAGTAACGCTACGATTTGAATCCACAACTCAATTCTTTATTCAATGATGTCTAGTAGCTCATGGTTTATATCACCTTTGGCTTGTTTTGAATTCTGATTTTGATCTAAGTCAAGTAAATAGGCATTTTTTTGAATTCTTGGCCATGCAAAAGGTCTCGACAGACTCAACAATGACTCGCAGCTCCATCACTCATCACTCACCTCACAGCCCTGGCCTTTTACAGGGTAAAAAGTGCCACTCCAAGGAATACATAAGATCCTAGTAGGCCACAATAAGCCTTCCAGACCAAAAACTACACTAGGAGATGCATCAATAATGGGCCATTTAAGAGTACATTATAGGAGGTGCACCAACTGGACCATTTAAGAATCATATGCAAAGAAATGTTGAAAAATGTTAGGTCAACCTATTATGATGACTCAACAAGCACCTTTTTCCATGTGTGTTGGTGACATGGCCTATTTATAAAGGCCATAGTAATGCTTCGGTTCTATTGCGCTAGCAATAGAACCGCCATTCCTTGGATGGGGACGCCACCTCAGCTCCTTTCCCTTTTTATAGCCCATTTTTTCCTCCCTTTGGTTATCGGCGTTCTCCTTGGGCTTTTCTCCTAGTTACGGTCGCCTACCTGGTTTCCTACCTTCAACCAAGCCGGTTGTACCTGAAGAGCGCAACGGTGTGCCTACCGCCTACGTTCCTACCAAGAAAGCTTTTTCAAGGTACGATGATCGTGATCATTTTGGTTTAATCCTGTTTTTCGTTTGTGGTTTGTGTTCTCCTCTTGGTTGGGATGCGGTTTCGGAGTCTCGGGCGTCTCTCCCCTCCCGGTTATGGCATGGTCAAGGATTTCTTGAGCGTTTTCGGTTAGTTGGTTGCTTTCGGTTTTGTTGCTTGTTTTTTGTTTTGATTCAATTGAATCCGGCTTGCTTGCTGCTTCCGGAACCCCCTTTTGTTTCTCCGTTGGTCCAGCCTCTGCCTATGAATTGTGGGCGAATCCGGCTCCGTTACTGCCTCCTGCCAGACGGTTTGGCAGTGGGGCATGTATTCGGCCGCCAGAGCCCGTTCCTGCTACTCCAGCTCTCAATCCAGTTTTCGGCCGCCCTTTCTAGCTCTTCTCAGTCCAATTTCCAGGTCCGCTGGGTCTTCTTGCTTCCGGAGCCCGTTGTTTCTTTGCTTTGTCTAGCCTCTGCATAAGTATTATGGGCAAATCCGGGCCCGTTACTGCCTCCTGCCAGACGGTTTGGCAGTGGGGCATGTGTTCGGCCACCATAGCCCGATCCTCCTGCTCCAGCACTCAGTCCAGGTTCGGCCACCCTTCCTAGCTCCTCTCAGACCAATTTCCAGATCCGATTTCTTGTGTTTCTCAATTCTGTTGCTCGAGTTCTTTCTCAATGCTGCTTCTCCGTCTCTGGGTTGGCTTCAAGATCGGCCTCCTTTGCTTACTCCAGTTGCTCTTACCCTTCGGTTTTGGCTTTATCAGGCCCTCCAGCACCCATCTCCTCTCTGCCACCTTCTGTGTTGCCGTCCCTCTCTGCATTCGGTTAATTTTTTCCCTCTCTGCTTTCCGCCTTCACCGACCTTCATGGCTGCCCGCTTCGCCTCTGGTGAAGCGGGGATACCGAACCGTCGAACCCGGTTTTGTTGGGATACTCGTCCGGTTCCCACGAGACCATTGTCACGGTTTTTAAATTTTTTAGTACCTTGTTTTGCTTGAGGTTGTTGTTTGTAATTTCTTTTTGTTGGGTTGTCTTTACTATTTCTTTCTTTCGGTTGTTATTATTATTATTTTTGGTCGCAAGTCTCTTTTTCTTTCGGCTTCTTTTTCTTCCCAACATTGCCCCATTGGTGCTGTGGGTTCAAGTGTTTCTTGCTTCTTTGCCTTTTTTCCTCGCCTTTTTACGTTTTCTCGTCGTTTTTGCATTATATAGTTATGTTTAGTTGGGTATGTTGCAAACTCGCTCTGGGCTTAGCGTCTTTGTTAGCGTGAGTCTTGTAAAGCGTGTTGATTTTTTCCATTGTTTGTACTAACATTGTGAATGATGTTTTTTAGACATTTTCACGATATGGCAGATCAGGACATTCCTAGCACCTCTCAGGTTTCTTTGCGGGCTCGCAGGGCTAAACGGGTCGCCGCAAGCACTGCCCCATCCACTCCACCTATGCGACGTGCCCGCACCACTGGAGTTTCTATTGCCTCTGAGGTGTCTGCTTTGCATACCCCCGCGGTTTCTCTTGAGCCTGTCCATCCAGTTTTTTCCACTATCAGTTGCACGGGCGTCGCTTCTCACTCTGGCTCAGCTGGTCCTTCTCGGGCTGTCTCCTCTGTGTCTTTTGCTTCTGTGCCGCCTCCTGTTTTTTCCTTTGCCTCCGCGGGTCCCGCTGTGGGGATGAGCTACTCTTTGCCGACTGCTAGTTCTGCGGTTCCCTCCTCTCAGTCCGTGGATATGGTGCCTCAGCTTTTGCAAACCCTTCAGCTACAGATGTCGCAGATCCAGAGTCTTCAGTCGACACTCACTTCTAACACTAATGTTCATGAGCAGATTGAGGTGTTGCGCCAAGAAGTTCGAGAACGCTCTTCCGCGATCGGTTCCTAGCTTTAAGAGAGTCATCCAGCGCCACCAAGTCACGAGTTCCTTTGTACCACGAGTCCAGTTTTCGAGCTCCATGCTTTCGATTGATTGCCTTGTCTCCTCGAGTGCCGATGTTGTCCTCCGTTGTCGGAAGAAGGTAAAGGCTGCCACTTTGCGGAGGATGAAGTTCTTGATTATTGCTGATCGCGAGGGCTATGATGTAAGCCTTGGATTTTGATGACCACCACGGGCCACCGCCTCGACCGGCGATGATTCTAAGAAATTAAAACTGGCTCGGCAGATGCATCGTGACCGACGCCCTCCTGCTTCTAGATCCACTGCTTCACCCTCTGGCTCCACCTTCTCTGCCACACCTCAATCCCCTTTTTCCTCTTCTCGGTCGGGGTCCCGGCCATTTTGCACTTTTTGTGGGCGCCTGGGCCATCGCATTGAAACCTGCCATTCTCGCCCCAACACGGGCTCTCCTGTTGTTCCCCTCCCACCTTTGGTTCCACCCCCGGGTCCTTTGGTGCCGGCCCCGGCTCCGTTTTTTCCTCGTCCCGGCCCTTGAGTCTTAGTTCACCCTTGCATATTTTCCCTGTTGTCATGGATTCTCGACTTTAATACAATTTTGGTCCTTTTTTAAGAATTGTTATGTTTCGTATGATATAAACTTGTGTGAGTTAGGTTATGTGCTATCAGGTGGCTGTGGTTGTTTTCCTTGTCTATTTTTCTTGAAAATGTTGAGTTTTTTGCTTACAAATTAGATGGTTTTCTGCTTGTTAAGTTTAGTAGCATGTTAATGGTCTTACTCGGTATTGTAGTTGGATGTTTGTCGTGTAGTTTCTTTGGGTGTATGCTTTGTGGTGATCATTGTGTTTGCGTTGGCTTTGGGGTTTTTGTCTTGTCCACAGTTATCCATTCGACTAACTTGATTTGTTTTTACTTTTTGGCAACATAACGTACGGTTTGTACCTGGTTTTTCAGAATGTGCACCAATCACCTCCATCATCCCTCATCTTGGCATCGACCCCTCCCCTGCTGATGATTTGGCTTCTGCTTCTGTGGTCCTAAATCGCCTCCAGACCGCTTTCCCTTTCTGGCAGTCTATCTGTTCCTCGCAGCAGGTTTTGCATTGGATCCAGTTTGGTTATCGCCTCCCTTGGTCTTCTTCTCGTCCATCTGTTGCTTTTTCCGCCCCAAATCACTCTTCTTTGTCTGCCCACCTAGATTTTGCACGCTCGGCCGTTTCTGATCTTTTGCGTACAGGTGCCGCGTCCCCTGTCCTCTCCTGCCCTTTCTTTTGCTCCCCCTTGGGTGTTGTCCCCAAAGGCATGAACAAGTTTCGCCTTATCCTTGACTTACGATGTTTAAACTCTTTCTTGACGATCCCTTCCTTCCGATATGAGTCTCTTGAGCTGCTTTCACATTTATGTCTCCCTAATGATTTTCTCTTTGCAGTCGACCTTAAGTCTGGTTATCACCATGTCTCTATTTGGCCTCCTCACCGCACTTTTTTGGGTTTTGAGCTTGAAGGTCGTTTTTACGTCTTTAACGTCCTCCCCTTTGGTCTTGCTTCCGCTCCCTTTGTCTTTACCAAATTAGTTAGACAGTTAGTTCGGTTTTGGCGAGGTCAGGGTATTCGTTGTTTGCCCTATGTCGATGATATTTTGTTTCTATGCCAGTCCCTCCCTGAGTCTCTCCAGATTCGCGTCATTGCCGACTTGCAGCAGGCCGGTTTTCTCTTGGCATGGAAAAAATGTCGTTTTCGTCTCTCACACCGCACAATCTTTTTAGGCTTCATAGTTGATGCACAGGAGGGTTTCTTTCGCATTTCTCAGGCTAAAAAGGAGCGGCTTTTGTCTCTTTGTTCTACCCTGTTAGCCTCCCGGTATGTCACCCCTCGCCATATTGCCCGGTTTCTTGGTTTTATCCAGTCTCTGCGCCTAGTCCTGGGCCATCTGTGTGCTGCCTTGACTTGGGGCCTCCATTCCGATTTACGTGATGCTGACCTTTGGGATACCCCTCTCCTGCTGTCCCCTCTTGCGTCACAGGAAATCCAGCTTTGGGAGACTGTTATCCGTCATTTCGACAGAGCCCCTGTTTGGCCTCCCACTGTGCTCAAATCTACCTTGGGTTTTGATGCTAGCGATGAGGGATGGGGCGGCTGGCTTTCGCGTCCCGGTTCTCAGCTTCTCTCCTTCTCTGGTGTTTTCTCTGCAGATGATCGCCTCCAATCTTCCACTTGGCGCGAACTCTTTGCGCTTTTTCAGATCTTGCAGCGGTGTGCTCCGTTACTGGCTGCATCCCGCGTCATAGCTCGCGGGGATAACCAGAATGTGTTTTTTCTATTACAGAGTGGTGGTTCACGATCTCCAACACTTCATTTTTTGCTTCTAGAAGTACTAATTTTTTGCTATCAGTATCATATTCAGTTGGAGCCGGTATGGGTTCCACGATTGGAGAATGAGTGGGCTGATTATCTTTCAAAAATCCGGGCCTTTGATGAGTTTTCCTTATCCCCCTCTGTTTTTCATCTCTTGGAGGCGCGCTGGGGCCCTCATCATGTGGATCGTTTTGCTAGCCCTTCTAATGCCTTGCTTGCCGGTCTTCAATACTAAGGATTTTACCCTCACCGGATTAAGCGATCGCTATCTTATGATTGGCGTTTGTTCAATAACTCTTTGCTTTCCTCCGCTGCCTTGATTCCCCGAAGTGTTGCACCACGCCCGCCTTTCGAAAGCCGCGACTTACACCGGGTTGTTTTGCTTGGCCTTACGCACCTTGGTGGCCGTTGCTTCTTTGTTGATTCCTCGTCTCACAGCAGCCCTTTGTGCCGCGATCGCGGTTTTCTTTCATGAATTCACACATGCCTTACTCCTTCACTCTCTTCTGCGCGCGCTGAGCTCTACGTCGGCATGCCGCGACTATTTGCCTTACGTTGTAATTTTTCCATTGAATAGATGTTTCTTGTTTTTCATCTAGTGAGTTTTGGCTAGTTCTAGGTTATGTTTTCATAATTTTAGAGGTTGGTTGACATTGGTTGATTGTTGAGACTTGTTTTAGGTTTTTGACTATTGTGTTTTTGTCTTGTTTTTCCGGATATCTTACCTTTCTTGACGATCCCTCTTTGCCCTTCTTTGCCTCGGCTTTGGTGTCGTCCTCCAATCCGGGTGCATCGTCCACATTGCTCGGTTATTCCTCCGCTTTGGCTATCTTTTTTTCGCATTGGTGCAGCTCCCAGCAGATTCCGGCATTACCTGCCTCCTCCCTTCATGTTGCCGCATTTTTCTCCTCGTTGGTATCTGCTCGTCGCAGCCCTAATTCCATAGGTATTGCGTCTGCTGCCATCGCCTTTTTTCATGGCTTGGTCAACTTCCCGTCTCCTTGCTCTGCGCCCCTTCCTACCTTAGTTCGTCAAGCGGCCCCACGTGTCCATAGCCCTTCACAAAAGTCTACCATTGGCTCTTGCGGCTCCGTTAAGCCAAATCATTTCAGTACTTGCCCCGTCACAAGCCCATTGGCGTGGCATTATGAAAGCATGCCTTGTCACCATCTGCTTTGCCGGTTTCCTTCGCATCTCGGAGGCCTTGCATCTGAATTGGCGCGATCTTTCTTTTTTTCCCGATCATGTCCAGTTGTTTATCCGCAAATCCAAATGCGACCAAGCTGCTGCCGGTCAGGAAGTCCTCATTGCTCGCACCTTTTCTCCCTCCTGTCGATGATATTCTTTATAACGCGTTTGTTGTCTAACTGTGGTTTTCGCACCGTTGATCCACCGTCAGGTGGTCCGCTTTTTCGCTCTTCCTTAGCTTCCTCCCGCCCGTTGTCATATGCCGCTGCCCGCTCCTGGTGGTTTGAGTCTTTGCGTCTGATCGGCTTGGAGCCTCGGGCCTTTGGCACCCATGCAGGACGTAGGGGGGGCGCCACCGCTGCTGCTGCTTCTTCCGTCCCTTCGGACATTGTCCGTTCCCATGGACGTTGGCGCTCTGCCTCCTCTCATTCGCGCTATGTTCTTCCCAACGTTAGGAGCGCCTCATTGTGTCTCGCCACCTTGGTCTTTGAGGTAGGTTCCTCTTCTATCGGCCACTTGTTATGTCTTAGGACCCATCCTAGGAATGCTTCGGTTCTATTGCGCTAGCAATAGAACCGCCATTCCTTGGATGGGGATGCCACCTCAGCTCCTTTCCCTTTTTATAGCCCATTTTTTCCTCCCTTTGGTTATCGGCGTTCTCCTTCGGCTTTTCTCCTAGTTACGGTCGCCTACCTGGTTTCCCGCCCCCCCTCCCTCTCAGTCGGTTTGCATGGCTTGACGGTTTGTTTGGTCTCTTTGTTCTTTCTCTATTGGCCTTTGTAAGCCTCCTCCGGCGGTACCAACCGGTCTTTTTCGTTTTTGGCTTTTTCTTCGTACCGGTTGGTCGACCGTGCTATTTTCGCTTGGCGTGGCTCTGCAGCCTCCGAGTTGTTTTTTCCATCGTATCTGGCATCGATCCTGCCACGGTTTCATTTCTGACCTCTAACGGGTTATGTTGTCCAGGTCCCTTTTTTCAGATGGCAGGGCTCGCTGTGCACAAGCCAGTCGCGGGGGTACTTGTTCCTAGGACGTTGGGCTTCAACCGTCGGCCGTTGATATCGTCTTCTTTTATGTTGTAGTCTTCAGTTTTATCATGCTCTCGATGATTGTCTAGCTTCGGAGCATTTAAGGTTCTTATTTTCAAATTTATCTATTCCTAGTGAGGGATTCATTTGTACTCAATATTTTTACAAAGCTCAATGAGAACACCACTTCACTTCGGCCACTTATTATGTCTTAGGACCCATCCTAGGAACGTAGGGTTTAGGAGGTTCTTTCTCATGCATGCGTAGAGCAGCCTACGTCCCTTTTTCCGTCTTTCTCTATTCCTTCAATTCTCTCAGTCACAGAGCATTTTCATGGTATCAGAGCGCTGGCTTAGAGGAAAGAGTTAGCACCAGTCTACTCAACAGTTTATTTGTAGATTACATAGAAAAGAGGCTTATCTACCTTCAGAAGAATTGCTGAGGCTTCTCAACAATCAACGGAATGCAATGGTTTATAATAATTAATGTTAATGATAGTTATGTGTTGGTAGTTATACTAAAAAAAAATTTTGGCCCTTCGGGCCCTAACAAAAGAAAACAAAACCAAATAAACAAACAAGCAACAATACAAAGTCCAAACTCCCTTGAGTGAATATGTAGCATCTAAACCAAAAAGAAAGTCATATAATCATTGTTTATTGTTATATATTATTATATGTTTGTGAGATCTTTGAAGAACAAAAAATTTAGGGCCTATAGAATATAAAAATCATAAAAACAATGCAAATGAAAACGTGTACACAAACTAGCATAAGGGGTTCTCATACTCGTCTAACCCTTATACTCGTCTAACCCTGGCCCTTGATCCAAGTAATATTCCATGGATTATTCCAAACCCACAAACTATGGCCGTTCATCCAAAAACAAGATGGGGTCAAACCCCATTTTCCACCTCACCCAAAGGTTGTCTCAATTGTATTCCGTTGAAGTCAACATGTACAGACAGACTACTTAACACCAAACATACATACACTATGCACAGATTACAGGAAACTCCATTCCTGTTCAACACTAGAGCTGCTTGCATTACAACCTGCAGCTCTGTAAATTTGAATTACATGATGAACAACAAGAAAACTCTAATATAACTCCAAACTTAACAGCAGCTTGTTTCCATAGACGGCAAGCAGATCAGATGCGCCAATAACATACATTTGAATAAGAAGAAAGTATGTAGAACAAATACAACAAATTGGACTTGCTGAATATGCATTGTATCAAGTTTTCTTGCATGTGACACAACAGAGGTTGCGGACCAGTGAGGGCCTGAACAGCCTGCCTCGAAAGGGGATATTCCTATAAAAAACCATGAACATTTGTAATCAGTAAGATCAGATTCGTAAAATTCACCATATCATCACATAATTGTTACAACACACGAACAGTGTACGTACCAGAGCTTGTGCAACGGACAGCTGGCTCCGCTGCCTTTGAAACAACGATGGGTCAAGCACAGGCTTTGGATTAAGCTTCAGTGCTGGAGATGCCTCTGGTGCCAAACTCAGTCCAAGAAGATCATCAATTGCTAAGATAGGCTTCTGTCTTTGCATTGTTGTCATGTCATGTTGGCTAGCGTCCACAATGCTATGCCCAGATGCATATGAGCCATTACTTATGGTAGCTCGACTATGTTCCTTTTCAGATGCACCCAACAATAGATCGTTGCCACTTGCTTCCACTTGCTCACTTGGCAAAATATTGTCCGTAGAAGAACCTACGGCTAAAGTGCTTGTATCATCTGAGAATTCCACGAAACCTCGGTGCTCTTTGTCAAGAAACAGGTAAGAAGGCTGCAGATTTGAAAAACCATCTTAATACATAAAGGGTCGCAGGATTATATATGGTCTATAAAGTCTTTTGGCAATCTACCTGACGATAAACAACTGAAAGGCTGTTAAATTCATCGAAAATTCTATCCTTTATCTCACTACTTTGTATGTCCGCGAAGACAGAGACAGCCTGTTTGGGCGGATTAATAACATGTTCTGCAACTTCAACTCCACGCAATAGAAGCCTGTAGTAAAACAGTGCCCTGTCATGTACATCCTGCCACTGTATGGAACACTGTAACCATAAGAGCTAAGAGGCATTCAAGAAGGGACCTGATTTGCATCTGCTAATCCAGCTGCTAGAGCTGCTCCAAGAACCTTCTGACTTTCAGGAGGCCTTTTGAAGAATATCTTTGCTGCTACTGTCAGTAGTAACTCCAGCCGAACCTTGATTCATAGTTAGTGCAGCATCAATGTAAGGACTCAATTCATTGAACAGTAAACAAGAAAAGGTATGCATGCAAGGCATTCATGCCCTAATCTCCTGAAATAATATGAAGGGAACACCATGCTTCGCCCTGCAAATCCGGCATGCCCATGCCATCAAGGCCTATGCAAAACATCCCCAAAAGCCGTTGTCTGCTTGCTTTTCTGCATCAACACTGTTCTGCTTGCTTTTCTGCATCCACACTGCAAAACATCAGTCCTGTGCTCGCTCCTGTGCATCAGCCCTTCAAACAACTCTGAAATCCGGCTCTTCACGAAACTCCTCCGCCATAGCCACGCCGCCCTGCCTTGCCAATAACCCAAAACAAGAAACCGACACCATACAAATCCAAAAACAAGAAACCGACACCATACAAATCCAAAAAAAATGGCTCAAAAAAAATTTACCCACCTCGATTATGGCCCTAATCCACACAACCCTAAAAAAAAAACCTAAAAATAATAGACCACAGGATTTGCCCTCTTTTCTAAAATCAACGGCTAACAAAAGGGTGCACTCTAGAAATACTATTTAGTACACCTGGATGAATACGCCCACCAAATCATATGAAAAGCTTAGGGAAAACAATACAAAAACAGAAAAAAAAACCCCCTGTTATAATGCTAGATATTCTACCTTCAGAAAAATTGCTGAGGCTTCTCAACAATCCAAGGTTCGTCTGCATCAGAAAACCCCACAGGATTTCTTGCTAGCTTTGCAAGAACAGAGGAATTTGCCAAGAATTGTAAATTCTGGAGCAAGAATAGTCAGATCCCTTTAATTCTTGCTGCACTGGGCCGTTTTTGAGGCTGAGCATGGATATATGCATACCCAAATTCGAAATTACACCGAATTTTATGGCATTGAGCCGGTTTGGTCAGATCTGAGATCCCAGACTTCATAGTCTGAAGAAATTTTTTCTAGACTTTTCTTTCCTTGTTAGATATCTCAGATCTGAGTGCTTGTGATTCACTTCTAAATATCTTTGGTAGACGCAGGATAGAAAATCTGACCATACAAGATCTGATTGCAGCACAAGAGGGGTTCCAGGTTCCAAGCTAAATTTCTGATACAACTGTCTTTACAAGTTTAAAATTATAAAGGTTGTATTTACTCCATGATTGGGGTTCTCTTTTTGGACATGGCAGAAGTTATATCTCTGCATGCCTTTAGTTGGTATATCATTTTCCAATGGATATACCTTTTTCTGATGTACTTATGTTAACATGAATATAAAAAAATCCTTGCCTTCAAAAAAAAAAAAAAAAAAAAAAAAAAAAAAAAAAAGATCTGAGTGCTTGGAGTAGATCTGAGTGCTTGGAGTAGCCCTATTGACAGATTTATTCTACCCAAAATTCTTGAGCCATAGACGTGGCACCAGTCATGAACATTGGAAATATTTCCAACATCCAATTCTTGATGGTGATAACTATTTCACATGGAGAGATGCCCTTCAAACTCATCTTAATTTGAAGGATTTAGGTGATGTATTGGGCAAATCCTGGAATCCTCTCACCCCTGATGACATAAAGAAAGACTTCTATGCCCTCAATCATTTGAGAGCATGTGTATCACCAGAATTCATGCATGATATCAGAGATAAGACCACCTTTCAAGAAGCTTACAGTATTCTTCACAGTGCATGTATTCATGCAGGTGATGGAAAGCAGCTCTCTCTTCAAGGGAAAATGAGTAATCTAAGGCTGCAAGATTGCACAAATATGAGAGATTATATTCAACAATTATAGGAGTTAGAAGAAAAGTATCATGGAGCAGGTGGTACTATGGATGAAATCAAGCTCATCTTATATGCCTTGAATGGTTCATCCAAAGAATATCAGCATGTCAAGGATTTTTATCAACTGCAGCCCAAGATTCAAGTATCTTTTCATCAGCTACAACAGCAACTATATGATGCTGAAATCGAACACAAGAAGTCAGCAAATGAAGAATCAACACACTATTCAAAAGCTAAGTATTCTCCTGCTCCAGCTAGTAAATATGATAGATCTGAAAAAAGACACTTCAATAAGTCTTCTGATGCTGATTCTAGCTCTAAAGATCCTCTTTCATGCTGGTATTGTGGCATCAAAGGTCATATGAAGCGTAACTGCAGGAAACTAAAGAGAGAGTTTGCTCAATATTGCAAGACTTGGCCATCTCCTCATGCACCTGTAGAAGAACAATCCACTTCAAAGCCCACTTCAACTACTGCTGCTCATGTATCACATACTGATATTGATATTCTGGAGACCCAATTTCTCAATCTGGCTGCAGAGATCTTAGCAGCAGATGATGTCTGGCTCATTGATTCCGGAGCCACTAAACACCTAGCAGGAAATTCAGACCTTGTTCACAATCTCAAGTCTTATGATAAGACTCTGGTAAGAATGGCAGATGGTCACATAGAAACATTCAAAAGCCAAAGGAGTTGCTATCCTTCAAACAGAAAATTGTCTCACTTGCAGAATTGAAGATGTGATTCTTGTATCTGGTCTCCTAGTTAACTTACTCAGTGTAAGTGAATTTGATAAGAAATTAGGCTTGTCCGTGTTGTTCACAGGTGGATTCGTTCACATCTTGCAAAAGAATCCCCTGGCCTATGTCGATCTCCAAAAGCTAGGACCTATAGCACAAGGATTTCTCAACAAGGAAGGACGTTATGTGCTTCATAATCACTCTGCCACAACAAAAACAGTAAACTCATATATAACAACAGTTCAAACCACTCAAGAATCACTGTGGCATGCAAGGTACGCACATGCAAATCTTTCTGCTCTAGTTTCTGCATCAAAGTATCAAATCGTAAAAGGCTTACCAGTTCTCAAAGTGGAAGATCTTCATTGAGCTGCATGCAGGCTTGGCAAGCAAATCCAAGCTCCATATCCAGATCAAGCACAATATCACGCAGATAGACCACTTCAACTGATACACTCTGATATTTGTCATTTGCCAATTGCATCCCTAGGTGGCAGCAGGTATTTTATTCTCTTCATTAATGACTTCAGCCGGTACACTTGGATTTATCCCATCAAATATAAATCTGAAGCTTTTTCCATTTATCAAAATTTCAGCAGCCTTATTGAGAATCAATTCTCAACCACTATTAAGGCATTCAGGTCCGATAATGCCAAGGAATACATGTCTCATGAGTTTGACAACTTTCTACGGTCCAAAGGAGTACAAAGGGAATTAATGGTCCCATATGCCCATTTTCAGAATGGCATCGTAGAGCGCAAGAATAGATCTATTATGGATCTCACACGGAGTATGTTAAAGCATAAAGCACTTCCAACAAATTTCTGGGCAGAGGCAGCTGTCGTAGCAGTTTACATCTCTAATAGGGCCCCCACTAAAACCCTGAAACTCCAGACTCCATTTGAAGCTTTGTTTGGAAAAAAGCCTGATGTATCACACTTCAAAGTGTTCGGATGTCTAGGATATGCTACCTATCCTAGGGAAATTCTTCAAAAGAATGGAAAGCTAGCCGACAGATCTTTGAAATGTATTTTTATAGGTTATGCAACCAACATGAAGGCATGGCATTGTTATGATCCTATTGCAAAAAAACTCTTCTCTTCTAGGAGCATGGTCTTTGTGGAAGATGCCGTATACTCTTCTGAATTCTATCACCATGACCAGATGGAATATGACAAGGTCATATGCAACTTGCTTGATAATGATCAGTATACAGAACATTCCAGCCCAGCAAAGCCATCACCAACTACAGTCACCCCTGCTGCCAAAACAATCATGATGCTTTTGCAACCAGCACCTACACCTGCTCCTGTAACTTTCGTGCACAATCCGTATGATGATTTTGCGCCACTAGACTTTGTTGAACTTGTTCCATCTCCAGCATCTTCTACCCATACTCCAGTTCAGAATACTCATGCTGCACCACGAAGATCCGCTCGCATAGCACGCTTACCAGCTATAGACTATATCCCAGCCAATCTTGCAAACTCCCAGTTTTTGAAATTATGCCTTGACGGCAAAATCGTTGATGGATTCTGATCCAACAATATATGCTCAAGCAGCAAAGCATGCTCACTGGAAAACAACAATGCATGAAGAACTCACCATGCTTAATAAACAGGATACTTGGGACCTTGTTCCAAAACTAGCAGATCATAACGTAATAGGCGCAAAGTGGATATTTCGTACCAAATATCATTCTGATGGCACCATCTCAAAGTACAAAGCTCGCTTAGTAGCAAAAGGCTACACACAAGAACAAGGATTTGACTATAATGAAGTCTTTGCTCCAATGGTTAGACTGGATACTATGAGAGCAGTGCCAGCTCAGAAAGGATGGCCAGTCTACCAAATGGACTTCAAATCTGCTTTTCTCAATGGAGAAGTAGCAGAGTTATACATGCAGCAGCCCCCTGGATTTCAAGATCCACACTATCCAAATTATGTGTGCAAGCTAAAGAAAAGCATCTATGGTCTGAAACGGGCACCCAGATGTTGGAACATGAAGATACATGCATTTCTCATTGATATGAAATATCAAAGGTCCAGGGCAGATCCTAGCTTATACTTTAAGTTCCAAAACACATTGGTCTCCATTATTTCGCTATATGTGGATGACACCATAATGACAGGGGATGCTGAAGAACTCCTACACTCCACCAAAGCTCGCCTCAATGCTCACTTTGAGGTAACAGACTTAGGGCTCTTACATTACTGTCTTGGCATCGAAATTTGGCAAACCTATACAGGAATTTTTCTGTCACAACAGAAGTACAGAACAGAAATTCTTGAGAAGTATCACATGTCAGATTGTACAACCGCACCAAATCCATATGATCCAGGCTAACAATTGACATTACACACTGAGGATGAAGCTGTTGATGGCACATTGTATAGATAGCTCATTGGTGCCCTGCTATATCTATGTACCACTCGTCCTGACATTGTGTGTGCAGTAGGAGTCCTCTCTAGGTTCATGACACATCCTAAAGAAACTCATTGGAAGGCAGCAAAGCGAGTCCTTCGATATCTCAGAGGGACTGCTAAAGAAGGACTGAGTTATACAAGAGTGTTGAATCCTCAATTAGATCACTACTCTGATTCAGACATGGCATCAACAGACATTGACCATCGAAAATGTCTATTAGGGTATATTTCCTTTCCTTTTTTAGAGGCAATCCCATTAGTTGGAAGTCACAAAAGCAAGAAACTAATAGCATTAGCACAACTGAAGCTGAGCTTAAAGCTCCCACACTTACAGTTCAGGAAATGCTATGGCTGGTACACCTATTTGAAGATCTTGGCATTCTCACAACCCCTGCAACGATTTATTGCGATAACATTGGGGCTATTCAACATGCTAAAGACTATCAGATGCATCTTCAAATAAAACACATGGACATCAAACTCTGCTTTGTTCGAAAACAACTACAAAACGGACAGCTCAATCTTTCTTACTACTCCACCAAAGAACAACATGCTGATGGTTTTACAAAAGCACTTATAGGAAGACACTTTACTGACATGAAACATTTTTTGCATGTTGTACCTGCAGCCAGTACTCAAGGGGGACATTGATCTCTCCACTGTTAAATTCTTAAATTTTGTCTACTTTGAGCTATGCTGGTCATCAGGGGGGATGTTAGGTCAACCTATTATGATGACTCAGCAAGCACCTTTTTCCACGTGTATTGGTGACATGGCCTATCTATAAAGGCCATAGTCACGTAGGGTTTAGGAGGTTCTTTTCATGCATGCGTAGAGCAGCCTACGTCCCTTTTTTCGTCTTTCTCTATTCCTTCAATTCTCTCAGTCACAGAGCACTTTCAAAAAATAAATTATTTTTTGCGCCAATTACAATTATACATTCAAAGAGCTCTGGGCTTGAGGTATTACACATAGTTTTGCTTAAAAAAATAGACGTAGCCGATGAAATTTCCCCACTCAATCGACAAAAAGAATCCTTTAAATACGCCAAGATTGAATGATTAAAATTGGACCCACTTTTTTACCTACTTCATTCAATTGTCTAGGTTGAGACAATAATTATGTGTTGACACACTATTAGCCATTTTGATTCATTTTGCTATGGTCCACAATTGGACCATGGTACACAATTGATACACAATCGATGACCCTCCCCTAACCTACGTGCGGCAAAGTCCTAGGCACTTCATAGAATTTCCGGTTCAAAAAACGATTTTCCTGGTTCACCTAAAATGTAGCAGATATACGGCCGATCAAAAAAGAGACGTATAAGGATTTTTCCCATTCATTTTTATATAGGTAGGATTTTTTTTCGGTTAAATAAATAAGTTATACGATATTTTTTATATGGTTGGTTAGTATGTTTTTTTTTTAATGGTTCTCTAATTATATTTATGTATTCCTACGTATAATAAATGGCCAGGGCCAGGCCAAAGAAATAAAATTCGAAATTTTTGATTCCTTCCTTTCCTTACCTAACAAGGATCTGATAATAGAGGTTTGATAATAGAAGTTTGGCACCAAGAGTGTGAGGTGAGGTAGAGATTCTTTTCTAGCTCTTTCTTGCTACTTCCTATGCTGGATTTTGCCATTGCGGATTTGCGATTGCCATATCAAAAATGTAGATGATCAAATTAGTACTAGCATGCATACCCATTTAGAAGATCTTTCGGACTTGTGCTTATTGGTGGCATCGAAGCAGTTGTCTAATGTATTAGAAAACTGCGATGGGCCTTTTCTCAGAATGTTCTATACAACAGTAAGCTCGGCATCGGGGAACATTGCTTTGTCATTAATAGCAAGAAAGGTAGAAACTATTAATACCAAAAAAGGTAGAAGCCATTGAGCCCTCTAAATACATTGCTTCTTTGTTCTTTCTTCTCTATAGAAGCACATTATTATATAGATTCTTAAATTGTAGCCTCCATGTTACTTCATTCTAAGAATCAGATTACATTGTCGAAAGAATGCTTTGTTCACCATGACTTGTTTATGTTATTTTTGCTGGAATTCAATACATTGTTATTGGAAATCAATTTTTCTTTGTAGGCCACAAATTGTTTGATATCCTTTTGTTTATGAGATTTAAAGGAAATTTTTAGAACCAAAATTTTATTAGTAGGATAAAATCCCGTTCAAATCCGCAGGAGCCTGTTCATCCTAATCCTAAGGTGAGAAGGAAATTTTCCTATTCATTTCAACCATGCACTGCCCCTAACCCTAATGGAAAAACCTTGCCCGACAGTGCTTTCGTCATATCTTCCAATACTTAAAGTTTATGCTAAGCACTGTCTTTGAGCATACATTTCCCAGTCTTTCATAATGCCTCAAGGACATCGCACAGGCAACTATGGGAAAGACTTAAAATCTGTTTTTGTGCGGCAAAGCTTTCACGTCAAATTTTTGTTCCAAGCAGAATGATGAGGAGCATCTTAGTCAGAGCAGATTCTTGGCCATTAAAATTCTGTACGCAGATCGTATATTTGGTCTATGACTTCAGTTAAAGTTTTTAAATTCTGATTTAGTTTATGTTTATGATTCATCGCAGGGTACAGCCAATCTATCAGGTACAGCCGTAGTCTCATCCTAGCTGACGAAGTTCCTAAGAAGAGGAGGTCAAGGGATGAGCATGAAGAGATTATATCTTTGATTAAGCAAGGACATCTTGATTATGCACTGCAAGTCTTTGAAAATTTACCAAGGCGCAACATCTGTCATTGGATTACCATGATTGAGGGTTATGGGCATTGGGGAAGATGGAAAGATGCACGCCATCTCTTTGAGCAGATACAATCAGAAGGTATGGAGCTTGAAGAAACAATTTTTGCTGCTACTTTTAATGCTTGTTCAGTTATGGAAGCATTTTCATATGGCAAGCTTATTCACTGTAGCAGTATTAAAAGAAACTACAACTCTGATGCTGTTGTGGGAAATGCCCTTCTAAAAATGTATAGTAAATGTAAATCTTTGAAGGATATATGTCATGTCATTAGCAATATGGAGAGGAGGGACGCAATATCATGGACTACAGCTATTTCTGCTCATGCTGAGCAGGGCTATGAAATGAGTGCCTTTAAGATTTATAGGCAAATGTGTTGTGATGGTGTAGAACCAGACAAGGTTACTTTTGGAACCATCTTAGATGCATGTTCACATCCAGGATTTTTGGAAGAAGGCAAACTTGTGCATGCTCATATGATTGGGAAGAAGCTAGAGTTTGAAGTTGAGCTATCTTCTGCAGTCATTAGAATGTATGGCAGTTGTGGAAGCTTAGAGGATGCACGTGCTTTATTTGGCAAAATCAGACATCAGAATGTGATGTCATGGACTGCCATGATTTCAGCATATGTCAATCAGAACCTTAAAAGAGAAGCTTGGATGCTTTTTCAGAAGATGCAATCAGAAGGCGTGGAACCAAATAGATATACTTTTATGACCATTTTAAGTGCAGCTGATGAGCCATAAGAAAGTCATATTCTACATCATTTCAAACCTTGATCTGTAGCAAATTTGCATTTACATGAACTTAGTTGCATTTATTCATGTAATTCAGTTACTAAATACAATCAGCAACATTGAGATTGCAGCAAGAAACATACCAACAAGGACCTATTTGTGCCTTTCTATTAAGCATCCTTGTAGCATTGGTTCTTAAGACATTCTTGCAAAGTTAATTTATGTAAATATTTTCCATCACATCCATTTTGGTGGCATTCTTTAAGAATGCGAGGTTAAAGTGAATGTCAATTGGACACAACAAAACTAAACTGGAAGAAAATCATTACATTGGCTCAAAGTCTATGACACACATTGTTAACAAGTGGAAGGTTTTCATAAAATTTCCACATCATCACTACTATGCCCATAATAAGCACTTTGCATGAAATTAAATTTACATAAACATATAATGTTCTATGGCATCTACCCAATTCAATCCCTCAAACAAATGTGTAATGTTGCGACATTTTAGATTCATTATGCCCGAGGTTCATTATGATCGTGACACATTCAATATCTGTTTAGATTATTATGAGAAGAGAATACATGCAGCATTTTTTAAAATGTAAATGTTTGTGTTATGGCTAAATCTAATATGGCCTTTGTACATACCATCTCAAGTTTTCTTCCTGCTATTATGGAGCTAGGTAACTGTGCTTCTTTCAGTTTCTGCTATGGTGTAGCTAGATATATAGATGCCACTTCACCTTAGTGATGCAACAAGTAAATATTTTGATTGTTCTAACCATTAGAGTGAAATACAGTGCTCATTTTTCCTCTGATATAAAATAAGAAATAAGGTAGATGCTGACATTTTGTAGAAGAAATAATGGTACATGCATCAATTGTAGAACCACTCCATGCTCTCTTTTTGTTTGGGTCCCATAGGCCAATTGGCCTCTCGTGGACGATAAAAAATCTATTCTATTCTATTCTCTATTGCTTAATATTGTTATTAATTTCAACCATGCTAAACCTATGAAAACGGTCTTCCTTAATAGTCCAACCAATGGCGGTCGATCATCAGCATTTAAATGTTCAGAATTGGGAAGATATTGACAACTAAAATGATCTTATGTCATAGCCAGGTTAAGTTTAAATGTTCAGAATTAGGAAGATATTGACAAAACAAAATTATTTTATGTCATAGCTGGGTTAAGTTTAAATATTCAAGATTGGGAAGATATTGACAACCAAAATTATCTTATGTCATAGCTCGGTTAGGTGATTCGTACTTAACAAATAGATGCAATTGCTAATAGACGAAAGGATGAATAGAATCTCACATAGCACCAAATGAATATGCTTAGGACATGTGTTTGGACATGATATAGTGACTAAGTGTCAAGTAAATTTACATCTTTTAAAATGAATAGTTTTTATTCGCCAGGTCTTATTATTCTTAGAGAATTTTTGGAAGCATGGACAATAGATGCATGCTTGATAATGGCAGGCCAAGTAGAATAATAACACTTCTATATTGATGTATCTCTAGCAGGATAGATATTACACCCCAATTACTATTGTTTTGGATATGAGGAAAACCATAAACCATCTAAATGATATGCACCCCACCTACCCATTATTTTCCACCCTAGCCATAAATGGGTGGGAATAGTGGAAACCATAATGCCCAGTATACCTAAACCACTTCAAACTTTGCACTCCACTACCCATTCTAGACATCCAGGATTAATGCCCGGCATCGCCGGGCACTCGTTTCTAGTTATGGAATAAAAATGAATGGAGGCTTAAAGGTTTTGGTGGCATTTCTTGCTGAATACAGACAAATAGTTGGAAAGCTATATGAAAAAGTAATGGTTCAATTGTCCTTTCCATATGTAAATTCTTGTAATGATTTAGTGGAGAGCAAATGTGGGAGTAAAACAGGGGTGTCCTCTATCGCCTACATTATTTGGTCTTTTTATAGATCAACTTTATGCGGGACCATTGGAGATGGAACGCCTATAAATGGGTATGTTCTTATGCTACTTTTATATGCTGATGATATGGTATTGCTATCTAGGAGCATACAGGGATTGCAACGACATTTGAATGCGCTTTCATTATTTGGTGATGCAAAAGGCATGCAAGTTAATATGGGTAAAGACTAAAGTGGTTGTGTTTGGGGCAAACAAGACTGATAATCTAAAGTTCTATTATCAAGGTGAACTTGTAGAAATTATCAATAGCTATAGGTACCTTGAGATATTAGTGGATAAGAGTCCAAATTATGACCAAGCAGTGGAGCAAAAAGTAAATGATGGCTTCAAAGCACTGTATGTAATATGCAACGTAGATGTGCCAACGCAGAGATATGGAACTTTAGCTTGAAAAGAATGCTTTCTATTACACTGGTCCAATCCGTGGTTTCGTATGGATGTGAAGTATGGGGTCCTGGATTGGCATTAGAGACTTGAAAAAAGGTTGAGAAAATTCAAAAGAAATTCTTTCTGTGTCTGAACTTGGAACAAAAATGCAAACTCCCTACGATATGATGTTAGTGAAATGTGAGATGCTCACATGGAGGCAGAGGCGCTTTGCAGGCTCCTTAATTATGTCTATAAGGTATTGTATATCATGTCTGAAGAAAGTTTACCACATTTGGCTTTGGAGGAGACACGGGTTAAGGGCTGGTTTACTGATGCGACTCAATGGATGGCACGCTGGGGGATGAATATTCATGATTTAGCTTTGTATAAAGATGATATCTACACGTGGATCAAAATGAATGTTCTTTAGAGGGCATGGAGAGATGGGGCAGTAAAAAAGGAGTTTTATAAGACCCACATTAATTCTATATTGCAGGAGGCAAAGTATTTGGCAGAGGGGAATCCATGAAGCATAGGCAGGTGGAATGCAGTAGGCAGGTGGAATGATATTCCTCCCGAGCTTAGATTGTGTAAGACATGTGAGGCAGAGATACTTGAAGATGTGGAACATGTACTTCTACATTGCCATACTTACAGAGATGTTCGAGAGAAGTTTGATGTATGTGCTGACATGTTGATGGCTTTTATTGATTTTCTAGGATCACATATTGAGAGACATATCATTAATATTTTAAAGCATATGGGCGATGTTTTAAGAACCTTAAAAAATAGATGAATTAGAGGTAGGAAAGACTAATACATTACTATCAGAGGATGCATTAGATGCTCTCTCTCTCTCTCTCTCTCTCTCTCTCTCTCTCTCTCTCTCTCTCTCTCTCTCTCTCTCTCTCTCTCTCTCTCTCTCTCTCTCTCTCTCTCTCTCTCTCTCTCTCTCTCTCTCTCTCTCTTCTCTCTCTCGGCCACATGCTCGTAAAAAATCCATCTCTCGTCACATCCTGCGGTTCCTCCCCGAAATGTGCGTATTTTTTGGGAGGAGAGGAGAGACGATTGTCTCGAGGCTTAACGACCTCTGTTATTGGCAGATTTTTTGCTGTTTGCCGGATTTTCGATACGCATCAATTCCGGCCGACGAGAGAAAATGTGGGATAATTCGATCGTAACGTTCAATTCGAGGGCCAAATTGTGGGATATTCAAGCCTGATATTTCTTGGTTCGGCTATGTGGGATAATTCATTTCTAGTTTTCCCTCCCCATTCTTTCGATTCCGCCACTAAACCATGGATCCGGTCATTCTTGGTATGATTGCCATGCTTTTTCGTGCTTTGACACTTTCAGTTTGCATTACTGAGATACTTGTTTGCAGCTATTGAAACTCAATGAGCTCGAAGATCCAATGACCCCTGCTCGATGATGATGTTTTAGAAGACAACAATGGTATGTTTTTTTTTAGATCTGCTGGCGTTAATGGTTCTGGGTTCCAAAGAGGGTTAGAAGACCACCAAGAAGATTTTGGATTGCTCCAAAGGCGAGAAACACAATGGGATAATATTGATAACCACGCATGGAATTGTATAGCTTCCTTTGAAGATGATATGTGGCACCAATTTTACGGGATGAAGAGAGCCACATTTGAGAGATTGGTAGGTTTAATTGTGCCCTATCTTGTCGGGCCCGGTATTAAAGTAAGGCCCCCGTTGATCCCGGAAAGCGGTTGCTATGGTTACGTATTTTCTTGCACACGGGGATATGCCCTTACATGTCGGTCGAGAGATTTTTATGTTGGGAAAGCAACAATGCAAAATATACCAAGAAAATCACGCTTGTTTTGGCTTCAAGACAATGCTTTACAAACGCTTTGTTGCAATGCCTACAGTGCAAGATTAATTCATTGCATTAAGGAATTCCATGATGCAAACAGGGGTTGCCCAATATATATGGTGCAGTTGACGGATCCCATATTTTTTTATGGAGGAAACCCAAAAAAAAAGACAATGGGGAAGACTATTACAGCAGACATAAGAGGCATTCATGTCTCATGCAAGGAATTGTGACACATAGCAGACTTTTTATAAATGTTTGTGTAACAAGAACAGGTTCAGTCCATGATTCAAACCAGTTCAAGAAGAGCTCCATCTATAACAAAATTGCCTCCAAACAAATTTTGCAAGAACCAGTGGTGACTCTTAGTGGCAGAAAACTGAAGAAGGGGCAGCCCTCTTGATCAAGATGTTCGTAAATATTCCACCTCTTCTATTAGGTGACTCAAATTTTATTCTAGCAGGCCCTTTCTCCTTAAAGTTTTTCCTCAAAATCAGGGTGCTTATGGTAAGTTCAACAAAAGGATTTGTAGGGGCAGAGTGTGTGTGGAGAATGGATTTGGGATTGTTAAGGAAAAATTCAGAATTCTGAACACTTGCCTGTGCATGTTGCCAAAGCTTCCAAGATCATACACGCATGTTGTGTTCTTTGGAACTTCTGTATAATGGAACACAAGGGCTGGGACATGCTGCCAATTGAGGATGATCCTCCACCAATTTACTACTATGAAACAGAAGCCATGAATAGGTCATTAAAAACAAGGTGATCAAATGAGGCACGTGTTATTTGAAAATCTGGATGGACATGTGATCCTGTGATTGTTTTTTTGTAGACAAAAAATATTAAATTCAAATGTCAATTCTTATCCATCTCGCTATCTTTACTTATTTTTCAGGCATTTCTTACATTATGATAAATAAGTGATTGAGTTTAGAGCTAAGTTTCCATTTAGAGCCTCAAAACATTTCACTTAGAAATACTGAACAACCTGTTACAGAATTAGTGAGTCCTGTGACTTCACAATTAGAGAACTTACAAGAGCAGGAAAAATCATTTGTATACAAACAAGTTTGAAAAGAGAAGTTTATATTCATAAAAAAAGATTACATGGGCATATAAAGCCCTGTTCAAAATATTTGAGCATTTGAGCTGCCAGAAACATTCTAAGTGAGTCAAATGACTTCACTATACTAAAAACAAGTCTGCACACCTTCCAATGATACCAGGAAATCTGCATGAATACACATTGGCATTTGTTTTCAACTGTCAGTTTCCGAGCAATCATATGAGAAAAAAGAATGGCAGCCATGCCATTTAACAGAAACAAAGGCATTTTATAAAAAGAAAATGCATAACAAAAAAAAAGAAGTGAAGGAGAGTCAGATTCGCATAGAAAGGGGACACAGATCACAAGGAAAGGTTGGACTACGAATTTGATGGAGGCACCACATTTCCTGTAGCTTCAAATATACACACTCCATATGCCCCTGTCATGCGGTTGTTTGCGAGAATTTGCTGCTCATTCCAAAACCTCCTGATCCACGGAAATGCCCATTCGAATAAAAACTGAAATGGTCTCCTTACTGAAGCTGCAATGAATAACCTTGTGAGACATAACTTCAACTTCAGGCTTGCTCCACTTCGTCCGAAGAGTCTTCTTGATTTTCCTGAAAAATATTCTCTAAGCTGACAGGCGGGTCACTAAACTGCAGAGAATCCCCACTGCTGTCTGGAAGAACCTCATCACTGGAGGTAGGCCAGGTATCATGGTCAGAATAGTAGGGCTTCTCGGAGGAAGATGAAGATGTGGTGGGTGGAGTTTGATAGGAACTCGAAGAAGAGGAACTCGAAGAAGAGGAGCTTCGGCTAGGAGAGCGTTGGCGCTTTCGGTTCACGACTCTCTCCATATTGTCGAAGGGGCTTGCATGCAAGAATTGGAGGGAGCTTAAGTAGCCTTTACGAATTTGGATGACTGTGACTAGAAGACAATATTTAATGCTAAAATAATAGGGTTGTACAACTTCTTTAATATTTAAGAATACTGGATGATTTTGTGACAGTTCCAAAAAAGAAATTCTAAAAAGCAAATAACTGAAAATGAACCTTTATTCCTTGTTTTTGGCAGCAAGTTTGGCAATTTCGAGCAAGGTCTCCTTTGTCATTTCACATATGCTTTGAGTCATTGCAGCCATTGACTCTGCAATTTTCGATTTTTTCGCGAGATCTTATTGTTTCCAATTCCCCGACCAACTCAATTTTTCTTGCACTTTCTTCTTTCAGAAAATCTAATTTCTTCACCTCTGTGTCCCCAAATGTGCTTGCCATCTGTGATATTCCCATTGCAATGTCCTCATCTATTTGCAACCTGGACTTCTTTCTACTTGTAGGTTTTCCACAAACTCCAGGCTGATTACATGCTGCTGATCTAGGACTTGAAGAATCTGTCTGGTTTCCTGTGGGTGTCCTATTGATTGGAATTTCTGGCATCACTGGACTGCTTGGATTTCCCGTGTTATTGTTTGAATTGGGTGGATCAGCAAATTGGTCTTCAAATGTTTGCATCTGTTCCAACAGCCAAAAACCGTCATTCATGAAAGATTACGAGTAATTGGCATGCAAGTCTGCGACCTCGAAAGCTTCATTGCCAAATTCACCATCATCACCAAACACTTTGTATTGGATTATCGAGGTAACACCATATTTAACTTCTTCCATTCTCACATACCACTTTGCCAACTTGATGGTTCGGAACACGTATGGCTACAAGCCTCCTTCTCATCTTTAAATTTAGCTTGCGGCTTATCCCATTTGTTCTTTAGTTGTCTCGGCTCCACTAAACCCCCAACAAAGGGCTGCAATTTCATCATAATTTCCCTCCACTTTGTGTGTTGGAGAGGTTGAGGGTGCCTCCTGTTACCAATTTCATCTCGCTTCGGGAGATTGAGGAATGTGGAGACACCGTGATCCATCCATTGCACGGGGGACTTCCTATTCTTTGTGTCTATCACTTTCGAATTTTCCCCGCTCATGCACAACAATAGCCAAAGCGAGAATCGGTTTCTAAAGATTCACTCACAATATTGGAGGATGCCCGAATTTATTTGAATACACTTGGATCTCTTTTCTTTTGACTGCCTTGAAGAGGGAATTGGCTCGAATTAATCTCCAATTGCACATCCATGGAGATCCGCCCGTCATTTTCCTGTCCTTCTTGGTGCCATTTTTCAATCCGAGGAGGCACGAAAGGCTTGCTTTCTTGGCAAAGCGGTCGAGAGGCCTTAGACATCTGAATCAATTAATTGATTGGGAATAAGGACGACATAAAAAGGAAATTGACGATCAGAAATTAATGAACGAATGCACAAAAACATAATGAAAATGCCCGCGTGATCGGATGAATACGGATCGTGTCGGCTAATTGCTTCGAGGAATTGGATACTTGGAGCAAGAATTAGGCGACCTTGAAGATCAAGAAACAGAGGAAATGGCCCACGGTATTGATTGTGTGGGAAACATTTCGGGCAGTTTTTTCAGGCAGCGAAAATTAAGGCTAATTGTTTGGTTAGTGGGCAATGAAAACGCCCCTAACGGCTGTTAGGGGCGAATCATCTCTCGAGGTGAGAGTTGGGTTTTCCCACTCTCACCCATCTCTCCCATCTCTCCCCCATCTCTCATCTCTCGTATTCTTTCGTATTCTCTCTCGTCATCTCTCGGTCAGCATGTGGCCAAGGCATCTCTCTCTCTCTCTCTCTCTCTCTCTCTCTCTCTCTCTCTCTCTCTCTCTCTCTCTCTCTCTCTCTCTCTCTCTCTCTCTCTCTCTCTCTCATCTCTCCCAAAAAAAACTATCATGTGGGAGCTCTCTCTCTCTCTCTCTCTCTCTCTCTCTCTCTGGACGCTGGACGCTGGACGCTAGGGTTTCTGCCGTGGAACTTCAGAGAGCCATAGCTCTCACATACGGTGTCAGATTGCAACGGGGTTGGACTCGTTGGAAAGCTTATTTCGAGCTCTTTCCAACGGTGTATAACATCAATACTTTTGAATCAGTTTGACAGTCTGTAATTGGTATTTTCCGGGACTGTGTACAGGATGGGACATCCTAAAAAGGAGACAGATAAGATACAGGGGAAAAAGAGCTCCAAGGAGGTGGGCTCCAAGGCTGATTCCGGCTCCCTGGGGGCAAATAAATCTGTGGTAGGCAATGTCAAGAAGGTAAAAAATGAATGTAAAAGGCAGGGCAAGGAAGTTCTTACAGAAGACATCTCAGATGACACCTCGGATGGGGACTCTGGTACTTCTGCGGAATCTCTGGAAGCAGAGGCAACTGATTTGGGGCTAAAGGCTGACATATCCGGAGGGCTTGGGCCTGTCTTTGGGCCTGATTTGCAGCGAGCTATGGCGCCTTCTGGATTCTTGGGAGGAGAGATGCTAATGGGTCAATTGCTTACGGTGATGATGAAGCTACTAGAATCCATGGAGCAGTCCAGGAAGGAAGCAGAGCAGGCAAGGAAGGAGGCGGCAGCCCATCAAGCACAAATGCTTAAGCTTTTGCAAGGTATGAATGAGTCTTTGTGTTCTTTAAAGAGTGAAAATATAGAGCTAAAGCAAAGCTAGCAAAGCGTGACGAGACAAAGCGTGTCATGGATCAAGCCGAGACTTGAATAGGGGCTCAAATGATGGTTTTCAAGGAGCAATTGATGCTTTGAATGAGAAAATGGAGCACTCTGATATGCATGAAAGGGAATCGAAGGCTAATAATTTCAGAATTTCTGGCCTACCGTAAAAGGAGAATGAGGACACAAGCATGGCTGTTCAAACATTTCTTCGCGAGAATATGCGAGTCGCGGTGGATATTTTGGAGGCGTACCGGGTTGGAAGGAAGGGAGAAGGAACACGGAATGTGTTGGTGAAGTGCGCATCCAAGGAAGCGAAGGCTCGGGTTATGCAGAAGCGAACATTGCTTAAGGGCAAATATATATGGGTCAATGACGACTTAACTAAGACCCAATTTCAGCAGAGAAGAGAAGATCTTAAGAGGATGAAGGAGGCAAGAGCGGCTGGACAACGTGCTTACTGGAGAGGCGGAAAAGTGATTGTGGAGGATGCATAGGAAGTAGCGACCGCCAGGTTAGTTTGCTGGAATGTAAATACGTTAAAAAGTAGTAAGATATGTGCTATGGATGACTTGCTAGCAAATGTAGACATAGTTTTCTTTTTGGAAACGTGTGAGCATGAGGAAAAGGCTCTTCCAGATATTTCTGGTTTTACGCTATTGCATTCAGTATGGAATAAGAAGGGCTGGAATCTCAAAGGTACAGGTGGTATTGCATGTTATGCTCACAATGAAATTGTGCATGCAGTGTGTGTTTTGACACATAAGGCAACTGCACAATACATTTGGATTGAATTGCCAGGTAGGGGCAACAAGATATATGTAGCTGGTTGTTATTTCCCCCCAAGGGAATCACCCGTGTATAACAAAGGAGATCTGGATAATGATGACCCATTCTTTCACTTAGAGCAGGATATACTAGCTTTGGGTTTGGCAGGGGAAGTGCTATTGTTAGGAGACTTTAATGGGCGTACGGGAAACCATCAAGCAGCTTTGGTGGGCCTAGATGGAGAAGCAGAATGGTTGGAAATGCTGGATGATACTGAGCTGAAGACAATTGGATGGAGCAGAACATCAGAAGACAATGTGAAATGGCTGACACCGCAGGGGCGTCATGTCTTACATATGTGTAGTGGTTTTGAGATGGTGATCTTCAATGGCACGGATAGGTACCCAGGCTCTGGTAAGCGCACTTGTAAAAATGCTAGTGTGGTGGATTATGTTATTGCCAAACCTACTTTTGCAGAACATGTTATTAGCTTACGCATTGGAGATGAGAATGAAAGCTCGGATCATGTACCTTTGCTCATTGAACTTCATGTACAAAGGCATCATAGGCAAAGAAGAAGATACATATAAAGGTAAATGGATGTCTCTCAAGTATGATAAAGCTGATGAATATAGCGAGATATCGCGAAGCGTAAAATGGCATCTTTTGCATGGCCCACATCGATAGGGGATATGAGTGAGGCGTTGTCTAGGGTTTTGCTTGAATCGTGAATGAATGTTTTGTATCCCACCGGCAACGGAGGGGGCTGCCATGTAATGGATGGTTTGACATGGAATGTAAACAAAGAGAGGCAAAAAATTTAGAGCAGCGACAAGGGGCAAAATAAAAGTACAGAAAAGGAAAGTGTATACCAAGCTGGTCAAAAATAAGAAGAAAGCATATTTACATCGTAAATATAGGCGAATGGTGGAAGAACTGTTGGTTGATCCAAAGAAATTTTGGAATAGGCTTAAACCCTTGAAACATGGGGGTAATGTGTTGCAAGCGGAGGCACTAATGGAGCATGTACGCAATTTATACCATGTCCATGGAGTTGAGGATAAGATGGCCGAAGAGACATGTGAGATGGATGATATGCTTACCTTTACTCTGGAGGATGTTCAGGTGGGACTCAAGAGACTTGCTAATGGCAAAGCGGCAGATGCTTGTGGCCTTAAGGCCGAAATGCTTAAGTGGGGGTGGAGAAGCTGCCTCTGAAATAGGCTGGTCGACATGTTCAATATGGCTTTGAGAGATGGGTTTCCTAGGGCCTGGCAGGTTAATAGGGTTGTGCCATTGCACAAGTCAGGGGATGCATCTGATCCGGGTAACTACCGTACCATTATGGTTGGCAGCCTTTACGCAAAACTGTATGCCTCTATACTTGAGGGCAAGATAAGCAACTGGGCAGAGGGTCACAATGCTAGAGCAATAGGCCAAGCGGGCTTTAGACCTAAAAAGTCTACAACTGACCATTTGGTCACCCTTCGTGCTATGATGGACTCAGTGGTGGGAAAAAGGAAACCTTTGTATGCTGTATTTGTGGATTTCAGCAAGGCCTTTGACATGGTGAATAGGCAAAATCTGTGGCATAGGATGGTAGATTTGAGCATCCCGATGGGGCTTAGGCATGCGGTAAGTGTTCTTTATAAAAAAGTACTCGTGCAACTCTCTTTCCCTTTTGTTGGAATGTGTGATGATGTAGTAGAGAGTAATATGGGAGTCAAACAGGGGTGTCCTTTGTCGCCTACCTTGTTTGGATTGTTCATAGATCAGCTGGAGGGGTGGATAAGAGCACATGGAGGGGATGGTACATCCTTGAATGGGTATGTACTTATGCTTTTGCTATATCTTTGATGATATTGTGTTGCTATCTCGGAGCATCTGACGGGGGATGCAAAGACATTTGGATGTGCTTGCCGCTTTTGTGATGCTAAAAGTATGCGGTGAATCTGGAAAAGACTAAAAATTTTGTTTTTTGGAGCGAATAAAACAGATCATGTCGCGGCTATTTTACAAGGGTAAGCAAGTTGAGGTCGTTGAAAGCTATAAGTATCCGGGTTTGATTGTAGACAAAAAGTCCGAATTGGAATCAAAGCGGTCGAACATAGAGTGAGTCTTGGGCTTAAAGGCACTATATGCAATGCAGAAGGTGTGTGAATGCCGACATTTGGAACTTTGAAATGAAACGCATGCTCTTTAAAGTATTGGTACAAACGGTTATACTATATGGTTGTGAAGCACGGGGCCAGGCCTAATGCTAATGATGGGTGGAAAAAGGTGGAAAAGATACAAAAGAAATTTTTTCACACGGGCTGGGCACTAAAATGCAAACGCCATATGATATGATGTTAGGAGAGTGCGGGATGATACCCCTTGAAGCTGAAGCTCTTTGCAAAACCTTCGTTATCCGCATAAGGTTTTATATGATATGCCCAGAATAGCTTGCCAAGAATTGCTGCAGAGAGAGTAGTGACAAAGGTTGGTATCGCGGATATTAGTAGATGGTCGGGTGAAATGGGGATGGATATTCACGAATTGCGGATGAATCGGGGAAGATATTGAGGGATGGGTTCGGAAGAGTGTTCTCACTAAGACATGGAGTACGCCAGCTGTGAAGAAAGAGTACTATCGGACTCAGATAAATCCCACATTGAAGGCAGCGCAGTATCTTAGTGAACCCATATCTACGAAGCATAGGCAAGCAATTGCGAGAATCCGGTTAAGCTCGCACCATCTTGGTGTGGAGGTAGGGAGATGGGCAGACATCGCTCATGATCTTAGACATTGTAACTTGTGTAGTGACGGTGTGGTGGAGGATGAGGCTCATATCTTACTTTGTTGCCGTGCTTATTCAGACTTAAGAGTCATACATGGGATTAGTGCTACCTCCCTTGAGGAGTTCTTTCGGTACCCAGGGGCATCCATTGGGGGATATATTGTTGACATTCTTAAACATAGAGATGCTTGTTTGAAAAATCAGAAGGTACGAGAGATTGAGATAGAGGAGCCCAGTGTGTTACTCTCAGAAGACGCACTGGATGACTTGTTTTATAATTTTGAATGTAACTTGTAAACGTCTCATAGACCTGGTGGTCTCGAAGACGGAATAATAGATTTCATTTCATCTCTCTCTCTCTCTCTCTCTCTCTCTCTCTCTCTCTCTCTCTCTCTCTCTCTCTCTCTCTCTCTCTCTCTCTCTCTCTCTCTCTCTCTCTCTCTCTCTCTCTCTCTCTCTCTCTCTCTCTCTCTCTCTCTCTCTCTCTCTCATAGATTGAAACGCCTTTTAAATGGTGAATGTTAGGTTTAGGATAACACACATCTGTGATAAATTGCACCAATAGCATTGTGAAATAAATGAAATTAGAAGAATGTGAATAAATGAGAATAGAATAGGATTTTTAGCGTCCATGGAGACCAACATGTGAATAGAAGAATGCGATTGGAGGCTTATTGTTGTCAAAACTACGTTGATCAATCTAATTTACTACCATGTCTATGGTTGGAAGCTACCTTTCCATATAAATATTAGCCAACGTTATAAAGACTGATGTTAGCCAATGTTATAAGGACTGGAGCCATGGAAGTTCATTTGAACCCCACATCCTGGAATAGCTTGAGAGCAGTGCTGTCCCAGCATGGGAATAGTCGTCTGACGAATAGCCTTTTGCAAGTCTGGTAAGAGTTGCATTTTCCATGAATAAAATAGACGGCAAATAAAGAACAAAAGTGAGATTACTGAACTAGACTTGTACATGTACATTTGTATTTCACGTACAACCAGTGGCAGAGAAACCAATCATAAACTGACAAAATGAAAGCCTAATCTTTTTCAAAGTAGCAAAGTTCCTCTCGTTGAAGGACTGCTTGTAATTCTGCTTTGCAGCTCATTGTGCCACTAATGAAAAAATAAACAATTTTTTTGGGTCTGTAAAGAGCTTAATTTGTGCTGGAAATCAGCATGGTTTTTTCAGCCCTGGTTCTGAATCTATAAAGAGCTTAGTTTGTGCTGGAAATCAGTATGGTTTTTCAGCCTATGCTGGTTCATTCGTTGGATGAAAAGCACCACAAGATCCTGATTAATTGTAAAGGTGATATGGTTTTGTGGAATGCACAAGAGGAACCTGCATATGATTTCAGAGACAGATCCATTTCACCGAGGGCTTTCTTAGGCCCAGCTGCAAGGCCTGTGTTAATGATCTCAAGTTGATAAAGTGAGGCTCCGAATTGTCCGAACTTAGCGCAATGAGTAATGTCTAGCCTGGGCACTGAACAAACCATCTGCCATAATGTTGAAATGACCTCTGCGGATGCTTGCAGAAGCTCTCTTAGTCTCCATATCCAGCTTGTATATACCCATTGCCAAAGGTATCATTTGTTTCTTGTTTCACAGAGGTGCAGCCAAACAATATCTGTGCAGATTTATACTTATTTTGGAAATATGTTGGTAGAGGAGGTTTATTCTAGCTCAAGACTTCCACATTCTGCCTGATAGCCTCAGCATATATATTTGACAACAACACAAAGGCTGCCCCATTTTGAGAATCCAATGTGAGAATCTCTATAACAGCACATTCAGCTAGTTCTACATGAAAACGGACCCTGCAAGCACTCAGAAAGGCAAGCCAGACTACAACACTCGGTTGAAAGGGTATGGAATCAATAAGATCCTTGGCCTCATGCATGTGCCCAGGACGGACAAGCAAATCAACCAGGCATACATAATGATCATCCATGGGCCTCAATCTGTAAAGATGAGTCATGGAATCAAAATAATGTAGGCCTTCATCTACCAAGCCATCATAAGTGCATGCAGTGAGGATAGAAATGAAGGTGATACTATCTGGACCAAATCCATTCTGTTGCATCTGTTTGAGGAGCTTTATTGTTATATTTCCATTGCCATGCAATGCATATGCTGAAATTATTGCTGTCCAAGACACCATATCTGATGTGTGGACCCTCCAGAAAACATTTTGTGCACGTTCAATGCACCCACATTTGCAATACATATCAATAAGCAGACTGTTTACCAAGGCATCTGTTTCTAGCCCATCTTTTATAACTTGGACATGAACACGCTTGCCAGCCTCCAGTGCTCCTAATACTGAACAAGCACTCAACACTGCCATGTATGTGACCTTATTTGGCTTACAAACATGTTGCATTTCCATAAAGAGCGTAAGTGCTCTACTACCATTACCATGGTCAACATATCCCATAATGATTGAACTCCATGAGACCACGTCATGTGCAGGCATCGTCTCAAAAACTTGTGAAGCCTTCTGAATATTGTCACACTTAGTATACATGCCAATGAGAGAATTCCCAATGAATATATCGGATAGTAATTCTGTTCCAACAAGGTGGGCATGAACACGTTTGCCCAACTCTAGAGCTCCTGTGGTTGCACATGCACCCAAGATGTTGGAATATGCTACACTGTCTGCCCTCAGGCCAGATGACTTCATTTGCATGAAAAGAACAAGAGCATTATTACAATCTCCCTCTTGAGAATAACCTGATATCATCAAAGTCCATGAAATAGTATCCCGCCTTGGCATTTGCTTGAATACTTGAAGACCATTCTCAAGATTCCCACATTTTACATACATACTAAGAAGTGTATTTTCCACAAAAATATTAGGCTCCAATCCAGCTACCAAAAAGTGACCATGGATACATTTTCCTAGCTGCAAATCCCTTGCATTTGCACATGAATTCAAGATGCTTACATATGTGAACTGATCGGCAACACATTGTTCATCTAGCATCTGTCCAAACAAGTTTATCACTTCCGGAACATCTCCATGTTGTGAGTAGGCTGAAATAATTGCATTCCATGAAACTATATCAAGCCTTTTCATTCTATCAAAAACTGTACATGCATCTTCCAACATCTCACACTTAGAGTACATGTCCATGAGGGCATTGCCTACATACACGTTCAAATCTATTTGCCTTTTAAGGAGATGGGCATGGACTCGTTTCCCCCATTCCAAGACACCTGCGCTGGCACAGGCAGCTAAAACGCTAACATAAGTGACATTATCTGGCGCCAAGCCATAATTCTGCATCTCCACAAAGAGGCAAAAAGCCCTGTCGCCACATCCATGCTGAGCATATCCCATGATCATAGTTGTCCATGTAAACAAGTCTCGATTGGGCATATTGTCAAACACTACACATGCATTGGCCACAACTCCACATTTTGCATACATGTTAAGCAAATTATTTGATAAGAAAGTACCTGGATGAAGCCCAGTTCGGATAATGCCGGCATGAATTTGCTTTCCTTTGGCCAAAACTTTCTTCTTACTGCATGCCTGCAATATAGGAATACAAGCAGCCCAATAAATCTCCACACCTTGCCAGCTTATTATATTTAGAATGCTTAGAGCCTCTGTCAATCGCCCTGCATCACACAATGTATCTACATTTCGAAGTGTATGTACTTCTTTTGGAAATGATTTGTGGCTTGATTTGAATATCCTGAGAAGGGAAATCTTTGATTTCTCAGCCTGTCCAATGGAAAACTGACTCCGCGTTTAGTTGGGCGAATGAAAGTTAACTACAATGCCACCACTTGGCAGTAGAAACGGCTGTGGTAACTCACTACTGTAAGCTCCAAAAGTTTTGCCACAATTCACTTTTTAACATGGCGCACTTCAAATTTTCTTCGAACCAACAAAATCGCAAATGGTTCCATGTGGTATCGGGTATGACCTAAAAAGTACCATCCATCCATCCAACCATCCACAACGTTTGTTGCTATTTGTTTGAATCCACGCATAGAGAGTGAGTGCTGATCTTTGGAAGGAAGCAAGGCCATGTTGGCCCTTGTCCATCTGGCTCACTATGTTTGTAGGGGTTGATGCAATGTTGATGTGAAGGAATGCTATGCTGGAGTCCAGCCAATAGAGAGAGATTATTAACTGTTCAAAGATTATAAGCTGTTGAAGTGGGTTGTTAAGAAGATATTAGTCATGAATGAGGAACATACAAATTATGTGGATAGAATGAGGCGGAGGATGAAGTACACCATTATTGATTTAGATCTTGTCCAATTCCAAAACACTACATTGTTTCTTATATTATGTTTGTACGATGATTTATGCGATCAAACCCTTCACTACCCCTTCACTACCCTTGACACCAGCTAAACAACTAGTTTATTTAAGTCTTCTATAAGTCTTATCAAGGTAAAGACCTTTATAGATTCATAAGAGGACATGTTTTTTTTTTTTTTTTTTTTTTTTTTTTTTGAGGCAGAGGCAGATACTAAACAGGACTTAAGCCATATTTAGTAAGGTAATTTATGGTCATCCTCAATGCGCATCTATAGTGGCGGCCCCTCCCCCCCCACAAAATAAAGGGGAAAAAAAAAACACCTCCCTCCCTCCCTCCCTCCCTCTGTGGTAACGATAAAGCTCATGGACACAATGGATCAAATGCGAAAGGTGGCAGCAAGCAGAGAATCTGAGGCAGCAAAGAAGGAGTCTGAACTGGTATGTGCACTACGCCAAATTTCTAGTTCTTTGTTTGACTTACAACAAGCCAATAGGTCTTTGAAAGAAGAGTTTGCAGCATTGAGAGGTGAATTACAGTAGGAAAATCAGATTTTGAGGGAAGAGATTAACACTTTGAAAGAAAGGGAAATTGAGGCTTTGTCTGATAATGATGATAGCGATGAGGAAAATGAGAATACAATGGAGATAGTGAAAAAAGTGGTCAATAAGGTAGGAGCGCCATAAAAGAGCACTTAACTTGAGAATTGCAGGTTTACCTAAAGTTGAAAATGAAAATACAAGAACTGAGGCTGCACGTTTTTTCTCAACACAAATGAATCTGGAAGGAATTGAGATCGAGGATGTTTTTAGAGCAGGGCTGAAAGGGGCTAAACCACAAAATGTGGTGGTGAGAGAAGTGAATCTTACCATATACATGTCATTGTGTCCATCATGGCAAAATGCCGACAGCCAGAGGCACGCGTAGAGCTTAGCAGCTCGTATCGGATATAATATGTAGTTGAACGGAAAAAGGAAGCATATCTCACCATGTTTGAAAAAAATTACGAGTAGGTGATATGGCCAGAAGGACTAGATGGGATAAGTACTCTTTTAACTTCTATAATTACAAAGAAGCAACAGGGACAACTAGGGCACAATTGATTAAAGAATTTAAAACTCTTACTAAAGTAAAGAAACCGGCATTCTTGCGATGTAAACAAAAGGAATTGGTAAGAGATTTGATAGTAGAACCTTTTACATTTTGGAAGAAACTCAAACAAGCCAGGCATGAAGAATCTCGTTTGCATGCGGATGATCTGATAGACATGGTAAGGAAATTGTATCATGTGGAAGGGTAGCAGGATGAATGGCAAAATAGGAAGTGCGGCTTTTCTTTTTCAAAAGATGACATTCAATGGGGCTTGATAAGCTTGCCAACAGGAAGGTGGCAGATGCCACGGGTCTAGTGTCTGAGCTTTTAAAGTGGGCAGGGCCTAAAATGGTAGAGGCACTCACACTAATGTTTAATGCAGCGTGGCAGGTCAAATGGGTGATTCCAATACATAAGACAGGAGATAAGAATGACCCTGGCAACTACAGAATGATTATGGTGAGTAACTTATATGCAAAGTTGTATGCTACAATTATAGAGCACAAAATTAGCAGTTGGGCAGAGATGTACGAGATCAGAGCCAAGGGGCAAGCAGGGTTTAGGCTTCAGAAATCCACAATTGATCACCTTATCACTTTTCGGGCTATGATAGATGTTGTCAAAGGAACAAGAAAACCACTCTTTGCTACATTTGTTGATTGCACCGAAGCCTTTCATACAATATGCAGGGCCAATCTTTGGATTAGCATGGAGCGTATAAGTGTGTCTGAAGAATACAGAGATGCGGTAAGATTGCTTTATGAGAATGTTCTTGTTAAACTCTCTAAGCCATTCAGTGAGGAGTGTGGGTATGTAGTGGTCAGTAACATTGGAGTCAAGCAAGGATGTCCTATGTCTCCGACCCTCTTTGGCATTTTTATTGATGAACTGAAAGTATGGGTACGGAATATTGGGGGGAAAGGAACCCCATTGGCAGGATATGTTATTCGCTTGCTCTTGTATACCGATGACATTGTATTGATAGCTAGGAGCAAAGAAGGAATGCAGAAACACTTAGACGCTCTAGCTGCTTTTTGTAATGCTAAGGGGCTAAAGGTGAATTTGAGCAAAACTAAGGTAGTTATTTTTGGGACACGCTAGACAAAAAATATGCTTTCTTTTATAAAGGCAACCCTATTGAGATATCCACGTCTTACAAGTACCTGGGGATTATCAAATAGCAGAACAGAGAGTGAATTGGGAAGGGGGGGGGTTAAGGCCTTTTTGTGATGCAAAGGCAATGTGTGAAAGCAGATGTTCGAAATTTAGTTTGAAGGAAATGCTATTCAAAACTCTGGTGCAGTGATTGTCCCATACAGTTGTGAAGTATGGGGGCCCAGGTCTATCTTTGGAACTACAGCAAAAAATAAAAAAAGTGCAAAAGAAATTTCTGCATGCTAAGCTTGGGGTTAAAATGCAAACCCCATACAAAATGATGCTAGTGGAATGCGGTATGCTACTGCTGTAGTGTGAGGCTATATGCCAATTCTCAACATATCTGTGCAAGGTAGATAGTCTAGCTAACAATAGCTATCCTCGTTTGGCTCTAAAGGAGTCGTTTGATAAAGGGTGGTATGCAGATGGCATGACTTGACTAAGAAAATGGGGGTTAAACATTGAGTGGCTAGATCAGAATAAGGGTAAGATCAGGGAATGGGTGGTGGAGATGGTTATGCTCCGTATATAGTCTAGACCAGGCAAAAATGCTACATTACAGGGCACAGATGAATCCTACACTGCAGGAGATGAGTTATCTAAGTGCTAATATCTCATCTAAGACAAGGCACATCATTTGCAGGATGAGGTTGAGCGCGCATCACTTAAATGTGGAGGTAGGGAGATGGATGAAAATAGCGCATGAATATAGAGTATGTCGGGCATATGGAGCAAATGAAGTTGAGGATGAAGGGCACATAATTTTAAGGTGTCCTACGTACCAAGCTCTAAGGGGCAGATTTGACATTCGAGTCAATGATCTTATATCCTTCTTCCACCTTCCAGCAACTCGTATTGCAAGTTTTCTGATGGATGTGTTACAGTTGAGAGAAAATAAAAATATCTAATGGATGGAGTAATGGAGAAGAGAGTGAGCTTGATGAGGAACCTCTCATTTTTGGGGGCTCATCACATGAAAATATTTTTTATTTTGAAAGTGTTTTTCTTGATGTATATCATAGATCTGATGGTCTCCAAAGACGGAATAATACATTTCACTTCTCTCTCTCTCTCTCTCTCTCTCTCTCTCTCTCTCTCTCTCTCTCTCTCTCTCTCTCGGTCTAGTGGTAACACACTAGTTCCTTAGCAATGTGGTCTCTGGTTCGAGACCGTCCAGAATCGCACTCGGTACTGTTGGGGGTAAAATCCCAACAGACGCAATGTAAGGTGGTTGGGGGCAGGGCCCAACTGAGCAATGTAGTGTGGTGTGTGGTCACATGTCCAGTTGGATGCTGCCTAGGGGCGTGACGTTAAAACTACTATCTATCTCTCTCTCTCTCTCTCTCTCTCTCTCTCTCTCTCTCTCTCTCTCTCTCTCTCTCTCTCTCGCGAGATTACAGTGTGTCTGGACTCTTGAAAAGCTTGTTCCGAATCTTTCCAACTGTATATGATACCAATACTTTTGGATCAGTTTGACAGCCTGTAACTACCATTTTCTGGAACTGCTGATGGGGCAAAAATCAAAAGCAAGTAAAACAAAATAGAGTCTGGAGGCCCAACGCTAGTGGATGTGGCTGCTGGTGAGTCGGCAAGCAATGGGACTACGTCCCATTCAGATGCGTCTGCTATACAGGAAGCAGAGTCTAAAGCTGGATCTGAAGTCACAAAGAAGGATTTAATGGAGGCAGTTTCGCAGATGAGGACAGCGATGTAGGCTTCTACTATGGCTATGAAGTTATCAATGGAGAGCTCCGTTCAAAATTTGGTTAGTGATTTTAAGAATTTTATGCGTGCTCATGTACAAACAGAGTTAGAGAAATGTCAAGGCAAGATGATGGCTAAACTTGAGCAATTCAAGCATGGCCTTAAATCAGACTTTGAGCATTTCAAGCAAGAATTTATGAGCAGTGACAATGAGATAGTGAAGATAAGGATGCAGAAACAAAACCTGTAAGCAAAGAGGTCTCCGACATTCAAAATCAGCTCGCATTCTTTATGAAAGAACAAGAAAAGAAGGAGAAGGCATTGAATATTCGTCTGATTGGTATACCAGAGCAGACAAGGGAAAAAACTAAAGAAATTGTTCAATCTTTCTGTGAGAATGAGCTTCAGCTGATGGATACACACATTGTGGATGCATTCCAGATCGGGAAGTAGAGTGACAGGGACAAACACATCATTGTTAAGTTGAGATCGAGGGAAGACAAGATCAATATATTGGAAAAGAAAACCATGCTCAAGGAAAAGAGAATTTGGATCAATGATGATCTTACTAAATAAAAGCTCTAGAAACACAAAGAACAATTGCAGATCTTTAAGGAAGCAAAACAAGCGGGGAAAAAAGCATTTTGGAGGCATGGCAAGGTCGTGGTGGAAAGGCAAGACGATGCATAGGTAAGCGGGACCACCAGAATAATGTGTTGGAACATTAATTCTATTAGCCAGTATAAAGTAGGGGTAGCATATGATTTACTTGCAGTTGTCTTTCTTAGAAACATGTGAGAATGAAGAGAAAAGTTTACCTGATATCCATGGATTCATATTGTTAAATTTTGTTTGATATAATAAAGGATGGCACTTAATGGGCCATGGCGGGATAGCGTGTTATGTAAAATCACACATAAAACATTTGATAAAATTAGCGGAAGGAATGGGGTCAATGCAACATATCTGCATTGAAGTACCTGGTCAGAAAGGTAAGATCTTTGTGGCAGGTTTTCCACCAAGAGAGTCTCCAGTATATAATATAGAACACGTAGACAGAGATGACCCATTTTTCAGTTTGGAGCAGGATGTGCTTTCCATGATGTCAGTAGGTGATATTTTCTTACTAGGTGACTTTAACGGGCGTATTGCTAATAAGCAAGCAGCTATAGCTAGCATGGAAGGGGAACCCCTATGGGTTGAAATGCTTGATGACACAGAAGTGTACTAAAAAGGCTGGAATAGAACTACTGCAGACAAAATAAGATGGCCTACACCTCAAGGTAACTATGTACTTAATATATATAGCGGGCTTGATTTGTTGGTATATAATGGTACACAGCTGTTCCCTGATACAGGTAAATGCACATGCAGAAATGCTAGTATTATTGATCTTGTTCTTGCTAAAGCTCAATTTGTGGAACAGATGTTGCATATGTCTATTGGGGAAGAGATGGAGAAAATTTCAGATCATGCTTCGCTAACAGTTGTGTTAAACGCAATGTACGTAGTCAGCACTGTAATGTCTTTAAGCCCAAAATTCGCAGGAACTATCATAAGGCAGAGAGGTTTATGAAAAAATGTGAAGCAAGAGCATCTGAGATAAGCTGGCCTAGGGATATTGATGCACTGAGTAAAAATTTGGCAGAACTGGTATTGGATCTTTCTATCGATTGTTTTGTCTCAAGTAGAAAGTTAAAAAAATTGCCCTGTAATAGTTGGTTTGATGATCATGGAAGGCAAAAAGAGAAGCATATAAAAGAGCAAAAGGAACAGATAGGCAGAAGGTCAAAAAAGAATATGTGGCGTTGACTAAATCAAAAAAGAAAAAATATGTATATCAAAAACAGAAAGACTTGATAAAAGATACTATAGCAGATTCCACACAGTTTTGGAAGGAGCTTAAGCCTAAAATGCAGGAGGAGACTCGCTTGGACCCAACGGCGCTGATTGGCCAAGTGCATAAACTCTATCATATGTCAAATGTTAATGAACTCAGTAATATTGAATATTTGCAGGATGCAAAGTGGTGCTTCACGTTGGAATATCTAGAAGAAGGGTACGGGAAAGCAGCCGATGCCATAGGGTTGATGGCGGAAATGTTTAAATGGGCAGGTAATTCTGTACATATAGCATTGTTGTCACTATTTAACTCTATCTTGGGTGAAGGCTTTCCACGCACTTGGCAACTAAATAGAGTTATCCCTCTACACAAAAATGGAGATGAAAGTGATCTAGGGAATTATCGGATGATTTTGGTGAAAGTCTATATGTCAAGTTATTTGCTGCCATGCTGAATTGTAACTGAGTGCTTGGACAGAAGAGTATAATGTTAGAGCCATTGGAAAAGTAGGTTTTAGGCCTAAAAAATCCACAATAGACCACTTAGTATCTTTGCGTGCTATAATCGATTCAGTTAAGGGGAAGAAAAAGCCGCTATATGCCTTTTTTGTTGACTATATCAAAGCATTCGACACAGTATCTCCTGAAAATTTATGGGAAAGATTGGAAACCTTGGGGGTACCAATCGAACTTAGACGGGCAGTGAAAATACTCTATGAGAAAGTCTTGGTGCAATTATCTTCCCCTTACATTGAGCAGAGATAGTGGGAAGCAACATTGGAGTGAAGCAAGGTTGTCCTTTGTCACCCATTTTTTTTTGGTTTGTTTATGGACCAATTAGAGTATTGGATAGCAAAATATGGTGGGGGAGGTACTTCATTGTCTAACTATATGGTTTTGTTGCTCCTATATGTGGATGACATGGTTCTTCTTTCCTGCTCAATTGCAGACATGCAAAAGCATTTAGACACATCAGCCTATTTTTGTGATGAAAAAGGTATGCGGGTAAAGATGATGGTTTTTGGGGCAAATAAAATGGATCATCTTAAATTTTATTACCAAGGAGAATCGGTATTTTTGGGAATACATGTGGACAAAGGGCATAATTGGAATTCTGTTGTTGAGCATAGAGTAAATGGAGGCTTAAGAGCATTGTATAGCATGCAGTGTAAAAGTGGAAAGGCAAATATATGGGATTTCAGCTTGAAACACACCTTATACCGTGTGCTTGTACAGACAGTTTTGTTATACGGGTGCGAAGTATGGGGTCCAGGATTATCCACAGATTCTTGGAAAAAAGTAGAGAAAGTACTGAAAAAGTACTGAATTGGGAACTACGGCTCAAACCCCATATGATATGTTACTTGTAGAATGTGATATGATGCCATTAAAAGCCGAGGCTCTATGCAGGACGCTTACATACCTTTGATAAGGTACAATTTGATATGGTAGAGGAGTGCTTACCAAGACTAGCTTTAGAAGAGACAAGAAATAAAGGTTGGTATGCAGATATTATAGAGTGGATGATGAAATGGGGCTTTTTCTTCACCTACAAGAGAATTGCACAAATATTAGGGAACGGGTGCATGACCATCTCATTAGAAGGAATTGGAGAGTCCCAGAAACAAAAAAAAAGGAGTTTTACAGAATATGTATAAATCCTACACTCTGAGAGGCCAAGCATTTTAAGGAAGGTTAATAAGTAAAAAGCGACTTAGCTCCCATAGACTTGGGGTGGAAATAGGGCAAATGGTGATTATTTAATGCAATCGTCGTCATTCTCGAAGAATCGGCGTCGAAATGAGGAAAAACCAATTATCCGACTCTACTCTGCAAGTTAAGTGAGCTAGACGACGACGACGACGACAACGACAACAACAAGAAGAACAAGAAGAATAATAATTTTTCTTTATCTCCAACTATTGATGACTTTGAAGGATCTTCTCTAGGCCCATTCACATGAGACCCCTTTGCATCAGCTATAGTAAGCGGTTGAATCCGCGCTGCACAAATTTCCTCACGTTGAATCCTCTACGTGTTGCCTATGCAGCGTGAGTTGGCCCTAATTTTTCCTTCATGTTGATATATTTTTAGATCAGCGCTGAATCAGCCACGCTATTCACATATAAAATGTTTCAGGTTGATTGAATTTGGGCTATCAGCTCCTATATCCTGCTGAAAAAGCTTCAGCAAAAAGGACCTGGCACCAGGCATGCCATGTGAATAGACTGCTATAAAAAGGATCAGCGCTGATCCAGCCAGATCGCTTCAGCCATACAAAAATGCACCATGTGAACCCTATATCTATTTCGTAACCTGGAGATCATATTCATAGGTGGTTTTCTCACACTCGAGGAGCCAGATTTCTGACAGAACCGATGCCGCTTAGTTGCAGCCTAGGTATAGAAGCAAATGAAGGCAAATGAGCACAGAGGGGAAGAATTAGTTACAAAAGTCTGATCTGTTCTGACAGATCCTAGTATTCTGTAAAGACAGTGCATCGTCTTCTTTGTATGGAGTTATGTAAGGTTCACATGGTACGATTTTTTCAGGGCGGAATCAATATCATTGAATAAGTGCTGATCCTTTTTATCAGCAGTCTATTCACATGGTATGCCTGGTTTTCCTGAAGCTTTTTTCAGCCGGGCATAGGAGCTAGTAGTCAAAATCAATCAGCCTAAAACATTTGCAATGTGAATACCATGGCTGATTCAACGCTGATTTAGAATTAGTTCAGCAGGAAGGAAAACTCGGGATTAGCACACACTGCATTGGTAACACGCAGCGAATTCAGTCAGTGGGAATTTATGTCCGCCGCCGTTTACCATGGCTGATGTAAAAAGATCGCATGTGAACGGGCCTTTTAGAGAGAAGATACAGTTGAAGCGTAGTTTTCTCAAAGCCTTGCACTATCTGGATACTGCCCAGAATCTTACAAGTAGGTCATTTTGCTTGATTCTCTTGCTTGTTTTGCGTGATTTATTTGCTATGTCGACTACTAACAGTTCCTTTCTATTTCTAGGCATCAGATACTTTGAAGATCGTTGGAGAACGCCTAAGTTGTTGTGGCTGCTTCTCCATTTTTGCTTGCATGTAAGCTTCTTGGAGCTTTAAACAGAGCACACTAATTGTTGATCCAACATCATTATACAACTCAAGATTTGTTCTAGTTTAGAGGCAAAGAGACTATGCTTGTCACCTCTAATCACAGCTTTCAGGTTTCAATCGTGTTTACTGTATTTGTGGAACAATGATGTAACTTCAAGAGAAGGAATAAAGATTTCAATTCATGTTTTTACTGTTCTTGATCTTGATTTATGAATAAAAATCCAAAATCCAGTTTCAGAATGCGAGGTAGATTCGCAATGTAGATTAGATGTGTGGAATGCAAGTAAAAGTTGGAATGCAAGTAAGTAGGTCACATTCTGAATTGAAAGTGTCCAGCTGTCAAGATCACATTGGAAGCCAAGGCAAAATGCCATCTAAGTGACATTTACGACCTTCGAAAACCCAAATCCTTTTTTTTTTTTTTTTTTGGCAAATACACATTAAACCTTTAAAAAAAACCAAATTAGAAACTACTTTGACAAATACACTTTAAACCTTAGGGATTTTGCCTCAACCCTTGAAACAACCTTATAGGTTGTCAGGATTGGGTATTCCATGTGCAACTTTTTAGGTTAACTTGGAACAACCTTATAGGTTGTCAATGGTTGGCTATTCCCTATCCACCTTTTCAGGTTGCCCGGAACAACTTTGGCAAATATACTTTAAACCTTAGGGATTTCGCCTGAACCTTAATTTAGAACAACCTTATTATGGGGCTTGGATGTTCCATGTGTACCTTTTTAGGTGGAGAACATGTACCACAATTGATTTTTATGAGTTTGCCATTTGTGTTATAATGTGACAAGTATTTGTGTTATTTTAGTTTTTAGAAAATGTGACAAGTATTTGTGTTATTTTAGTTTACTAATTAGAAAATGCGACGAGGATGTGCTATTTAAGTGACAACTACTTTGAGTAACCTGCTACTTAAGTGACAAATATTTTGGTAAACCTAAAAAGGTTTAAACGAGAAGGCATTACACGAAAGTCTCAGTTAACACTAGTTTGGGAAAGGTTTAGAAGGCAGGCATTACACGATGGTGTCATTTAAACGAGACAAGCAAGTATTAAATGTATAATTAACTAATAAATGTGCGTAAAATTGTCAAAAATTAAGATCATTTAGTATCTGTTAAGTTATGGTCGTCTTCCTCGGCGTACATGGCAAGTTTCCCAATGGAAAACCAGATACATCATCAAAAATTGAGCTTCATCATGATAGATAACACTAACTTAACGAGCGAAAAATAACTTCCCCCTAGTTTTTCCAGTTCAGGCAACCTCAGAAAGATACAAAAATAGTCTTTTGAAAACATAAACGTGTTAAATGTTAATCGATGGATAATAACAAAGAAGAGATGCTGTTATAAGAAAAAATTGTGCTAGCTGTTTCGTAGCAGCAAAATATAAATGTGAATTCAGAGGTTCTCATTCAAAGATTCTTTCTCCTGTTGCATAAATGCAAAAAATTATTGTGCTTGTGACACAAAGAATAGATGGTATAGCAAATACCATAATCCAGCTACTAGGGTCTGAGAGATCCGAGGCCGAAAGCTCCAAGATCCATCCTGTTAGTGGCACCCCTACAACACCTGCAAGTGTTCCTGCTGTGTTAGACACACCCATGACAATGCCTGCATACTTGGGAGCAATGTCCATATGGTTCACTGCAAATCCTGCTCTTGCTAGTGCACAGAAGCCAAGCGACACTGATGAGCAAATTACAGCTCCGTGTACAGATCTCAACCTAGGCATCGTTATAAGAGCCATGCTGGCCACCACAAATCCAATGCTGTTTAAGACTTTTCTGGTGTGTGTAACAGAAAATAGTTTCCTAGTGATGAAATAATCTGCTGAAACCCCACCTATGTTTGAGAAGATAAACATAACCAAGTAGGGAACCATTTTTGAAAAACCCATGTTTTGGAGAGAAACATGCAATCCTTGGTCAAAATAAGTCGGCAACCAATTCATGAGTACATAAAGCGCATAATGAAAGGTAAAATTATTCACCACAATGGCCCAGACTGGCAGACTTAGCATGATCTTTCCCCATGGTATATTCCTTCTTTTAGTTTTCTCTGTGAGGTCATTAGCACTTCTTTTCTGATTATCCATAAGAATTCCAAAGCCATTCTCTTCAACAACTTTAGGTTTACCTTTAAAGGCACCAAAACCTGCAGCAGAAGCTTTGGGAAGTTCAGACAGAGGAGGATCAGTAGCATAAATGAACCATAACAGTGCCCAAACAGCTCCCATTGCAGCTTCTGCGAAGAATACAGCGCGAGGCCCTTTCAACTGCACCAAAGTTGGCAAAAAAAGCATCCCAAATGCAGCTCCAAAATACATTCCTGATGTGGTCAGTGATACAGATCGAGAGCGCTCGTGTGGCGGCACCCATTGGGCAAGAACAGTATGAATTGAAGGAAAAATGAAACCTTGTGCTATACCAACAAGCACTCTGGCAGCGATCAGTTGCACAACTGCATCAGCTCTAACTGGAGTGAGAGCAGAAATAAAAGACCACAAGATAAAAGAGAATAACAGGGTTCTTCTTCCCCCAACACGCTGTGCAACCCATCCACCAGGCACCTGAGAAAGTGCATAACCAAAATAGAATGCAGACAACACTTGACCTTTTATGTTTTGAGCAACTCCAGCAGAGTTAGCTGCAGCAGTGTAGGCAACTGAAAACCCTACTCTTTCAATGTAGCAAACATTGGTACAAACGAATGTAAGCAAGACTATGAGATGGCGCTGAGGGATTCGGTGCAATCTTCCGGTAGAGAATTTCGGCATGATCCAGATTTTTTAGAAACGTGGGAACTTTGACTGGTTAGGGTACATGTTGGGAGCTCTGTTTGCGTAGATCTGACCAAATATTGAGCTGATCAAACACACCAAACTGCCCACAACGGCCAATTCCTGCAGAAACAGGATTGGCAAAAACGGGCATAAGCAGAGGAGGACGTACCTGGCTGGTCGCCGGAGACAGCTGCACCTCAACGTTTCTGGTCTCATCTTTATTTCTGGGTTGCTCCGAAAAAGACCAAACCTTCGCTAGGTGGGTGTGTTGGAATATGCTAGCTAGACTATTCCATAAATAGAGCATAAGTAAACTTATTTTTGACTTGCAATGTCGAAGTTCTTCACTCTAATCTCTCTTCTAAAATGCCATTTTAACAATCATGCTGCTCAAATTACTTGACTGCCTTATTTTGCACCATTGATATGCGATCTTCTATCAATAGCCTATACATCATAAGAGATTAGTAGCTCATTCCTTACGAAGATCAACGCGTTTCGCAAGGGTTCTAAGTATGCTTAGTAATCCAGGATGTGCAAAGAAGGATACGAATGACACACTTTCTTCTTCTTCTTGAGCTTGAAATAAGTTAATTATCAACAAACATGAACTTTGTACAATTCGTCAAATGATTAAAATCAACATACACGATGTTTATCTCTAATATGTAGTCTTTCTGGCCCTCTAACAGACATATCCTTAAACATATTTTATTGTTATCATTTTTTGTTTTGGAAGGACGACAAACTTTATTTATCAAACCAAAAAGTATCAACAAAGTACAATGCAGAGACATGACTACAACCCTAGTGGACAAATTGATCTAGCTGACCATAACTAATAGACTTTCCAAATCAATATAATCTTCTCTTGATCAAGAGAAAAACAATCATAAGCCATAACAAATTTATCATATGTCCACTGATGAACAAGCTCACCTACAATATACCTGCCTTTAACGTGCAATCTCATCCTTTTCCAGATTAACCACAAAAGCCAACCAAATGCAAGATGAAAGCTCGTGTATGCAGTTTCGGCCATGCATCAGGGTAAATAACGAGTAGAGTTTGCAAGCACTTTTGAGAAGCACCAAGAAAATTTAACAACCAAGACTATGTTTCCCAAATTCTATCACACAAGAAGAACTGGTGCTCGATAGTCTTAGCCCTTTGCATATATAAAGGGCTGAGTTTGAAATTTGATGATTAAAACCGATTGAGACATCCACGAATTATTTGCCACCACATAGTTGCCACCTTGGAATGGACCAACTTATCCCACGCCCATTTCAAACACTTTTCTATTGTGGTTGAGGGTCTTGAAGATGCCACTTATCAGAAGGAAATAAGGTTTCATAGTCAAGAAGCAACTTATACATAGAAGAGAAGAGGCGCTCTACTGTAACACCATGTTGGCACACTCACACATATTCTTCAATCCATAGTTGGAGCGACCTTCCGACCTCTCCGACCTTCCGACCTAGGTCGATATACCCCGACCCAGGTCGGGTATTTTTGCCGACCTTTCCGACCTTTTGCCAAAATCACAAATTTGATTTTTCCTTATATAAACATAAGATACATTTAAAACAACAGCTGGTCTTCATGTACTCTTATAAAAAAAAGCTTTGGATTCAGGCATGAAAGAAGAGATTCAGGCAGAGATTCAGAGATTCAGGCCTGTTCTATCATGAAATCAGAGGGAATGTTTCAAAAGTTTACCTGAGAAGCCGAAATCCCTCTCCAAATCAGCCGAAATCCCTCTCCAAATCAGCCGAAATCCATCTACAGATGCAAAGATGCTCAGATCTTGAAGCATTAGTGAGAAAACAGAGAGGTAAAAGCTTACAGCGGGGTTTTGGGAGCGCTTCGTCGGCCAAAAAGTCTCTGTTTTTTGGTTTTTAGAAACAGGGGAGGCAGGACACAAAGAAAAGGAGGGAAAAATTTTTTGGGTCTTTTTGACCCAATCGACCTGGGTCGGTTTAGACAGGTCGGAACAGGTCGGAAACGGGTCGGAGCAGAGGACCGACCTGGGTCGGCTCCAACACTGCTTCAATCTATGGAAGAGACTCGTGTGGTAACAACTTAGCAATATGAGCCAAATTGTTCTATCTCATCAATCCAACAAGACCTTTGTTCTCAACGCTTTCCATGACAAGATGTGGTCAGTACCGAGCTATAAGCTACTATTCATCATTGTGTCTTTGAATGTACCACAAAATATACAGGCATATTATCTGGAGTATCTTGCAAAAAAAATCATCGGCATGGTATAGATAACTGAGTACATGCTTCAAGATTGATATGAAAAGAGAGGATCTGAAAGTGTCCAAGAAGCAAGCAACCATGTTAGCAAGGGAGAAGAACTAGGATATGGATGCAAATGATATAACAAACCAGATAGAAAAAGAGGCTTAAAATTACCCTTATAAATAGAAAACAAGGCATTGATTATGTCAACAGCCTTAAACCAAGAGAATCGTCCTTATCAACAAGAAGCCTCTAAATAAACCTTGAGATCATCACCTTACTTTGAAGGTGAAAACTTCAACATTCCACGGCCATCCAGCTACCTTAGGCTTAACACACCTTATCATAACAAACTTGATTACATCTCGTTCTTCATTGCCAACCCAGATGAAGTTCCCGATTGTATGAAGAATCTCATTCATCTTATATCGAAGGGCCAATAGAGAAAAATGTTATATAAACATGAATATTACAAGCACATGCTTAGTCATAATGCTTCTCCCGAGCATGGATAGTGTAGCTATATATTCCTTCAAAATATGTGCTTCTATATCCCTTCAATAATATCATCCAAACATTTGAGGCAAAGATATGAATCTTAACAAAAATACAGAGCAGCCTCGTGACCTTGCCAATGCAGAAATACCTTCCAAGGGTTGTCCAAAACACAAGGAGGGATAAGATTGTCTAAAATACACAAAGTAATGCACCTTTGCCAACTTACAAAGGACTCTCGATGCTAAGTAGAATGCATGCAACAATAGCTTTAAGTTATTGTAAAGACTCTAGGCCTCCGCTACTAAGAACAGAAAGGTGCCATCTGTATACTGATTCCATACCAGGTAGCTAGATAGAAAATGTGCATGCTATAATTGTGAACAACAAAAGTGCCAAAGAATAACACCAATACAAAACAAAAAAGGCACCTCTGCATAAAGCATCAATCAACAATCATATGCTTTAGCAAATCAGCCTTAAGATACACTAATCTATGACTTTGTAACCGAGTCCAATACATCTTTGCATAGCATCAACATTGATAAGGGAGGACACTAGATTGTGTTGCAGAGATGGATCTTGAATCCTATTAGCAAAGATCTCCTAAAACATGTGATCTTATATATATTTTGGCATGTGACTTATGAATTGCAAAGTTGAGATATCATTTCTTATCTAAACTCTCCATGCAAGAAGATATCTTCATAACTCCAAAGTTATCTTTAGTTTAGCTTTCAATATTCAAAATGCTTACTTAAAGAAAATTTCTTTTTCTTTTGTAGATTTCCATGTGTTTCTCAACAAGGATGGGTATCTCAGTGGACACGATTAGAAAACCTTCAAGTGGGCAACAATGATGAAAGGTGACTTCTATAAAGTAAAGAGTGACGTGAAGTATTAGTATGTGGAGTTGATGCCGCAGAAGCATCTAGCATTGCAGTGTTATCATGTGTCCATGTCCGAGCTCGAGCTCAATGGGTTTAATAGATATACTACAAGATCTAGCTGAAGATTCTAACTAGCATATTCAAAATAGTTTTTTCATTTTAACCATTTTCATATACTTCCATACTGTATGTACATCATACTATAGTATTTTTTTTATTTGGACAAGCTTTATGAGGATTGTATGCAGGCTCAGTGGGACATGTGACAATCTTTGAACCTCTATGCTCTTTAAAATTGTCGTTTTGGACCACTAAGATTTTATGGGCTAGGAAGCAAGAAATGACTAAGTTATTGCGTCCATGTCTTGTATGCCTTTCAGATCATTGACCAAGCCATTCCAGTCCTTTATTCAACCAAGGAGGACAATTTGTAAGGTTTTTTCTTGAAGTTGATTTTAGGCATACTCCTTTGTATGATTGCCATTGTTTTAGTTGCCAACTCATGGAACTCGGCCATTAGCTTATATTATTGATTTCCTTTATGCTAGTTATATCGCAGTGCTATGCAGTAGTTAAATTATCCTAAGTCATATTTATACACTTTATACTTAATTTATGTCAATTAACTTATCAATTAATTATCAATTAACTTAGTTGCTATTTATGTGGTGTGTGGAACAACTAGTTGTCTTCACAATTATGTTAGTTTAGTTACTATTTATGTCAATAACTCATCTCAACCATATTCTACAATTTATGCGAAAACCCCCCTTCGTTCATAGGGTTTGCCTTTCAAGCAATCCAAAAACAATATCAAAGCTAAAACTCGAGGATATTCTATTGTATTTTCCTCCTATGCATTTTGAAAATTTGCGTCATTATGAGTTAGTTTACAGAAAATAACATTTCCCGGATCACCTGCTTTTTAACCAATCTAACAGTGGCCAGGGTACAATAGGAATGAGTTTGCTATAATACAACGTTTCTTGCTCCATGGTATACCCAGACTGCATTAATTCCTGGATCTGGTCAATCTGTAATACTCTCAAATTGGAGTCAATTTGCGTTCAATTACCCCCAGACAATGCAGCCTTCACTTTGAAGTCATCTTCATTCAAGAGTCTCAAATTGCACATGTTGTCTTGCAGAGCACGCCAATTGTTGCTCAAATTCAAGGTATAGACAAGCAAGGCCACAAGTCAAGACTTAAATCACGCACGTCCCTGATCCAGCATTGCTTGTGCTACACGAATAAAGCCTGCTATATTTGCTACATGAACCAGTGCCCTGCCAAAAGTTTCATTAGTACATGAGCCAAATTTCATTCATTGCCATACATAGTTATCTTTGGCTAGCACTAGCTCGTATAAATTCTTAGACACATCAGTTACTTAGGTTTATAAGTTTTTGTCTACATAGACATTTTAACCAATCAAATAAATGAAATAAAAGCAGGATGACAACTCTGAGTGCCCCTTGCCATATCCAAAAGCATTTGCAGTGGCCATAGACTTTTGATAGACATCCCTCATCAACTCCTGAAGAGTGAAGCACGTAAGATTGGCAAAATTCAAGAAGATGGTTTTTCTCAAGTCAAAACTTACCAAGAAGAAAAGATATTACCTGTAATTTATTGTCAACAGCCTCAGCAGAAAAATGAATTTGATTGCACTTGCTTGCTAGCTCCAACCCAGAGACAACAACCTGGTTAAAGCATGTAATCTGAGTGGGCTACATAAAGAAAGAAATCCACTCTTTTTTCCTCGCCACTCTCACATCCACAATATCTTGTAAATATATTTTGTCCTCTTTTAATATTTCCCGCTTTTATGGGCTCAAGAACATAAAGCATGGCAAATAAACTCGATGGTTCTTACCCCTCCAACATTTGCGGCTTTGCTTGGAGCAACAATAATTTTTTATTTCCGAAGCATATCAACAGCTTCAGCAGTGCAAGGCATGTCCGAGCCTAATGCAAAAAGAAAGCCAAAAATTTAGAATATACCAAACTACCTCACACTACTCAATGCTCATAAACTAAAGCACGTACTTTACTCCAACCTTCTATCATAATTTGGCAACCAGCACCAATCAAGGCCAATGCATCAGAATGATTGATTTCATTTTGTGTGGCATAAGGAAAAGCTAGATAGCATTTCTCCCCATGGTTTTGAATCATCATAGTACTTTGCACATGTGTATCTCTTTGTATATTCTCTGCAGAAGTAACAACTGTATAAAAAAGGAGGGGAAAGAGATAGATGAGGCTTAATGCTGCCTGTACCTCAGGCTTCTCTAATGACACTTCGTTTCCCTCAGGAAAGAGAGCTTTCCATGGTCAAGACCATCATCATCAAGCTGGTAGCCTTTGGAATCTGTAAACACAAGTAGAACTTAAGGTATAATAGGATTTGGCATTGATATGGGATTGAAAAGGTGTTAAAGTAAAATGAACTGTATCAACAAAAATTGCTTCTTGTGTGAAATCACAATTACCAGGTATAGTTATAGGTACTGCACCAACTGCTATTAATTTCTCCACTACGTGCATGGCAAGTTTGCCAGCATCACTAACTACACACCTGTGAAAAAAACAGCATGACAAGATGTGGTCAGTACCAAGCTATAAGCTACTATCCATGATCAGTACCAAGCTATAAGCTACTATCCATCATCGTTGTGTCTTTGAATGTACCACAAAATATACAGGCATATTATCTGGAGTATCTTGCAAAAAAAATCATCGGCATAGTATAGATAACTGAGTACATGCTTCAAGATTGATATGAAAAGAGAGGATCTGAAAGTGTCCAAGAAGCAAGCAACCATGTTAGCAAGGGAGAAGAACTAGGACATGGATGCAAATGATATAACAAAGCAGATAGAAAAAGAGGCATAAAACTAGCCTTGTAAATAGAAAACAAGGCATTGATTATGTCAACAACCTCAAACCAGGAGAATCGTCCTTATCAATAAGAAACCTCTAAATAAACCTTGAGATCATCACCTTACTTTGAAGGTGAAAATTTCAACATTCCACGGCCATCCAGCTACCTTAGGCTTAACACACCTTATCATAACAAACTTGATTACACCTCGTTCTTCATTGCCAACCCAGATGAAGTTCTCGATTGTATGAAGAATCTATTCATCTTACATCGAAGGGCCAATAGAGAAAAATGTTATATAAACATGAGTATTACAAGCACATGCTTAGTCATAATGCTTCTCCTGGGCATGAATAGTGTAGCTATATATTCCTTCAAAATATATGCTTCTATATCCCTTCAATAATATCGTCCAAACATTTGAGGCAAAGACATGAATCCTAACAAAATTACAGAGCAGCCTCGTGACCTTGCCATGCAAAAATACCTTCCAAGGGTAGTCCAAAACACACGGAGGGATAAGATTGTCTTAAGTCCACAAAGTAGTGCGCTTTTGTCAACTTACAAAGAACTCCCGATGCTAAGTAGAATGCGTGAGCTTTAAGTTATTGTAAAGATTCTGGGCCTCCGCTACTAAGAACAGAAAGGTGCCATCTGTATATTGATTCCATACCAGGTAGCTAGATAGAAAACGTGCATGCTATAATTGTGAACAACAAAGGTGCCAAACAATAACACTGACGGATTTTGAAAAATGAAGCTCCATAACACCTCTTGTGAATACAAAACCAAACTAAAAGGCACCTCTGCATGAAGCCCCAATCAACAATCATATGCTTTAGCAAATCGGCCTTAAGATACATTAATCTATGACTTTGTAACCGAGTCCAATAGGTCAAGGAAAGTGGATTCACGTTCTTGATTATTGACCAATGAATGGCCGCCATGTGGCGACCATTCAAATCAAGAATGATAAATGGGTAAGCATTCTCAGGATCACCTGTTATAGCCCGTTTCTGTACCATCTGCCGAAACCATCTGCCATCTGCCGAAACCAGAGCTCAAAGCGTGAAGCCAGATCACCATCTGCCGAAACCAAAGCTCAAAGCGTGAAGCCCTAAACTCTCAATTTTTTTTATCATATATCGTCTGTTCTTGCCCGTAATCTCTTCGAATTACTCTGTTCTTGGCCCAAATCCCTTCGAATCACTCTGTTCTTGGCCCAAATCTCTGTTCTTGCATCTAAAATCGCTCAAATTAGCTTGTTCTTGGTTCTTGACGTCGTGGAGCAGCAACAAGTCGCTGATTCTTGCTCTGGAATGGGAGCTGGCTACTGGCAGCAGCCAGGAGCGCCGGGTGCCAGTAGCCAGCTCCCATTCCAGAGCAAGAATCAGCTCCTTGTTGCTGTTCCACATAACATCTTTGCATAGCATTAACATTGATAAGGGAGGACATTAGATTGTGTTGCAGAGATGGGTCTTGAATCCTATCTACCAATGTCTTAGCAAAGATCTCCTTAAACATGTCATCTTATATATATTTTGGCATGTGACGTGAATTGCAAAGTTGAGATATCATTTCTTATCTAAACTCTCCATGCAAGAAGATATCTTCATAACTCCAAAGTTATCTTTAGTTTACAGAGATAGCTTTCAATATTCAAAATGCTTACTTAAAGAAAATTTCTTTCTCTTTTGTAGATTTCCATATGCTTCTCAACAAGGATCTCAGTGGACACAATTAGAAAACCTTCAAGGGGGCAACAATGATGATAGGTGACTTCTATAGAGTAAAGAGTGACGTGAAGTATTAGTATGTGGAGTTGGTGCAGAAGCATCTAGCATTGTAGTGTTATCATGTGTCCATGTCCGAGCTCGAGCTCAATGGGTTTAATAGATACAATACAACATCTGGCTGAAGATTCTAACTAGCATATTCAAAATAGTTTTTTCATTTTAACTGTTTTTCATATACTTTCATACTGTATGTACATCATATTATAGTATTTTTTTATTTGGATGTAATGTTCCTAGCCGACATGCCCTTAGCCAACTGGGCAAAACCGTCTAGACGTTTATGAGTAGTCGCTCATAGTCTCGGGAACACAACACCAAGATCCACTCGAGCGGTCTCCCATGGGTCCGTTACAATCTCTCCCACTAGACTATGCTCGACAACACCAAGATCCACTCGAGCGGTCTCCCATGGGTCCGTTACAATCTCTCCCACTAGACTATGCTCGTCCTCGAGCATCACAAACCAAGTCATGACCTACCGTCCAACGGTATTCCGGGTCATACTTGCCCCCATAGAGACTCGAACTCGAGCCCTGCTCTGATACCAAATGTAACGTTCCTAACGGACATGCCCTTAGTCAACTGGGCAAAACCGTCTAGACGTTTATGAGTAGTCGCTCCTACCCATTTATGCCGGTGTCTCGGGAACACAACACCAAGATCTACTCGAGCGGTCTCCCATGGGTCCGTTACATTGGACAAGCTTTGTGAGGATTGTTTGCAGACTCCGTGGGACATGTGGCAATCTTTGAACCTCTATGCTCTCTAAAATTGTCGTTTTGGACCACTAAGATTTTATGGGCTAGGACGCAAGAAAATAGTGAAATTTCATATTAGCAAAGGCAATACACATAGTGAAACTGTTGAGCAATTTCAAGTTCAAGAACATAAATTCAAGCATAACAGAGGCCAAGCCATTCCATGATAGAAACAACTAAGTTATTGTGTCCATGTCTTGTATGCCTTTTAGATCATTGGCGAAGCCAGTCCAGTCCTTTATTCACCAAGGAGGAAAATTTGTAAGGTTTTTTCTTGAAGTTGATTTTAGGCATACTCCTTTTAGTTGCCAACTCATGGAACTCGGCCATTAGCGTATGTTATTGATTTCCTTTATGTTAGTTATATCGCAGTGCTATGCAGTAGTTAAATAATCCTAAGTCATATTTATACACTTTATACTTAATTTATGTCAATTAACTTAGTTGCTTATTTATGTCAATAACTCATCTCAACCATATTCTACAATTTATGCGAAAACCCCTTCGTTCATAGGGTTTGCCTTTCAAGCAATCCAAAAACAATATCAAAGCTAAAACTCAGGGATATTCTATTGTATTTTCCTCCAATGCATTTTGAAATTTAGAGTCATTATAAGTTAGTTTACAGAAAATAACATTTCCCGGATCACCTGCTTGTTAACCAATCTAACAGTTTGTTATTGTTGGATTAGGTCATTGAGTTGCTGAATTGATAATCAAGAAAACTGTTGAGCCACGACATTGTAACTTCCTTCATGCTGGTTCATTTGAATACTGTGAAGTGAAATCTTATGACGGAATAGAGCCATCCAGCCAAGAAACACTGTATATTTTGTAAATTCTGTCAACAAGTAGACACTCTAAATGAAAAGAGGATTGCTATACAAGGACACAAATTTTTTTGACAGACTTGATTTTCATTACTTACAATGGCACGAAGTGGCCAGGGTACAATAGGAATGAGTTTGCTATGATACAACGTTTCTTGCTCCATGGTATACCCAGACTGCATTAATTCTTGGATCTGGTCAATCTGTAATACTCTCAAATTGGAGTCAATTTGCGTTCAATTACCCCCAGACAATGCAGCTTTCACTGTGAACTCATCTTCATTCAAGTGTCTCAAATTGCACATGTTGTCTTGCAGAGCACGCCAATTGTTGCTCAAATTCCTTTCTGGGTGTGGATAATGTAAGCGATTCAAGGTATAGACAAAGCAAGGCCACAAGTCAAGTCTTAAATCACGCAAATCCCTGATCCAGCATTGCTTGTGCTACACGAATAAAGCCTGCTATATTTGCTCCATGAACCAGTGCCCTGCAAGAAGTTTCATTAGTACATGAGCCAAATTTCATTCATTGCCATACATAGGTATCTTTGGCTAGCACTAGCTCATATAAATTCTTAGGCACATCAGTTACTTAGGTTTATAAGTTTTTGTCTACATAGACACTTTAACCAATCAATTAAATGAAATAAAAGCAGGATGACAAGTACTCTGGGTGCCCCTTGCCATATCCAAAAGCATTTGCAGTGGCCACAGACTTTTGATAGACATCCCTCATCAACTCCTGAAGAGTGAAGCACATAAGATTGGCAAAATTCAAGAAGATGGTTTTTCTCAAGTCAAAACTTAGCAAAGAAAAAAAGATATTACCTGTAATTTATTGTCAACAGCCTCAGCAGAAAAATGAATTTGATTGCACTTGCTTGCTAGCTCCAACCCAGAGACAACAACCTGGTTAAAGCATGTAAATTGAGTGGGCTACATAAAGAAAGAAATCCACTCTTTTTTCCTCGCCACTCTCACATCCACAATATCTTGTAAACATATTTTGTCCTCTTTTAATATTTCCCGCTTTTATGGGCTCAAGAAGGCAAATAAACTCGATGGTTCTTACCCCTCCAACATTTGCGGCTTTGCTTGGAGCAACAATAATTTTGGATTTCCGAAGCATGTCAACAGCTTCAGCAGTGCAGGGCATGTCCGAGCCTAATGCAAAAAGAAGGCCAAAACTTTAAAATATACCAAACTACCTCACACTACTCAATCCTCATAAACTAAAACACGGTACTTTACTCCAACCTTCTATCATAATTTGGCAACCAGCACCAATCAAGGCCAATGCATCAGAATGATTGATTTCATTTTGTGTGGCACAAGGAAAGGCTAGATAGCACTTTTCTCCCCATGGTTTTGAATCATCATAGTACTTTGCACGTGTGTATCTCTTTGTATATTCTCTGCAGAAGTAACAACTATATAAAAAAGGAGGGGAAAGAGATAGATGAGGCTTAATGCTGCCTGTACCTCAGGCTTCTCTGATGACACTTCGTTTCCCTCAGGAAAGAGAGTTTTCCATGGTCAAGACCATCATCATCAAGCAGGTAGCCTTTGGAATCTGTAAACACAAGTAGAACTTAAGGTATAATAGGATTTGGCATTGATGTGGGATTGAAAAGGTGTTAAAGTAAAATGAACTGTATCAGCAAAAATTGCTTCCTGTGTGAAATCATAATTACCAGATATAGTTATAGGTACCGCACCAACTGCTATTAATTTCTCCACTACGTGCATGGCAAGTTTGCCAGCACCACTAACTACACACCTGTTAAAAAAACTTAACTTTAAATGAAACATTAAAGCAACACAATTCTTCGTGAAGCCCCCGAAAAAATAGTGCTTTTAATAAAAAACTGGTCTGACACATTCCTCACATCATACTCAGAAGTTGGATCCTTGCTGCCCTTGCAATTTTCAGATGTATTTTGTTTGCCTTCTGGCATATGTGATAAATTTTATACCTTGATTTGCAGAATCCAGGCAATACTACATCGTTGACAAAAGGCCCTACTAACAAATGTCCTAAATAACACATTCTACAACATAACAGCAGTCACTTATCATGTTCTTCTGTATCACAATGACATAGTAGTGCCACTAGGGCTAAAAGTGATTATAAAGAATGCTTTCTTTTATTGCTTCAAGCCTTTATTCACATTATGGCAATAATAAACCGGGACTATCTAATGCCACCCAAAATGCAGAATAAAGACCCCCAAAATGCCTCTTATCATCGCCTGCATAAAAAACAAAAAAAACATACCTCAGACCTTTGATGTCCTTGTTCATATCTGCCAGAATAAGCTTCGCAAAATAAACCTGCATATGCAGAAAAATCATGAATGCCATCTGATGCAGGACAGGAAACTGTATTCCAGCTTCATGCCAATTGATTTTAGAGCAGAAAGGCTATCAGCTCTGAAGCTGATTGATTTTACTAGCAGGAAATTTTTTTCATGCTTTAATGAAGACGCTTTACAAAAATGTAGCTGTTCAGAGCTATAACGAGTATAGATGACGGCAGCTTTGTGATGGAGTTTGGACAACAAGCGCCAACAGTCTATAACTAGACAATAGAGAGCAAGGATGGTGGACCACACTCTGGGACTAACAAAAGCCCTATATAGTAAAATATCCAGAAAGGGAAAAACTGTATATGAGGATGGCCATCCTGGCTGGATTTCAGGCAAAAGCTAAAAGCAGACCTGGAGAATGGCGTGCCAGCTCCCTAAGGCATGTCTTCGTATAAATGAACCTTGTTATAAGCCATTTGACGCATGCTTCTAGCAGAACTACTTGTTGATTCCAGTCCGAATCTTGCTCTGGTATGAAACAAAGTGAAATCTAGCTAATTGTCCTGACAATCAATGGAGTATTAACTTACCAGTCCATGACCAGCTGCCTCCACACGCAAATTAGAATTCGGAACATCATTTCTTGGTCCAGTCAAAGCGCACTACATTGTTCAACATCCAAAATATAATTTAACTATTCAAGCCAATACTCAGACTGAGTACAAGGCGCTTCACCTCAAATTGCCCTGTGAGGCGACGATAATGACCATATAAGAAACCAAGCTCCCTTGAACCTACTCCAATGTCTCCCGATAAGGTATCCTGCAATTGTCGTATCTAGCAATTTTACAATATGAAAAATTCATGATTGAAAATTGACCAAAACCCATAGAAACAAAAAACCTGCCTGATCTGGACCAATGTAATGATATAGCTCGTCCATAAAGCTCTGACAGAAATGCATCACCTGCAATTTCATTGAATGAGCACATAAAATAGTAGTCTTCCAAAAAGAAAGAGTGAAAAATCAGTGTCCACCACCTCTGCAATAATACGTTAAAACCAAATTACAGCAGCCATTTTGCAGCAATGCAGCATAAACATCAAAACTTGGCTAGCTGAACTGTTGAATACACTTGAATATGAGCTTGTTGGAACCCATTGCCTAGCATGCCCAAACTATGTATTCTTCCTTTCCTTACCAAAGGCATTCTAATCATTAAAAAACACATGATGCCTTTAACATGGTGAATTACAAGAATAAGCCATGCAACAAATCTACAGCTAAGGAAAAAAATTAACTTTAAAGATTCAAGGTTTACAATCATCTGATATTGCACAAAAATGGCAATAATACCTCGGTATCAGTTTTTCCTTTGGGGTCAAAATCGCTCCCACCCTCGGCACCTCCAAAGCTGAAGCTTGATAGTGCATTCTTCAAGGTCTACAAGGTATCTATTCAGGGGTTGTTAAAAGGAAAAACCCAAGATCCAGACACATACATTAGAGCATAGAGAAGTGAAACAGACGTTGCAAGAGACATTATAGAAGTCGGTACAGAATGATATTTAAAGTTTTGGTCTCATATCTGCCCAATCCGAGGTGCAACGCAACAATTTATTATGAAAAGAAACATAATGGTAGAAAGCAATAAAGTTTTTTAAATACAAATAGAAAACATTACTATATCGTTGAAATAATACAATTCATAACCAGATGTCATCATTTTACACACTTAAGAACCTGCATATAATACCAATAACTTAATACATCATTCTCGTCCTATAATCTTGCTGCTTCCCTTATTGCTAAATAAATTTATATGCATGAAGATGGTTTCATCGAGCGACCAGGATATTTGAATATTCACCTTGCACATAAAGTGAGACATGCTATCAGTCATCTCAGGGTCTCATCTCATCAGCTTGAGATTGAAGCTGGTCGTGCTAGTAGACCCAAGGTGGAGCGCTCGAAGAGGATCTGCAGACCGTGTCACTTGAATGTAATTGAGTCTGAGGAACATTTCATCTTCACATGCCCTGTCTATTATGAAATACAGGGCAGATTCCATTGCCTATTTCGGGAACCTACCTCCCTCTCCAAACTGATCGCCTATGAGGACCAGAAATGTATAGCTCTTTTCCTTCACCAAATGACTGTGCATCGAAGAAATCTATTGAAAGCGCAAGCTGGGGGAAGAGTGGGACATGAAAACGACCCTACACAAAGGCTGATCACTCTCTTTCTCATTGGAGATGATAATGATAATAAACGGAAGGCAGGTTCTCTTCCCGAACCATCTCATCCAATCTCAAAAGGAGTAACCATGAAAGTGTCTAGGAGAAGAAAGCGGACAGTAAAGGAAAAACATAAGCAGTCCTTCAATAACAAGTCTGGCATCACTTTATACTTTGAGCCCGTAGCCAAGAAGACAAAAGTTTCTTAACTTCATTGTTTTAGTTTTCTTTTTCTTTTTTTAAGCAATATCTCTAGGTGGCTGCAAATGCGCCCCTAGCTGGACATGATTGATGTATATTTGGTCTCATAGACCCAAGCGGTCTCTCGTAGACGTTAATATAATCTTTCTTTCTTTCTTTCTTTCTTTCTGTCTTCCCAGCAGTACATGTTTTAAAACTGTTGCACAGAGCATGAAAAATTATCATTCCAACGTCTTCATCTACCAATGGTAAATGTCCCCACATAATGCACAGAAGTTTGATATCATGATAGAACAGCCTCTCTTATCTATTCTAGATACATCTTCAAATTTCTGTCTTTCTTATGCATACCATATCATATTGTGGTACTAAGGAGGGACCGTATACAAAGGGCAATAACTATTATGGCAATAAAGTTAGGTGTGAAGATAACACTGGATGGCGGGCCAACAAGAGAGTTGTACCTGTTCGAGACCTAAAAACTTCAGCATGCTGATGTTGACAGATGGATGAAACCGAAGGCCTCCATCATAAGGCCCAAGTACTTGACTAAACTGCACCCGGAAACCCCTGTTAACATGTTTCTCTCCTTTGTCATCAGTCCATGGCACCCTGAACATGATAACACGCTCAGGTTCCAGAAGAGACTCCAAAACGCGCATGTGCCTAAAATTAAAAATGAAATAAAATATTTTAATACATTGTAAGCCGCCACAAATGAAAGAGAGATGAGGATGCTAAGAGCATTGCCAGTCACGATAACCACGATCTCAAACTATTAATTATCTTCTCCACTTCGTAAGTAAGTACAAAAAGGAAGAACTCTATTGATACGTGCATTTAGAACGATCATACTCAAGTTGATGAGTAACTATTAGAAGAAAGAACTTCATTAACATGCATTAGAACCATGATTTTCTCTGGGCGAAATGTGCATTATTTTTTCCTAGCAATAGCATTAAGCAAAAGTAAGAAACTGTTTTTTAGACTTCTAGGCCATTTGTTGAAAAAAGGATTTCTGCCTGCAGAAAATGTACACGACAAATTCTAAAATACTTACTGTATATTTTTTGAAAGCACTGGCTCAAGAGAATGAATGACCTCCTGAACTGCCTGAATAAATTCACCTTCATGTGGATCTCTCTTTATCACAGCTTCAATGATTGATTCAGCACTCTTGGACAAAAGTGCTGCAATAGCGGTGCCATGTTTCAGAATAAATAACAAGTAACTAATCTACCTATACCACGACAGTATTCAAAAAAAGCAAATGCACATTGGGTGAAAAACATATCTACTACAGTTTAAACCATGGACTTAGAAACTGGGCATTTTCCGGACGTATAAGTGGGTGCATTAGAACTCGTAGGATACAGAATCGTTGATAAGCTTTATCGCTAAGTTTTAGTCTTTCTTTTTTGGCTAGATTTAACTAACACTTTCAACTAGGAGATTTCTCCTAGATGCTGAAGAACTGCTGTACTTATTTGATCTCATAGACCCTATGGCTCTCCAGTATACATTAATAAACTTTTTCTCTCTTTCTCGCTTTCCTGTTTTAAAATGCCCCTTCTGCTGTCCCAGTTTACATTATCTTAAAGATCATGGGATTGAGACGTTACCTTTTATATATATTTGTCTTTCGAACAGCATAACACCTTTCTCCTTAGATGCTAACTGCAGCCTTAAAGCCTCCTTATGCAGCAAACTATTGTTATGTTCTTCGAGAGCACTCATTTGCATGTTCCTGCTTCCTTCGTTCCCATAAGGATTTCGCCTATGTTTTCGACCATGTTCCTTGCAAACAGAGCAAAATATTCTAGGGGTCCCCTCCATGACGGCAACATAAGCCCATTTATAAGTATCGGTCCATTCATCCCTCCACTTTTTAACAACTTTCTTTTTCTTTCGGGGCTGCCCCAATCCCATTGCACTTCCCTTGCTAATCTGGGAATGATCCTGGCAGGAATCCTCAGGCGGAGATACAACAATAGAAGCCATGCCCAAGGCATGGGCTGCAAAATCAGGTGCATCTTCTACGTGTTCAATTTCAAGGTCAATTTCTTCCACCCCAACTCCCATTTCACGGACTGCTTGGGCCAGCTGAGTTCCGGGCCTGCCCTGTCCAAGCAGATCCATTTCTGATTCTGACATACCTGCACTGTCGCAACCATGCTGCAGATTTGCAAAAAAACTTCCTGAAGCTGAACCCAGGAGCCTGCTGGTGGCGCTGCTGCTACCGTTCATCGTGTTTCATTTTTCGGTTTGAACTTGTGCTCTGCATATGCTTTCGCTGCCGTACAACTTTCCCACGCTAATTCCGTGCACTAAAGTGCAGGCTGATAACGGGGAACAGCTTTTTGAATCTCTAACCTTTGCTATGTTTTCTATAAGATTCTATTCCGAGATTCCCTCTCGTTGTGTCAACTCGTTACGTGCTAATTTTTGGGCAAGAAAAAAATAACGTGCTGGCGCACTGTGCGTTGCCCAACAAACTGTCATATGCTGTCATATGGTGGCGGTGTTGGTTTTCACTATCGAGCTGTAGGAGCAAGATTTTGTTTTATTTATTGAGGTAGGACGTGTTACAGTGTATAGTGTATATAGTGTATGCCAAATTCCTAGGAACACTCGCATCCTACCGGACAAAATTGATGACAATAGCCTACAAAAATATTAGGAAATAACTTTTCACTATAGTTTACGAATTTTTTGGGTTGCCCCTAGGGGGCAAACGCTTGCTCATGTTGGTTTTTGGTATATTCCAGGTATATGCTAGTATATGCCTGAAATATGCCAAAAATCACCCCAAATTTCCCGTTGCCGTTAATCTGTCGGTCACCCATGTTGTTGCTCGAGACCCGTCGAATGCTCTTCATACCAGGTAACCGGATGCTCAGTTTGTTCTGCTACCATGAGCGAGCAACGTTTTTACGTCGTTAGTGTTCCACTCCATCCAAAATACCTACACTTTTTCTGTCTTATCCCATTCTGCAGTCGTCCTTACAGCCTAGCATTTTCTCTTCATTCTCAACAAAGGCCTCAATGGTATGTTCCCCTCCTTTGCTACATAATCCTTGTTTATGGATGTGCTAGCACAGTCCATTCAAGCTAAAAACTGATGGTGGACCTGTAAGCAAGAGCATGGATTCCTGAAATGTGCTAGTACAAAGTCCATGTCAGAATTATAAGTTGATCGATCATAAAATCATTGAAATTGGTCTAGGAAGGTGAGGTTTTTAATTAATCATGTCATATGTATGGGATGCGGCTCCGTGGCAGAAGCAAGGGCAGTGTTTGACAATATGATTGGCCGTAATTCTTTCTTGTGGAACATTATGATGGGGGTTTACATCCAGAAACGTCTACTGTAGGTAGTTCGAGAAATTTTGAGAGGGTGCCCAACAGGACTGTAGTATCATGGAATGCAATGATGTTGCGGCGTATGCCCAGCATGCACAGCTTGAGGTGGAACTTGAGCTATTTAGACTTATGCCTTATAAGGATAGGCATCGATCCGAGCCATCGGATCGGCATTCTGGGAAGGGACGAGCAATATATGCACTATTTATTCTTGTGGTTGGTTATCGGTGTCTTCTCACAGCAGCGTCTCTTCCTTGCCCATTGCTTCCCTCCCTACCTGCCCTTTTATATAGTTTTGAGTTTGTTTCATGTTCATGTTTATTTCCTTTTCGATACTAACTCCATTATCCTCCACTCATTGGCTGTTGCTATGGTGATTATTGTCGTCTATGCTATGTCATTTGGACTCTAACTCAATGTCTTGATGTTTCTCGTCAGCTTGGCTTATATAAAGGAAGTTCACTGGTTGTCGGCCAGTTTTTGTGTTCTTTGCAAATCCCTTACCAGAATACATTTTCCTGGTAATTATTGATTTCTGACTATATCCAACAAAGAGAATTAAAGGAGGCCCTTCGTATATGTCATTAAATGCCTCGATATGATGTAGTACCAGCAACTATATCAGCAACTACACTGATTGGTCCTTTGGCTCAAGATGGTCATGCCATGAGGCTACTAAGATCATGAAAAAGATGAATAAGAGGGATGTTGTGACCTACCATGGTTGTAGGTATGCCAAGCATGGGCATTTTACAGAAGCTCTTCAACTCTTTCAACAATGTCTTTTCCTGATCTGGTTGTCTATAATGCCATCATATCAGGTTATCTCAACAACAACACCTTGGAAAAACCCTACAATCGTTTCAGCAAATGCAAAGCCAGGACGTGGTCTCTTGGAGTGCCACAATATCAGGTTATTCTCAGCAAGGTCAATTGCATGAGGCTCTTCAATTCTTTGAACAAATGTAATGGAAAGGCTTCAATCCAAACAAGGTTACTTTTGTTAGTCTTTTCGATGCTTGTGCAAAAAGAACAGCCCTAGCTGTAGGCAAGGAGGTGCACTTTCACATCATAGATTCTGGATTAGGATCAGATGTTTTATTAAGTGCTCTTATTAATATGTATGTCAAATTTGGCAATCTAGGTGATGCATGTGTCATCTTCAACAAAATATCAAAAAAAGATGTGGTTTCATGGACTGCCATGATTATAGCGTGTGCTCAGCATGGGCGAGATTATGATGTACAAGATTTAATTCAGGAAATGCAACTGCATTGTTTGACGAGGTAATCTTTTATACCATTTTTCATGCATATGGTAAGCTAATTTGGTAAATCACTACAAGAGAATGACTGTTCTGCGTCAGAAAATGCGTCAGAAAAGTGTCGTAAATTTTTCCAACAAACACCTGACGAATAATCTGACGAATATTCTGATGCAACATCTGACGAAAAATTGTGACGAAAAATATGACGAAAAATCTGACGTATAAATCCATTGACGAAAATTATGACGAATAATATGACGAAAAAAATGACGAAAAATGTGATAATACATCTGACGCATAATCTGAAGAAACATATGACGAAAATTTCTGACGGTTATTCTGACGAATAGCCTGACGATGGAATGACGATAATTCTGACGATTTTTTCGTCATAATATTCATCAAAGTATTCGTCAGAATCTCTGACATAGCTTTTTTCTCATTAGAATATTTGACATATTTTTAGCTTTGAGTAGCAAATTAGGATTCCACACCTTTTTCTAAGAGTTGCATTGACTTCGTACATACCAAATGAATGAGAAATGCTCATATGCATATCAATTATGAAATATCTTATAACCTATATCAAATAATTTAGTCGAGGTAAATTGTAAAATGTCATCTAATTGGCTTTGGAAAGTAGAATAAGGAGAAGATTGGCACTAAATTCACGAAAGCAAAACCATTATATAAGGGGAATCCATTATGACTCTTTGCAAAAAATATATTGTGCCAAATGCATACCTTTGAACATAATTTAAGATAATTTTTTTTTTCTTATTCATTGGACATCAAACCCTCATCCAAAAAATCATTTTGAAGGTCCTCCCATTCATCATCATCTAGTGGTAAAAGTAGCCTCCGTCGCATGTTTGAATATTGAGGCTCAACATTTTCTTCCTCTTCAATATAATCTTCATGTGTTGGCGAGAGCATTGGTGAGCTCAAATCTAGTTCGTTGCTTGATCCCTCTTGAGCATCATATTCTTCATTACTTGGTCCTGCTTGATCTTCATAATCTTCTCCAACATGTGGCTTCACAATTTCCATTTCTTCCTCATGCTCCTCGTTTTCCTCTTGGATGGTTGTATTGCAAACATGTCGCCGTGATGTTGGTTCCGTCGGGATTACCATCCACCATCCATTTTTTTGAGGATTGACATGGAAGAAAACTTGTTGAACTTGATGTGGATACACATATGGCTCACTTACATCTACTAAGACGTGCGTGGAGTCTACTTCAAAAAACCCGGATGGATGTGGTCTCATTTTTTGATTTCTTCCACGGTATAGAGGTTTGAACCACTTTAGTATTGTTTGTCGAAATGATCGAAAGTCCACATCGATGATATCGACAATAACCCCAACATATTCGATTTCTCCATCAATGGGGTTAACATCTCGAACACTTGCTTGACTCTTTTGGTTAAATGAGGCAATGATTCCGGAATCAAAAGTAATGCGAGCTTCGTCAATGCTATCGACTCGAAAATGTTGACCATATGCCCACATTGAATTATGGAACCTAGCCTACAAATTTGATTTGAATATCAATAAGAAACACTTATGAATATAAATGAAATATACATATTAGCAACAACATATAGGAACTTACCGATTTATTACAACCAAATGCAATGTTGAAGTCATCTTGTTGAATTTTCTCTCTTTTATCTTCAGCTTCTCAAAGCTTTTTGGGTTGCCAAGAACATCCTTGTTTATATGGGTTTTCGGCATATTCCTGGTATATGTCGGTATATGCCAAGAACATCCTGAAAACTGCTCCAAACTCCCAGTAGCCTGTAAACTCTCGGTTGCCCCTGTTGCTGGGCAGCCGCTCTAAAACCGTCTAACCGGCAAACCCTACTCTGATCAAGCTTTTTTTACTCTTATGGTAAGCCAGTTCTTCTTTCCGATGCTTTTGATTGTCTATATTCTATATTCTATGGTTTTTGTTTGCCATTCCAATTGGACGGCTTAGGTTTTTGTTTGCCATTCCATGAGACAGATGCAGGCTTCTCAGAATCGGAACCATTAGCAGAATTTGGATGAGCGCCCACCATGTCCAGATGCTTAGAAGAAGCAATCGGCCGAAATGCACAACCGCACAACCCTTTTTATTCTGTTAGGAACTCCTCGGAAATCTACCATGGCAAAACCGGTGTGGTTTGTGACGTTATGTACTTAACCTAAGGGCCCGGCAACGTCACTTCTCCCTGATACAAATTAGGGTATTGAAGGTTTATTTACAGCTCTGCTTTTACCTCAGGCGACTCTGAAGATCTTAACTCCCTCATTCAAGCAACTGAAGCTCAAGTGTTGGTTATGGCAGAATCTATTGAATCACATAGGTATTATTTAAACACGCCTTTAACATTCATATTTTGGATTAAACCGAGCTTATGATTATTTTTCCCCGACTATTCGATGATGGAGCCCGCTATTTTTACTCTTATGGTAAGCCCGTTCTTCTATCCTATGCTTTTGATTGTCTATATTCTAATTCTTTTTTATGCAGCTTGCGTATATATTTGAAGTGAGATCATGTCAAAAGAGGCCCCGGATGGATTAATGCCGGCACATGATATCCGAGCGCATGGCTCATGCAAACAGAGATGCCATAGAACTTGACAGATTTCAATGTTGAGCGACTGTGCTTTTCATGTATGCATGCGATTCGCGATTATGAATAGTCCCATGCTTTTAGTGCATGCAACAAAAGGAAAGGTAATTCCATCATGCTACAAAACATCTTTTACGCCTTTAAGCGTGGTGCTTAAAACATCTTTTACAAGCGTGGTGCCAAGCCTTTAAGCTTAGAAATGTTACCTCGAAGCAAAATTTTGGTTTGCAAGTCCGCATTGAGGGTTACAACGGATCACATGCTTTAGGCGTATGTGTAGATGCACCAAATATCTTGCAAAAACGTTATGATTTTAGAATCAAGCCTTCGGGGTGCATCCCATGAGTATTTCCGCTTACGTTTGATGATATTTTGCTTCCATTGCGGGATGCTTTTCGAAAGGATCCAACAACATCGGGTATGCTACATGTTTATTGTGATGTATAATTCGATTTTTGGATCTTCCTTTTGCTAAACACCGAGAGTATAAATTTGTGACACTAGGGATAATTTTGTGGAGCGGATGAAGGCGGATGACAAGGGCATATGTCTCAAGATGAGTATTTGCGCACCTCGAAGCTATCTTATGGCATCTAAATTTACTGTGTCAAGCTTTGAAGTTCCCGAAGGTCTTCTCTAATTTGTTACATCCCTCCAAGATCTTGCCATAGCATTTTACTAGCGATCTTCAAGGTTACTTTATTTCCTTCCCCTTTCTTGCCCTTAACTTTTGCTTTTATTCTCAAAATATTTTCTTCCCCTTTGAGTTAAAGCTTGAGCTTCTCTCCGTGTGAACTCATTGCTTTCTAACAATTCCTCAAAGGGAGTTGTCCTCAAGGTCGTAAGCCCATACAGATTAAAAAATTCATTTACTGGCGATGCACCGGCGGGGACATGGTTATTCTTTGTCATGTTCAACCGCATTAGGGGAATATAGCAATTGGCAATGCACCTACTGATTGATGTAGCACACAAATGAATGATGACACAGTATAAAATAAACGGCCAGACTCTCACATGGGCAACTTCAAACACACAACACAAGATCCATTACATATACTGTCATTTTCTATTTCATGCATTTGCTTTTCATGTATGCGTGTACTCTATTGGTTGTGGGAGACACAGTTCCAAAATGCTAAACTTGGCAAAATCACGTGGATAAGTACAATATCTAAACCAAATTGCGATATTTAAAATTGCTCTTGCTCATGGTTTGAGCCCATGGTTACTCATAAACATTTGAAATCCATGGTTGCAATACTTAATCGAAAGCTTAGATAGAACGACGTAAAAGAGAAACTTGAAAGCTTAGATAGAACGACGTAAAAGAGAAACTTGAATTGTTTTAGAATGTGAATGTTGATTATGCTGAGATATCATTGACCTCAACCATAAAGAAATGGGAAAATTCTAAAAATGCCCTTCTTTTTGTTTGAAATTGTTATAATGCCCTTGTATTTTTGGAATTTGTTAAAATGCCCCTGTATTGGATACGACTACAAAAGCGTCAATCCCAAAATCGGATTCAACTTGGGAAAACAATTTCCATCTTCGCAACTGTACCAGAAGTTTTAACTGTGAACTCTCAATACAATATCCTCAACTTGCTTGGACATGTATCCAACCAAATCGTTCTAGTATATGGGCAAAATTGGCAGTTCCATAAGTACAGAAACTTGCAAAAAATAAAGACATACTGTTGTGAAGAAATCTGTTGTGTTCCCTTACAGATGGGTTCCGTCCTTTGTGGATCCTTTGAAATATGATGGATTCAGCTTTGAGGGCAAAATCTGTTGTACGGAGACGGAATAGGACTGGAATCTGCTCTGTTGATGTCCTTTATCATATTATCATAGAAATGGTCTGTAAGCAGTCTGTACGTAGCGTGGCCTGTGCAGAAAGCGGCAAGTGCAGACAACGGAAAGCAAAGCGGCAGTGCGTTGATTTGAGGAAGGGCTTTGACTTCGATTTGCTGCAGACAGGAACTCGACTTGCAGATGATTGATTCGGCAGACTAGAGGAAGAGTCTGCATTATAATCGGGAGATTCTAGAAGCAGTGAAGGCGATCTAGAAGATAAAGAGGAGAAGAGAAGATAAGAACTGCCGTGAAAAGCACAAAAGGGGTATTTTGACAATTACGCTAGATATGAGGGCATTTTCACAATTAGAGAAAAATACCAGGGCAATTTCACAATTTTCCCTAAAGAAATAGATGTTAACAGTCAATGAACATTTATCTGTCGCCTGTGGATTTTGCAATATTTGCTAGAGTATTTAGAAACCCAAAAAGGTTCATATGAGAGTAATTGAGTTTTAAATTTCCTTTTCCTAAAAGTTAGCAAGGGGAATAGAAATACACATTTTTCAAAGATTGACCCAAATGGAGTGCATGCATTAATATAATGGATATATATTCAAAGTTTACCTATTTAAACCTGAACCAAAATGTTTTACAATCAATCTTGCAAGAGTGGCATCATTCATTTTAACACATAAATGCAAAAAACACCACAAAAAGAAATGGAAAGACATTGCAAAAAAGAAATGAAGTGAAGCTTTATACCATTCTTTTTAAGAACATCATAAATGCATCTATAATGTAGAAGCAAATTCAGTGCCTGATGGGTGTCTTTTTCCCATTTTTTCCAGCTTGACCATTTCTTTTCTTCTTTTTCTTTCTAGGTGGATCATTTCGAGAGCAGGTTATGAGCGTTTGAAGGTTCTATCAAGATATGATTGTCCAGGCATTGTTTTTTAAATGGTTCATAGGCTGATTTTCGGCATTTTTTTGGCCATCACGATAGCTTTTTCTGAAACGCTCACCGTCTGAGATGATATTTCCGCTGGAGTTCCTTTTTGGAGGCAGTACCGATGACGATGGCATTCAACTTTTTCTTGTGAGGCAGATTCATCTGCTGCTCTTCCATTCTAATACTGCACTTTTCATTGCATGCTATTCGATTCCTGATGCAGGTTTGCAAACCAGGCCTCTATGTTTTTGAAGCTTTTGGAATTTTTTATCCTTTCATTGAGAGCTTTCCTTGCTCAGGTTATTGTGGCATCTTTAAAGAAACTTTGTTCAAGGAAAACGGTGTTCAAAGGAAGCTTGCTGCAAGTATTATAGCCAGTTCTTTTTTCAATCATTTTATCTTTGGATTTTGAGCCTTACATGCAATTTTGTTGATTCTGTAGTTGGGCCACCTCATCTTTCCGATTCGGGTGTTTGCTTTTATCTTGAGATAAAACATGGAAGGATTTATTTGCTCCATGCTATGTTTTCATTTAGTAATTTCTCAATGTAGGTTTGCAGTCAGACTTTGGAGCAAGGGATTATTTCTTTAGATCATTTCTAATTGTTTGCTCTCTAGCAAGTACCGCATCAGTTGGTTCGTCTCGTGGTAAAGCCCTATGAAAGGACTTAATGTATGTTGTTAATGATTGTTAATAATTATTGCCGAATACATTCTCTCTCTCTGGCTCGATCCTCTCTCGCTCCTTTTCTACTAGGCTCGAGTAAAGTCTAAATATCACCACTTGCCAAAGGTGGAGTTAGGGTCTTCTAATCTCGTGCCCGGGGAATGGGTGGTTGCTTGTTGGCGCCCCTTGCATCTACAAAATATTGTACCTCAATTGGAATTATCAAGTCAAGTTACGGATCATGGCGTATATTGCTATTTGTGATTGTGTTATCACGCTTTTTACTTCATGAATCATCATAAGCCACTCACAACATCGAACAGGTTGTATATCCAACTTGATTCCTTCATATATCTTGAACAACATGTTTGTTTACAAAGATGTTTGTATATGGCAATGGCAACGTAGCAAGAGGTCGGGAAGAAAGGTCAATGATCGTGGTTTGATCCAACATCGATTTCCATCAATACATCCAAATGCCAAGTCTATTAAATATTTTCAAAAAAATACATCGAATGTTGGCTACTCCATATCTTCAATTATGAATCTTGAGAAATTGGTTCATATCTCTGCCACAAAATTGCGTAAACAATCATGCTTATCTTATTTATTTCTTTATTTTTATCTTAGGGCGTGCCACTCTTAAATACGCTTCTTAGTGGTATGTATTTACATGACTTCCTTTTTTTTGTACATGGACTTGCTTAAGTATTCCACTAAAGTATCTTATGTGTTTATACTATGACCAGATTCATGGGAGCATCATGCTAATTCATGCGAAGAGAGGGCGAGAACCTTTTATAAATGCACCCGGTCGTGCCATTTCTAAAAATGATCCGGAGTGGTTTTCCCCGCTTTGAAGAAATTATGGCATGCAAATGCAATCCTAAACCTATGACTATACAAAGTTGCATTTAAACGATCATTTTCACAAAGGTATTTGCTTGCAACATATCTTTCCTTGCTTTTATGCCGTTTACTTTACTTATCCTAATATGGACTTCATTTTTCATCAGCAATAGCTTCTGATTGATATATACTTTGCATGTTGTACAATCAGAGCATATATTGCAATCATCTATTTCTACCTTCTTGCGTAAAAAGAAAACAAGAGTTATGCGAACCATGATGCATGCTTTAGATCCATGAATTAAATGCTTTCTGTTTTTCGCTTTCCGGATTAAAATAATGTTTTGAAGTTTTAGGCAATATAGAGATCGTAAGAGGAAGAAAGTTGCAGGATATAGATGGAGAAAAGTTTGAAAAAAGCAGAGGTCATTTTTCTCTTAAATGAGTATGTAGCCTCTTCGCATATGGAAATGCATATCGGAAACTCGCAGAGGCACTTGATATATTTAAACAAAAATGCAAAAAGAGAAGTGTACTGCCATGCTATGTTAAGCATGGACGTTTGGGGATTACAATTTTAGAATCAAGATAGTTTATCCTTTCTAGATGCCAACTAGGACTTTAAGGAAAATACGCTTTAAGGTTTCTCATAGCAAATGTTCTGCTTACACATCTGCAACCCACTTTGGCATATGGAAAATGATCGACAACCAACGCATACATGGTCAATCACTTGCACGTTTCCATGTAAAAAAAATAAAATTTAGGGAAAATTATAAAAATGCTCTTGTATTTGATAAAAATTATAAAAATGCCCTTGTATTTTAGCAAATTATTGAAATGCCCCTCTGTTTCCCTTTGTTTCTCACGAAGATCATCTCATTTATCTAGAACAATCCTTTCGGTTATGGTCTCCAGTTCTTATGCGTTCACGGTAGCACAGTGGTGCTGTTCTTCGACGTGTTTGTGAAGAGTACTTTTGAGCAAAGAGCTAATTCTGCATTTAGTCTTCTGAATTTGGATAAGGATCTAACCTAGAAACACACAATGTTTTTTGTTTGAATCTGAAGTACAGTTCTACGGGTTCAATTCAGTTATATGGTACACTTTTGGGTCAGAATTTCTGCTGGGTTAGAAATTCGTGCGGGATTCACTGCCGTGTTCCAAGTTAGCAACTTTTGGAGTAGAAAATTCTGAGTTAGAAAGTGAAATTTAATGGGGCGTTTCATGCATAGCTGGAATGATCCAAGCTTTGGCGCAAATTCTGATTCCAAACTGATGGAACCCAAGAAGGCCGCTTCTTTTTCTTCGTAAAAAATCATGCAACCAAGATTTTAACATCATTTTGCAACAAGAACTCGGTACCTTTCGGATGTTGAACGATGAAGGCTCCCAGCATTGATTCTTGTTCTGCATATTCTTCGAAGGCTCTGGATTTAGAAGGAGAGGGCAATTACAATTACAAGCGCCATTAGAACCACAATTCAAGGAGAGCGTCTTCTGGAGCTTTGCATAACGTAATTTAGAGCTCACTCAACTAAAATCAACGGCAGTAATCTGAAGACCGACTTCAGAACATGCATTCTAATTCTTGAAAATGCAGAATATGGCAAGATCTTTCCAATGGATCTCTGGAGTTGTCTTCCTGGGCGATTTTGATGCCAGAATACGAATGACGTAGGGGCATTTTCATGAATTAACAAAATACAGGGGTATTTTTATAATTAGCCAGAAATATAAGGGCATTCTTGTAATTTTTCCTAAAATTTAACAATGGAAGAGCAGTGTAGAATAATGATACAACTAGCATGACCTTTACTATATTGGAGTCAACATCATGCAAAAATTTCACCCTAGTTATATGGAGCAGTGCATCTGGTTGAGACATAACATGGAAGTTTCGTACCATATTCTTTACATCGAGGAGATGACGTCAGCTTTACCATTTTTCTTCACCTGGGCATCAAGATCATGAAGAACTCAACAAATGCGGTAGCAAATTCTGCCACTAATGGCTCGCAGTCTGGCGCAGGATTTCAAAGGCGAATGGCTTAAACTTAGAATATAGGGTCAATGTAAGAGAGGACTTGCAATCCACTTGTGAAGGATAGGCTTGGCATAAGTGGATCGATAGATATATTTTGCTTTTCCACCCTTTCCTTATCGAGATTACTTGAAAGATACAAGGACCTTGTTCTTTGATGGAAGCATGCTATAAATGACGAGACTTAATCTTTGGTTTTATGTGGTAGACCAACATTACTTGCATATATTTCATTGTCTTTAATGCCTTCCATTTTTTTCTTATCAGCTACACAATCTCCCTCTTCCCTCAGAGGCGTCTTATTTAACAACCACGATCATGTAGGAACCAAAACAATACACAAGGTTTTCGTGTGATCGAATGTTAAGCAAATATAAATAGATTTTGTTCCAAATGTTCAGGGTTATGGCTTTGAATTGATTATCAAAACATAACTTCGAACTATGATTTAAGCCCCTTCACCCTCCGGCCATGGAGGGCAACCCTCCGTGTGCAGCACCTTGTTTGTTATGCTTTTCTGTCGCTATCTCTTTGTGCCTTTTCAACTTTATATAATTCCACCCACCTAACAAGGCTATCGGTGTTGTTCATAACAAATTTATTGATACCTTCAATCATATCATCACTTAACCTCCGTTGTTTACCCAAACCTTGCAATACTTCACCTTCTAACCAATCGGGAGCCTCTTTCTTCCAAATCTTTGGTGCATTCGGATCTATCAAAGTAGTGGCATCTGTCAAGAAAAATAGTGTCTCTTGAATGAGATGCCCCTCTGCCATACATCCCTCAGGCCTTGCCATTTGACGCACAAAGCCTTTTAATACCTTCATATATCTCTCTAAAAAAAACATCCATCTAGCAGGGTTTGGACCCACAAGCAATATTTCTTGCGGCAAATGTACCAATAAATGTACCTGATTATTAGCACATTTGTTAAATTGGGAGTGACATGGAATAATTAAAAACAATTACATACCTGAAGATCAAACAGACTAGTAGGAAATAGGTCTTCTAGTTGGCATAATATCTCTGCAATCTCTATTTCCATGGCGGGAATATCAATTGCAGCAATTTGCTTAGAAGAGACCCACCTGGAAAAGCTAGCAAGTCTATAGATAACCTTCCGAATAGGTGGTGTAAGGCAATTCTATAAGGCGCAAGGGAGATAGTGCTGTAACGAAGGAAATAAAATTAGACGTTAACAACACATAGATTATTAAAGCTTCACAAATCAATAAATGAAAACAAGTGTGGCAATAACTATTTGGTACATTTGGTCATCCTTCTTCATTCATTCTACTTACACGTACCTGTAGAAACTTGTGCCAATCATGCGACTTTAAGCCGGTGAGATCTCCATCTCTTGTAAATGCTCGTCTAAGGGATCCATAGCCAGTTGGAGTGCGCAAACTCTTAATAGCAGTCTTTACTTGTTTGAGTTCATCTCTCTTCAAAACCCAAGGACCCTGGCGAAAACGAGGACCTCTACCTTCTTCTTCAATTGGCCATAGTTCACGTTTGATGCCTTTGTCTTTCAAATCATTCCTAGCCTTCAGTGTCTCCCAATCTCCTGTAAGATGTCGCCAAAGCGAATGGCTCACGTTCTTGAAAATATGCATAGGATCCAAAAGATGTGCAATCTTCAATTCGGACCAATATTCTAACTTGTAAAATATAGATAGTCCATGCCTTGAGGAGCTTGAGAACTATTTAGGTCACGATCATTCCATGTTTGCAACCAATCACGTGGAGTTCTTCTCACGGGCACATCTGATGTATCACCTTGACGAAGATGATGACCTAATGGCAAGTACTTTTGATGGCCAATGTATATCATCTTTGATAGGTGTGGTGATTTATACGATGATAAATTCTGGCCACATGAAGGACATCCACATTTTCCGCTAGTTTGCAATCCTACGGAATATACTTAATCTTTGAAATTATAGTGGAAAGCTTATTCAAAACATGCAATGAATGAATGATAGCATCATACCTGATGCAACGCCCAATCCAGGATAGTCATGGATTGTGAAGCATAGTATCCCATGGAACATGAAATTGTGTGGTTGCCTAGAAATATCATACATATTTATTCCTCTCCATAAAATCTCCAATTCCTCTACAAGTGGTTCTAAATACACGTTCATATCCTTCACTTGATATTTGCCTAAAGAAATCTCATTGCATCATCAAATTAGGAAATACAACGTGCATAAAAATACATTACAAGGCTATTGAAAGATATATACCTGGAACAATTAGTGTTAGCATTAAATGCCCTACCTTAGTTGCCATCCAAGGTGGTATGTTATAATTTATAACAACAATAGGCCAGACACTATGAGTAGATGACATAGTGCCAAAAGGACATACTCCATCCATGCCCAATGCTAGACGAACATTCCTTGGTTCATCCTTAAAATGCTTCCATTTGTTCTCTATATGTTTCAACGCTTCGCCGTCAGTTGGATACCTCAAGATCCCATCGTTGCTTCGGTGTTTTGCATGGAAATCCATGAATTGAGCTAGGGAAGGGCACTTAAACATAATTTGTAGCCGAGGAATGATCGGCATGTGTCGTAAAACTTTCTTTGCTACTTTTGGCTTTGCCTTTTCATCATATCGTGATTCATTGCACTTGGGACATTTATCCATGTCGCGATATTCATTGCGAAATAATATGCAATCGTTTGGGCATGCATGGATACAATTGTATTGTAAGCCTAGTTCTTGCAAAAGTTGTTTGACATCCCTTCGTGATTTTGGAAGACAATGATCACTCGGAAGTATATAATCACCAAGCAAACTAGCAAAAAACAAGGCAAAGTATCAAGTAAAAAAGAGAAGAAAGAGAAGGAAATTTGAATTGTTTAGAATCTCAAACAAACTACACACCCGAGAAGTTCATTCACACTGTTGTTGCTCCAACCTGATTTATGTTGTAGGTTGAGGATGAGTATGCATGCAGCAAGACGCGATACCTTTGAATTTGTGGTTTGCTAGTCTCTCTCTCTAGAAGTGTGATAGGTCTCTCTTGTTCATCATCAATGTTTGCATCATTATTAGATGTGGTTGGGAAGTAATTTTGAATAGCTTCCACCAACCCACTCTCACCCCGGAAACCACTTTGAGTAGAGGATACATCATCATCACTTAAGAATAGTTATTAACATGTGTTGACAATTTCTTTGTCTACATTTCAGGTTAGAGACAAAACGAATCATCTTTCTTCTTGCAAGTAAGCTCTTTTCTTGTGCCTATGTAGTGTTTTGTTTTATTCTTGGCTTTTGTTTGTTTGTCTACGTGACTCAGTTGCTTCTCTTATGTTCTTTAGTGGCGCCAAGCAAAAGCTCTAAGAAGGGAGGAGGTAGCTCTCGAGGGAGACTATCGACCACCGTAGACGAGGATGCCTCCACTAATTTGACACAAATGATTGAGATTGAAGCAAGATGAATTGGAGAAGTTCAAATCTGTGATAGAGAAGCAGCTTCAGCTCATCACACCAACAGCAAAGGCCCCTAGTCATAAGCAAGACGCAAGCTCTTCTAAGAGTGTTAAATCGAGGTATAGTACTAATCTGGCATGGTTTCACTTCTTGGATTGATTTAAATTTGCTTCAACAAATGAAGAAGCTGCTGGACTATTGCAGTGTGAAATCCATCAATGTTAACATTGATGGGAATGAAGAAGAAAATGAGATTTTAAAGGATGATGAGGAATCCGGGGATGAGGAATCGACGGATGAGGATGAAGACGTAACATTTGCAAGACTTTCCAAGAAATGTCGGGTTTGCTTATGTACATTATGTTTTTATTTTTGTGTCATTTGTATATTATAGACTACTTATTATTCTAATTTCCGTTGTAGGTCACTACGGTTGTAGGAGGTAGTATACACTTGGATAGTCACTTACTCAAGAATGGAAGACGACCCTCGGTCTTCTTTGTAAAAGCGATGGTGTACGATATATTGACAAGGACTGGAGACATATACCTCAAAGCTCTAAGAGAAAAATTGTGGACCATATGGAAGCACGATATGGTAAAAGGACAGTCGTAAGTGAAATGTTATTTTTGGCAGGGCGTATGTACAATCATTGGAAGTAAGTGTCATCTTTGAAACCATTTATCTTGTACTATTGTTGTGTACTTAATGACCATATTTTTGAATCATTTATCTTGCATTATTGTTCTGTACTTATTGATCACTTTGTTTAGGGGGTCCTTGTACAAAAAGGATGCTGAAGATATTCCCTGCCATATTGAGCCTAAAGTTTGGGAGAAATTTCAGGAGAACAAAAATAAGAATCATGACCAGCAGAAACGAGCAGCTGCTGCAAGAAAAAATAAAGATGGGAAAGAGACAAAACAAAGATGGGGACGACGTGGCTTCCCTGGCGTCGAGGCCGACTACGTAAGAACCTTTTTTAATTTTGATGCATAAGTCTTTCGTTTAGCTAACTACATTTTAATCTTGGTATATAGTATCGGGACTGGGGAAAGTATCCATCTGCAGTTACTTTTTAAAAAATATTGGAGAAAGGAACATATAAGGCCTATCGAGAAGACTTGATTGCAGAAGGGAGAGTACCTGGAAATGTAAGTTCGTTCTGCAATATCCTATTTGATCTACTTTGGCTTCAGTAGCTTAGAGAAATGGCTGGTTACACCAGATTTTAAGCTCAGATTCCCATGATAATCCACTTTTGATATTAGAAGCTTTTGCAAAACTCCCATGCTTTCTAGAAAAGAACCAGTACATTAAACTTTAATCAAAGTTCAAACTCACACTTTCTAGAAAAGGACCAGCACTCTTTATCCAAACTATTGCTCTCCATTTCTGATTTGAGATGCCTAACAAACATAGGTGCATTGTCTGCAACAAATGATGTTCCATAGGCAGATGGTTCTTTCATTATGCTTTGGTGCTCTCCATTGGTTTTATCTCACTGTTTTCTTTTGTTCTTTTGCTGGTAATGGAGTTGTTCTTTTAACACATGGCTTGCATGTAGTTTAAAGCTTTAGATCACATTGGTAAAAAAAGGTGCGAGGAAGAATCGGGAGCGAAAAAGGCAAATGAAGGTAGTTCATCATTTTAATCGAGTTACTTGAGCTTCGAAAAATATATGTCTGTGTTTGATGTATTTGAGGAGGTTACTTTCTATTTGCAATTGCTTGGAGACAGAAATATGGACACTTCATTGACGGTGCAAGATTACTAATGACATTTTTCTTGTTTCAGGAGAAAAAGAAGGAGAAAAAGAACATGGAAGTGTATGAAACTATTCAAGTGGATGCCGAGGCACAGGGTGAAGCAGAGGATGCTGCCGCGGGCCCTGATGGTGCTGATGCTGCGGGTGCTGATGGTGCTGATTTTGTATTTGAGGCAGATGGTGCTCATGTCAATAATTTAGAGTTGGATGAGTTTGACAGTTTAGGGTTGAAAGGCGGTGCAATTGATGGTGGACAAGGGGCTGACAATCCCAGTGACAATGGAGGTGTGCTATTTGGAGAAGGAGGGGAGGATGGAGATGAACAGAATTACATTGCGGATGAAGCGAATAATGCTGGTAGTCCTGATTTGGCACAGGAAAAGACGGCTCTAAATGGGTTAGAGAAAAAGAAACAGAAGAAGAAAAATGTGATGCCAAAGAAGAAATTTAAGAGGATCAAAGGGCGGAACTTGAGTCCTGTTTTTGGTGATGCTAATGTGTCTGCAAATATTGCTCGTTACAAGTCACTTCAAAGGCGCAACTGATGTGTGTGGCATTGATTGAAAACATGTCTTCTTTTTTGGACTTGGAATTGCGTAACAAGACTAACTGGTGAAGTGTTTTGGCCATATGGCATGCTTTACGATGAATGTTCTCTATCGACATCTTAGTTAAGAAGGTTGTAACTTGACACTTATAATATAAAATTTTCTCCTACTGGTAAGCTTGTATTCGCTTTTTATAAATGCTATCTTTCTATTCATATTATCTTTTTATAAATATTGTTGCACATAACTGCTATTTTATTGTGCTTCTTCACATACTGCTTCGCATATGGAAGTAAAACAGTGCCCCAAAACCCATATATATTATATTAATAATCAGATGCTTCCAAGGCAAGGCAAATGCGGATGTGATTGTTGAAGACGATGCAAATGATGCGGCTGATGGTACAGAGGTAGATGTTTTTCCCTTTGTGATGTAAGCATTCCAGTTCCATAAATTGACCAATACCTTATAATGTGTTTAAAGGCGAGCAGACATTTGGAGCGTTGGATGCACAGTTATTGAGATGGCAACAGGGAAACCACCATGGAGTCAGCAATTTCAAGAGGTGCTGACGAGATCCAGCAAATTTTCTATGAGATTATTGACCATATTGTTGACTTGATGACTGATCCTTTTGGAAACTACTTGATCCAAAAGCTTCTTGAGGTTTGTACTGAAAAATAACGGTTGGAGATCCTCCAAGTTGTCGCTATTGCTGATGAGCTAGTAAAGATCTCTTTAAATATGCATGGGTAAGCATTTGAAAGTCTGATTCTTGCTGGTTAGTCTCTATGTTCATGGATAAGTTAATCTCTAATCTTGATGATGTAGGACATGAGCAGTTCAGAAGTTGATTGAGACTTTAAGGATGCCTGAGCAGATATCTATGGTCATATCATCCCTAAAAAGAGGAGTTGTAACACTTATAAAGGACCTCAATGGTAATCATGTTTGTCCAACACTGCTTGCAATATTTAAGTAATGAAGATAGCCAGGTACATTTGAATCAGTTCAATTTGCTATTCAGACTTTACTCCAAGTGCGAGGTTCTAATATTCGATGCTTTGTTGCAGTTCATATATGATGCAACAGTGAAAAATTGTGTTGATATTGCAACCCATAGGCATGGATGCTGTGTTCTGCAGAGGTGTGTTGATCGTGCACAAGGATCTCAGAAACATTAGCTTGTAGCAGAGATTGCAGCAAATGCCCTTGCACTTTCACAAGATCAATATGGGTGTACGCCCTTTGCATCATCCGTTTGCATTATTTATGCATGAAAGAAGCCTGTTCTAAAACCCTGTTGTGTGCCTCATCTAGTAATTACGATTGTCCAAGATGTGCTAAATTTGAATATCCCATGGGCTTCAATGGAAGTCTTGACACATTTGAGGGAAATTTTGTCCTCCTCTCTATGCGTAAGTTCAGCAGTAATGTAGTTGAGAAATGCCCGAAGCAAGTTGAGGGTGAAGGGCGTGCTTGTATAGTTAATGAGCTCATAACTAGTTCGGCATCGACCGCCATCGCAGGATCCATTTGCGAACTATGTGATTCAAGTGTGCTTTAACAAGCACGAGGTATTGTGAAGTTGATTTCTCATAAGCATTTATCCCGATTTCGTGTAACTTTTAAGTTTCGTGTTTCTAGGGTGCCTTGCATGTCGTGGCCGGTTGATGCCATTCGCCTCATCTTGCACCATACGCAGCATCCATATGGGAAGCGATCTTATCACGGATAAACATGAAGTAAGCAGATCCTGTGTGAATTATATACTTCTGATCTTGGCAATTGATCAGATTCCTCTGATAGCAATTTTGTATGTAATCATTGTTAGTGTAATTGGAATGTACATTGCAACATTTGCACCTGTATAATTAGGTGATCCAATTGTCCTCTGGATGAGGAAGATTTTTTGGCTTGATGAGATCTCTTGTTATTTATAGGCTATTTCCAAAGGAAATTGATCTTTATTTCGAGAATGTTGGTGGCCGTATGCTTGAAGCTGTTTTGAACAATATAAATACCAATGGACGCATTGTAGCATGTGGAATGGTTTCTCAATACAACCAGGTACATTATCACATTCTACAGATGCTAGTTAGTATTACTAAATAGAGTTTAAATTTCTGGAAACCTTGTTCCTGGGCTTGATGTTGTGAGCATGTTTTTAAGTGTAAAGCGAATAGTAAAAAACGAGAATTAAAAAGTCTACAATGTTGGTTGTTGCTAACGTCTAAGGCTCATGTCCATTGGAAGCTTGTGAAACTAATAGCTCAGAATAGGCTTACAAACTACCATTTCTCATAGGACCACAAAGAATCAAGACTGAGATATAGCATACTGCATAGGATTGGAAATGAAAGCTTTTCAGACATTTCATTTCAATGTCCTGTTTTCTGTAAGCAAACTGTCTACGCTCTGTGGCAGAGTTGCTAATACGATCCCATGATGTATTGTAATGCCCACCTCTAGTTGTAGCTGTTGCCGGTTATTAAAATTGATTTAGTAATATCATTGGCATATAATAACGAGGTTAGATCTGATCAGGATTGGACGGAACGTGAAGGTGTGAGGAATTTGCTCAATATAGTGGGCAAGTGCATCAGAATGGAAGGCTTTATAATAACATATCGTATGTGGGGATTGTGGTAAGTTTACCATGTGAATTTAAGGTTGAGAATTTGTTTGTCGAAGTTGCAAGAATTCTGATGGGCATGCTTGTTTTTATGCAGAGTCTTTGCAAGCAATTTTAGGATAATTTTCTGGAACATGTTTGAAAGTTCTCGTCTCTTGACATGTGGCATTTGGGCCAAGCCATCGTTGATGGCCAACAGTGACACATGAAAAAGGACATTGTAGTACCTTAGTAGAGGAAAGGTATATTTTTGATAAACTATTGGTATTTGTATGCTATCTGGAGAGTAAAAATATTGGCTAAACTCAGTGATTGTTGGAATCAAATTTTTGCATAATACATCAAAAATTTCTTTTGGGGTTTTCTAGCTTGTTCATTGTACCTTATAAATAGAAAGGTGAAATATGCTTGACGAGAATAACCAAATGGCAGCATGTTGTCTTTGAACAACTTTACTTGGAAAACTACTCCAAACACTTCAATTGTTATACTAAACCACTTTAAACAAACTCAATTTACATCTTTACCTAATAATTATAACAAAAATCAGGGTAATAAAGAGTGGCTAAAATTCGCCAAATGGCAATTTTTTAGACCTTTAGTCAAATTTCATGGCTAAAGTTTATAAAGGCAATTTTTTTAGAAAAAACATAATATAGCCACTCCAAAATGGGGTAAATTTTGAACGCTTAGAGTTTAGTCGGGATTGTTTGCTGCATGGTGTACTGAATCGCCTTCTCTAAAGTTGATTAGAAGAACCCTGATCAATTCAAATAGCCTTGCCAATTCTATTCAGGGACCTCTTTCATTTAGGAATTGCCATTAGCTACCTCAATCATATTTTGAATTTGTATCTATAGAGGTTAAATGCTATGAAGAATGTTACATGATGTGCATTTTAAGCTCTAAATAGTAGTGATATCTTCTTGCAATTGTTGATTCTAAAAGGCTTCATCACCAAATTCACCATTTGGATGCATTTGACCCCAACGTAAACATGCATGTTCCTTCAAACGATATTATTTGTTCCTTATGAATTGTACTTTGAACAACTTTGTTACATTTTGTAAAAGAAGCATATTGAATCAATGTCATTCATGCACTAATCAGTGCTCAAAGTTTGAAGTTAAATAGTTGCACTTTAGCTGGGGACCAAGAAAAATTCACCAACATCAGAATTTCATGTCATATAAACTTTACATTTTAGCCAAGTGGGAAGATAATTAAAGGGCTTTATTTTATCAAATTTCGCCAAGAAAAAAATCTAAGAAGTTTTGTTTTTCATAGGTTTAGCCAACCTTAATTTGAATAGAAAAACATTTAGGGCCATTAAAATTTACCCTGAACAAAAATAAAGGAACTTTCTGACGAATGTCCATGCATATTGACGGATATACTAACGAAAATTGTGATGATAAAACTAACGAAAACATTGACGACTATTATGACGAGAAATATGACGAAATGCACGACGAAAATTCTGACGATACTTGTGACGAAAAACATGACGAAAATTGTGACGTAAATTATGACGAAGAATGTGACGAATAGTCTGACGATAATTATGACGAAAAATATGACGAATATTCTGACGAAAGTTCTGACGTAGATTATGACGATTATTCTGACGCATAATCGTCAGATTTGTGACGAATAACCTGACGAAAAAACTGACGATATTTCGTCAGAAAATATTCGTCAGAATATCCGTCAGCCATATGTGTCTGGCCTGAACCACATCTGTGAAGGGAATCTGACGAATTTTCTGACGCGAAGCAGACATTCTCTTGTAGTGAATGAGGCTTGGCATTGCCTTGTCTGCATGATCAAATAACATGGTCTAACATTTCAGTTGCATGATTGATGCCTTTTGTGGAACAGAATGGCTTGACAAGGGAGAGGCTTTGCTTAATCTAGGCAAAACCATGCCTGAGATACGGCCCACAAATACCAAACATGAAGGTGAAACTTGTTATGAATGTAAGCGAAACTTGCTGCAATTTTCAAATTCTGAAATTTATTTACTTTCCGGATGATTATCTTTTTAAAGGGGAATTTCCAAGCCATTGAAATTATGGCAGGGAACGTCCCACTAATTTGATCGTCTTCTAAATACTTTAGAAAACCTTAAGAAATTATCCTGAGGCTTTAAAAGTTTGGCATACACTGTCGTCGTGTGAGATGGTTTCATGAAGTTTGAAGGGCTTGTTTGTGCTCACATTGGAGTATTTTATATTAGAATATGGGGCCTATTAATTATGGACTAAGCGACCATATATTGTGAATACGACATTGGGATAGAGTTCAAGTAGACCTCATACATGACTGACTTAGGATGGAATCACACTATAGTCTTGGGGATGGAATCACACTATAGTCGTTCAAATTTTCGCCATACGATGGCCCATCGATCTCGTCCTTGAAGTTCGGTGGACAGTTCTGGGTCTTTTTAGAAAATTAAACGTTTAACAATATCTTCCCACGGAAATACACGGAATACACTGGATACTTGTGAAAGGAAATGCTGCGCTCGATTAATACTTTGATTCTGGAATTCGAAACTAGGAGATCAAAGACCTTACGAATCCCCAAACCATAAGTGCTAAAATATTATCATGGCTTCCACTTATAGCTGGAGACTTCTATTGTGTGGAACTAGAGTTGCCATACAATTATATTAAATCAATGATGAATCAAAGCATTTGGCACCAAAAATACATTTGCAATTTGTAATAAAAGGGATATTGTTTCATTCTGGAAAGGGAGCTAGCAGACATTCAATTACTGTCTTGTTTTCTGTTGGACTTGCTGTGCATCCCAAATGTAAGTGTCCGTGTTTGCTATGTTGCTTTAACCAAGAAAGGAATATTTTTCCGTCAATTCGGTTTAATTCGATTGTGTCAATTAGCCTATTCAAGTGCAAATGATACACTGTCCTCCGAACCTTCTGTATCCAGCAGATCATGCCGAAAATGCATGTACATTCCATATAATCTATTATGGTCATGTCAACCAAGTGCCCTTAGGTTTCCACTATTGCCCAATTCTGTTAACAACTAGGATGACTTTGCAATGAGGGTAAAGAACTAAAAGTTTAAAAAGTGGGGGCATGCCAGGAAGCTGCTTAATTAGACTGAAAGGAGATACAGTAAACAAATGAGGACAGGCATTTTATATTGCACAGCATAAAAACTTCTGACCTAGAAATGAATATAATATGCAGCTTCACGTATTACAATTTATTCAGCAATTTTAATGCATACATGTTATCCTGCCCTTGCAATTTCTCTCATCCCTTGACAGTTTCCTCCACCGGTGTTTCTACCATGCTTTCTTCTTTAACTTCTTCACTTGCCTTTTCTTCTGCTGGCCAAAATGAAGTGGCTTTTCCAGTTTTTGACACAGCTTCAAAAACAACAGGAGGTGGCAGCTTTCCAATCACAGTCACCTTTTGTTGTTTCAAGTCAATATCATAAGAATCCACTCCTGTGTAAATACGAAAATGAGAATTCAAAAATAAAATAAACTAGTAATGAACTTGTACCAAAAAAATTTGTGTTAAATTGTTCCCGTATTTTATAATCTGACAGGACCAAATAATGAGGCATTAAATCATGTAATATCTGTTTTCATTTTCTTTTTTTTTTTACATTGGAGCAACACACATTAAATCTCTTTGCTGCTATAAAGGATGTAAAATATATGCAATAAATTCAATGCAGGAGAAAATTACCTTCAAGTTTGGTAAGAACCCTTTTCACAGCTCCCACACATCCCTGGCAACTCATCGCAACCTTGAGTTCCACAGTCTACAGCATACAAAACAAGTACCAAAATATCTCGTGTAATTCCGAGAGTTTTACAGAAAAAACTTTTGTAGTTTGCAATGTTTATCAATCTGTAAAATGCTAGTTCTAGAACAGGAATAGATAAATATTCTATCATTCTCAACAAGAAATTCAGCTAGCTTCGTGAGAAATGTAAATGAACAGTGACAACTCGAAATCAACAATCAAATCAAGCCCTAATTCAAGATTAGATTCGCGTATGCTGCTACTATCATTTCAAATTCAACCACAGCTAATAGCCTGGGAAATGCAACATTGCAATTCAGAACCATATGTACTTTGTTTTCCATTTGCCGAGAAACTATAACGACAAGGTTAAATGTCATTTCTCAGATCACATCACACGTTTGCTACTGTTGTATAGGTTTAAAGGTAATTTGTGCAAGGCATCCATTTCAAGCATAAATTGTTCTACAAGGGACAGAAACGAGTTATTTGCAGCGTTTTGCAGAGATATTCTAATCCAATGAACTATCAGCCATAATATAGGATCTAGCGGCAATAGAAAGTAGAAAACAAGACCATAAGTTGGAAAGAAAAAATTCGTGAAAGTGTCACGAATTACATAGAATGACAACATAAAGAATCCACAAAGAAATGGGAGCACCTACCTCGGTCGCCATGGCTGAAAGCTGTGTCCGAAGCTCTTCCCTCTATGATTTATATGCATATATATATTCTTGGGCATGTACGTCAACGATCTACAGTATAGAGTATAGAAATATCCACCGTATTTGTATGCATTATACATGGTACTACACGTCTTATAAACCATGTACTGCAATAGTACTACAAAAATGCAATGATTAAACGCAACAACTGGAATGGTCCAAAAGAAAATATTGCTTTAGGCCTATAATGGTTTCTATAATGTCCTCATTTTAGCATGATGGAAAAGTGAAAGGGGCTTTCCTTAGAACTTACTAAAGTGACCAGCAATGGAGAATGAATCTGGACTAATTTCCATTCTCATTTTGACCAATGGGCTCGCAGCGGCGAGGTACAAAGACCGCAAGCGGTGCCTCCAGCACATTGTCATCCAATGGCATAATCGGCTTCCATGGCCTTTCAGCAACGTAATGAGGAGCTACAAAGACCGCAAGCAGTGCCTCCAGCACATTGTCAGCTAATGGCATAATCGGCTTCCATGGCCTTTCAGCCAGGGTCCGAAATTAGAATTTGCCCTAACCATTAAAAATGCCTTCTTACATTTAAGGCTACCAGAAATACACGAGATTATAGTGTACTTTTCCGGAAATCCTTAAAAACTTCTATGGAAATGGCCTGAAAAAATGCCGGGAATATTTTTTGGTTATCAGAAATTTTTGAAAATAGTCGGATTTTTCAGCCCCCAATTTCGAACCCCGCTTTCATGGAGCAACTCATAAGTAATGGTCTAAGGGTATCTTAGCACCCGTCGTTAAGTTAAGATTAAGTTAATTTTTCTAACTGCCCAGTTAAACCTATAAGAGACCCTTATGTTCGCACCAAGACTAAGTTAACTTTCGTTAAGACTTTAACATAATGGAAACTAGTTAAATCCTTTTGAACTAAAACAAGTTAGGTTATTTTTTTTTAACTTAACGACAAAATAAAAATGTGTTCGCACACGTCTTGGTTAAGTTAGTGCTCACGGCAATTTCTTTGCATAGACGCCTATTAAGTTATCAAGTTGTGGAGATAGAATAGAGCACCATTTAGAGCGAGGGTGCTACTGACCTGGATGTGGCGATGGATTAGCTTGATAATAATGATGGAACATTATATGACAATATTAATGATATTAGTAGCAACAACTATTGTGGCACATGCTATGGCCACAAAACATCGACGAAATTTGTGACAATGAAGGTGCTATTACATTTGATGCTAATAACACCACCTATGATGTCACTAGTTAGAACTGACACTAATACTGATGTGGGTAGGAAAAATTGAATATGAGAATATAGTTCCTTTGGCGTGGGTTGCGCATGGTCATGCTAAACTCACTTTAAAGGGCCGCTTTTCCTTGAAGAGACTTTCACTTAATAAATCGTGACCTTCTAGGAACTGCCACGATGGCGCAGGTTTAGGACGTCTTATGCGCCTTTTGGTTTGTTTATATTTATTTTAGCCATTGCTTTGTTGTGTTTTTGTTACATTATTGTCATGTCAATTTGCTAATAACTAAATAAGAAGGGCACTCTAGCTCAAGTTGTCTAGCAAATTGGATAAAGACGGCCTGAATGAATCATTCAAAGTGGAGATACATGGTTTAAATAAGTAAATTCACTAACGGATAATGATTGATAAAAGAATTATGATACTTTAGCAACTCCAAAGATGCAGGAATAGTTGTATCAATTAAATTACGAGATAAGGAAAGTGGGTTTTAATTTTGTGTTATTAAAAACCTTAACTAAAAGACTTTAAGATAAATAAGACGAGTAGAATTTTGGCATCGATGTTTTTAAGATCGATTATGCTATCTTCTTTTTTATTTTCGTAAGGTGTTGGTAATTGTGCCTGTGCAGCCGCATGGAACGCGCATGGAACGCCGCATGCGGCGTTCCCTTTTGGCCTGAGTTCCCCATTGCGGCATCGCCAGCATCCTGAGTTCCCCCTTCCGGCATCCCCAGCATTTAATTAGAATTTTTTGAAGTTGCCGAGCCGACACAATTGAATGACGACGAATTTTGGATAGGAAACTCAGTTTGGCGCTTCTTCTGGCTATTGCGCTGGGTCGGATCTTGGAGCTATGGAGCTCTTCAGCTGGGCGGCAGGTGAGAGGTGAGGATGGAAACAAAGCAAGAATCTGAAGTTCTTCTTACCAATAATGTCGTTTTATTCTTCAGGTCACTCTTCCACTTTTACTCACGAAACGCAGTCGCGGCGCACTTGGGATCCTTGGAGCCGTCGTGGAGCTCTTCAAAAGGCGGGCAGTGAGCATGGAAACAGAGCAAGAATCCGAAGTTGTTCTTGCCAATAATGCTGTTTTATTCTTCAGGTTACTCTCCCACTTTTTACTCACGAAACACAGGCAAACACTGGGTACCCGATCCTTTCTATGTTTTAGTATGCTCTTGGATTTCGGACAGCAGTGGATTGGAGGGAAAAATTTTCCATGTCTGATATCGCTTGATTATACTGCAGGTAAGCACTTTTATTTATGTTAAGAACTCGATTTTGTGGAGGGATAGCTGGCTTGATTTACCTCCTCTATCTCAGGTGCCAATATGGCATGGCTATGGGGAACATATGTCATCTACTGGAGGTGGTTCTCTCATTCATCATTCTCGGAATTTGCTTTTCATGTATGGTAGCTTTTTTACAAGAGCAACCTCCGATTGGTAGTTCCCTTACAGGTGAGCAACCTTTGATTTCAGAGCGGAGATAGCTATTGTGTGAGAAACCGCACTGCCATCTATGCAACACAGATAAATTTAGGCCAGTGAGTTTAGAGTTTCATCTTCTACCTTCAACTGTCAACAGTAATTATTGTAACTTCGGTTTCTTTATGCTGGATGTTTTGTCACAGCTCAAAGCTTTGAAGTAATCCATAGATTCACTGCTGACATGACAACCTAACTCTCATTCCTACTTGAAGAAAGCGGTCTTAAGGTTTGACTTTTTGTTGCAATGTTTTGTTGCAGGTGTTATGGCTAGAGTGTGGTTGGCAGCCAGTTTCCTTAACGGATCTCATTACATGAGCATCTGCGAAGAGAGTATACAGGAAACCAAAACTTTGTGTTCACCCTGACAAGGTGCAGCAGACATATGACAAGGTGCAACAGACATATGGATTTGTATACTGGGGCTTACTTTCAGATAAACACATTGGGACCATCTCTTATACATACTTGAGGTTCTAGATAAACGTCTGCAATTACTGAGCCCTCAGTAGTCATTATCTAAGCTTGTCTAGTATCATCATTACTGCAAAGGTTTTTCCCTTGAAAACCTTTCGAGGCAGGGGTTTTTTAATCCTAGTAGTAATGATTGTACTAGCCCATTGTATGGGTCCCATGACCTATTGGTCTTCGTGGACGTTAAAAAAACTATTCTATTCTATTCTATTCTTATAACAGAGAAAAAGTTATACTATATGTGCGGTAAGTTTTATCATATTGAGTGGTAATAGAATCTGTTTGCTCCATTTACATTCAATTTGGTTTATTTTGCATTTCTGCAGATCTAGAAATCAAGTATGAGTCATGTACAAGGCACAGGACAATCCAAGCCTCATCATCAGGTCGAACAGGGGCCTTAAAGCATGGTATTGAGTTTCTATCCTCAATCAATACTTCGCTTTTGGTGGGGAACAGTTGGAACTTTAAGTTTCTTATATAGAAGCTGGAGGCATTGGGATTAAGCTCTTCAACATATGTTGTCTCCAGTATTCAAAGCCAGGGACTTCCTTCCTCCAAAGGACCAAAAACATATTTTATGTTGCGTGCAAAGGTAGAATCACTATTATCCATTAACTCTGAATATCTTTCTTGATTGTTTGCTTTACTTTGGATGGGGAAAAGCAGCTTGATGCGCCTGAGCAAGCAGCAACACTTGATGGTTATTCGGTTGGATCATGTAAAAGCATATGTTTGGACTTTCCAGACATACTTCAGCCATACATACTTACTTCAGGTATGTTCTCCGCGTCTGTTAAGGAAGACTAAATACATTTTGTAAAGTATCTATGTTTTGTGTATTCCTCTCAAAACTGTTCTGTCTTTTGAATTCATTCAGTGCTTTGCAATAGTGCTGCATGCAGTGCGAGATTTGATTTATGGCAGAAGACTATGCTATATTGTAAAGTTTTAAGGTGATCTAGATTTGCCAATGTGTTGAGATGGCCGAGATTGATTCTGAAAAAGAAGGGCCCGAACCCTAACTTGCAGCATCGAGTATGGCTCCCTCAAGCCTCTTATGGGTTAGGCCAAAAATATATTTTCTCCTGTAAATGGAATAGCTGCCGTCCCAGACCTTGCATTATAGTGATGCTTTCAATATGCCGATATTTTCATTCATGCATTGATTGGCCATGGGACCTCTTCTTCAAATGGCTCTTCCTTTGCTTCCATGTCTCTGATTCCTTTCAATGGCTTTGCAAAAAACGTACACCTCCTTGGTAACATGCTGCTTTCTCCTTGGTACCTATCTATCTATCTATCTCTGTGAGTTTAATGCATGGATTTGTTGCAGACTTAAACCAAAAAGGTATAAGAAAATGGGTTTACAAATTTTCAATGACATACATTTAATGTATTTACACTACATTTTGTTGCAATCATGGATTTCATGATCTTGATATCTTAGGCTTTATCCAGAATCAACAAGCAGTTTTGTTTCGTTCCATTGTTATATGCAATAAGATTGATCTATAGACTCGTGATGGTTTTGTTCTATTATGCGGATGCCATACCTTGATTTTGTGTTAATTATTCTGTGCATTGAATAACAGAGCTGTACATAAGTCACTAATGATGATAAAGATGATTATAAAAAACTGAAGCATCTGTTAGCTGTGGAAAAAAGGCCTCAAAACGTAGATGCATTATCTCAGGGATTCATGTCACTATAGTTCCAGCCTACTCAGGAGCAGACGTGTTACCAATTGGAATACGGGAAGAAAGGATGCTTGGTAAGTGTTAAATGATACCACAATGACTACAAAAAAACATATCTTTACCTAGATTGCAACTATTGTAAGTTAATTGCAACTTTGTAGGCAATAGTCACATAAATAAGGGAAGCACGCAGGATGCTTGGCAAGTGTTAAATGACATGACAATGACTACAAAAAAATATTTTTGTCTGGATTGTAACTATTGTAAGTTCATTGCAATTTTGCAGGCAAAAGTCATATAAATAAAGGTTCCTTACGTCTTATGCATTCCATATAACTAATGTTGGATAAATACCGCTGACAATACAAGAATCATGGACACGTATGTTACACATGCAAAAACTATGAAGAGTTTCTTAAACAAGTAGGTTAGCCCTTGATCACATTTAAATTCATCTCTACCTTCACTATTGTAAGTCAATTACAATGCGTTAAACATCCATGCTTAATCTTCTAAGGCTCATATGATGAGCTAACCATTACTCTATCCTGCAAATGGGTAGTGGTATTGCTTCTTCCAATGAATTTTAGCGAGAATAGTGTTTCATACTTCCTCTGATTTTAGAGCTATAACTGCATTGAGTACACATTGGATATGCTCTCTTCCACAAACAAGAAATCCTAGATCAACCTTAAAGCTTAAATTTTATGCCACCCATGTGCCATTATCCCTACCCATTTCACAAGCCCATGGATAATGCTCCATCTCCTTAAACTACACTTTGCCCTATGCACTCCATTATGTCGGTGGAGATGGTTATATTTGCAACTCTTTACTCCACTTAGAGGCTTCATTATTTATGCCTATTTCACACGTCCACGACTAAAGCCCGGCATCGCCGGGCACACGTTTCTAGTTAGTTTTTCATTTTGGAGTACTAAAGGTCTAGAATGGGGTTTTACTCACGAGATGCATCGCGGGGCATTTTGGGGTTGCCAAAAGTGGTCTTGGAGCAACTCATAAGTAATGGTCTAAGGGTATCTTAGCACCCGCCGTTAAGTTAAGATTAAGTTAATTTTTCTAACTGCCCATTTAAACCCATAAGAGACCCTTATGTTCGCACCAAGACTAAGAAGTTATTGATGCTAATAACACCACCTATGATGTCACTAGTTAGAACTGACACTAATACTGATGCTATATGCGTAACAACAAGTAACGCTATAATTGTTGTTAATAACATCACTTATAATGTCATTAGTGCCATTAACACTGATGCTATATGTGTAACAACTAGTGACGCTATGATTGATGCTAATAGCAATATCTATAGCGTCATAATAAAATTACTGACACTCTTAGTAACACAGATTGTGACTCTATTCCTGACAGAAATTGTGTCACCTATAGCATCACCTACGGATATATGTTACCAATAATGTCATAAAGTATATTTGCCAATGCTGTGGTGACGTTTTGCTAACACTAATTGACCCCTTCTCTTGTAGTGCTAGTTAAATCCTTTTGAACTAAAACAAGTTAGGTTATTTTTTTTTAACTTAACGACAGAATAAAAATGTGTTCGCACACGTCTTGGTTAAGTTAGTGCTCACGGCAATTTCTTTGCATAGATGCCTATTAAGTTAGCCTAACTTAATGCTAACGGCAATGGCTTCACACATTCGCCCGTTAGTTATTTTTTTTTAACTTAATGCTAAGGGCAATTGCTTCGCACATGCCTTTCGTTAAGTTCCTTTTTTTTCTTTTTAACTTCTAGAATGAGTATACTTCCACTTTCTGGTTAAGCTAAGCCTTTAGTAACTATCATAATGCATCCATTTGGATGTCAATTTGGTCCTAGCTTACAATATCAAATAAATTTTGGTCATACGAGTAAGAAGAGACAATTATCAAGTAAAAGAAAGCACATCAAGATAAACACCAGTCGTTATCAAGTTGAAATGTGAAAGTGATGAAGTTCATCAAGTTAAGTAAAACCCATCATCCTCAAACACAATAAATCAAATGAAGACTATATGTTCAATCAATGTTCGTCGGATCTCCACACCCAATTCATATGAGTCGGGATCACTGTTCACTGTTCATATGGGTCACGATCACTGTTTAAATATCAACGATCATGAAGATGATGTTGTTCATCATGAGCTTTATCATTTGAAGAAATTTCCAGCCACGTTTAACTAGCTCGCCATCTCAGGTTTAAGAATCCACAATACTGCTGCTAATAATAATAGCCTGTTTCCAAGCCCAATGTATTTTCTTTGTCGAGAAAAGTTCTTGCGGGTCTAACATCTTGCTTGCAAAGTTCGGAATTCTGGAATTCTGACGTTAGAGTGAAAAGCATGAGTTGCCACAGCCCTGAAACTATTATGCTAAACTATAATGGCTGATGTGAAATGGTATACCCTAAGTTACAGAAGCTTGATATAATACTGGAGTAATAGATTGAAATTTTGAAAAAATCAAAGAGGGCCTCAACCCAAATCTTCCGACTCAGAATTCAGCATATACCACGCAAACTTATCTTGCATCATAGATGCCGTATTGAACCTGATTTTTGGTCATCAAAAATAAGTCTGAGAAGGGTAAACAAAGTAAAGGGCGTAGTGTTCCAGGTTATGTTTTGTAAGTCTCTAGATGTTTGTAAGTGGTCAGACGTGGTTGGTGGACTATAAGACGCATCAAGGGAGATTATCTTGGAAAATGATGGTTACTACATCAGCGGTCCAGATGATTTAGATCTCTGCACCATTATTTGATTGACAGTAGTAAAAAAGGCAACACATTTTACCAAACACAGGGCTTTAAAAAGCTGCAGAACATAAAGAATGCACCAAGGGGATGGATGCTTATATGGTACATGCATTTCTAAAGCTTGGCAGAAAGATAGCCTACTAAGATGGAATGAGGAGGATGCTATTTTGCATCTGTCCTGCATGACAAATCTTCTATAGCCAATTCTTGCCATGTTGCAAACTATTTGAAGTTTTGGCTGACCACTTTTGCAACAGATAGACATGTATGTGATGAGTCATTTCTAATGCATACTTAACACATGGTCTGCCTACGGGATACCGAAATAAACGTATTTGTGAAAGCCAAGAGAATGAACAGCCGTAGAGGCACACCCACAATGATCTGTCGATCTTCATTCAGCTAAAACCCAGCCCATTGTACACAGAGCTACTTATTTGAACTAAAAGAATCTGCCATTCTTCAACTTGCCCAGGTACATATACCAACCACTTACAAACATCTACCAACCAGTGTGAACAAGCAAGGAAGACAAGCATCTGCCTTTAAACATCATGATATTGCTTCACATTTTTAAGAGACTTCATTCCACAGCTTTCGGCTTCAACTAAATTTTCTCAAAAATATGAACAGAATTGGGGAAAAACCCTGCCCCAATGTCATGCGAAGACTAAGATGCATGTGAACACACATACAGTTCCTTTTTTTTGCCAGGACGGTCGCAGTTATGCATCATGTGGCAACAACACACTGTGTGTGAATCCCTAAGTGGGTCTTCAAGAAGTCAACAATGTCATCAAGTTCCTCGGGTTCCTTCAGCCAGTGCCCTTCTAGTTCTGCACCCACGTACTCTTTCCACACAACGTCCATCTTCATCTGCCTGAGGATACTGCAAGCCTGCCTTCCTAGCTCCACACAGACAGTGGTGTCAAATGTACCATGCCCCAAGAACACAGGCATGCCAACCAGCGAAGAAGAAGATTTAGAAGAAGAGGAAGAGGAAGAGGAAGATTTAGAAGAAGAAGAAGAGAGGCCATCGTCTTGAGCCTCCTTTCCCAGCCCTAATTCCTTTCTTAGACACTTGGTAACATCACCCATTAGTTCAATCTTCTTTGCTAGAGGTAACCACCCACAAGCACCAACGAAAGCTCCCAATTTGCAATGGCTTGAAAGCAGGACATGTAGAGCTGCAGCTTGTCCCTGGCTCACCCCACCCAGCACCACCCTCTCAGCAGCACCGCCTAGCACTCGAATTTCATCCTCAAGCACTTCCTGCACGTATTGAACGCAAGACCTAAGGCCAGACCTAAGGCTTTTCTGCACAAAACCACAAAACAAGGTTTAAGTTTGTTTATTCTTGCATCATACAAGAAAAGAGGGGGCTATGATATGAAATTTCCTTTAATCAGTGACTTGGATTAAGTAATCAACATGTACAGGCTCGTTTTTGGATACAAATAGTCGAAAGAAATAAAAACTGCCCTGCTTAGGTAAAGTTTCGAGCTAGCTTACCCGCTCAAAGGTTGGATCACGTAGAGACGCCTTAAACCAGCCGCTTTGCAACTCCGCGCTTGGAAACACCCATCTCACACCAGGCAAAGAACTAAAGAGACTAAGGCCTGGTGAAGAGGTGGACATGGCAGCTAGGGCTGCAGCGAATTCCGGCCCAGTACAGCCTCGCCCATGCAACAAAATTACCGTGTACTTGTGAGCTCCTAAAGCTTCCTGAATGTGGAGCGGAACCTTAGAATGATAGGTTGCTGCCTTCGATGGGCGTGGCCGCAGGCGCTTCAACAACCGGAACACAAACTTCATTTTTGCAAGAACGCCCCCCCTCCTTTCCCTTAAAAACAAAAACCGGTGTGCCTTTTTAATCCGCTGTGCCTTTTTTCTATATCTATACATGTATACAAGTCCCTTAACACACTGCCCCTCAAGTTTATAGTGATCCAACGGTTCAGATCAATCTTGATCAGTGTGTTACTGGAGCTATAACACACTGCTACTCCATAACACCCTAGGATGTTATGAAATGGACGGATCCAGATCAATTTTGATAATGATCGGATGGCCCAAAACTCTCGGGGCAGTGTGTTAAGGGCGATAACGCCCTGGCCCTCGGGTGTTACTTCAAAAAAAATTTTCGGGCCATCAAAATGGCGAGGGTGTGCGCGTAATTTTTTTTTCAGTAACACCCTCGGCCCAGGGCGTTATCTACTCCTTATTAAGCTTTATTAGATTTATATTCGTTGAGATTTTGCAAAGAGTATGATGATAAAGAAGTAAGTATATGATGGCAACCAATCATATTATAGTTCAACCAAGTTGTGTACATAAAACTGCATGGGTGGAACTTTACTAAATTTTGATGGGCATTTTAACTATACTTCTACCAAATTGTGTGCATGAAAGCATTATTCTTTCAACATTGGATGAACATACAGATAAAGAGTGTGCACGCAAGAAATTCCAAGAATTATTCTCAAATTTTTGTACAAATATTTCAGCATGAAAGGTGGTTGATTTTACAAATGAATGATTGCCGCCTTAGGCAAGGTCGAAGTCAAAACGTATTTAAAGAATTCGACGAGAATTTTCAGATTCTCTTAAAATCTAAGAGATTCCATGTTGAGAGCTTCTTGGAAAGTTTTGCATGAACGGTGTGTCAAAGATGACCCATTATTCATTGCCATTACATTTAAAATTTTGTGAAACTTCATGAAAATTCCATTCAATCCTAGGCTCCTATGGAGAATCCCAAGGGATTATGCAACATTCATTTGATATTCTCCTATATTACCTAAACCCTATGTAGAGCTATATATGAAGAAAGATGAAAAATATGTACATTTCATATTGATAATAATTGGACCATTACGCATTATAATAATTGGTAATTTGCTCGGGATTTAATGTTTAGAGTGAGGGTTATAAATGTATCATATAAAATCTAATTGTATGTTATAACTCAATGCATGAATTATTGTTCAAACCCCTCTAATTTGCTTTGATCTATCAAGAATTTCTAGTGTTCCAGCATATTTATTGCGTATTTTCCCTTGGTTTTGCGTATATTCATGACAGCTTTATCTTTCCTTTGCTTTACCATTGAATCCTAAATCTTAAATCCTAAATCTTATGTCCCATAAACCATAAAGCCTAGTTGATAATCCTAAACAACTTACCATGAACCTTAGCAAAATATGCCTGGCTTAAATTTACCACATTCAATGAGTACAAAGTTGTTGTAGTCTAGAATGCATCCTACGCTAAACTTAGGGTGCTATATTGTCTATTGTAAAATCAATTCCAACAAGGTGATGCGCACGGAGGGTTGCCCTCCATGGCCGGAGGGTGAAGTGGCTTAAATCATAGTTCAAAGTCATATTTTCACAATCAATTCAAATTGCTACTTCAAGACAATAGAGTACTTGATACTTGATAACATACGAAATAATGAATCAAAATTGCTATTTTAAAACATTGACATAGTGATGGTTACCCATTTAGAATTTGAGCCTAAGCCCTGTCGAAGGCAATGATTTGGAGTCCGTGGTTGAGCGCGAACGTGCATTTATCCCGGCTCAACCAATGACCAACGATTGAAAATGCCTTAAACCATAATGTCATGCAAGTTTAAGTCCTGAAGCAGCTCCTGCAATTGCCGATGTTCTCCCTTAAATTTGAAGTTTCGAAAATAAGGAATTACTTAAAATATTTAGCATTTGTCCTTTTTTACACGCATCTGTATGCATGTGCCCTACTTCCAGTTCTTATTAGGAATAGAATAGTTTTTTAGCGTCCACGGAGACCAATTGGCGGGTGAACCAATTTGAAGATCCATAGTTGTTTCCATAACCAAAGAACTTTGAACCATCTAAAATCATGCACATGCGTTTTTTTCAAATAGATAGACACTCCAGTTAAAGTTGTTCCCATACTTAGACCAACTAAGTTCATGCACAGCATGTCTTTCAAATAGATAAACATTTCAGTTAAAATTGGCTTAAAACGTTTTAACAGTGGAGTACATTTAAATTATTAATGTTCTTTTCTCTCATACTTAGACCAACTAAGTTCATGCACAGCATGTCTTTCAAATAGATAAACATTTCAGTTAAAATTGGCTTAAAACGTTTTAACAGTGGAGTACATTTAAATTATTAATGTTCTTTTCTCTCATTACTACTGTGTATGATTTACCAATTTAACTTATGCCCAACAACAGTGGCACCGTTTCTAGTCAAAAATAAAAAGAGACTCTTAGAACACTCTTCTCAGGTGCCCCCAACCTGACCTCAAAAAAAAAAAAAAAACAAGGGACCAAATCGAAGCTTGTTCTAGATGACGACCTCAACCTCGTTCAAATTTTTAGGGTGAGAAGCCTCTTCACATGTGAAGGTAGCCTTATTTTGGTGTGCTATCAATAAGGATTTCAAACATAAAAGAAAACTTGACGGTGAGATCCAAAAGTAGTTAGTAGCACAAGCCGTCAGACATTTAAAGGCAACATCATGAAGTCGTCTTCCATACCAACCGCCCCGCGTTAATATCTCAATTTCCTAGCTTGATGCTAACAACTAGTTATGTCAATCACTAAGAAGTCTTGCATATCTTCTAATGCTTTAATGGAACATTATACTAGTAGACCAAGTACCAACAAGGGGTTTGAGTTTTTAGTGCTCAATGGTCCGGAGTCTAGGGTTGCAAAAAGAAAAAATCAACTTATAAAGGGCGCTGCCCACTGGCCACGTTTGAATTTTCAAACTATTGAATAAACAACTGGAGAAGCGAGGTACAGATCACCTGTAAGCCCTACAACATGCTATGGCCTCTTGGCCATTTGTTGTTGGCCTTCAAAAAAAATGGTCAGCCATCTCAACTAATTTCTGGCACAGGATCACACATAGTGGACCATGCCCACATTCAACAGGCTCTCATGAGGTATGTGGTAGATTACATTGCTTCCCCTGCAAATTTTCCTCAAAAATGCATATATGTTATTTATGGCAATCTTCTTCATAATGTTAGAACCTTCTCTTGCTCTCACGATGGTGTTGCCAAGAATATGGACTACACCAACTTCCCTTGCATCCCACAGGAACTTTAATTGATCCTCAATAACTGGCCTCAAATCTTGAGACCTAATCAAGCTTCTCGTGAGAACCCTTGATCACCGGACAATTACGAACCTATATTGTTATGTCTTGGTATTCTCTTCTCGATGCCTGGCGATGGTAGGGTGTCTTCGGAGTCACAGTTAAGCTATAATCGATGGAACTTGAATGTGTCAAACCGTCTATAAATGACTCACAAATGAAAAAATTACGCCAGGGCCCTCGAGCAATATTTGCTCAAAGTTATCATCTTTCTTATACAGGTCCATATATCCATATTGGACAACACAACGGTACATCCAATAATCAGCTGTCCCAATTCGCCGAAAAAAAAATACGTTCTTCTTGCGATACAGTGTTGACTGACAAATATTTTACACACACAAAAACGACAACGGAATGAATTGCTGGCAGATGGGTTATAAAGTGAGAGAAGATTGGTGGCACACCATGTGCTCGTTGAGTGTAAAGCAATCCTATTCCTGGTAGCCTGACAAGTCCCAGGCAGGACCTAAGCCCAAAATCCACCCAATTGGCACTTTATTCTGATTTTCAAACTCATATCTTTTTGCAGTTCCATAATGCCATGCATACATTATGACTAAAAGGATGCAGGCAAGTGCTAGAGGAACCCAACCACCACTTTCCACCTTAAAGAGAACAGTGGAAAAATAGATTAATTCCACTAATCCAAAAACCACGAAAAATAGAGCAACTAGGAGAAGATTGCTCTGCCAAATGAAAAGCATGATGAGAGTCATAAGTATTGTTGTCACAAGCATAAGCGCCACAACGGCAATACCGCATAACGCAATGGGTGTCAAATGGAAATAATACATAGATAGCATAAAGAATGCAGGTGTCACATACCATATGCATTTCCTATTTGAGTAGTCTCTAAACCCAGTATTGTTATTGCAAGACAAAGGCCCATTAATATCCAATTGATTTCGGGAACATAAATTCGTCCACCAAATTGGTGCGATGTGTGAACAATCTTCATGCGAGGAAAGCATCCAAGCGCAACCGACCGCTTGATGATCGAAAAGGTTGCCGATATTGTTGCTTGACTCGCAACAATTGCGGCAAATTGTTGCAACTATGAACATAGGCCGAAAACGAATCAGTAATAGAAATATGATATCATATTTTACATGTAACACATAATACCTCAATCATAACAAAAAGCGAAACCGCAAAGATTACTTGGTATTGATTTGTAAAAGGTATCTGACACATGCTCCGGCAACTTCATGAGGTATGCTCCTTGACCAATATAGGCTAACAGCAGACAGGAAAAGACCAGCACGGTAAAAGCAACCTGCCCAAGCTAACATATCAGCATGCCGCATTTGTTCCCTCAAACAAAAACTAATTATCTGAATTGATAATGTTGAGAAATGTCCCAAATCAGCAAATAAAGCCTCAGCCCCTACATTTTCCGACCACCAATATGAAAAATAAACTCATTTGCACCCTATGTTCTCCACAATAAATAATTAGGGTATTAGATGGACATGGTCAAGCCCAATGGAATTCCATTAGACAACATACCTGTTATAGAAAGCACTACACCACCAAGTGATACCCATCCATCTTTCTTTCTCCTCTTAAAGAAGTCAAAATGTGCACAGGAGACAACGCTCGAAATATACTAGGATCATGCTTGATAATGTTGTATATCCCCAGTGTTGTTTCCGTACGGGTACGGTACCTTTCAAGTACTTAGCATACCGTACCAGAGGTACGGTACGTACGGAATGAAAAATGAAATGTTTTTGCTTCAAATTTTTGGAGTTTTCAACACAAGTACGGTAAGTATTTTAAAGGTACAGTACGTATTTTATAGGTATTTTATAGGTACTGTAAGTATTTTACAAGTATTTTATACGTACGGTACGTATTTTATAGGTACGATAACAACACTTTTTAACGTACTGGTTTTTTTTTCGGTACGTTAAAAACTCAGAGGTACGTTACGAGGTATGATACGTAAAATACTTACAGTACCGTACAGGTACGGTAAGTACGTAACGGGTCTAAGTATGGTCAACATCGGTCTAGTAATGGAGACCTTAAAATGCATTGCCCCAAGGTCACGGATTCAAGTATGACTAATTGATCTTATGGTATCGCGGCTAGGTAGTGGATTGGCTTCCATGTTATATGTAGAATGCGATGTAGGTAGTGGATTGGCTTCCATGTTATACGTAGAATGTGATGTAGGCAGTGGATTGGCTTCCATGTGATAAAACAATATTATTAATTTATGCACCCTCCTCCCTCCCCCTCCCCCTCCCCCTCCCCCAAAAATTGCGTTAAGTGTGTCTGCCATCATTGTCTACTGCTACAAGTTATGCCTTGCCCCTCCCCTCATTAGTTCATTTGGAGGGTCCTTAAGGATGTGATTGATTCACTTGGAGTGTGGTTGGTGAAGCAGTCACTTGCACATTGTGTTCCTTTTGGGAAAGCTTCCTTGGGGTCTCTTTTATCAGCTATGCCCTTTTCCTAATGCCTCCCCTTTTTTGAAAGGCTTGTTGGAGTCTTGGGAGAGAATACAGACCTTATTTCATATTGATCTTGTTGCATGTCATTAGCTGAGCGCCCCTTGTTGGTGGATACCTATGGAAAATAATGTCTCGTTGGGACAGACCTATTTGGCAAAAGGTTGCTAGTACTCTGCCATTGGTTGCTCCAAAGGCTATTGAAGCGTGCATGTGGATTTTCCACCAGAGTGTTCACGAGCATAGGCTTGTGAACTCTATGTATAGGTTGCTTGTCAATGGTTTCTGAAAGCACAAGTGGAATATTTGGACTAGATTGTATTGCGGATGGTGTAGCTGTGGATCTTAAGAAAACAGATGCAATTCAGCCTTGGCCAATGCCAAAGAATGTATCTTAGTTGCGTAGTTTCCTAGGGTTGGCCAACTGTTGTTGCAGATTCGAATGTGGCAGTTTAAGGTGTTGTCACTAGACCATGCTAGTGTCCTATAACAAAGGTTATATGGAGACTTTTACTCTTGGAGTCAAATCCACCGTTCCATATCGATTTCTCTCAAGAGACATATTTCTTTTCACTTTGCAGAGGTGGAAAAGACGTAGGGTCAGGTTTTGCATCCACCATTTCAATATAGCTGCAACAACTTAAGGCATGTTAGAAAGCATGGCAAAATGATTACTATACATGAGCAATCTTGGGTTCAAATCTTACTCAGACTTCACTTTAAAGCTTTTGAAATGTTATTGCCTTAGAAAAGACGAAGTTATTCATTACTAAATACATATAATATCGACTGCAAACATGTATCTGTAGGAACATAGGTATTGAAGGGTGACGTGAGGAATGCATGTCTCACGGTCTAGGATGATGTGGATGAATATGTGTCTCACAACAGAGTGTTTGGTAGCTACTCAGATTAGGACACCACTAGACCATGTGAAACTCGTGTCCTTTTGCACCTCAAGAAATCCCCACTCCATGAAAAACACGTCCCAGTGCTCTTTCCTAAAGCTCTAAATAACTTCACTTCTACCACCTAACTTGAAAACCATCAAATCGTAATATTCTAAAGTCACTATAAGGACGTTTTGTTGAAATTACTATGAAAATACTTATTTTTAAATCGTGTAAGAACAATACCATGGCGTAGTTACAACAAAAGTCCATTTACATTTTATAAAAACCGATGCCTATTGGTCAAGAAGGGGCATGGTTATCTTTTATGAGGGAAGAGACCATAGATGACACCGTCAGATCTATTGTGATTTTGCCAAATTTAATGGGCAGAATGGCTGCAACTAAACGTAGATTGTTTGTTACATCTGCAATGAATTAAATTACATCTTCATGCAATGTGAGGCTGAAAAGTTGCATATTCTTTAGGGTACAGAATAGATTCAAGATAAAGTTGTGTAAGAGGAAAATGAAGGAGGGATGGGGATGGAGACAACAAGATTAGGAACATGGTCAGGATGAAAATGATCAAAATCAGGAAAAGGATCAGGATCAAAGTGATTAGGACAATTAGAATGATCAGGATCAGGGTCAGGGTTAGGGTCATGATCAACAGGATCGGGATGATTAGTCTGACCAGGATCACAATGAACATGATCAGAATGCAGTTCAAGAGGAGACCATCTCAGAGGTCACTGTTAGAGAGCAAAAAGTCCAAGCTCACTACCTTGTTGATCAGAGCATTAAATCCTCGTAAGTGAAAACCTCTGGCAAGTACTGATTGCACTATGGCAAATGCGGGAGATCGTGCTATATGAAGAGGAAGCAGAGCCGAAAAGGCCTAAACTATGTGCCAACTATAAAGGAAGCGAAGTTGGATGCAGGAGCAGAAATGACTATTCTGGTTGTTCATCGAAGGAAGCAGAAAATTCCAAGGAGTCCAAAGGGCCAACAAAAGATGAGTGAGTAGGGCGGACCATATCACTTGTATTCAGACCATTAGGGAGATCATATTTTGGAAGGCTCGGATACAAAGCTTTATTCCAAAATTAGCTTTTGGAAGACTGGTGAAAAAAACAATATAGAATTTTTATCATAGATGCAGAGTTATGTGGTCAAGGTGTCTGGATCAACCTTTATCCTATGCCCCTTTTTCCACGATGTAACCAAAATCCTGGCTCCAGACTTGGATATTTTGCAGCAAAGCAGCCAAAGTACATCTAATCATTTTATTTGCAAATACTGTGAAATGTTGCCTTCACGCGAAAAGGGTGACTGTGCATGATAGAGTATTGCATAGCTACTGGGAATGCGGTTTTGTCTCTAAATTCTTGACTCAAAACTAACTCGTTAGGGTTATGCACCTTTCCTTTAACTGAGCGGATCCCATAGGCCGATTGGTCTCCGTGGACGATAAAAATCATTCTTTCTTTCTTTCTTTTCAAAACCATTAAAAGCGACATTTCTATTTCTATAATTCTATAATGTCAAAACCAAGGTCAAGTTATTTATTATTTATCAGAGTAGTTTTAGTATTAGAAGTCCAACATAGAAGGCATTAGTTGTATGTGTTGACATGAATAACTTTAGTTTAGTTGTAACTTTATGGTGGTTCTGTACCCCACATTTTTCAATAAACTCTTTCCAAGTAGCTTGTGCAATTTTTGAAGTGACATAGGATCAGATGGAATTGCATGGGTCTGAGTGCGATGAAGACGATCATGAAATTTTAGGATTCTATGATTTCAAGCCAATATGATGCAAATGAGTTTCTCAAATGGGACCCTAAATTTGAAATTGCTAACCTTGATAAACTCTGTGTTGCTTCTACAACTCTCCATGGGCTTAAACCCCATCTACTGGAATGAGGATTGCCTTATTTCTTTTTAATTCTATTGGCTCCTATATTTCAACAAAATATTCTCCTTATAGAACCCAGCGCTCATTCATTCAGCTTGACCTCTCAAAAGACATACCTCTACAAATTCCCTTTCATGAGTCTTTGGACAGAGATCTTATGTATCATTAAGATGGTCTGGATTGCCACTTCATTGCCAAATTTGTAATGTTAGACACTTCTGGTATGAAAATTGCAAGGAAAAATTTGACTAATCCTTCTCAAGATGTCAGTCAACATGGTCATCAAAATGAGGAAAATAATGAAAATAATAGTAGGGTGATGGATTTTCAAGTCAAACATCAGGTCAATCATCAAGTCAACAAGGTTGATCAGGAATTAAACAATCATCATTTGATTCAGAATTCAAATGGTACTGTCATTGACAGGTCTTTAACAAGGTTAACAAGGATAATGCTGGATCAACTGAATCAGGTATTTTATCTAAGGATGACAACTTTGTCTGGACTAAGGTCAATGGCAGTTACAAATGAATACAAAGGAAGAAAATGATGAGAGAAGCACAGACTCAAAAAGATGTGACAGTCCAAAACAAGGAAAGTGATCAATACAAGCAGATATATGACAGAGACAGAAGTACTTCTCAAACGATTAAAGTACTACAGAATCATGAAAGTAGCCCAAATAAAGGGAATTTGGCTGCTAAAAAGGACTAGTAATGGGTGCCCGGCGTTGCCGGGCATAAATACTATTCTGTTGTAGGGATTAAATTTAATTCCTTGCATTTGTAGATGGTTTTGCCTCTTGTTGCATTTGGATAATTAGTTATTTCTTCTTCTAGGTGTGCTATGGATTCCTAAAACTTTTTTGAGTTATCTAAATATTTGGGTAGATAATAAAAGGATATTCTCTAACCTTACAAATGATAGGAGGTGCATTTACTTTTAGGTAGTCTCAGTGATTTGTTGTTTTGGCATTGGACATTGGACATGATGCTAAAGCATGAGCATAAATGTGTATATTATGTTGAGTTGCTCTAGAATTGGACATATGCAATATGAAACTTATGTCAATTTCTTATAACCTAGCTAATCTAACCAGCACGTAAGCAGAATTGGTATCAAAATTCCACCATGTGCGTATGCCTGCAATGGCTTATGATAAACATTCCTTGCTAATATGCCTGGAGAAAATTCCAAGATATATTGCATGGCCGTCCAAGCCTAATAACTCAGAAGATGGAGCGCATCTCAGTATCCATGTATGGCCCTATTTGTACAAAGAACATTTATCAATGCTTATATAAGAATCCAATTGTAGTTGCCTTGCCCTAGAAATCATTCGATTTTTCTTAAGAATTGTAGTTGCCTTGCCCTAGAAATCGTTGGATTTTTCTTATGAAATATAGCATTATGATATCCCACAATGAGCCCCTAAATTTAAGGCCTTTGGATACCCTGTAGCATCCATTTAAGGCCTTTGCATATCCATCATTTGAGATAGAATTGAACATTGCTCTTCTACTATATGTACAAATCTATTGTTGAATCATGGACTAAAATCTATTGTTGAAGATACATGAACAGCTTATCTTTGTTCTTTTATTCGTATAGCAAATCTAAACACATTGAAGTGGCATCTGAACACACTGAAGTGACATCTAAAGATCATTACAAAATTCATCTTCTGTATGAGAAATCTTATCTTCGAGGCCTCAAACTTGTTCATTACTCCAAATGTTTACAATAAACTTCTGACATAATATTACAAACACTATAATAGAGGATAAAACCTCTTCAACCTGGACAATGTAATTCCCATATTGGCACTCGGTACTATTGGGGGTCAAATCCCAACAGACGCAATGTAAAGTGGTTGGGGGCAGGGCCCAACCAAGCAATGTAGTGTGGTGTGTGGTCACATGTCCAGTTGGATGCTGCCTAGTGGCGTGACGTTAAAACTACTATCTACCTATCTATCTATCTATCTATCTATCTATCTATCTATCTATCTATCTATCTATCTATCTATCTATCTATCTATCTATCTATCTATCTATCTATCTAACAATGCTTTTTTTCATATGTCCAATACTCCAAGCCAAGGCTCTCTAAACCTGTACATTGAAAAAGTAGATCAAATATTTAAAAACAAATATTTATTAGATCGTATTATGAAGCAATGCATATGCAACCTATATGGATCGGTAGAAAGACTCTACCCAATCACTTGGCCATATAAGCAAAATCTTATCAAGTGGATGATATTAAGAGGGAATGCACTCTAAAGCACATGATTAGTATTGTGGTTTCTCAAATCTCATAACATATAACATGTTCAGGAAGCTGACATCCATTATTTAAAGTGCCGATATGCTGACTATTTCAAAATGAGCATTGTATCTTTTACTATAACGACATTTCCATTTGTATAATTTATAGATTTTCAAATAAGGTTCTATTGCTAGGCACGTCTTAGTCTAATGAATCTTAGAGCAAATCGAAGCTGCTAAAGGAAACTATATCTGAGCATATAAGAGACATTCAAAACCACCCCACCTGTTGTACTACAATTATTCGACAACCCTGCATACATTGTATCTTACCAAAACTTCTAGTTGTTGTTTCCAGTCTCAAATAACGAACAATAAATCCCGAGAGACAGAAATACTGATGTTTTTTTCAACCAGTAAGAATCGAATGACAAATCCTAAGAAAGTTGCTTTAAACATCCAGCTGCCTAAACACATAATAGGACTGTCAAGGTAAAATTACATTGTATCTTACCAGAAATTCTAATTATTGTTTCTAGTCTCATTGTTTCCAGTCTAAAAAAAAGCACAGTAAATCCTGAGAAAGAGAAATAGTAATGCTTTTTCCAACCTGCAAGAATGAAATGGTAAATCCTGAGAAAGTTGCTTTAAACATCCAGCTGCCTGAAGGTTTAGCAGCAAAGTATATTGTTTCTTTAGCCAGTGATTGAGACAAATGTCTTCTCAGATTCGCTCACCACATGCAGTGAGTGCAACAGAATTCTAGTGGAGATCGTTCTGTCAATCTGAAACTCTTACTTAAATGGCTTAGAAAAAGACAATGTTGTTTGATACAATAGCAACCTATAACAGGTTTCAAACTGGCTATTGACTAATTCATAAACATGTAGTGGAATACTCGAGAAACGTACAACATACAGTGAACTGCAAACTTCTGCACACCCACGTTGGAATCAAGAAATACCAGATGACATGCAGTCCATTGTTAAATGGGTCCAGGGTGTCTTGACATGTGGCAACCTGATCAAAGATATATCACTTTGTTTAAATAGAGGTGCTCTATTGTAGATTTCAATTAAGAAAACACAACGGGTTTACCGACCTTACCTTAGTAGAGATGCATGATACATGAAACATGCGAGTGCATCTCAACACCTTATCATCAGCATCTTCAACATCTTACTACCAAAAAATTTGCTCCCTGGGCTCACCCTTCCTGATATGTGGGCCTGCTTATACTGCATAAGTATTAGTCCAGATATGGAAGTTGCCCTCTAAAATGTTTGGAACCATGTCTGAACATAAACATAATATAAAGAACAAATAAGATATTTGGAGGTTTTTTCCAACCTGTAAGAATCAATTGGTAAATCCTGAGAAAGTTGCTTTAAACATCCAGCTGCCTAAAGGTTTAGCAGCAACGTATATTGTTTCTTTAGCCAGTGATTGAGACAAATGTCTTCTTAGATTTGCTTACCACATGCAGTGAGTGCAATAGACTTCTAATGGAGATCCTTCTATCACTTCTGAGACTCTTAAATGGCTTAGAAAAAGACAATGTTGTTTGATGCATAACAACCCATAACAGGTTTCAAACTGGCTATTGCCTGATTCATAAACATGTAATGGAATACTCGAGAAATGTACAACATACAGTGAACTGCAAACTTCTACATAACCACATGGGAATGAAGAAATACCAGATGACAAATGCATGCTACAGGGAGAGAGCATGAGACCAACTTTGGAATATACCTCATTGTAATTACAAACAGGCTGACAACATAAAGTGCAGGACAACCCAATTAGAATTGGCTTGGCACATCTCAGCAAAAGATATAAGTTCTTGAGTAATTCGCCACTTGCTATCCATTACTGCCTAAAAGCAAACACCAACAAAGATGTCAGCCAGATGTAAGCCTGTTAGGTGGTTCTAGCAAGAAGACCTACCATTTATTAGGAACAAAAGAAGACCTTCACTGGAAAATATTACGGAGAATAAATTGACGCCTCAAATAAAATGAACTAAACAATAAGGAGCTTTGTACCACTAAAGGAAAATGGATAATCTGCGTCCAACATTCGTGTTTGGCATTCTTGAACATCATAATAACTTTCAGATACAAAACTACATGCAGATCATAGATACAAAAGGACATCTTAAGCATCTTAATAGCTTTCAAAACTACATGCAAATCATAGATACAGATATTATTCAATAAAAATTTGCACTGACTATTATCTATCTATCTTATATGCAATGGATGCCTACTTTGGTAAAGAGAGCCAGAATCGTGAGCAATCATGAATTTTCCTCCCATTCAATGCATCTAAGCTACATGGATATATACATCTCCAACTTGTCGTTTGTGTATGCAAGTAAAGAAATAACAGAAAAAGTTAACTAACTTTGGACCTTAAACAGAAGAGCGTCGATGCAGACGATGCTGTGTAGATAGATAAGAAAATATGGAGCCGAACAGATGGCGTAAAACATAACAGACAGAGTGGAAGTTGACAACAATATGCAGCTCTGCACAAAGCGCAAATACAATCAGACTGTAGAGCGTAGCAAAAATAATGATGGTCGAAGTATCTACCATCATGGACAAATACTGAAAAATATTGGCATCTCCACCATACAACAAATCGATTTAACCCTTCAGAAAAAACCCTAAATACTTTCAATCCTTAGCTCCAGCCGAAATCTGAAATTTTTACGGATCAGTAAGGGCATTAATGAAGGGGAACCACGGCTATGGTCTAGATCCGACAACTATTGGCATGGAGCTACTCTATGATCTATGATAAATAAATCGTAGCTGTAAATCCATCCACGAGCCGGGCTACACACCAAGATCGCCACTTGTAACCATGCAGCATAATCTAATCTGGGATCCAATCTGAAATCACAGGGAAAAATGAAAGGGGGCAAATCGAAATGGGGCAAATCGATTTGCCCGAGATTGGAAAGGGAAAAATCGGAACTGAAATCATAGCTAAAGACATTTCCCGAGTTTTGGAACACCGGATTCTTTTCCAGCAGACAGAAACCCCAAAACCTTAGGAAAATCACTTAAAAAAAAAATCCAAAAGTTTTTCCTCTAGATCGGAAAAACCAAATTTAAAAGATAGATAAGGTCAAGGATCTCCATGACACTCAAGTAAAATTATTCTGGATGCTAAAGTTTTATCCAGCAAATTTGATTCTGTACTTGACTTTTCAAACCACTACAAGGGTAAGAGTGATTCATTATGCAAGAAAAGCAAACGTTATTCGAAGAAAATAATGAAGCAGGCTGCAAATATCAATAATGAGGGCTATGCAGAAGACTGTAAAATAAATCCATTAAATACTATTGTGGAAGTTGTTCCTGCTCCACCATCAAATGCTGTCACCTTGAATAAAATAGTTCATGGTGAAATTGGCAAAGAGGCTAACATACAAGATGTAAACTATAGCCATTCAGCAAAGCAAGCTACTACTATTGATCCTGTGCAACATGATGGCCAGATGGAGGAGGGTAAAATAATTGGTAATTCTAACCAATTCCAGGTATTAGCTGACCTTAACTTTGATCTTCATGATGACTTAATGTTGAGCAATTTCCTTCCTACACCCAAGCAATTATCTGTTCCAAAGTATCCTCCCATTGATAAACCTGCTAACATACATACCACGCTCTCATTGATCTTTCCCGAAGAATTGAAATAGACAATCCTTCACCTTGTATTATTTCCACAGAAATTGCAGAGCAATTAGCTTCACTACAGGAAGGGTTGAAGTTGGATTCACAGCAATTTTTTCAGCGTTCAGTGAGTTTGAAGGATGATGAAATAGTCAAGGACACTCCCGAAAGAGAATTGGAGGCAAATATGGATCAAGTATTGGCTGCTGATTGGGATAATATGTTCAGGGAACACAATGAAGCTGGCACAAACCTCATAGGTCATGATTCTACCCTCTCAAGGCAACTTCAAGTTAGTTCCGTTTGTAATAAGGATAAAAATATAAACTTAAATGTCCCTTCTAATTCTCCTCTATATAAAAACAAAATGTTTGAGTTTGTTGCGGGAGCGGTCTCAAATGATAGTGATTGTGAATTGGATAAGGAAAATTGGGAAAAGGATGATTTCTTGTTAGACAATCATCTTTCTTCTGACATAAACAAGCAGGCTATATCTCTGCATTCTAGTAGGAAGGTTAAGGCTAAAAGAGCTGATTTATATTTAGTAGACCTCACTAATCTGAACAACACACCTGCTGCCAATACTAGAAGTAAAAGTAAAAAGGGGAAGGGGAAAAGAAGATTTGCCAAAGTTTGATCTTCTCTACTTCTTTTCTCTATGTCTTCTGCTGACCTTGTTGTTGATCCTCCTATAAAGATCCTCACTTGGAATGTTAGGGGTATCAAGGGCCCTCTTAAAAGGAGAGTTATCTCTCAAATCAGAAGTTATAATACTGACATTATCCTTCTCCAGGAAGTAAACTCCCAAAGTTTGAAGCTTCCAATCTTGGTGATTGGATTTACCCTGGAGCTTCATCTACTTGGATTGAAGCTAGTGGGACAAGTGGTGGTCTGGCCATTATTTGGAAAAACATTAAACATGTTTCCTTTTTCAATTCCCCAACTAAGATGTGGCAAGCTGTTATTTACACTATTGAGGACTCTATTTTTGGTGTTGTAAATGTTTATGCTTCTACCAATCCTAAGGACAGAGAATCTCTTTAGACTGAGATCAATTCTTGGATATCTAGTAAGTCTACCACTGATTGGATTGTTGCTGGTGATTTTAACAAGACTCCATCCTGGAACATGAAGCTTGGCAACAGAATTAATATGTCCATCTTAGGGAGACAAAATTGAGATACCTTTATTTCCGATTCCTCTTTAGTATATGTGCCTTCTTCCACTGCTACTTTCACTTGGTCTAACAAACAAAAAGGAAAAAATAGAGTCTACTTTGCTTTGGATAGATTCTATGTTTGCAGTCCAGATTCTTCATTCTAGGATAATTGTGATGTTACCAGTGATGAATATACTTCTATTTCTGATCATCAACCTCAATTTTTGAATACTTGCCATTTGACTCAAATCCCAAGAGATGGGAGTGTCTCTTACAAATTTAAATAACAATGACTCCTTTGTGAATGATTTTAGATCAGAATATTCACATTAACAGCAATGGTCAATCCATGAAACAGTTCTACTCAAAAATAAAGGTGGTACAGAGTTGGACCAAAGAGTGGTCTAAAAACATATGCTTGTTGAGATTAAAAGAGAAAAAAAACTTTCTTTCTCAAATGAGAGAAATAAGATCTTTGCTTCAAGATGATCCCTATAATATAAATCTTCATATTGGTGAGGAGATTATTGAGAATCACTTAAAGAATATTGAATAAAAGGAGGCTAAGAGTTCTGCAATAAAATGCAAAATCAAGTATAATAATGAGATGGACAATGGTAGCTCTAATTTTTTTTTGTCAAAGTGGCCAAAAATAGGCTTCTTAGAAATTCTATTACTCAGGTCATAACTGATGCAGGTACTACCTTGGATGATCCCAAACTAAACAAATCATTCTTTCAGGATAATTATGCATCCTTTTTCACAAAGTTTCCTCCATGCCAGATGGATATTACAAAAGAAAGAGATTTCTTAGCCCTTATGGACACTATTATTCCATCTTCTATGGACTGTATGGATGATTCTCTAGTCATTCCTCCCAATGAAGATGAGATCCTTAATACTTTGAAATCCTTTAAAAAAACCAAATCTCCTGGACCTGATGGTCTCCCTAGTGAATTCTATATTCACTTTTGGGATATTGTTAAACCTGATATTCTCTCTGTGGTTAGAGGCTTTTAGAATGCAAATCATCTTCATCTCTCCATCTCGGCGGGTTTAATTGCTCTTATTCCTAAGGTGGATAATCCTTCTATCTTCTCTGAATGGAGACCTATCTCTCTAACTAATACCTCTTACAAGATCTGTGCCAAAATTATAGCCTCCAGAATCAAAGCTTTCCTTCAAAAAAACATTAGCCAGACATCAATCTGCCTTTCTTTCCAACAGGTTCGTTTTGGACAATTACATTGTGGATATGGAAGGTCTTCATGGGAATAAAAATCTCCAATCAAAATTGTGTGTTGCTTAAGTTGGACTTCAAACGCGCCTTTGATACTGTTAGATGGGATTTTCTGGATTATGCTCTCACTAAATGGGTTTTCATCCGAAACTCAAGCTTCTTATTCATGGTCTTAATGGCAATTCTAATTCTAATGTTATATTAAATGGCTCCCCTTCTCAATTCTTTCCATTATCTCGAGGTGTGAGACAAGGTTGTCCTCTTGCTCCTTATCTTTTCCTAATTGTCGCAAGATATGTTAACTAGAGCCATTCGGCATCTTCAATCTTTAGGTAGGATCACTGGTCTTAAAATGCCAAATACTAATACTTCTCTCACCATCTCTCAATATGCTGATGATATTTATGCCTTTCTGGATGTTAATGTATCTAACATTGAGTTCTTTCTTGAGATTATTGGCCAATTCTCTGCTGCCTCTGGTGTCCACTTGAATTTGTCCAAATGTACTATTATTGGTGATATAAATCATTCTAATATTGCTGATATTAAGGTTCTAAATTGCAATCAAGCTTCTATGTTGTTAGGCATGCCTCTTTCTCTAAATACCTGCTTGAAAGGCCTTTGGCAGCCCATTGTTGATAGAATTAAGAGGAAGTTGAATAATTATAGAAACTGCAGACAGAACTCTAATTGCAAATTTGATCTTGGCTAGTTCTCATATATACTTCTCTTCTACTCTGGTTGCTCCAAAGAACATCTATAATGAGCTAGAAAAAGCTATCAGAAATTTCATCTGGAATCGCTCTCACTTGGTTAATTGGAATTCGGTGGCTAGATCAAAGAATTTAGGAGGGTTAAGTTGTAAAGACCTACACATGCAAGCTTATGTTTTAGCTAGTAAATACATATGGAGATCTATTATCAATAATACCAGCCCTTCTTCCCATTTTATCAGATTTTGGTTATCTTGCTTATCCTGATGGTCATCCTTCGATTGCTCATATCATTCCTGACTCTTGTTTCAATAAGTTACATCCAGGTTCAAATACATCTCCTTTGATGCGAAATATTATTATGGCTTGGAATAAAGCTTACATCTGTTTTGATCATGCTACCCTTGAGGATCTTAATTTGCAGATGACTATTTTCTGGACACCTATTCTTAAGAACCACCCCAATAAAGTTTTGCGTTGAGACATCCTAAAATTTAGAAAAAATGATCTGAGAAAGGTTTACTTGTTATAAATGATCTCTACATCAACAATAAACTTATGTCTTGGACTTCCTTGAGAAATATTATTCAAGGTACCTCTAGTGACAAGAAAATCTATCTTCATCTCAAGTCTATTCTCCGTGATGTTTGGTTGAATCATTCTGTCCCTAAGGCTATAAATTGGGGTTTGAATGGCAAATGCATATATAAGGTTAGTAAGGTATACTCCATCATCAGCAGATCTAACCTTCCAGTTAAAGCTGTCTCTAAATGGTCTATTTCTGAGGAAGAAGGTAAAATCCTTTTTTAAGAAGTTTGAAACTCTTTCTGTCTCCCTGAGGTTAGCTTCTTCATTTGGCTAATTGCTCAAAAAGTATCTCTAATCTTCTTGCTATCTCAAGAAGATTTAATAATATTTCTGCCCTATGCCACTCGGGTTGTTTGCAAGATGAAAGTATTGACCATATTTTTTCTATCCTAAATTGGCACCCTTCTGGTTGAGAGATAGATTTGGTGTGCTTTTCCCTACTTTGGTTGTTGGTAATTTACTATCTTGCATTCAAAATAAGTGCACCTTTGCTAATACTATCATGCTTATGGGTCCCATAGGCCGATTGGCCTCAGTGGACGATAAAAAATCATTCTCATTCTCATTCTCATTCTCATTCTCATTCTCATTCTCATTCTCATTCTCATTCTCATTCTCATTCTCATTCTCATTCTCATTCTATGGAATATTTGGAAAGCTAGAAATAGGATTGTGTATGGCAATAATTTTTTTTCTATCTTTTGGATTAAAATGCACTTTCAGCTTGATGTTGAAGCCACTGCTTCTGCTCACAAAAGGAAATATGCTGATAAATATGACAGGAAGTGGAATTCTATTGGTGCATTTAAGGGTTCTTTTGATTTATTTGTTTCTAATCTAAATGTCATTGATTCTAATTCTACTTTCCTTGATCATGATAGTCTATCTAAAATAATGCAAAGGAAATGGAGATCATGGGGATCTGGAAGACAGTTTCATAAGGAAAGGAAAAGATATGGATCTAAATGGACCGATAGAGAGATTTATGGATAAGGAATACTCAGATAGAAAAATTGCTTGGGCCAGGCTTTTCTGCAAGGAAGTAGTCGAAGTATATTGCATGTTTGGCTTTGTCTTCATCTATCACTACTACATGTGCGAAAGGCAATTCACATGATATAGGGACCTGTACTACACACACACACACACACACACACTCTTGGCAGATTTGTATGGTTCTCTGCTGCTACTAAGTGATTCTAAGGACTTTGACTCCTCCTTTGATGATGTTGATGATCTCACTCTGGACCACTACACCTTTGGCTCTGTAGATTCCTTTTATTCCTTCTTCAATGCTAAGCTTGACTCTGTTTCTTCATAAACTCTTTTCCATGCCTTCTGTTTTTGCTATCCTTTGGAATTTAAGCTCTGCCATTAATTGCTCAATTTTAACTCATCATCCTGTAAGAGTTTTTGGTTGGTTAAGTTGTTTTCCAGGTTTTCGTCACCTAAGACAATGGAATCTGGACACATAGTTGGGGTCGAGGTTGGAGACTTGAGCACTGAATGCCCTTATTTTGCTTATTTTAGCAGAATAATGAATGGCTTTTCTTGATTAATGAAAAAATCTACTCTCTCTCAAAAAAAAAAAAAAAAAAAAAAAAAAAAGAACCATCTGTTCTAATCAAATACAAAGATCTCAAAGATAAATATGCTATTCAATCTTATTTAACTCCAACTGGGGAAGCTAACAAGGGTAACCATGTTGCAGATAAATATACTAATGATAGAATACAAGAAATGGTTATGGAATATGATAGAAAAATGTATTGCGGGATGGAGGTTATTGGGCAATCATAAGCTTTTTTCCAACTTTTGGTCACAATGAAATGGAGCAATTACGTGGAGATTTTGTACAAAATTGTCAAATCTATGGAATTGTAATGCAGCTTTGTTCTTTAACTAAGCCATTACAGTCCCTTGGTAAGTTATTGGTATGTTTTGGGCTTAAAATAGTTTTGGGTAAGGCATCGACAATTATAGATACTCATTATAGATGGTATTGACATGGTAGTTGTGTCATATAGGTGACATGTGCATGCAACTGCCAACACCAAGTTACGGCATTGTATTACACTGTTGGAATATGAAGTATTTTGTGTCATCTTAGACTGGCTGCATAACGTTCTTACAATGATTAGTAGAATTCAATTAAAGTCTGCCTTTAGGTCCTCATTATCTTACCACTAGAATTAACATTATCTTATCTTATTCTTGGTAGCCTTTTAATATTTGGTTATTGTGTTTGGTGATGGGGCCTAGTCCCCAGGTTCTAGATGGGCTGTTGCCCTTGCATGTGCCGTCCCATAACCCGTTGGGTTCCCGTGGACGTAAAAAATCATCTTATCTTATCTTATCTTATCTTATCTTATCTTATCTTATCTTATCTTATCTTATCTTATCTTATCTTATCTTATCTTATCTTATCTTATCTTATCTTATCTTATCTTATCTTATCTTATCTTATCTTATGATATATATAAATAGGTTGAAAATTGCTCTTCACTAGAATTTTATCTAGAGGATGTTGTTTTGCCAAACCTGCCAACATCAGTGAATTGCTGCTGGATGTAAACACACTAGTTTTTTATTTATTTAGACTAGTTTTTTATTGTTATCTTGTTATATTATGGTATATACATATTGAGGGAATGTTGCAATGTTGCAAAACAATGCTACTACAACATCCATAGGGGGGTTGAGACATGATCTTTCTGCAATTGTATAAGAAGCATCAAGGATCATTGGTTGCATGCTACAAATTGTGTGAGAGTAATGCACTAACTTATACAACTGTTTTTCCCAATCGGTATAACATCTAACTTTCTAGGCAGCCAATATTGTTCTTGAAGAAATAGAGATTGATTGTTTATGATTTAATGTCAACTAGAGACACAAGGTAAACCAAGATATAAAATATATCAATGCAACCTTTGAAGTATCAACTCTTCATTAATTCAATAATGTAAATGCAAGAATAAAACTCAAACTTGGATTTACAATGGGGTCTTCGATAGCACAAGCCTGTTCCCCTAGAACAGCTCAATCCACTGTGTATAATCGTTATGAACTTCTTCTTCATTTTATTTACAAGGATCCGGCCGCTTCGGCCAGATCCGGCCGCTCAGTGCATAGCTGGAAGTATCTCCTTCATAGCAGGAGATTTCCATAATTTGAATCATGGGTTTGGCTCCAACGTATTGGACCGAGATAGCCCAATCCTTATCTCACAATAATTTAAGTGCATTAACCATATAAACGTTTCAACCATTATAAGATAGAACCTTTGCTAAACCATTGCATGTGACCCTTGCCTTTCAATCAACCTAATTGAACTTACCATATTCATATGGCATTCATTAGGTTTAAGAATCTGGAATTCCCCTCTGTTCTTTGCCATAGCTGTGCTCAGTAGTTAGCATGAATTTCCTTCATTCCCCTTTCATGCTAACTTCATTGCTATTGTTCCTGCTAACTTCATTGTTGTCATTACATTCTTGGATTCCCAGCTGATTCTTAAATTTCTGAAACTTAATCTCTGATAGGCCCTTGGTTAATATATCAGCAATCTGCTCATGTGTAGAGATGTATTCAACTGTCACCACACATTTGGCAACCATTTCTCTAATAAAATGAATATGCAATTCAATATGCTTAGTCCTTTGGTGCAAAACTGGATTCTTTGTGATTGCAATGCAGCTCATACTGTCAGAGTACAATATGGTAGGCAATTTCTGAAACACCTTTAGTTCATCAAGTAATCTTCTGACCCATGCTATTTCCTTAGCAGCAAGTGTTGTAGCATTGTACTCTGCTTCAGCAGTTGACATGGCAACACTTGACTGCTTTTTGCTTTTCCAAGTTATTGCAGCTCCTCCTAACATTAAACAAAATCCAGAAGTGGATTTCCTTGTATCAACATCACTGCCCCAGTCTGCATCAGCATATCCTTTTAGCACTAAATCATCATTATTAAATGTCAATCCCTGATCTTGAGTATATTTTAAATATCTCAATACTCTTTTTGCTATGGTCCAATGCTGTTTGCCTGGGTTATTGCTGAATCTGCTAAGTAAGTTGACTGTAAACGCTATTTCTGGTCTCGTGCAGTTGGATATGTAAAGCAAACAGCCAATAAGTTCCATGTATGGAATCTTCTCCATTTCCATCAGCTCATCATGAGTTTTAGGACTATCATTGCTGGATAATTTCAAACCTTGAACAATGGGAGTCCTTGCAATATTACAATCAAGCATATTAAATCTCTTAAGCATGCTTAAGATGTTGCTGGTCTGAGAGACTTTCAGAAGTTTTCCTTCTCTATTCCTTGATATTTCCATGCCTAAAAACTTCTTAATTCTCCCGAGATCTGTCATTTTAAATCTGCTGGTAAGAATCTGTTTGCAGTGGTCTAATATTTCCATATTGCTTGGTACTAGTATGTTATCATCAACATACAATGCCAGTATACAAAACTGACCTCCCTTATTGAGAATATATAAATTTACATCATTCAAAAACCTTGTGAAGCCTTGCTCTAGAAGATATTTATCTATACATTGGTACCACATTCTGGGAGACTGTTTAAGGCCATACACAGCACGGTTGAGTTTCCATACCTTATCTTCCCCTGGAGCTTCAAATCCTGGTGCTTGTTTCATGTAGACATCATCATTCAACTCTGCATTTAAAAATGCTGTGCTTACATCCATGTGATGCATGTCTAAATTATTTGCATTGGCAAATGCCATGAGAATTCTGATGCTTGTTAATTTTACAATAGGGGAGAATGTCTCCTCATAATCTATCCCTTTCCTTTGTGTAAATCCCTGTGCCACCAGCCTTGCTTTGAAGTTTTCTTCACCATTAATGCCTTTTTTGACTTTGTATAGCCACTTGCTGCCCACAACATTTTTCTGTTCAGGTTTTTTCACTACATCATAAGTCTGAGTTCTTTTGAATGCTGAAAGTTCTTCCATCATAGCTTCCTTCCATTGTTCTGCATGCTCAGAATCCATTGCTTCCTCATAGGACTGTGGTAAGTCGGGGTCAAGAATTGCCATGATTTGATGGATGTCTACATCTTCTTTGTGCAACCTTCTGCTCCTGCCATGATCCATTCTGCCATACATGTCAGAGTTTATATCCATTGTCTCCATTGTCTCTCTTAATTTTTCTAGTTCTGTTTTTCTTTTCCTTCTATCCTGCTGAATCTCTTCATCATCAGAGTTGTCTGTTTGAGTGTTGCCTTCCTCTTGTGTTCCCTGCTCCTTTTCTATCTCATTATGATCTGCATCTATTGCCTTTGTATTTTGCTGGAAATTGGCTGTCAGGTCATTATCATCATCAACATCATTCAAGCTTTTTGTTTTTATAGACCTCATGCTCATTAAATACCACATCTCTGCTGATGATAATTTGTCTGTTTTCAGGGTCATACATCCTATAAGCCTTTGCTTGCTCATCATATCCTGCCAGGTAGCATTTAATGGCCCTATTGTCTAGTTTCTTCCTTAATTCCTTAGGAATGTGAGCATATCCTAGGCATCCATAGGTTTTGAACATCTCATAAGAAGGAATATTTCCACTCCACATCTCTTCAGGTGTTTTCCCTTGAATACTGACAGATGGAAGCTTATTTTGCAAAAGTACTACTGTTTTAACAGTTTCTTCCCACAGAAAATTAGGCATACCTGATTGCTTGAGCATGGATCGAACAGCATTGAGGATGGTCCTGTTCTTTCTCTCTGCAATGCCATTTTGCTGAGGGGTGAATCTACAAGTCAGTTGCCTTCTGATTCCATGCTCCCTGCAATGATTGTTGAACTCCCCTGATAAAAACTCACCACCCCTGTCAGATCTAACACATTTAATTTATTTTCCAGTTTGCCTTTCAACTTCCTGTTCAAAAAGCTTATATGCTGAGAAAGCTTGATCTTTATGCCTTAATAAGTAGCACTTGGTTTTTCTTGAGAAATCATCTATGAAAGTAATAAAATATTTCTTTCCAGCCAGACCTGTAACATTTATTGGACCACAGAGATCTGTATGTATTAATTCAAGAATTTCTTTAGCCCTCTTGTTCGATTTTGCAAATTTCAGTCTTGTGTGCTTTCCCAACATGCATCCTTCACACATGAATTCATTTTCCTTATCTTCTTCAGCCAGAATCATATTGTGCTTGGCCATGTATTTGAGGTTGTTAATATTGGTATGTCCTAACCTCTCATGCCATCTTTTGAATGTTGCAGCTGTCACAAGATTGATTGATCCATCACACTTTGTATTATTGAGAGCAAATAAATTTCCTACTCTTTTTGCCAAAAATTTCAATGTATTTTCCAAGTAGATCTTACATTCAAGTTTCTCAAAGCATACTTTATAACCAAGATCAACAAGTTGGCTGATAGAAATCAGATTTCTAACTATTGAGGGAACACACAAAACATTTTTCAAATCTACTGGCTTTCCAGATAAGTCAAAGATCTCTAGGATCCCAGCTACTTCGACCTTTTGCAGGTTGCCATCTCCCATTTGAACATAACTGGATCCTTTACTCACTTTGTCTTTGAGATGTTTAGCATTCTTAATCACTGATCTTTCAGCTCCTGAATCTAAAACAAACATATCATCTTTAGAATTCAGTCCTCTCAGTGATTTGCTAATCTCAGAATTTAAACATACCTCAATGTTTTCGTCCTCAACTTCTTCTTCCTCAATTGTGACTGATTTTGCCATATTTACTGCAGGGTTTCTTCCCATGCCTCTCCCTCTAATGTTTTGGGGTTTTCCCCTTGAGAAATATCCCCTGGCATTATCTGAACCTCGACCTCTTCCCCTATTAAGATCTTTGGGACTTGAACAGTTTACTGCCATGTGACCAAATCCATTGCAGTTATAGCATTTATTTTCTTGTGTTCCCTTTGGACAATTATTCTTTAAGTGTCCATACTGATTGCATATGTAGCAGGGCCCCAGCTTGCTTTTGTCAGAATTTTTAGCTTTTCCTTTCCCAGCATAAAGAATTTCAGCATGATCAGCATTGCCACTAGCTAGAGACTTTTGTTCTAATTCTGTTTTCACCATAAGTTCAGCATGATCTCTATTTTTTGCTACATTTCTTACTAAGGTGGATAAGTGCTCAAAATTTGAGAATGCTCTAGCTATGGTCATTACCTGGTGATCTTGTGTAATACTTGTGCCTGCTGCCTCCAAGTCTGCAACCAGGTTGTCCAATTTCTGAAAAAACTCAGTTATATCATCATTGTCATGGAACTTTAAGTTCCTTAATTCTCTGTCCAAAACATCTAGCTGAGAAGATGTTTTGTTCTCATAAGTCTTTATCAAATATTTCCAAATGCCCCTCGGGCTCATTCCTCTTACCTTTAACAGTATGCTAGATCCTAGCTTCACTGTAATAATGCTCTTTGCTTCAATTAATTTGGCAACAGCCTTAACATCACAACTAGTTACCTCCACAGAACTAGATGTTTCCTTTCCCTTTGAACTTGGACTTTCAGCTTCCTTTCTCTTTGAACTTGAACTCTCAGCAGTAATAATGACAGCATCATTATTTGTCTCACTGGATTGTTCATTCCCTTCACCATCTCCATTGACATACGTCCATAATCCTTCAACTTCCAGTATTTCTTTGATCTTCTCTTTCCATACTTGAAATCCCCCTATACCTTTGAAAACTTCAACAGCACTTAGTAATGATGCACCTAGTCTAGTTGACATGTTCCTGCTCTGATACCAAATGAAGAAATAGAGATTGATTGTTTATGATTTAATGTCAACTAGAGACACAAGGTAAACCAAGATATAAAATATATCAATGCAACCTTTGAAGTATCAACTCTTCATTAATTCAATAATGTAAATGCAAGAATAAAACTCAAACTTGGATTTACAATGGGGTCTTCGATAGCACAAGCCTGTTCCCCTAGAACAGCTCAATCCACTGTGTATAATCGTTATGAACTTCTTCTTCATTTTATTTACAAGGATCCGGCTGCTTCGGCCAGATCCGGCCGCTCAGTGCATAGCTGGAAGTATCTCCTTCATAGCAGGAGATTTCCATAATTTGAATCATGGGTTTGGCTCCAACGTATTGGACCGAGATAGCCCAATCCTTATCTCACAATAATTTAAGTGCATTAACCATATAAACGTTTCAACCATTATAAGATAGAACCTTTGCTAAACCATTGCATGTGACCCTTGCCTTTCAATCAACCTAATTGAACTTACCACATTCATATGGCATTCATTAGGTTTAAGAATCTGGAATTCCCCTCTGTTCTTTGCCATAGCTGTGCTCAGTAGTTAGCATGAATTTCCTTCAGTTCTAGTTCGTGCCTTGTGCATTTTGCACCATTTAAACATATCTTAATAAAGCACATCAATTAACAAGATGAGATGGCATGCTCTCATATCAATAATGCCAATTGGTCTCCGTGGACGCTAAAAACCTATTCTATTCTATCTAATCCTGGAGTGATTACTTAAAATTTTGGATAAGATGATAGCATTTATCAAATGCCTATGCAACACAAACTATTACATCCAACATATTTAAAATTAAAATCCCCCTGAAACCCCTTTTGATTTGGGTGCATATTCACACAGGGGGTATTCTGGGCATCGAGAGCTGTTGGATGGGCATATTCAAGTTATTTCTCGATCTAGATCGTAGATAGCGATCCTTGTTTGTGGGGTATACTTGTACAAGTTTTGGTGTACTGTATGGCAAAATTTGCAAAATACTATAAGACTTGAGGCAATGTACTAACTGGTGTTAATTTTATACATATATTATATGATTTCAGAGAGTACAAAAAGGGCTCTCACTGCTCCCATCACGCCCCCTGTGACTATGCACCCCAAACTAAAGGGGAATTTCAGGGGGATTTTAATTTAAAGGTGTTGGATGTAATAGTTTGTGTTAACTTAAAAAAATAATTGCCCCTTTTGGGGCCTGGGAGTTGTGTAGGGATTGTTCAACAAAGTGGAAAACATTTTATTGATATATAATTATCAATCTATGAATTCAGACAAGGCTGAAACATGGCATGGAACGTTATTTTGGATTAGCATATTCTAGCCAACAACTGCATGACATTATGTTGGGCATAGACTGCAACAACAATTCCAGGCGACCAGATGCATCCTAAATCCTTTCCAAGAAACCTCTACATACCCAGATTTGTTGGACATATCAAATAGATATTAAATAAAAGACTATCCATACCATTGCGCAGTCTAAAGCATCAAATATATTCAAAGTTACTTTAGAGTGTATTATTTTGCAATATGCAAAAATGCAGTTTAAAGCATCAAATATATTCAAAGTTATTTTAGAGTGTAAGATTTAACCATCTGTAAAAACGTCATCATCTAATCAGAGTATAAAGAGCCACCTCAAGCTAAGGGGCAATACCTTTACTGTTGCAGCAATGAGATGATGCTTAAACATGTGTATGATTCTTCCCTGGTCGTCTGAGTATCTGCATAAGTTACATAAGCTTTCTCTGTTTTCTTCTTAGTGTTGAACAATTCACTATATGTGCCATTGGTCCCTTCCATTCTTTGCACATCGCATATGTATTCTATAGCATCCTTTCTGCTTTATTTGTGCCACAACCACTATAGTTTTAGAGCATTGGCTACCATTCTAGGCTTTTGACATGCAAATCAGCATGAAGCGAAAACATTTGGGTTTCACAAAATTCGTTGTATGTTTTTTATTCTGTCATCATTTGGCATGTCAAGAAATCATAATTTCCGCACAAAACATTCTACGGAGGAGTGAATCATACCACATGCTATACTCAGCATGTGACAGTGCTGGCACATCACATGCTATATAGCAAAAATCAGAATTAATTCTACAGCCCAGGGCAATCTGAAAGATAATTTAAAAGGATGCATTAATAAATTAAAATCAATCCTTTGGCTCAGGTAGATGTAGGCAACTTCAGAGGCCAAATTTTGGAGAGGCAAATTAAGGAGTTAGGACTTTGGATGATCCTGTGTTCCGGCGAGGGCATTACAAAAGCAACACTCTACAAATCAAAAAGAGAGAAAAATCTGGGAAAATAAGCTTCCGGACTTCATACTCCATTGTTCTGATTGGAGAGTCAGAGAAAAGAATTGAATATGAGGCTTCTCTTTCCTTTCAGTACAAGTTGATTGTCGAGATCTCTTACCGGCGCCCATCGTTATTTCATCCATGTGCTATGAGTCTCCCTGTTCATCTTTTATTAGTTTTATACAACAAATCGCCTGCGACGTACACCTATAAGCCGGATCAAAAAATAAGCTCCCAAGTCGGAACTCCATGGATGCACTTTGTTCCTTCAATTTAAAGCAAGAAAACAAGTAAAGAATTGAAAAGCAAATCCTTCTGAAACTCCATCATGGATACACTGGAGAAAATAAGCTTCCAGACCGGAACTCCATGGATGCACTTTGTTCTTTCAAGTTAAAGCCAGAAGCCAAGTAAACAATTGAAAAGCAAATCCTTCCGGAACTCCATCATGGATACATTCTGATCTTCCGATTGAAAGACCTTCACAAAAACCTAATGTGGAGGGACTCAAGCATTACATGCGCTCGAAACTGGAAAATAGTTTCATAATAATTTCAAATATGAAAATGAAGGGATGGAAAAGCATTGGAATTCTAAAAATAAATAAAATTTAATGGATAAATATACAAGAGCAAAACCATTTAAAAAAGCTTACAAAAACAGAAAGGAAATCCCCTGTTATTATGCTAGATATTCAATTCCATTTAATTACTACTCATGCTCATTTATTCTATTGTTTTAAACGAGAAGATTCCATTGCAATTAGTGGCTAAAGAGGTATTTAGGTGGCGGTCAGACAACATCACTATTAGGGTTTCACACCCTTATTTTCTGATGTGATGTAGAGCATCATTGCTTGTGGTTTTGTCAGTTTTATAGCTCCAATTTGAAGCAATGTTTAAAGCGCATTGCTTAAAGCGCTAAATATATTGATGAATTTGGCATAAAATTAATTATATTCTGACAGAGATACTGGCAAGTTTCTTGCAGCCTTGAAGACTATTCAATCTTATCCAATTGTAAATATGCTAATGATGCTATGAATACAAGAAATGGTTATGCAATATGATAGAAAAAGGTACTATGGGATGGAGGCTTGGTTATTGGGCAATCATAAGCTTTTTTCCAGCTTTTGGTCACAATGAAATGGAGCGATTACGTGGAGATTTTGTACAGAACTGTCAAACCTATGGCATTGTAATGCAGCTCTGTTCTTTAACTAAGCCAATATCGTCCCTTGGTAAGTTATTGGTATGTTTTGGGCTTAAAATAGTTTTGAATAAGGCATCGACAATCTTCGGTAAAGATTCAAGGCTCATATGTCTTGTTACTTCAATTAAATCTGTATGAATTCACTTGTCCAACTAAAACACTAGACAAATTCAAACCTAAAATAAATAGATCTACATATCATGATCAAAAGGGCATGTACAAAAATATTGTATTGAAGAGCATGAGCAGAGAGGCCTTTGTGCTCGTCATTGTGTTTATCCATCTCTGTTCACCAATTTAAAAATATAATGAGAAAAAACATAGTAGAGAAACACATCACAGATTATACCAATTTGTTATGTGTGCATTCCTGAATTATTGCTTTTAATCAGGCACCATTGTGTTTGGGGTCTGGGTTCGGGAACTCCTGCAAGACAGCCCTCTATGAGGGCCCTTGGATCTAACAGGAGAATCCGAGAACTATGTCACGCGGGATTTGCAAGAAAAGAACAAGGAGAAGAGAACAGGACAAAAAGAGAACAATGAGATCACAATAATGAGAATAACTTCCTTGATGTCAATGAAGATACATGAGCTCTCGCAATCGAGAGAAAACCAATGTGAGACAAGACTCAAAACTCATCTAAAAACTCATGTGCTAGCTCTACTCATATATATAGTACAATGGCCTTTGGCCCAATATAGACACTCTGACTGATTTCGGTGCCGACTCACGAAAGGAGGCCCGATTCTGCAGGAATCTTTGGCGGTGCCTCTTGAAATGCTCGAATCTCGGCCCGACGGCCGAGCAGGCGGTGACGGGCCGTCACTTTCGAAGGCCGCCTCTTGACCAGGCCGCTTTGATCAAGGTGGTCGCTTAGTCTTCAAGGCGTGGCCTTTGACGACGAATCGACCCGTGCACAGGGCCGTGGATCCTTGGACTTGACTTGGTCCGTTGTATGCATGAATAGTCCTGTACTGGGAGGCACAGGAGTAACACTCCCAAACGACACTCAGAGAGAAGAAAAGGAGGAAGTGATTCCGATGGCGGAAATCCAGCAGTTTGAAAATGATCCTCACGGGAATGAGGACAGGCTCCATTATGGTAATGGCCAATGAGATCCTGAAGAGCATCAGGAGTGTTGAGCCCAAGGGCAGGATCTGCATCAATGAGGAATTGAGAGCGCACCATGTCTTCCAGGGCAGCATGTGCTTCCGAAGGAACAAACTGGCATTCCATTAGAAGGCAGTTCTGGAGACCGAAGGCACTGACGCTAGCATTCGGGTTGCAGTAAAAGATGGGACGCTGCCGATTTAAAGAGCTGACCAGGATGCATTTGAGAGCAGCACAGAAACCAGCTTGACGATGAACGGAAGGGTCTGGTGAGGTGGCGGCATTCTGCAAGAAGGTATCAAGGCCATGAATAGCATCAGCGGGCTTTTGCCAACCACGCTCATTGGCAATATAAATCCAATTTGAAGTGTTGTCCAGGGTTGCACCATCCTCCCAATTGGAGCGTCTGACAAAACGGGGATCCCACCGGAGATCCGTCGAGATCTGAGGCGGGGTCCACCCAGTGTAGTCATCCAAGACCTTCGTCCAAAAGGGGAGATGCCAATCTGAGGTGAGGAACCGTAGGCGTGGAGGGACTCCCAGTGAAGTATATGGAGAGGGGGCCACACCCGTGGGTGTAGGCTGCTGAGCTTGCTCCCTGAATTCACGGACAAGGTCGGGATCAAGAGCTTTGCACCACCGATCCCACTCAGAAGTAGAGAGCTGAGTATATACAGGAGGACTATCCCAGCCCGTGGGTACTGTCTTGCTATCCAGAAGGGCACGCAATTGATTGTAGCCGGCCAAATGCTGCATATAAACTTGGGCAAATGGAAGATCCTCAGGATGCCCAAGATTCTTCCGCACCTGTTCCAGCGTTTCAGCTTGCCATAGAGGTAGATGATGAGCAAGTTCAAGCATGTACTCCTGATGAAGAGCGTGTGTCCGATCATGATCGGACAGATATGGGTTGTTGTCCAAGAGCAACCATTGAACCTGTGAGTCACCCTGAAAGTTTTGATGTGGCCCATCACGAAATTTGTCCTGTGTATCAGCCAGATAGAAGTCATGGAAAATGTACGCCATCGGCTGAACAACTCTGAAGGTGATGAAATCCGGATCTTCACAGTGAATGAGGTCGAAGACTAAAAGGGCGCAGAGTAAACCTTTGTCTTCCACGGAGAGGTCGGGCCAGATCCGAAGAAAATCCTCAGTGCGGAGGTGGACATCAACTGGACCATCGGCCGCATACCACTTCAGAAGAAAGAGGTGGCGGCGGGCAACCACATAATCGAGATAACTGGAAGGAATAGCAAAGTCGACTGACAGGTTGAGGGCGATGTGAATGTAGCCTTCTTGTTTGGTTTGGGCCGCATCAGCAGACTGAACAGCTTGCTGTAGCTGTTGTTCAAGTTCACGGATCCGGTTCTCCTTTTCTAACAGAAGGCGGGACTGATCACGGACCCGTTTATGAGGAAGCGTGGCATGTGAAGAGGATTGCCCAGGAGTGTTGAGGCGCAGCGTGGCAATCTCGGCGTCATCAACAATTTTCTGTTTCTGAGCCGCCGTAAGCTGATCCTGGAGAGGCGTGAGCTGAGAGGTCAGCGTGGACAGTTGTGCTTCTAAATCGGTGATTCTAGTATCACGCTCTGTGAGGTCTTGAACTTGTTGGCGGTAACTCTGAGAAAGCTCAGTATACAAGGTATTGAGTTTCCCAAGGTCTTTCTCCTTATCGCTCAAAAGAGCATCCTTGGCCTTGACATGCTCCAGTAATTCCTGAATGGAGGTTTGCAACTGAGCCTGTTGATCAGCAAGTAGGCTGTTTTGATCTTGGGCAGTCTTGAAAGCCTCACGGGCCTCTAACAGAGCCTCGTGCTTTTCTTGAAGTTTAGCCTCGAGAGTTTGAACATGTGCGTTGGCAGCTTGAAGGTCTCTATGAACGGCATCCGAGGCCTCCAGGGACGCTTGGACACCATTCATGAGAGCGTCCTGTGATTCTTGGAGCTTCAGGGCGGCGGCTTGAACATCCTGCTGGTATTGATACAGAAGCTGGCGAGGATGTGGAGCAGGGCCTTGTGGCTGCCTTGTCTGAGATGTTTGAGAGACATGACGGGAAGAGGAGGGCGCGGTTTCAGTGGAGGAAGAGGAGACAGTGACATGCATGGCGTTTTGTTGAACATGACCAGGAGAAGAAGGGTGTGAAGGGGTAGCTTGCCGAGTGTGAGGAAGGGAATGAAGGGACTGCTGAGTGGAAGCATGAGAAACAGAAGGTGAGGAAGGAAGGTAACGACGGATGATAGCTTGAAGATGGCCACCCACTGAGGCTTCAAGGACAGAGGAGGGGGCAGCCCGAATGCGGTCGACTTCCTGAAGGAGGTGGTAGAACAACAGCTGTGGCCAATCAATATGGTGGTTGGAGCGGATGGCTGTGATCACCATGTTATAGAACGGCTTATTGATATGGGTGTTTTTGATAGAATACCCAGCAATTTGCGCCACGTAAAACTTGACAAAAGTGTCGCGGGCTCTTTGCAATGTTGGTGAGGCGATGCATGTTTGCTTGATAAGCGGAGCTAACCTCGCTGACATCGATGTCCCGTAAAGGCAGCCCAAGATAAAGAAGGTGTTTGCAAAGGAATATGGAATACCTCATAAATCGTGGGCGTGGTAAGCAAAATGGTGGTGCCATCGACCACGCGAGCATATCCTTCCGGGTCGCTGGACGATATGAGCAACAAACCTGCGCCAATTGTGCCGGATTTGGGGCGTGGAGTTCCAACTGTGAAAATTGTAAAAGCGCTGGCGTTCGCCACTTCTCGACTCTGGACCAACAAAGGCCTCGCCGGAAAGGTGGGAGTCGAAAACTCACGCACTCAAAAGCAGCCGAATCCCGTGGGGAGCGTAAGCTTGAAGTGTAGAAAATTTGGGTGCGTGGAGCCATGACAAAGAGCGCCGAAAGGAGGAGGAAGAATTTGCCGGAGAAGGCGAGGGCGGAGAGCGAAGGACGAAAGCCGCCAGATAGGCTTAAAAGGTTCTAGGGCTTAAGTGTTGGCGAAGGGGCATGATGAGAATGAACCGGCAACCGTTGATGATGCCAGGTGGCGACAGATGCGAATGAGGCGATTGAGAGGCAAAATTTGGCTGTCCCCAAACGGTAAAGGGAGAAGCAGTGAACGGTGACGATGAGACGTGAGGGAATGATCGGATGTGACAGCTGGCGAAAGGACACACATTAATGTTCGACGGGCGTGAAAAGAAGGAAGTGCATTGAATGCTGGCAACTCGAAGTGGGATATCATTAAAACGAAGGTGTCAGAAGGTACCCTGGCTAGATATGCGGCGGGAGAAAAGATCCCCCATTTAGAAACAGCCTTGCATTGCAACCACGTTGGCGAAATTTCTTATTGGTCCACGTCGACAGGGAGGTCCTCAGTTGGCTATATAAGACGAACAATGGGTGAAGCTGAGACACCCGATGGCGCTCAGTATGTCTGCTGCTGGACTTCACGACAAGTGCACCATGCCGTCTAACTGCCTGGAGTGGATAACTTGCAAGATGGACTGCTTGGACCTCTGGCGGTGCCACAACCGTGGCATTGCCATGGATGGGTGGTGTGCAGGGATGGCTGAGCATCCCGATCCCCTTACCAACGGGATGGAGGTGGTGATTCACCTGCGCTGGGATCCAGAGCAGAACTACTACCACATCCTGCGCATCACCTCTGATCCAAATCCGGAGTAGAGGGTTTTTCTCCTTAGGATTTAGTAGATAGGGCTCTCAGCCCGTTTTTGTAAATAGGGCTCTGCCCATAGCGGAAATAGATGGGCGCTGCCCTCATTTTGTAAAAATTTCACCTTTATAATATAAATATGCCGCCTTTTAGTCACTATCTGTTGTGTCTGTGTCTGGAACTGCATCTGGTGGATGATTTTCACTTTCGGGTGTATGAAATTGTTTGAGGCGAAAGCCATTAACCAATGTAGGTAATGGAGTGCCATCTAATTCGGCCAACTTGAAAACGCTGGGTTGTACCACTTGAACAATTTGATAAGGACCAAGCCATCTAAACTTTAATTTGCCCGGAAAATTTTTGTAGCGTGAATCATAAAGAAGAACCAAATCTCCTTCTTTGAATGTTTTTGTCTTAAGTCTTTTGTCATGCAAGGATTTCTGCAACTGTTGTCCATGAAGACACGAATGTAAGCATCGCGCCTAAGTTCATCCAACTGTTCCAATTGATAAACCCTTTCCGTGAGGGGCCGCGATGGATTATGTCTTTGTCGCCCGGTTGGAAAAACGAGAGTCGGAAGAATATATTCAAAAGGCATGAGAGCTTCTTGACCATAAACCAGTTTGAAAGGAGTGTGACCCGTAGCTATCTTGAAACTAGTGTTGTAAGCCCAAAGAACAGTAGGCAACTTGTCCTGCCAATCTGTTCGCGAAGCGTCACAAATTTTCTTGAGAACTGTGATGAGTGTTTTGTTGGTACTTTCAGCCAAGCCATTGCCTTGAGGATAATAGGGTGTACTCTTCCAGTGTTGGATGTGAAGATAATCCGTCAGCTCCTTGATGGTGTGATTGACAAAATGCATGCCACGATCACTAACAAGTTCCGTGGGGACAGCCAAAGCAGCGATGATGTGCGCGTAGAGGACCTTGGGCCATCTTTGGCGGCGGTGTTATGCAGAAGTGCACAAGCTTCCGCCCATTTGGTAGCATAATCCGTGATGACCCGAGAATCGGCCGAACGCGGGTGTGCAGCCCCGGGTGGGTCCATGGGCCCTACAAAATCCATACCCCATTTGCTTGAAGGGATGTGGCGTGGCGGCCGGCGTCAAGGGCGAGCGTCGTCCACGGGCGTGGGCTTTCCCACACGGCCCGGCGACGCGTCACGCGTGCGAGCATAAGCGTGGGCATCTTTGAAGAGCGTGGGCGAAAGTATCCCCGCCGGAAGAATTTTGCGTCCGTGGCGTCACCACTAAAATGACCACCACCAAGCCCATCGTGGGTTTGTCCCGAACAATATCGGGCACCTCGTGAGGGAGGACACAACGACGGAGGACCATGTCTTTGCCGCGTTTGTACAAAATGGCCCAACCATGGTATAGTCACGGACCTCTCGAGAAACCGACGGTGGCGGGGAACGAAGCTTGTCCGGAGAGGCGCCGATCGGTGGGGGAGGAAGAGCACCGGGAGAAGATATTGCTGAAAGTTATGAAACCAATGGGGCGTGGCGCGACCGACCGAAAAGAGTTGAGTCCGGGGAAATGCATCCGAAACTCCCGTGGAGGGATCATCCGTGGTGAATGCGTGAAAGATAATCCGGTGCGACATGAGATTTTCCCCGCCTTTATGAACAATTTCAAAAAGGCCAATTCTTGCGAGTAGAAGGACCCAACGAGCAATTCGCCCGTGGGGGATTTGTTGATCAAGTAAAGGAGTGCTTGGTGGTCAACAAAGAACTTGATCTCGACCGCCTAAGAGATAGTGACGGAAAACGTTGGACACGTAAAATTAAACCCAAGGCCTCGCTCCGTGGCGTAGTAGTTGCGCCAACAGATTGAGTTTTTCTGGCGGCATATCCGTTGGGTTTGTCGATTAATGCGCATCATATTCTTGAGAAAGAACAGCTCCAATAGCAAACGCCGAGACATCAACATGTACATGAAAGGGCTTGTCCCATTGAGGAGGAACAAGAACCGGGGCCTGAGTAAGCAAAAGCTTCAATCGTTGAAAGCGAAGATCCGCTGGGAATTCCAAGCCCAGGTGGATTCATCACCCGTGAGTTTATGGATGGGATTTGCAATGGCTGCGAGTCCAGGAATGAAGGTGGAGTAATAATTTACCTTACCCAGGAAAGAGCGTGTCTCCTTGATATTGGCTGGTGCGTGAGCTTTGAGCACACAACTGATTTTGGCAGGATCCGTGGTGATACCTGCTTTGCTGACAACATGTCCTAACAGAACACCGGAGGTGACGCAGAAGGTGCATTTCTCGGGATTGAGACTAATGCCAGACTCATCACATTTCTGAAAGACGAGTTCCAATTTATCCAAATGGTCAGCCATGGAACTGTAGGTAGAGAAGTCATCTTGAAAAATTTGCAGGAAGGGATTTTCCTTCATAAAATCATGAAAAACTGAGAGCATGATGCGTTGAAACGTTGATGGAGAGTTTGATAATCCAAAAGGAACCACCTTGTAGGCAAAAGTGCCCCACGGGGTGGTGAAAGTAGTCTTGAGTTGATCAGATTCTTTGATTGAGATCCGATTGTAGCCAGAAAAACCATCCATGAAGGAGTACATCTCATGTCCAAATGACCTCTTCCGAACAGTGGTGCGTGAAGGGAAGTGGAAAATGATCACGCCCGTGGGCTTGATTGAGTTTCCGGTAGTCCACGCAAACGCGGATCTTACCATTGTGTTTGAGAGCAATGACGATGGGGCTCACCCATTCAGAATGTTTGACCTCATAGATCAAACCTGCAGCAAGAAGTTTGTCAATTTCTGCCTTGACGCGATCACGGTAATTGGGGTTGAGCCGGTACTGTCGTTGCTAAACAGGACGTGCATCTGATTTGGTAGGAATGGTGAGTTCCCCCAAGTTTTTGTTGATCCCCCGAAGGTCTCTGTAGCTCCAGGCAAAAATGTGTTTGAACTTTTTGAACAGCGTGACTGCCCTTTTACGATAGGGTGTCGGAAGATTGGCAGCAATGCGGACGAGCTAATTGTTGCCAACGTCCACAATCTCTACTTCAGGAGTCTGAATATGTGGGATAACTTCCGTGTCTTGAACAATATGAGCAGGAGGTTGAAGCATGACAGGATGAGTGGCGCTCTGCGTGGTGAAGAAGAGAGGTTGCTGATTGTCATCAAGCAGAGGTTGCTTCATGACAGCGTGTACATCAACAGGATCAGGAGGAAGTTCTGCATCTGAAAAGTGATCAACACGTTGGATGCGATTGCAAGGAGCCAGGTAGGGGTCAAGCAAAGCAGCCACAGCCTGGTCTTGATCAAGAGTCATTTCTCCCCAAGGATCAACATATTCGGGGTAGGATGACAGAGGCAGACTCGCAGGTGAAGCCTGAACGTGATAGATATTCTGGGCGTCCTCAGAATCGGTGTCGGAGAGAGAGGGTTCAGCATGGTCGACCGAAATGATCTTACCGGTTTCCAAGTCCATAGTGGCATTGAGGTGACCATCTGTGATGACTAACTGATCCGTGGCCCAGTAATGGATACTCTTGGCCTGTCGGAGAAAAGTTCTGCCGACCAACATTTCATAATCACCTGGATCTTCTCCAGCCTTCCAAACACCAAATTCTAAGGGAAATCTGAGATCACCAATGTTGATGTGAAGAAGAGGCGTGACGCCTTGAGGTCGCGTGATATGGCCATTAGCCAATTTGATATCATATGGGGCACGATAGAATTGTTTGATGCCTATTTGCTTGCGGAGTTTATCCGTGATGAGATTGACAGCACTACCTCCGTCAATTTGAACATGATTGACTTGTTGATTGCCCACCGTGGCATGTACCGTGGGTGTAGAGGTAGCGACGGCCCCAACCAAAACTGTCGGGAGTGGTAACTGGTCCTTGAGAGCAGGGCACAGTTTCAAAATTGTTGCCAAACTTAAAGGAATTTTGATTTTTGCCAGCTCCTCTTGGAGTTCCAGAGGCACATGAGAAAAGGAATCTGCTGGATCCACGGGAGCTGGAGTGCGTGGTAATGAAGCAGCAACTTCTTTGAGTAGCTCCACCTCTGCAGCAATATTCGGATATGTCTGAGAGCGTGGAGGTTGAGATGTGGAAGGTGCGTCTTGACATTGTTGAGCTCTGGTGGTGGCATGGACATTAGCCAACGTGCGGCCTTCAGCAGCTTGCATGAGGTTCAGAATGCTTTGGCGTACTTTGAGGCATGAGTTTCTCCAAGTCAGGTGCAAAGTGAACCTTTTTTTCCTCTTCATGAGGGATCGTGTCGACTGCAAAAGCAGGTTGCGTGCCATGAGGAATAATGGTCAAGGGGCGTGATGCCCTGGTCTTGTGACGTTCCACGTATTTATACGGTCTACGTCACGTATTTATATGGGACACGTACAAATACAAGCACATCACCCCCCTAAAGGTACGCTACCATGGGGGAATGGGAACTTAATTGCAACCTAGGGGGTTACCTTAAAAAGGATTAAATTAGCTATGCTAATTTAACACATTAATAATAATAACCTATAACCTAGGAAATTAGGCTAATTACCATTTGGGAAGGCGCCACCTGCCCCAATCGATTGGGCAGCATGGGGGTTGCCAAGTTTGGATGCCAACTTGACCCCTATCCCTGGGATTGACTCCTGAAGATCGACCAAGGAAGGCCAGGAGCTGAGCGCCATCATACACCTGCAGAGAATCACCATACCAGTCGTCCCTGTGAAGCAACAGCTGAATTCTCAACTCCCAGGAGATGGAGGCGCCCCATGGAAATGAGTCCAGCCAGAATTCAGGTAGGTGGCTATGTGAATTCTAGATAACGCTTGGTTGTGTCTGTTTCTCTGTTCTCTTTGTGATTCAATCATAGAAACTAACCCTTGATTGTACAAGCAAGTTCTTTTTATATTCAATTCTGGGTTCTACTCTGAAAGGATGGATTGTTAATTCTTTGTTTAATCTGACTCTGAAACGGGGGGATTACGGGGGGGTAGAGACCTCTGAACCGTGTAGGGTAGTATGCTCCTAGATAGCACCCTGTAAAGTCCCATTAAGTGCGGCCTGTGCACAAGAACCCACCGGGTCCTAGATGCTATGGTCTGGCTTAGCACCAGACAAGGAACACAGTGGTGACATGAGGGGTGGGGTCTTGCATGAGCATACAAGGCTCCTGAGACTCCTACAGTGGGCTAGGCCTGATAGCCGGTCACGTAGAGGGCCGGGTATGGGTCTGACACTCCCTGGGTGTAGAGGTGTGATCCGTATGGAGCACCTTGCACTTTGAGTAGATTTAGGGTGAGTAAGTCGGGTACGGATGCGGGGGTCGCTGATGCGGCACGTATTCTCTAGCTCACCCATGGAACCACTGTGATTCTGGAAGGGGACGCTTCCCTGACCTGCCTCATCGGACCAGGCGTCATGAACCTGGAGTAGGCTCAAAGGGTGATCCCTTGAACCTGCGTCTCCGGAAGGCTATAGCAAAGCCATAGCATGAATTGACCCATCTGCAAAGTGTGCACAGGAGGGGCGGATGGAGTGGACAACCCTAGCCAATGTTCTATGCCAGCCAACGCCATGCCAAGACTCGGTCTGCTGATCTCTTGAGGCCCCGCCGTCAGTCGATCCTCACTGGAGTCTGAGCCGGGGTAGAACCTGGGTTTTGGGTGTTTTCTTAGGATTAGATGCATATTCTATGCCGTTGGTATATTAGATGGATGCGCCACCCTTCGTGGTGGTTATTTATGTATATTCATGCTGTGTGCTAACCCTTGTATTCATGCTTCCGCGACGTAGGAGTCCCATTGAAGGCGTGGGCCGAATGACCCCTTCGTGTCCTTCTTTCGGGCCTCATTTCATAGATGGCCCGAAATAGACGGAGGGCCCTGCTCATGGTGAGATGATTGCCATGGGAGGGGAAAGTCCCCGTATGTATACGTCCGAGGGTCGTATATATTCTGGGAGCGTCCACAGTTGGTATCGAGCCGTGATTTCGTTGCTTTCGAAATCATAGCACTGGCCAAACACTAACTCGTAGCACGGTAGTTAGGAGGAGGCTAAGTCAATGTGTCGTTAGTTCTCTTTGTTGTTTGGCTTGGTGTTAGGTTAAGTTAAGAAATTGTAGCTTTGAAATGGAGGGGCCAAGATTGGAGGCCTAGCAGGTGCCAGTGGGTAGCTCAAATGACAAAGATGATGGTTCCATTGGATCGGGCGTACTCGAATTACCCTAGAACAGTCAACTTTAGGCGAAAAATGGTCAAGGGCAGGCCCAAAAACGAACTCGGGCGCCGCTTGCCTTTTGTCGCTCTGCAGTCAAGATCGAAGCGCCCGAAATGCTGTCGGCGCCCGACCCGTCAGACTCGAGGCCAGGTCAACTCGGGCGCCGCTTGCATTTCGACGACGCCCAGTCGAGGCAGAAGCCCGTATAATGCCATCGGCGCCCGACCGTATGTTGCGCGTATTTCTGCCGTATATTTTTTTTTAATAATAAAATTCCGAAGTAATAAGGAAAAAATTTGAAATTTTAAAAGTTAAGTGGCCGTTTAACAAACCATTTCTTGTCATTTGCTCTTGCTTCCGCGCCTCCAACCGCCTGAGCCGCCCTCCGCCATCGCCACCAGACCGGACCTTGCTCCTGCGGCCTTGTGCCTTGTGCATCTTAGCGCCCCCTTCGCCATCCTCTTCGCCGCCAGCGCCTCACTATCCGCTATGGCCGTCACCAAGAGCGCTCCAGATCCATCCACCTTGAGCATCGTGGAGATCTACGCCATGATTGCCAAGCACATGGCTACTGACCCAGCCTTCATTGATATATTGTTGGATGAGCTGGTCAACAGGTTTGAGAACAACGATAGGATTCCATATCCTATCTATCACTTCTCAGAGCCATTCCTCATCCGGCTGAACCTACGCCAGCTTCCATATACCATTGTTGAGCAACCTGATATGGTGATGATGCTCATCAAATTTTATCCTCCGGAGCAGGAAGGCCATACGGAGGAGGAAGATGTCAGGACAGAGGCCGACCGTATCAGGGGTTTGGCCAGGGAGGATGACCACCGAGATTGAGGGCCGACACAAAGAGGCCGGGGAAGGAGTACCGGTACCTTTCGGGGGCGGCTTTGTCGTTATTGATGGCGAAAGCCATTGAGGTTCCCCATACCGGCATGAGGGTTCCAACAGCTTTTGTATGGGGAGAAATCCCCGATATCGGCATAGACTATCCGACAACTATTCGATAGATATGGGTTCATGGCCACACCGGCACCACACGCCAACTTAATCGCCGTGCGCAGCCCCAACTTTTTGCTCGATCCAAGAAGATCCGAGGAGAGCTCGGAGAGGAGCGGAGAAGGTTGAGCAAGATGAGCTGGACCGCAAGACCAGCCGGACCAGCAAGAGGGAGGTGCATCCGAGTGGGCCGACCCAAACCGACGATCGTAATCGCTAAGCACCGGAGGAAGGGTGTCGCCCATAAGTCCGGCAAATCAATATAAGGAGAAGCTAAGGACCTGCCGGGCTTTTGGGAAGAAGACCAGCCCCACCGGAGGCGCAAGCCGGTTGACAACGCCCACCGATTCTTTGGGGCTAAGACGGTGCCAACACCGCCGGGGCCACCCGTCAAGCCCGGGCACCTGCCGAAGCCTCACCGTTCCGGACCGGCATCGCGGCATTGGCGGAGATCCGCCCAAATTTCAGAAGTCTACGGACCTTCCTCGGACAGGAAGCTACCTTTTCGTGAGGGGCAGGTGCGGAGATCGCACGCCAATTCAAGACCGATCTCCGCTTCCGCATCTTTGTAATTTTGGCGCCCAAGAGGCCTGGGGCCTACTTGGTAGCACTTTTGGTGACGCCAACCTTTGCGCTATCCACGCAAAGAGGGGGTCACCATAATGCCTAAGGATCTAGCCCCTCGCCTCGTAGGATACGGGAGCAACCTTAGCCTACTTATGTTATGGAACTGCGATTTGTACATATTTTCTTTGTAATATTTAATAAAGAGGCTTTCATTTTTTGAATTAAAAAGTTTAATAGTTTTTATGTTGAAAATAAAATAAAATGCCGACGTCGGCTTTTAATAAAAGGGTTTAAAAGGGGACTTTAAGGTTATTTTAAACGCTTCTTTTCCTCTCTCTCCTCCCTTCTAGCCATGGCTCGCCACCTTGCCGCGCCGGGTACCATGATGGAGAGAAATGGGATCCACAGTGTTCCCTTCGACCGCTTTGCGACCTTTGCTATGCCAACGATAGACCTCCTTGCCAATATCAGCGGCATCCATCCTGACCACGCCGGATTCCTTGACTTTTTACATGGAGGAAATGCTTCCTCCGGTATTCCTCCTGGGGATCCTCCCCACTTGTATTTGGAGCGAGATAGTTCGGCAGATGTTAGGCGGGGACACACATGCTTATGACGCCCCAGAAGGGAAACTCCGATGGGGTAAACACCGCCAGCTGGTCCAAAGATCGTGGGCAGCAAGATCGGAAGCTACTTTCTAGCCATCCATCCTCATGGACCAATACGCTGAGGATGAGACCTTGCCAAGAGAGGAGGGCAAACCGCCGTAATACTCGAGGAGGGGATGACGAGCATATAGGAATGGGCTTACTTTTGCCCGCTGGAAAGAGCTAGCGGAGGAGCTACCACCGCCGTGACCAATCTATAGGCTTGTCGTGGTTAGACGGCCTTCCAGTTATTTATCACCAAGGGCAGGAATACCTTCTCTTGGATGATATTATCTGGACGTATCACATGGTGGCCGGATTTCGACGCAAGCGCAAAGACCATGTACTTTACGAGCTTGCGGAGTATTGTATGGATGATTTCATCGACTTCACTTCTACCGAAGCTTCCTCAGAGGTGCACCACCGCTTCCAGCCCGGGGGAGACCCTAGAGCCTACGGAGACTCTATTACGCTTCAAGACTTCGCGGATGCAGAACCAGCCTTTCGAACCCGCACTGTGATGCCTTCACGGCTATGGGACCTCACGCCCCAAACATTAATATGGTTGAGGTTCCTCCCGACTCGGATGATGAGGGTGAAGATTTATACCATTTAACCCTGCGCACAAGAAGGAGGAGCAACAGGAGCTCAAGGAGGAAGAAGTCCCCATGGACTTGGATAAGGAAGTGGCAGCATCTGAGACTTCGCAAGGGAAAGTGCTGGGTAACCACCTTACCCCGCTTTTTTTTCGCCTTCCGACACGGCAAGTCCTCTTCATAGCCCGAGATCTAGGGCCGAGGTCAAGCTTCATGGTGGGCCCTCCCGCACTCTCTACACCGGCCGCCACAAGAAGCTTCCCCTATCGTGACGCGTTTACTTATGTACTGCATGACGACGGATCTTGCCCGACGGCCTTGGGGTCGACATTGCGCCTTGGATGGGCATGAAGCTCCTCACGGCAGCCCCATTGGCCGTTGCCTATCCACCAGAGGTTGCATCTGTTGCGGCTGCCACAGTAGACCCTGGGGTAACTCTGCTGCGACACCGACCGCCTCCACCACCTCCTAGGGCTAAGGATAAAGAGGCAGGGCCTAGTTCCTAGACTAATTGTGCTATGAAATTTTGTTCATATATATATATATACGTGTGTTTATGGGATTTCGATTGGCAACTGCTTGAACCATAATGAACAATGGTGTACTTTATTTACTGATTAAATACAAAAATTCTCTTGATGAGTATAACTGAATTGTTTCTTTTGATGATCTCCTCTTCAAGAGCATTAAACTTTAGAATATAGTGGAATTACAAAATGTTCTCTATTCATTCCAACTATGTTGCAGAGGAAACCATTTGGGAATATGAGGAAAGAATACCGATATGGTTAGGAGAGACGATCCCGGACCACCGGATCAAGACTATGGCCAGAGATATGGTGAATATCCGGAGTGGGAGGAAGGCTATGGGGTCGAGACACCACCACCAGAACCCTATGACCCTGACAAAGGGCTGGAGATAGTTAACATCCTCGGGGGCGAAGCTTTTCGGATCCGACGATGACATTGTGCCGCACTGACTACTGGAACATGAGCAGGCACGAGGCTTTCGAGGACGCTAACGACCACCTTTGGCAACTCTTCTATGCTATGCGAAGGCTTTTTAACCTTCTCATTATCAGCCCAACATGGGAGTACCAGGCAGTGATTGTCCAAGCCTGGGCACGCTATAAACTCGTCCGAGCTGTACGGGAGAGTACCCGCTACGCGATCCTATACCCCTTCGCCAACCCCTAGGCTTGGTCTCTTCCGTTATGTTTCTTTGTTGCGGTTACGCTGTGTGCAAGTAGAACTTTAAAAGTTTCCATTGTATCATACCTACTTTTGTCTCAATCCATGTATCAATCAACTTGTTGTTGTACTCAACTTGAATGAAATGCAAATATTGTTTTCTGTTTGTATATACTTTTTGTCTCGATTAATTTAAAAGGGGATTGTACATTAATGTAAATCTGCTTATATATTCATGAATGCTTCCTATAGACGGTGTACGTAACGCCGCTTAGCAAACACCCTCCAACGCCAGTAGGCTCACCCCTGAACAGGAATTGATGTTAATGAAAAGGCAACTTCGGCGAAGTTACGGGCTTATGTTTTGCATACCAATCCACCGCCACATACTCGTGAGGACGGACCGAATTACCTCCGCGACCATTGAGTCCACACGACAAATGCCATCTCCTCCTCCCGTGAGCTAGCCCCCAGCACTGCATGCAGAGGAGGACTCATGCTAAGCGTCATCGAAGTTCCTCTAAGGATAACGCCGCTTCCTCACATTCAACCACTTCGGGTTCTTCGGGGTCCTCGCTATCAGACAAAGACCATTCAAGGCGAAGGATAAGGAATACCGAAAAACGCTGATACAAACCATCACTAGTATATGGAAGAACCTAAGTTGGCTCCGTTTGATGGGAAATCCGAGGAGGCTTGAATGCGAATCTTGGTTGGACGAAAATGAAGGAATTCGAAGTCCTATGGAATGACAGAGAAAGATACAGGGAAGGTCGCCACCACGAACCTTACCGGAGCTGCCCGTATTTGGTGGAAGGGTTACGCCAGAGCTAAGCACCGGACAGAGCGGATGCAAGTTCAAGAAGTTCGCTAAGGCTTTTAAATCGCATTACGCGGCCTCGTATGCACAAATGCCAACAGATTCGCACCTTCTACAAAGTTGGAACAGAAGGGCATGTCCGCGCAGGCCTACACCGACGCAATTCATGCGCTTGAGGTTGTATGTACCAGAATGAATGAGAAAAGGGCGAGGGGGCTACATTGAAGGGTTGGCCCCATCCATTAAACGCATGGTCAAGGCCATAGACCCAAAGTCAAGAGCGTGAGGTGGAAGCTAAGGCATTAAGCCTTGAGAAAGACACGCCAAGGAACCAAGATCCGCGACCGCCCTTACTCGCAGCCCACGGCCGTCCACACCTTACAAACCCCTGCTCGCCAAGTCCGGGGCCCTCTCGGCCACAATTCTTACGGCCAGAGAAAAAAGTCGCCTTTAGCACGCCGTGATAAGCGTAACAATGCCGGTAAGGAAGTTCGGGGCCTCTTACCCCATTCCTAAAGAGGCCGTGAGAACAGCTCCGGCCGAGATAAGGCATGCTACCGATGCATGAGGCCCGGACACTTCATGCACTGTTCGCATCGCCACGCAGACGCTCAACCGCCATGGCCGACTCGATTTGGAAGATCCGAGTCCAATCTTGCCGCGAGGATGAGGCTCCCGAAAGTACATTCACTCGGTCGCCTCATATTCTTGCCGCCATAGAAACAGGCAACGCTGAAAGTCAGCCTTCTGTTATTTCTACAATAGGCCAAATAGACAGTAAGCCCTTCATAATTTTGATGGACACGGGTAGTACGCATAATTTTGCTTCTCCTAGAATGGCCCAACACCGCAAATGAAACGTTGAGACTCCCGACCTAAGCCACCACATTGGCCGCTGGTAAGATCGGACATACTCATGGTCGCCAGATTAACCTTAAGATGCGGTTGCCCAAAGTGCACCAGCTTGCCTTGGGTGCCGAAGTTAATGGACATTGGCAAATATGATCTTATTGTGGGAATGGAGTTTTTAGCGTCTGCCAAGGCCCACATAGACTGTGAGAAACGGGAGGTCACCTTCAACGCCGCTAATGGAGCACGTGTGACGATAAAAGGTGATTCATTACACTCCGCCAGGCAGTCAATGTCAATAAAGCAGTTAGGAAGAGCTATACGCAGAATGAACTCCTTTGCCTCATTAAACTTGCTTCCATTGAGTCCGACTCCAAACGTAAGCAAGAAATCGACGCCTTTACCATCGACATTGCTAACCTTCTTCGAGAATTTAGCGATCTTTTTCCGTGATGAGATCCATAAGCTTCCTCCTTTCGAGGGGGTAGAATGTGAGATAACTCTTGAACTGGTACTAAGCCTACCAAAGAAGGCCCCCGCATCAAATGAGCCCTCCGAGTTAGCGTAACTTAAGAAACAACTACAAGAGTTACTTGAACCTAGGGTTTATTCGACCTAGTGTTTCACCATTTAAGCCCTATTTTTTTGTCAAGAAGAAAGATGGCTCCTTAAGGATGTGTATTGATTATAGGCAACTCAATAAGCATACCATCAAGAATCGCTATGCTTTGCCTAGGCGCGATGATCTTATGGACCGCCACAAGGGGCAAAATATTTCTCAACGATTGATTTAGCGCCCGGGTACCATCAGATAAGGATAAAGGAGGAGGACATTCATAAGTCTGCTTTTCGCACCAGATATGGCCATTATGAGTTCACCGTCATGCCTTTTGGATTGACCAATGCCCCTGCAACGTTTATGCGGTTGATGAATGACATCTTCCGCCAATACTTGGATGACTTTGTTGTCATTTTCTTTGATGACATTCTCATCTATAGTAAAACCTTGCAAAGAACATGAACAACATCTTCGATTGGCTTTGCAGAAGCTAAGACGCCATCAGCTCTTCGCCAAGCTCTCTAAATGCAAGTTCGCCACTCCGAGGGTAGACTATTTGGGGCATATTATTTCAGCAGAAGGAATTGCTACAGACCCAGCCAAGATAGAAGCAGTAAAGGATTGGCCCATTCCAAATTAATGTTTCGTGAGGTCCCAGTTTCTTGGGACTCGCAGGATATTATCGGAAATTTGTTAAGGATTTTGCCACAATTGCCGCACCTCTTACTAATCTCACAAGGCATGAGAAAGTAAAGGATTGGATGGAACATTGGAAAACAAAAGTCCAAGTCGGCTTCGAGCTCAAGGATGCCTTAACATCTGCACCGGTCCTTACCTTGCCTGATCCTGAAAAGGATAAATCGGTAGCCACCGATGCTAGTAAGATAGCTACTGGTGGAGTTCTAATGCAGGAGGGGAGAGTTGTTGCTTACGATTCAAAGAAGATGAATGATGCAGAGCAGCGATATCCTACCCATGACCAGGAGTTGCTGGCAGTTGTTCGTGCTCTCCGTATTTGGAGACACTACCTTCTTGGTAGAAGATTTCAGCTGGATACGGATCATCAGAGTCTCCGCTATTTATCCACCCAGCCAAATCTAAATCTCCGTCAGCGCAGATGGATGGAATTCCTCGAGGAATATGACTTCGAGATTGTATACAAGCCAGGAAAGCACAATGTGGTTGCGGATGCTTTGTCACGTCATCCCTTCATAACCCGAACCCATTGTAACGCCATTTCCACACTCACCAGCGAGTTTGGGAAGCAGATAGAACAAACCCTGGCCACAGATCCCGAATTCTGTAGTATTTGGGAAAGTTTGGGTAAGGAAGCCCGTACCAATAAAGAACGTGAGGCATTCCGTTCATATAAGAAAGAGGGCAATTTATTATATCACAAAGATAAGTTGTGTGTTCCAAACTTCTTCGGGTGCGAAAGCGATTCTCCATGACACACACAACACCTATAGCGGGACATGCGGGTTTTATGAAAACTTACTTTAAGATCCGCCCCAGCTATTTTTGGCCTTCGATGAAGAAGGATATTGCTAGGTACATCAAGCGATTAATTTTTGTCAAAAACCAAGGCTGAGCAATTAAGAGTTCCCGGGGAGTTGCAACCTTTGGATGTGCCCAACGCCAAGTGGGAAGTCATAACCATGGATTTCATTGTGGGGCTTCCACGCACTCTCCGTGGATATGATGCATTAATGGTCGGTGGTCGACAAATTATCAAAGATGGCTCACTTCCTCGCCATGCCGCACCACCTGACACCGCCGACACCGCCTTGCTCTTTGCAAAAGAAATTTTCAGGTTGCACGGATGCCGAGTAATTGTATCGATAGGGATCCTAAGTTTGTCGGGCATTCTTCGGAAGGATTTCTTCGCCACCATCCAAACCAAGCTTGCCATGAGTACAGCCTACCATCCTCGCATGATGGTCAAACGAACGCGTGTCAATCAGATTATCGAAGATATGCTACGGCTATGTATGGAGTAAAAGTCTCAATGGGCGGATTATATTTACCCGGTAGAGTTCGGCCATAATAATTTTCAAGTGAGTCTTCAAAAATGTCTCCCTTCATGATAAATTATGGCTATCAATGTCTTACTCGGACACGCGCAGCATAACCCTTTTTCTAAAGTGGAGGTCTCTCAACAACTCCTTTTAGAAATGCAGCCTTGGTGGAGGAAGTTCGGGTTACTTATTGGCCGCCGCATCGCGTCGAAAAGAGTCTAGCGGATAAGCACCAACCCCACGGATCTTCCAGTGGGCTAATTGGTTTGGCTTAAGATCAAAGTAAAACAAGCCAAGCTTAAAATTGGTAATTGCAAGAAGTTGGCACCCGATGGGTTGGGTAGTTCAAGATTATCAAACGCAGCGGGGAGAACAAGCATATCGCTTGGATTTGCCACCCCGCTTAAGGATCCACAAAGTCTTTCACGTGAGTCTTCTGAAGCAACACACCCCTGATCCAGAGGAGGTTTTGGATACCCCAACTCTCCTAGAAATGACCAAGAGCAAATGGAAATAGTGCCCAAGCTCTTCTTGACCGAAGCTTACAAAACGTACCAAAAGGACTCAAATGTTGCAATACTTGGTCAAGTGGAAACACTTACCAGTTGAAGATGCTACCTGGGTGATGAAGATAGACCTTGAGAAGCACTATCCGGACTTCATGCGGGAATCTCAAGGCCGCACCATCAACGATGCTATCAACCCCGCTTCCGGCGGTAAGCTTGAAGGCTTGATTTGCCGAGAAGCATGTTCTAGAGGGGTAGATGCATCGTATATTATAATAATAACCGATGATGAGATCACCTTCGTGTTCTCTAGGACGTGGTGTATTGTTGATGTTGACATGACCGCGAATTGGAGAAAAGCATCTAGTAAATAGATCTCGCGTTCATTCCGCTATAACGAAACCGAACCATTCCTTATGCCACAATGAATTGCAAGCCGTAGACATGATAGATTCCCTTCTAGATACTTTTCTTTTATTTATAGGGGGTGGTCCCTTCAACCACAACTTAATCATATTATTAACCTACGGGTATATGGTTGTGTGCAGGCCAGTGAACAAGTCGTCACCTGCCTTGTATAGAGGGTTGCTGATGACCCAACTTTTCCCGTATTGGTTTTATCTACATGTCTCAATTTTGTTGTCAGAATGTTTTAAATCGGACTTTGGTCCTAAACTCCCTTGAAGATAAGTTTGTATCGGGCACCCTGGTGCTTGTACTTTGCTATTTTAACTTCAATGTATTACTGTTCGAACTACTATAATCTCAACGTATTAATGTTATATTCTTAACTTCATTTTCTAATTCAGTGCTTCACGTATATGTCTTGAATTAACTAACCCCAATGCTGAGGACAGCATTATTTTTTTTAAGGAGGGGAGAATGTGACGTTCCACGTATTTATACGGTCTACGTCACGTATTTATATGGGACACGTACAAATACAAGCACGTCACCCCCCTAAAGGTACGCTACCATGGGGGAATGGGAACTTAATTGCAACCTAGGGGGTTACCTTAAAAAGGATTAAATTAGCTATGCTAATTTAACACATTAATAATAATACCTATAACCTAGGAAATTAGGCTAATTACCATTTGGGAAGGCCACCGCCCCAATCGATTAGGCGACATGGGGGTTGCCAAGTTTGGATGCCAACTTGACCCCTATCCCCGGGATTGACTCCTAAGATCGACCAAGGAAGGCCGGGAGCTGAGCCATCATACACTGCGCAGAGAATCACCATACCAGTCGTCCCTGTGAAGCAACAGCTGAATTCTCAACTCCCAGGAGATGGAGGCGCCCCATGGAAATGAGTCCAGCCAGAATTCAGGTAGGTGGCTATGTGAATTCTAGATAACGCTTGGTTGTGTCTGTTTCTCTGTTCTCTTTGTGATTCAATCATAGAAACTAACCCTTGATTGTACAAGCAAGTTCTTTTTATATTCAATTCTGGGTTCTACTCAGAAAGGATGGATTGTTAATTCTTTGTTTAATCGACTCTGAAACGGGGGATTACGAGGGGGTAGAGACCTCTGAACCGTGTAGGGTAGTATGATCCTAGATAGCACCCTGTAAAGTCCCATTAAGTGCGGCCTGTGCACAAGAACCCACCGGGTCCTAGATGCTATGGTCTGGCTTAGCACCAGACAAGGAACACAATGGTAACATGAGGGGTGGGGTCTTGCATGAGCATACAAGGCTCCCGAGACTCCTACAATGGGCTAGGCCCCGATGGCCCGGTCCACGTGAGGGCGGGTATGGGTCCGACACTCCACGGGTGTAGAGGTGTGATCCGTATGGAGCACCTTGCACTTTGAGTAGATTTAGGGTGAGTAAGTGCACGGATCACGGGGTCGCTGATGCGCACGCGTATTCTCTAGCTCACCCATGGAACCACCGTGATTCGGAAGGGGCGGCTTCCCACTGCCTCATCGGACCAGGTCATGAACACGGAGTAGGCTCAAAGGGTGATCCCTTGAACCTGCGTCTCCCAAGGCTATAGCAAAGCCATAGCATGAATTGACCCATCCGCAAAGTGTGCAATGGGGGGCGGATGGAGTGGACAACCCTAGCCAATGTTCTATGCCATAGCGCCATGCCAAGACTTCGGTCTGATCTCTTGAGGCCCCGCCGTCCACCGATCCTCACCGAGTCCGAGCGAGGGGTAGAACCTGGGTTTTGGGTGTTTTCTTAGGATTAGATGCATATTCTATGCCGTTGGTATATTAGATGGATGCGCCACCCTTCGTGGTGGTTATTTATGTATATTCATGCTGTGTGCTAACCCTTGTATTCATGCTTCCGCGACGTAGGAGTCCCATTGAAGGCGTGGGCCGAATGACCCCTTCGTGTCCTTCTTTCGGGCCTCATTTCATAGATGGCCCGAAATAGACGGAGGGCCCTGCTCATGGTGAGATGATTGCCATGGGAGGGGAAAGTCCCCGTATGTATACGTCCGAGGGTCGTATATATTCTGGGAGCGTCACAGGTCTGGCGTGAAACCAAACCAACCCAATTTGACGGCTGTACTGGAGGATTAAGAGCCTGAAAAATTTCTTCCTGGGCTTGTTGATCCATCTGAGGTTGATTGGTAGGAGCTGGTTGATAGCGTGATTGCTGAGGCACGCGGGGTGGTTTCCGAAGAACTGGACGCGGGCCTTGTTTGCCATTGGCAATCCAGAGTTGGTAAGCCGTGAGGCGGACCGATGTGGTCTGATTGGTGCCAGGAAGCTGCACCTGAACTTGTGGAAGTTGAGGACATGCCGTGGTGGTATGACCCCATTCTTGACAGTGATAACACTGAGCTTTAGAAGGATCAAAAGGGGGGCGAGTGCTTGGTCCCCGTTGTTGCTGAGTTTGCTGATAGGGTTGAGTGGGTTGAGCCTGCAGTTGTTGCGGCTGATATATCGATTGTTGCTGAGGTGTGGTTTGCACTTGATAAACCATCTTGTTGCGGAAAGGTGTAGGATGAGTGCGAGGGCACTCTTCCGTGGCATGAGTGCACATGTTGCATCGTTTACAATGAGGTGGGCCATTGGTGGAGTTGCACTCATTTGCCAAGTGGCCTTGGTATTGACAGATATGGCACCAGATCTGACTGCGCTGCTGATTGGCGTGTTGAGGGTGTACAGCAGTCTGTGGAACCATGACCGGTGGAATGAAAGGGAGCTTCTGAAGAGCCACGCCACGGGAGGAAACATTGACTGAGTGATTGACAAGGTCGATAGCCTGCTCCAAAGTCTTCGGGCGCAGGTATTCAGTCATGAGTCGGATAGCTGGAGGAAGTCCTTGGAGAAACCAGACCAAGATCTGGCTCTGTGTCGGGTACTCCTCTTGTTGAAGGTCATTGAGTTGCTTGAGATGAAGTTGATCATCATCCGTGGTGCCATAGTGAAGGTCATTGAGTTGCTTGAGATGAAGTTGATCATCATCCGTGGTCTAGTGGCTTTTGTTGGACATGAGCCATTGATGAGGAGAGCCACGCAGTGTGGTGGAAAAGATGTGGAATTTCAGTTGAGGTTGTGCATGACCATTCAGGGCAGCCAGAGCCTCAAATTCTTCCATGTGGGCCTGAGCACTTTGGTCTAAAGGTTTGCCTTTCGTGTTGCCAAAGGTGGGATAAGTCAGCTTTAGGGTCTGAAAGGTAGAGGTGAAAGTGCTTGGTTGTACAGGAACTGGATAAGGATTATATTGAGGCAGAGTGGGAGGTGGCATGATGCCTGAAAGACCTTGATGAAGGGGTGCCTGAGGGGGAGGTACTGGAGGTGCCTGATCATTGGTTTTGAGGTCGGTAAGGTTGTAAACAGGAAGAGCGGTTGGAAATGTAGGGAATGGAAATTCCGGGGGAGGAGCATAAGAGACATGTGGATATCCCTGTCCGCCCGGAGGAGATGATGGTTGTGAAGGCAGAGGTGTATGGCCAGAAGAATGATGGATGTAGGCATGCTCTGGGGTATGAAAGTAAGATTGAGAAGGCTGAGCCTGATAGGGCTCCTGATAGTGATGAGGTGACTGAGGCTGTGAGCAATGTTTGCACGCTTGAGGCGGGGAACTGGGACGAGACAGGACACGAGGGGTGGGTGGCGCCGACTGAGCCCTAGACCGAATGTGGCCTCCCTCAATGTCATAAGCAGATCCATACATGTCGCGAACAACTTCCCATCGTTGGTGGCGCTCCAAGCGAGACGCCGTCTGGGAAAGAAGTTCTTCGGGGGTGAAGTTTCGTGCAGACATGGCAACAGAATAAAGGAAATTCGAATCAGACCCGGCAGCGGCGACAGTGTTTGGGGTCTGGGTTCGGGAACTCCTGCAAGACAGCCCTCTGTGAGGACCCTTGGATCTAACAGGAGAATCCGGGGACTATGTCACGCGGGATTTGCAAGAAAAGAACAAGGAGAAGAGAACAGGACAAAAAGAGAACAATGAGATCACAATAATGAGAATAACTTCCTTGATGTCAATGAAGATACATGAGCTCTCGCAATCGAGAGAAAATCAATGTGAGACAAGACTCAAAACTCATCTAAAAACTCATGTGCTAGCTCTACTCATATATATAGTACAATGGTCTTTGGCCCAATATAGACACTCTGACTGATTTCGGTGCCGACTCCTGGAAGGAGGCCTAATTTGCTGCCGCAATCTTTCCCATAACTTTTCCCGAGGCACAGTGTCAAAAGCCTTCGCAAAGTCAACAAAGCAACAATACAGGTCCCGCCGACGGTTTCTGCTATCCTCAACCAAAGTCCTCAATGTGAAGATATGATCAATGGTTGAATGCCGGGGTCTGAACCCTGCTTGCGTGAGAGCTCGCACACCTGTTGTTTCTGCCCACCTGGTCAACTGTTGCTCAATAATGCCAGCTAGCAGTTTGGCAAACACCGAACTGAACATGATTGTGCGGTAATTGGTTGGACTATGTGGATCTCCTGCCTTGTAAATGGGAACAACTCTGCTTGTGGTCCACTGCTGGGGGAATCCTTCCTGTAGTGCTCTGTTGAACATAGTGGTTAGGACTGGTACCATAGGCTCCCCTGCCCACTTGAGCAACTCTGCCTGCATACCATCCAGGTCCATTGCTTTCCCATTGGCCAAATGCTGCAGACCCTGGGTAACATCATCCTCCGTGATTTCTAATGTCGGACCATTCTGTGGGGGTATGAGTGCTCGTGTCCCTTGAGGATCATAGAGTTGCTGCAAGTATTGTTCCCACTACTCATTAGTGATGTTCCCCGTAGGCTGGGCTGGCTTTCGAAGAACCTTGCGCCAAAAGGTTCTAGGATGGCTTTCCAACATGTAAAACATTTCCCTTTGATGACGTGCAATGTACTGAGATTTTTTTGCCTTCAAGAAAGCACGATACTATGTGGTGGCATGTGGGCGCATTGCAGGATCTGTGATCTGGTGGAGCCGGCATTTGTATTCCTTACACTCAGAATCAAACCACCATTTACGCGGGAATGTTGCAGTCCCTGTGATACTTCTCGGGCATGCTATCCCAAAACATCTTTCTGCGACAGAACCAAGTAGCTCAATCAGCTGGCCCGTTTGCTGCTCTAGCGTGGGGGGCTGCAAAATTCCTGAAAGGTCATCTATGAGCATATCAGCATAATCCTTTGCCTGCTCATAATCCAATCGCAAGTGAGGTATACGATGAGCTGTCGTAGAAGGGGTTCTAGCAGCCTGCCAAGCCAACTGCAGGTAGAGTGGAAGGTGATCTGAGTCGGTCTCCTCATCTCTACTGTCTGTGCCTACCCGAAAGTGGTTGATCAAATGTACATCCTGCTTGCTAGATCTATGTCCACCACACTAGATCCTGCACCCTGATTCTCTTGTCTGCAGGTGCACTTACAGGAGGAAGGCCATTGTGCCATGCCATTACAAATTACCAAGTCAAAGACACCACATAGTAGAAGCAACTGCCTGCCAAAGCGCGTGACCTGACTATCATCTGATGTTCGTGGCCAAGCCACCTCCGCGGGGCGCAGCTGTAACACATCCTGAGCCAAAGGATCAAGTCTCATGGGCTGCTCTACTCCTGTCCGTGCATTGAAGTCCCCAAGGAGTACCACACTATCCAACTGTCTATGTTGTTGTATATCATCATATAGATCAATATATGGAGCTAGCCTGTCCACATCTGAGTGGGCATGGTAAAAGTTGCTTTCTACATGTGGAAAGTAGCAAGCAGCCAAGAAGAGAGGGCTGCCACTACAATTCTGCACCGCACCCACAAGTACCGGTTGTTGTCACGTCAATCTTGTGCGGAAGACCGACCGCGTGCCAAAGACTCCCTTTAATAACAGGGCAACCCCTCCATGTTCCCTCTTGCCTGTGGCGACTATTGAAGATCGAGAAATGTCGATAGCCTAGAAGATCGGGTAGCTCAGGTCTCGCGTGCTCCCATGTCTCCATGAGGAAGATGAGATCCATATCTGCAGCAACAGAGTTGAGACTATCCCCCTTCTGCCATGGGAAACCTCGACAATTCCAGAAGACCACCCGAAGGCGCATTCCCTATTTGTTAGTAGCAGAGGCATGCGCAGATTGAGTTGTGGGGAAAGAGTGGGAAGCGTAGCGCATCGAAATCATCTGGACAGAGTGAGAAGCGTGAGGGGTTAGGGCAGAGTGAGAAGCAGAGGGAGGTGGGGTGGCATATGACCGAGGAGTAGTGGCAAAGTGGCGTGGGGGCTGGGCGAGGAGCAAATTTGTGGAGGAGCATGATCGAGGAGGTGGGGGCTGCAAACAATGGCCCTGAGGGTCCGCAGCAACATACCTGGTGAGCTTTAAAATGTGCATCTTGCCTCAAACTAGTCCCGCAGCCCCCCTGACAAAATAATGCCTCGAACTTGGTGAGCTCACGCTGCGGGGACTCTTGTTGGCACTGGGTGAGGTCCCAGTCCACATACAAGGATGTTCCCTTCAATTGCTTGCCCTGGCGCAGTATGGCATCCCGTACTTGCATATCTGCTACTATGAATATGACAATACTGTTGTAGGCAGAACGTCGAGCACCATGACGGCTGGCTCGAGCAATGTGTACAGGCCTAGGCAATGTCATACGATTGATGATCTGCATCTGGAGTCGGTGAATGAGATTCTCTCCCTCTTCTTCCGACAGGCCACATATCACCAAATTATGACCTCTCCATCTGCGTTCACTAAGCTCACGTGGATCAACGTTTGCTGGGACAGCATGTACCGGCTGCTGTCTGTGAATTGAAGGCGCTGTCCGGTAAAGAGACTAAAATATTGTGGTTTTTCAACGACTGAAGCAGCCTTCAACCTTGAAGGGTGCCAGTAATCAAACGAGTTGGTAAATGTTTCCATACACATTTCTGGCGCTAGTGTTTCCATTTATGGCCCTAGTGTTTCGTCGTATGTCTGCATGAAAATGTTGCTGTCGCACTCTTCCAAATTTATGTCTCGAGCTTGCAGAATCATATTGGCAAAATAATCTTTCTGTATTTTGCGCAATAATCTTCCTGTAATAGTTATGTGCAGATCTGCAACATTCTTGTGAAATACTTCAAAAATCTAAGTTAATGGAATTTGCACGGGCAAGAGGACTGTTGCAAAGCGATGATGCTTGTGGCCTCATTTTTCATTATGTCATGTGCAGGAGCGCTCTACAGCTATAGCATTTATTCTAGCAAATTGAAGACAGTGTTGAAATATGATCAAGAAACGGTAAATACAATAGGTTTCTTCAAATACCTTGGAGCAAATATTGGGGTTATGGCTGGAATAATTTATGATTTTAGTGGAGCATGGCCGGTTCTTTTCTTGGGCGCAGTTTTTAACGTTTTTGGCTATGTTATGACATGATTATCGGTAAGCGAAAGGATTGCGAGGCCGGAAGTGTGGCAGATGTGTGTTTATTTATAAATCAACAGGTGCCAGAGCTGAATGTCGAAACCACTCCCATTGTAATTGGATATGAAGCCGGGAATAAAGACGACGAACAGAAATTAGATGACAATGCAAGTTCAAGCGAGGTTAGCGTAAAGAGTAATAACGTATCTGGTAGTTCAGAATATAGAGAAACTACGTGATGTGATTGATACTTCTGGCAGACCGAAGATAACCTAAAATGAGGAAGCAATGCAAGAAGAGACCATGGGGGTTGATGAAGAAGAAAGGTATTGTGCCTGGCCCGATCTTATGAGTACCTATTTACTTTATACAAACATAATCCGGCTTCCCCAAAAATACTTGTCTTCGATTTGAATGGGGTGCTCTACAAAACTTTACCAAAGGCAACTTTTGATACGTCATGATATGAGCAGAAGCAACTAGAAACACGTAACAAGTGGGTTTATCCGCGACCTTATCTGAAGGAGATGTTGGACGAGGCCTTTAGGTTATTTCGCTGTGCAATTTGGTCATCTATGGAGTACAGAAATATACATGAAGTTTTGAAAATAGTACATGAGCTAAACAGAGATTGGGCATCTGTCTGGGATCAAAGCAAATGCCTTTCATTTAAGAACCCGAAGGAACCGACCGGCAAAAATATATTTGTAAAATGTTTGCACACCATGATGGACGACTTGGGTATTGAGGATAAGGAAGACATAATCATGATTGATTATGACACCTTGAAGTGTTTAGTGTGACATTTAGTCAATCAGTCACAATCTTTTAATCCGCCATCTTATCATCCTGATATGTTTGGCACGGATGATTTTCTACTTCGTTTCGTCAGTATCCTGCAAGATATATCATTAGGAAAATCGGATGTAGATATACAGAAATAGTACCCGCAGTTTGATCGGAAGCACGCCTACACGAAAAAAGAAGGCAGTCTATAGAGGAGTCGCAACGATTATTCTAGACCATTAGCCTTTAAATCCATGATTTGGCTACCTCTAGTAGATAACATAATTGTATGTATTTATTTTGTTTCATTTCATTTCATATTCGGGCAATTCTTTTGCCATGTTCTCTTATTTGGACTTCATGCCCACGCTTCTGTTCCATCCCATGGACCTTTGTTGTCCTTCATGGACGTTGAATTATAAACCATCATCCAATTAAATTGGGATTATGTCAACTCCAAAATCACGCCAACCTGCTATTGTCTTCTAGGGGGTTTTTGTTTTTTTTAATCTTTTTTTTTGGACTTCAAAAATAACATAAGGTTGCGATTCACGTGTGACTTTTCATATGCGAATTGAAATATGCAGAAATGAAGAGCAAGTTGCTAACATAGATGAGACAAATATTGCTTGCTCAATAGATGATAATATTAGGTTTGATAATAACAAATTGCATTATTTGCGAGGCAATTCCAGACTCGAAATTATCGATACATGGCACAAATATCATACAAAAATATCATATATTCCAATAAAACATTAAGGGATCAATCCATGTTTTTCCACGTATTTAACAAGGTGTGGTTCCATGTCAGCCGTTCTATCCAGTTCTGGGTACGAATCTAACACTTCACCCACCGTCATCCCCATAGCCAAATTATGCATAATAGACACAAACTTCACCAGAAAATCATCTCGTCCCAAAGTTTTTGGATCGTAAGATGGTGGATTCGGGGCCCGTGTTTGATTGTAGAAGCATTTGAGAGCATCATCATCCACTATGATTATATCATCCTTATTCTCGATACCAAGTTAGGTCCATCATGTTACTCAAGTGTTTGATGAAGATAGGCTTTGCTGTTGGATCCTTGGGATTAGTGAACTTCACACATTTGTTCGATCCCAAAGGGTCAACCAATTTCTACGCATTTCCCCAAAGGCCTCCAAAGTATCCTTGATGTTCCTTAGTTCCATGGATGACCAAATACCAACTCGAAATAACCCGAATGCCTCGCCTAGCATCTCCTTCAAGTCGTCGGATAGATCCACTTGGTGTTTGATTCTCTTGGTGTCCGATGAAACCGTTCTCTAGCCACTTTATTTTTTTCGGAAAAGTCTTGCAAAGGACTCCGTTTAGGTCGAACACCACAACCTTCTTAGAAACGCAATGGAAGCTGAAACATCAAACATGTATCCGGGTCAAGAAGATACGATAACACAAACAATACAAACGCCAAGCGTGATTTGAAATAGTCATAACCAAATCGGCTCGTGATTTAGTTTGACAACGAAAAATAATCAAAGCACGCTTGGCGCGATTTAATTCAAAGGTAATACAAATTAAATCACGCGTGGCGCTATTTCGTCGGCAAGGCCATACCTATCATCTTCAGTTTCGCTGCCGTCATCGGCGTCATTCTCCCCTCCGCCACCCTTAATCTTAGCCTTCTTACCTTTGTTAGAATTGTTATTTTCTATTAGTTCCATTGCGTCCTTCACAACTCCCGACATTATTTTACTATTGATTTGGCAAACCTGTGAATCACTAGAGCCGCCTTCGTTGCCTTCATTTTCGGTTTCCCTGTCAATTATTTCATTGTTAACCTGTGAATCTACTCTATTGTTGCTTGCATCACCCGCAATGTGGGCAAGGATATTCCCTAAGTTCGCCGCCATCACAAGACTTTGAGCAACCGGTTTAGCAGCTATTTGTTCATTCTCGCTTTCCTTATCGGTCAGCAGATTACTAGTTCCCTCTCCGGGAGCAACGTCCACTTTCGAATTGGACAAGTCTACGAGACTTTTGATTGCCGATGATTTCAGGTTGCCATAAGGGCCTTTAGGAGACTTGGCAAGCACATGCATGAGGAATGGTTCAAGAAAGTCTTTGGCCTCGCTCATCACTCACAAAAGCAAAGTGACATCTTCTTGCACCCATAAGAGCCTCTCGGGCAATATAACCTCCAACATGAAGCTCCAAGCGGTTGTATCAATTGGAGCAAATGCCTCGGCGAGGTAAGCAGCCATAGACGGGGAAATCCATTTTTATTTAAGGGGCCCTTCTCCTTAGTTTGTAGCTCGTGACTTGATTTCCCCACTTAGGAGGGTCCCGATCCTCATCCTCTTCTCGACTCATCCTGTTCGACCGATCCCGATCCGTATGAAAGAATATAGTTCTTAAGTCCGGATCATCTAGAAGAAAACATTCCCATGCACCGCTATTGTCACCCTTGGCCTTAGCAATATCATATTCCTCGTCGGACAAAGATGGATATCATAATAAAGATCACATGTGCCATCTTCCGCTTCGTTCGCAAATCTCATTATCCTTAACATCATATATTAGGCATCCCTCCCTAATAACTTTGAGGCACTCGGATCATGAGCAGCCAGATAGTGCATGCAGATGTGACTCACCTGAAGGACAAACGATGACAATAGTGAAGGACCTCTCGGTTTGTCAATCCTATACACTGGTAAAGAAGCTACTTGTAGTCCTTCCTCGGTTCATGCCCATATCTCCTCTCCCACCCCCTCCGTCCAACACAAAGAGTGATATATTTTTAAGGCCGAAGTTGAATCGGCAAGAGACCTTTGTACCCAATGGAGACCAATCTTTTGGATGATGTCGTCTTCTCCAAAGAATCTTCTTCACAAGGGCCACTTTTCTTCTCAACTCAGCCCGAGTACCTTAGGGGTAGAGTCTCCTTATGTTTTGTATTTTTAGCCTTCCAATTCTTTAGGAAGTCCTTTGACCGAATACAAACTTCTTGATGTCATCATTACCGACCTTGTATTTGTCCAAAGAATCCAATTTCGATAATGCCACATCCCCCGATAGCCTTTGTAACTCAGGCTCCTACAAATGACTTCATTGTAACGCACATCCTTTACATGACTGCAAAGACTCAACGAAGGACATCCTATCCTTGGTGAAAGAACCCTTCTTGTATAAGACTTCCTTCTTTAAGCACCGGTCTAAAACCCAAATGGTCTCGGCGTCGTCTAGCCCCCGAGTCTTTCTCATCTCTGTCACATTCAAGTCGAGATGCTTACATCAACAGAGGCACCCTACCCATAGTATCCGGCAGCTTCCCTTGTGCATGCATAGCGTCCCCGCATTCATTCCACTTGAGCCATACGCCTCCTTACAAAACACAATCTTATACGAAATCGTTGGTCCCGACCGGATGAGCTTTCGAAGGATCTGCAATGTCATCACCACCTTTTTTCTTTGATTTTCTTGCAGTCTTCTTCTTCTCCTCAGATAATTGTTCCGCGCGAGTCCGCTCCAAAGAGCTTGAATGCCTCGGACTTTGACCCGCTCGTGCGGTGGGCAATGGGCAGCCATATTCCACCCATCGCTTGACCAGGCGTGGCGCGGTTGTTCAACGTATGGACTGCAATAGTACGGATATTGAATCATATCATAGAATAGAAACACGCGGGATGATTTGAATAGAATTGATGAAGAGAAAAATCACGCTGGCGTGAAATGAATAAAGTTACTAATGCAATTCCGCCCGGCGTGCTTTCAAATCAAACCAATTCCGCCCGGCGTGTTTTCAAATCAATCAATTCCGCCAGCGTGTTTTCAAATCAATTGGTTGACTTGAAAACACGCGCTGGCGGAATTTGATTGATTTCAAAACACGCCGGCGTGAATTGGTTTGATTTGAAAGCACGCTGGCGTGAATACAATTTATGAAACCAAAGTTGATTACCTTTTGTATAGAAATGTCTTCCCATTTCATTCAAAGTTGCACTAATCTCACCAAATCTGCGGTGAAGTATTGGCATCCAAGATACGACACCTCTTATACGCATAGTGATTGTAGAACACTTTTTGGCCCGTTTGTTCTTACGCTTTTTACTGATGATGGCCTTTTGTGCCTCAACGGAATGCTTGCCCGTCGATGATGACATATTTAATATCATCACTTGATAATAGCTCCTCGGACGTTAGTCCACACAAAGGCAGAACTTGTTCGAGATCATATCCCAAAGGTAGCACATCCACGGGCATAGGCATTTGACCGGATTACTAATCATGCTCAACAATCTCCATGGCATGTCTTTGGATCATATCTCCTGCTAACATAAATGGAGCTTGGTGAACGGATGAGGGACTTCACATGGATCGCAAAAGTTTCCTTAAGACCCAATGGATAATGGTCATACTTATTCAAACTTGTTCATGGCCTCTAGTCTGCGCCACTCTGTCTGTTCATTCTCAAAAAGCGAAGCCTCCATGCCTTCGACAACCTGCAGTTGAACATTCTTCCCTAGATCTAGGACCCTTTTAGAAGCTTTCAAGTCAGCTAATTCCTAGCTTGCTGCAAATAGTGACTTGGTGTCGGTTTAGTGAACATGCCTCTACGCATTTTTGTAACCCCTTGGCAAATAGATATTGGCGTAATCGCTACATTGGTTGGCCAACCATACTTAAAACATGTCTCACCGTTCACATCTGTCTTCATGAACGTATCCTTGTATGCGAGCTCTACGATGAGTAAGTCCGGCGGATCTTTCTTCCGCTACGTGTAATCTCCAAGAGCAATTTGCAAAGGGTGTCATCCTCTTCCTCACAAGAGATTAGGATCCCTTTGTTTGGCCATCTTGTTCCGCTTCCTTTTTCCTCGAGAAGAGAGTTAAGTCGAGCTTGCCATTTGTCTTGGCAAGGTCAACGTACCACTCGGCACCCTCGCCCATTTCCTCTTCGGTGGCGTCGGTTGGTTGCTATAAGAATCGGCCCTTCATCATCTAAGGTGAGATCATATGGTACCGCATCCGGTCGCCCGCCCTTGCTTTCTTGGCGGATTAGAACCCTAATTAGTAGGGGTTTTCTTCCTCTTGAGCACGTGCAAATGAAGATGAGCACTTTTTAGAGTACTTTTCGTAACAAGAGATCACGCTTGGCGTGCATTTAAACCTAAATTAGTACAAATCACGCTTGGCGTTGGTATCTCCTATTATTGACCATGCTATGCTTAATTTGAAACTAAATTATTTTGCATCCACATTTTAAGCTACATACCCTTCATGAATCCATATTTCACACTATTTAACCTCATTGAACATTGCTATCTCCAACCGCCTAACACCGCTAATATTCTATATATAAAACGTAGCAAAAATTATGTTCTCTGAGCGGACAATCGAGCATTAACTGATGTTAATACTTAAAAAATTCATGCAAAGCATAATAACTCAAACTCATGCAAAGCATATTAAGTGAAAGGAAATATCTCAAATTCATGCAAGCATAATACTCTCCACACAAAGTGTGTATTCTCGTGGCAAATTAAATACCTTGAATAGGGTTCTCGTATTACAGGTATTCTCGATCAACGCCCTCTGAAACTTGAGAAGAGCCGGGTTTAGAGATTCCTCTTCCACCGCTTCCCTCTGCCCGTCCGCCTCGACCTCGATTCGCTTTAGAAGACATCTCCCGAGTCGCCTAGTAACGAGTCGGGAAGGTCGCTTGGATACGCCAGCCGAGCTTTCGAAGAAATAGCTTTTTCTACCTGCGAGAAATAGAGAAATTTGAATTTCAAGAAAACACAAAATGCGTTTCTTCTTGACACATACAAATAATAATGACGAAGACCCGTCTCCGACTTCTTTCATTAAGTTTTTAAAATCCCGACAAATTTATCCCGCCTAAACGTGAGTTAACCTAATCTTTCTTCTAATTCAATTTTTCCCGAGCCGGAGTTTCCATAGCCTTTGACTTCTCAAATCAGCTTCGAGACTCAAATCAGCTTCTCAAGAATGGCTACGCTGAATTCGGTACTCATCTCATTCCAATAGCTTGAACATTAATTTCCAATAGTAGGTGTCTCGAATAGCAATTTTCTCGCAAATATTTAAGATGAATGTTTCATGTTAACTACAAATCGAAAAAGGAAAGTAGGATTATGCAAGATCGACTCCATCGATCCGACCGTAAACTTGGCCATGGAATTCCGCCGGGGATAAGTATGTCCGAAGTTACTGATGATTAATCACTGCGCTATGGATGAAGCTTTACCTCATGAGACACCCGGTGGGGATACGGTTGGAGAAAGTGTTGGAACATTTGTTGCATGGCCAAGAAACCGCTTAAAAAGGTATGTAACATGTATTACATTGTAGAAATATAGAAGTAGACAAAATTTGTTGTATTCATTGGAAAAAGATTACAATTGTATATAATCGGATAAACCGGATAAACCGGACAAAATCCCGACTCTTTTTTTCAAGCCCAGTCCATCGAGTAGCCGGGCTATCGATACTCCCATTTCCATTGCAGGCATAGTGAATTCTTCCGGTAAAACCCCAAAAAAAACACCGGGCTCTAGCTCCACCACCCCCCCGCCGCTCCACCTCCACCTCCCGCTCCTCCTCCTCGCTCCACCTCCCGCTCCATTGGTTGAACCTCCAATGCATCGTATATAGCGCTGCGGTAGTGGTTCCATTGGTTGAGCCATCTCCATTGCATCGTATACCGCTTTGTGGTAGTGGTTCGTGTTGGGGCATCCGGGGCATAGAGGCTAACCACTAAGAAACGCAGCGGCTTCTCATTTTGAATCTCGAAATGACGGATCACGAGATTCACTCTCGATCAATGCATGTACCGCATTCTCGAAGTGATTAGATAAGAGGGCGAGCCTCCGTGGCGATTGCAAGGGCCCCGAGCCCGAGATCTATCATTGCCCTCAAGGCCTCCGCCATCATCATTACTTGATCCAAGTACTCCGGGGGTTGCAAGATCGGGTGCTCCAAACAAACCGGTGCTCGGCCGCGGTTCAACCGGATTTGAGATTGGAGCCAAACCGAGCTGGGCCGTGTGATTGCTGGCCCAAATGTAATTCCAATCCATCTTCGCCACCAACCGGGTGATTAATGTAACCCGCATCTATCAATAGGAAGTGAGCGAATTATCGGTTATTCACGCTGGCGTGTTATATTTCTTTATTTATAAACTTAGAAACTAAGAGACACGCGTGTTTAGCGTAAAAGTTGAAAGTAGGGATACAATTGTTTGCACGCCGTAAACCGCTATATAGGAAAACTATACACGCGGCGTGCATTCGATGAGCCGTGTAAATAATTGCGGCCTTTATCTATTTAATACTTATCTATCCATGCATGTTTTTTTTTTTCTCCCTCCTGGCTGAATGCGCGAAGCGTGTATTCATGTTGAAGGCTAAGATTACCCTAAAACACGCTTTTAGCGTATTTCAAATATTATCTTTCAGATTTTTCTAATGCTTTCTACTACACATTCATAATAGAAACTTGCATGCAATAGCATGATTAATTCAGAAGAGGAACTCAAGAATTTACTGAAACAAAAAGAAGCGGATGAAGTTTATAAAAACTATTCTCGGTTTCATAAACATCATCTGCTTCCTCGCTCGAGCAAATGCAAAAGCTTGTCTTCTTGGATTAAACCTGCCATTGAGATGATACTTAAAACTAAATGAAAACTAACCTTGAGTTCTGAGGCTGGAAGGAGGATAGATGCTTGTGGTTTTAATTCCGAGGCTTTTCGATTCGCAGACCTTAGTCCTCTGCTTTTGGTTTTAATTCTGAGTCTCCGATGTCCTCTCGCTTTCATGATGCTACTGAGAACAAAGGCGGAGTCTTTTAGTAAGTTAGGAATTGCGAAACCAAACATCTAACATTGATGAATATAAATCTGCTCACCAAGATTTCGGGACGGCGGATCCAAACACAGCAAAAGCGCAACCGCAAATCGTATGAAGGAAGGAAGAAAATGTAGGAACTTTGAGAGCGTAAAATGGATTTATATAGGCACAATTAGAAATAAGTTAGCGTGAATAATTGATTGCTTGAATTAACACGCTTTGGCGCGTCGGCCTTCCGCCGGACATGACATGTATATGGTATATATGGAGAATATTGCATTTCATGCAATAAATTCTCACCAAGATTTTATTCCATTCATTGCATTCGAAAAAAAAAGAATTTCGAAATTTTATATAGGCTAAATTAAAAATAATTTTAAAGGCAAAATTATCAAGGCTAAAAAATGACTTGTTGAGTTGGGGAATTGTTTTAGGTCGTATAGGAAAATTTCCTATACTGCTGTGATTGATTTATAGTGTTCCCGAGACTTTGTTGACACAAATGCAGAGACAAAATTTTGGAGAAAACACTTTGGAGACAAAATGCTTGGAGAAAACAGTTTGATTTCATTCAAAATATTTTTATGTACAGAAAAACTGTTTGAAGAAAACTGTTTGAAGAAAAAGTTTGTGAAGAAAACTATTTGATTTCATTCAAAATTGATATGTACAGATGCCAAGAATGGCTTTACAAAATGCCCGAAGGCTTTACAAAATGCCCGAAGGCGCTAAGATTGAATGATCATTGCCTAAGTTCAATGGTGAGTGGAGGTTATTAAATTAAAGGGGAAATACTTTCTATTACCATTGAACCTAAGATTAAGTATTTCAATGGTTGTCGGTGGAGGGAATCGTGGTTTAAAATATAGAAACATATGTGAAGATCGAGCACCGAGCTCCTACAGCTATGGACTCTGCTAGGCGGCCGGATCTGCACCTATCGGTGAGGTCTGGCCCTATAAATGAAAGCAGTAACAAAGGATCTGCATAGAAGGAGATATGGTCGTGTAACATAGTGCTTGGGCTGTCGGTCAGCGGATCTACAGTAATTGGGTCAATACCCAAATGAACAGTGTCAATCCAATGGTATTTGAATATTAGAAGTAATCTTATATTGCTTCTTAAATCATTACAATATGGATGTCTAGTTAGTCATACTAAATTGTGGAAATTTCGTCTTGATCATTGAATCAAATTTTCATTTGGTATCAGAGCTAACAATTATGACTACTAGATTGGGTGCATCCTTGTTAAGTGCAGTAGAGGTGTTTAAAGGCACAGGGGGCTTCCAGGTGTGGAAGGAAAAGATCAAGGAGATCTTAGAAGTGGAGGGACTTTGGTCCTATGTTGGAGATGACACTGGAAACAATGAGACCAGTGGTACTGCAGCTGTGATCATCAGTGCATCAGAGGAAGGTTCCAGCTCAGGGGAAGTTGAGGTAACTAGCTCAAACACAAATGCTAAGTTGATTGAAGCTAAGAGTATTGTCACAGTAAAACTGAGTCCTAGTATTTTGTTGAAAGTAAGAGGGATGCAACCGAGAGCAATTTGGAAATATTTAATCAAAACCTACGAGAATAAGACATCATCTCAATTGGATGTTCTTGATAGAGAACTCAGAAATTTAAAATTTCATGAAAAGGATGATATAACTGAATTTTTCCAGAGGTTGGATAACTTGATAGCTGATTTAGAAGCAGCAGGTGTGACAATAACAAATGAACATCAAGTGATGTCTATTGCAAGGGCTTTTTCTGATTATGATCACTTATCAACATTGGTTAGAAACATTGGTAAGTCCAGGGAAGATGCAGAACTAATGGTAAAAACAGAACTTGAACAAAAGAAATTATTAGGGGAACATGAAGAACATTCAGAGATTCTTTATGCTGGGAAAGGAAAATTCAGATCAGAGAAAGGTAAGGTGGGACCATGTTATCATTGTAATACTTATGGCCACCTTAAATTCAATTGTCCTAAGTTGGGAAAGGACAATAGATGTTATAACTGTGATGGACTGGGACATCAAGCAGCAAATTGCTCAAGCCCTAAGGATTTTGCCAAAGGGAGGGGAAGAGGAGATTCAAGAGGAAACATGAGAGGCAAGTTTAATAACAAAGGAAGGGGAAGAGGCAGAAACACATCTGCTGTAAACCTAATCAAAGAGGTGGACAATTCAGAGAAGGAGGAGTTGGACGAAAATGCAGAGGTAAGGGAAGAATATTTCAGCACATTGCTTTTGAATGAGACTAAAAATAATGATAATTTGCTTGTGCTAGATTCAGGAGCTGAGAGATGTGTAATCAAACAAGCAAATCAACTCAAAAACAAGTCAAAGAAAGTCTCAAGCTATATTCAACTTGGAGATGGGAATTTGCAGCAAGTTGAAGAAGCTGGAATGCTGGAGATTTATGATTTGGATGGAAAACCAGTTGAACTGAAAAATGTATTGTGTGTGCCTTCTATAATCAGAAATTTGATTGCTGTTAGCCAATTGGTTGACCTTGGGTATAAAGTGTGTTTTGAGAGAAATCATTGCAACATTTACCTCAATAATGGATTAAAGTTCTTGGCAAAAAGAGTAGGCAATTTATTTGCACTTGACAAGGCCAATATTGAGGGTAAAATAAATTTGGTTACTGCAAAAGAATGGCATGAGAGATTGAGTCATACACATATGAACAACATAAACTACATGATAAAGAAAGGTCTGATAATAGGAGAGGAACAAAGGGATCAATTTTTGTGTGAAGGATGTCTATTGGGAAAACATTCCAGACTTAGTTTTAGAAGATCAACAAAAAGAGCTCGAGGGATTTTAGATCTGATACATACAGATTTGTGTGGGCCAATAAATGTTACAAGCATGACATGAAAAAAGTACATAACTTTTATAGATGACCATTCAAGGAAAACTAAATGCTACCTTCTAAGGCACAAAGATCAAGCTTTTGCAGCATACAAGTTATTTGAGCAGGAAATGGAGAGACAAACAGGAAGAAAAATAAAATGTGTGAGGTCAGATAGAGGAGGGGAATTTCTTTCAACAGAATTCAAAAGACATTGCAAAATCAATGGAATTAGAAGGCAACTAACCTGCAGGTACACATCTCAGCAAAATGGAGTAGCAGAAAGGAAAAAAGGACAATTTTGGATGCAGTTCGATCTATGCTAAAGCACTCAGGTATGCCAAATTTTTTATGGGATGAAGCAGTTAAAACTGTTGTACTAATTCAAAATAAACTACCTTCCTCATCTATCAATGGTAAAACACCTGATGAGATTTGGAATGGAAATGTGCCATCATATGAAATGCTTAAAGCATATGGATGCATGGCTTTTGTGCATGTCCCAAAAGAACTCAGAAGGAAATTGGATGATAGGGCAACAAAATGTTTTTTGGCAGGCTATGATGAGCAAGCAAAAGCATACAGGTTATTTGATGATACTAAGAGGCAAATAATTATTAGTAGGGATGTGGTTTTTAATGAAAAGATACTCTACAAAGACAGAAATGAGATGCAGGCACACAAGGAGACAAAGACTTTGGACACGAGTAGGAATGAAGAGAATGCTCAAGGGGATAAGATTAATGATATAGATAGTGATGGGGAAGGTGAAGAAGAACATGAAAATGAAGGTATAGGATCAGAAGGGAATGCACAAGTACAAGGGCAAGTTGAGAAAATAAAAAGGAAAAGAAAATCAGAATTGGAAAAACTTAAGGAAGGTCTAGAAATGGATGCAAATGAATATGGTAGAACAGAGGATGGCAAAAGTAAAAGGTTGAGCAATGACTTGGTGGACATTAATCAGGTACTAGCTATCTTTGAACCCAAAGTACCATTGAGTTATGAGGAGGCAATGCAGTCTGAAGATTCAGCACTTTGGCAGCAAGCAATGGAAGAGGAAATAAATGCTTTTGGAAGAACAAACACATACTGTGTTGTAAGAAAACCAGATGATAGAAACACTATTGGTTGCAAATGGATTTACAAGATAAAGACTGGAGTAAATGGGGAGAAAAAGCACAAAGCCAGGTTGGTTGCTCAGGGATTTACCCAAAGGAAGGGATTAGACTATGATGAAACATTTTCACCTATTGTAAAGCTTACAAGCATAAGAATTTTATTAGCTTATGCAAATGCAAATAATCTAGAAGTGCATCACATGGATGTGAGCACAGCCTTCCTAAATGCAGAGATTGATGAGGAGGTTTACATGAAACAAGCACCAGGTTTTGAGGATAAAAGAGATAACATGGTATGGAAACTAAACCGAGCTGTTTATGGTTTAAAACAGTCTCCAAGATTATGGTATAAGTGCATAGATAAATATCTGCAAGATCAGGGATTTATGCAATTTTTGAATGATGGAAACTTGTATATTTTGAACAGAGGTGAACAATTTTGTGTCATAGCTCTATATGTGGATGACAACATAATGGTTGCAAGTGACATGGACATTCAAGCACAATTTCATTATATATGGACTTTTTCCAAGTCCATAAACGTCCCAAAGTGATTTAAATTGTCTAGAATACAAGGTTTTAGGAGTGAAACCATGGAATATAATAGCATCAGTCGATACTTTGGCAAGCTCCATACAAATATTACCTTATTCTCCAGGATTAAGGCAACCAATAAAAGAGAAACATTCCACCACATAAACGACAGATTATATTTACAACATTCCAACACATAAACCACATTATTCTTCAGGATTAAGGCAACCAATAAAAGAGAAACATTCTTACACATAAACGACAGATTATATTTACAACATTCCAACACATAAACTACAGATTATATTCATAGATAGTAGGAGTACCAAAGACGTGTGTTGAAATCATCATCAGCATTTTGAATCATAACATAGTATGCACTCATGATGACATGGCAAAACAAATGTCGATAATATTTTGTTGAAAAGGAAGATCTAATATTTTGTTGAAAAGGAAGATCTAAGCATGCAAGAAGGCATGCACATGTGCAAAAGAATAAAACAGAGATCGTGGCTTGCAAGAGGAGAGCGATGTTTTAGCAAACCGCTGGAAGTTAGAAACCGAAGTTAGAATCTGTGGTCGGATTTGATGTAGATTTATGTGGCCTGGGTTTACGGGATTTAGTGAGAAAGGATTTAAAGGATTTAGTGAGAAAGGATAGTTTTTCTCTTGTAACCATATCTGGTCGGAAGTGCTATTGCCGAGTCTGCTAGCCTCTTCTTGATTCAAATATCAAGCTAGATTCTGCTCTCTGCTATCAAACACATGCAACTCCCTGGTCAATAAAAGGTAAATCAATAGAAGGAAATTGGGCGATCGCCCAATTTAGTCTCCTCGAATTCATCTAAAAAGTTTATGTTATTGAAATCACTTACACTTCAATTTCAATAGCCCAAGCTTTGCAAAAAACAACGGTTGCTCAGATCTTCGAATAGGTAATTGATGCAAAGGCTCTCCGTAAAACCTAGATCCATGAAATCGATTCGCTTCTTTTGCACCTTGCACCTACACTTCACAGACAAGCACCTGCACTCTAACAAAACAAGCTCTCTAGATGGTGGGTTTCTTCTCGTGAAAAATACTTTTCAAATAAATCGCAATTTAAGGAAAGACATGAAGCCAATGAAGTCCGGCCCAACTTACCAGTCAACAAATGTAAAAGCATAAGGTAAGCTTCGTTTCATCCGAAGAATCCAAACAAAGCGCCCGCCTATGGAGTTAAATTGGGCACCGCCCAATTTAGCCTCCATAAACTTCAAAATAGAAGTTTTGTTTTGAGCAAATTCGGCAAATTTAAAAAGAGAGTGTTCTGCCGATACAAGTTAAATCCGGCGACCGCCCAATTTAACCACATCAAATCCAATCCTGCACTCTTCTCGCTTTACTTCACAGAAAGCACAAGCTATAGCCTTCAAAGTTCTAAGGATGAACTGTGCCTTCTGCAATCATAAGGAAATGCAAGCATGTCAAATAAAATACCCCTGCAAGCACAAGCAACTTCTTGTATATCATGTATCCTTATAAAATACCAGATAAATGATAAATTCCAGCATGCTCTGCTCTACAAAACTGAGCTGCTTCACCGGTTTCCAGCATACTCTGCTCTACAAAACTGAGCTGCTTCACCGGTTTCCTATTTGTCTTCGCTGCCCCAAATCCGCTATTCATTCTGCCTTGTCCTTCACCAGAATCCTTCTATAGCACAGAGGCAAACAATATAGAAGCAAGATGCCGGGCCAAGTGTGGGTGCTGTTGTGTTTGGCGCTGAGCGTAGGAGCGAGCAGGAAGAGCAGGAGAGTGTCGAATATAAATTTCTACATCCATGCAAAGGTGAGCAAGCCAAACGCGACCGCTGTTATAGTTGCAGGGCCCGACTCCAACACCACTTCGGCACCATTTATGTTTTCGACGAGCTCCATGTTCATCTCCTTTTCAAAGAACTTCAATCAGAGAAGAACAAATCCAGCTAGCCCCTGGTTCCAGTATCCTAGTGTTTAAGAACTGCCAAATCTTTGTAGGCGCCCCTGGTGATAGAAGCCGCCCAAGATAGGGGCCCTCGGAGATAGAGGCGCCCCTTCGTGGACGCATGGTATTTCCTCCCCCTAATAAAAAAAAGGGGGAGAAAATGGACACGTCATACGTCATACGCATCTGTTTTAAATTTGAAATTTGAAAAGCAAACTTCACGTGCTTTAATTTTTCACGCGAGTGACACGTCCGTCAGTTTTTAAAATTTAAAATTTCTCCCTCGTTCAAATTCCCTCCTTTTCCTATTTCTCCTAGCTCTCTCAAGGTTCCTGGCGGCGAGTGCCAACTCTCTTAAGGTTCTTGGGCACGGAGGAGCAAGGCACGGAGGAGCAGCTGATCACTTTGCATGTGGCGAACATTATACCAGTAAGTCTATTGGGCGCGGAGGAGCAGCTGATCACTTTGCATCTAGCGGATATTATACCAGTAAAGTCTATTTGAATGTTGACGACAAGAGTACATTTGTACCATTGCAAGAATGTTTGTTACAGGCATGTTGCAGCATTCAAGAATCACTGATGATGAGATGATGAGACGCACCTTCGTCTTCAAAATGAGGTAGGAGCTTTCATTGTTCAAATCACGTAGCTAGAACAGCTTGAATCAAAGATGTGCTAAAGATGCTGTTATTAGAAGATTGTTATGCTACTAGCTTGGATCAAATCTGGTGGTTGTAACTAAATAGGGCTCACCATGCTGTCGACCAAATGCGACAGGCACCCATTTTGACAGCCCAAATTTGTCCAGTGAGCTTGCAGAGGTGTAATTTCATGCAAGGCTGGTGCCATTTTGGTGACCCCGAACACGGCCGTTGCTCACTTTGGTCGGCCCAAATTGGGCGGGCGCCCAATTTTGAGGCAAAAAAAAAAAAAAAAAAAAAAAAAAAAAAAAAAATTGACCCAAAATTGGGCGCCCGCCCAATTTGAGCCCACCAAACGAGTGTTTGAGCTCATCAATCCCTGCATGATATTGGATCCCGGCAAGCTCGCGGAGCAAATTTGGGCTAGCAAAATGGGTGCTCGTCGCATTTGATCGACCCAAATTGGACGGATTTAAGGGCAATTTCTATTTTTTTTTTGGGCCCTCAAATTAGGCGGGTGCCCAATTTGGAAGCATTAAACCCCAATTTGGGCTCACCAAATTAAGCCGACGCCCTCCCCCCTCCCTCTCTCTGTCTATCTCCCTTTTTAAGACATTTTCACCAAGTTTTCATGTAATTTTCATGTGTGCTTTGTGCTTGAAAGCGATGTAGGTACCCAATTTGTAATGGTGTATCTTTCATTGCTTTGCAGATATGAACGTGTTTAGTTTTAAGATGATTTCTTGCCAGGACAATTCACTACTGCCTCATTTAGTCCTAACCGACTCATAGTGTTGAAGATGTGTTTGAATGTCAGGGAAATACACTCTAGGAGACTCTAAATGCTCACGATAGAGGTATGGCATCACCTAACTTTTATTTTTGGACTATTTCATTATATATGGACTACTACAATGCCAAAGCTATATGTGCACTATCTATTGTCAGTATATAGGCGGACTCGCTGTAAGAACATGTATGTCCATTTGACAAGCCATCCATGAAGGTCTTACCGTGAAATTTCTTTTGCAACTGGACGATTCATTCGTACAAAACAGAAATAGGTATGTGATTTTATATCGTTCATATCTTTCAATAAATATGTGCGCATCTCTGATGATGAGAGCTTGACCGGGCACACTGGGCACACCGGGCCTCTAGTTTGTGAGTTTGAGAATGGTCCGTGATGTACCACAGAGTGTCAAGCCATCACACTGAGGAACGTTGGTGCGTGGAAGGGTAAATCCATACCAGAATTCCATCCATTCAACGATTTGACGAAGGCCTCCTCCCAATAAGAAGAAACTACTCAACAGTGTCAACATTCCAGTGCTTGTTTTTGAAGCATATGCAGCACTCGCTGGGGATGTCTGTTAGTGTACGAAAACTGTCATTGAAGCAAGATCTCCAAAAAAAGGTCCATAAATTCAGGTATTGTCCAAAAATAATGAAATTGTGCTTATTCTAGATCATTGCAAACAAATATTAAAGAACAAATATCAAATGGTTGATCTAGGGGAACTAAAGAGATTTCTTGGTATGGAAGTTAAGAGGGACAGAAGAAATAAAAGGCTCACAATCACACAAGCATGCAACATTCAAGGGATGCTTAGCAGGTTTAATATGACAATCAACACACAACTACCATTAATATTATTAACACAAACCATTGCATTTAACACATTTTAATTAAAATCCCCCTTAACCCCCTTTGGTTTGGGTGCATATTCACACGGGGGGTTACTCCGGGCAACGAGAGCTGTCGGATGGGTATATTTGCCATTTATTCCAAGATCTGGACCGTACATAGCGATCCTCGTTTGTGGGGTATGCATGTACAAGTTTTTGTATATCTTGATATTAAGGTTTGCAAAATACTATAAGGTTTGAGAGAATGTACTTAATGGTGTTAATTTTGTACATGTATTGTAAATATATTTTTTGGAGCTCTCGCTGCCCTACGTAACCCCCCGTGTGAATATGCACCCAAACCAAAGGGGGTTTAAGGGGGATTTTAATTAAAATGTGTTAAATGCAATGGTTTGTGTTAATAATATTAATGGTAGTTGTGTGTTGATTGTTATATTAAAAAAAAATTTGGGCCCTTCGGGCCCTAACTAACGCAAACATAAGTAAATGTTATGGGCCTAAATATTAATTACTAAAAATCAAATGAGCAAATGCCACAGAAAATATTATGGGAACAAATGCGAGGAAAAGCATGTCTGAAGAAAATTGAAGAAAATTGAAAGGTGTAGAATGTAAGAACAACCAATCCTATGAACAGAGCAATAGAAATAAGGAATTGAAGTAGTATGATACAGATTCAGAAATATGTTGTTGCTAGTCTCTTCAACAATTTGGGATTTAGAAAGAAATCACACAAACAGCAATCTTTTGCTAGTATAGGCCATTGCAACTCCACAAGAAACCATTAATTTGGCGCTAAGCCAAACAAAGACAAAAAGAGCAATTGGACAAGACAAAAAAAGAGCAATTGGAATGTATTGGCCACAATATTCTCTGGAACTTTGACATAAAATATCCTGAATGATGGAGTAAACCAAAACCCTTGTGATGTACCAATAAGTTCTAACTTGCTTGCCGGATACACGCGGTTGTTGTTATTGGTGCTTCTTGACCTCTTCAATCATTTCGCAAGATCTAACACGGATGAACCAAAGTTATCATTATGAATAGATTTGGCAAGAAGAAATAACAGTGTGACAGAACATGGTTGGAGAATGATCAGACCAGCATATTGAGTCATCTTGAAAGCCAAATCTACTGCATTGTGCTACAATAAAGCTACAATAAAGCTTAAGAAAGTAAATGCAAAAAATCCCTGCTATGACAAACCGTGATTCACGTAATTCCAGCTACAATAAGACATAGAGATATGCCAACACATTTGTAGAGCAAGTTTAGAGAGGACCAGCATAAGAAGACATGTTTTTTCACCCTTGCAAGGTGCTTGTCTATACTGTGCAGACCTTCGAAATGAATAAGTAGCTCATTAGCTTTCTTCTGCATCAGAGTTACGAATTTTAGTACACTAGCTGCATCTTGTTCATAAGCCAATTGAAGCCTGGCCTGGAAAGTGCCACAGTCTACATCTACTTTTTGTTTCTTCTGCTCTATCAGCTTTACCTTACAATCTGCATAACAAATGTACTTAAGATTTTTGCTTGCCTTTATTATGCAAAGAATACAAATCTGTAGATGTCACATATCTAGCATCATGAAACTAAATTTCTGGACAGGGCTGGGTCGCCGTAGCTAGGCAGAGTTTTGATTTATAACCAGTAGTGAAACTTTGGTCTAAAACCTACTTAGGAATCAAAGAGCATAATCCGTCGCGAATTGTACCTGAGAAATCAACGGCAGCAACATACACAGGCCTTGCGTAGAATTCATCAGCATTATCTTGTGCATCAAAGTGCCGCCGATAATGTGGGTCCCCAAATCTGCCCTCCATACAGAATTACTGTTTGCACTAATGTTTTAAACAACATTTTCTTCATACCCCAATCTGTCAGTTCAGCCTTATAACATTTACGCAACATCCCATATAATGCCTTCTTGCCTCCTGAGATCCGTTTCTTTACACATTCTTTCCACCTGCAATTCGTGGTGAATTCTAATCCCAGATATTTATAGGAATCTACCACCTCAATTTTTTCATCTTTATATACAAATTCTGGTCTGTTCACTGTGCCGTAGACCAATATCTTGGTTTTAGAAAGATTCACTTTCATTCCCTTTTTTTCGCAGAACCTGTCCAGGTTATGTAAGTGTTCTTGCAATCCTTCTGGTGTTTCTGCCAATAGAACTACATCATCTGCATAGAGTAGAAGTTGTATCACATATTCACCCAGTCGAGTGCCTGCTAACCCATTTTGTTGCAGCCAGCATTCTAACTCATCGATGTACAATCCAAAAAGGGTGGGCGATAATGGGCAGCCTTGCCTCACTCCAATCGTACTTTGGATTTCAGCATTTACATTACCAGCAATTTTTGCAAGAACCTCTTCATATAGTTTAGCTACTGCTCCTCTGAGCGGAACTGGAACATCAAGTTCTTCCATTCTCTTTCGCAAACCATTTCGTGGCACAGTGTCAAAGAATACATATGCGATATGCAAAGAATGGAAGGGACCAATGGCACATATAGTGAATTGTTCAACACTAAGAAGAAAACAGAGAAAGCTTATGTAACTTATGCAGATACTCAGACGACCAGGAAAGAATCATACACATGTTTAAGCATCATCTCATTGCTGCAACAGTAAAGGTATTGCCCCTTAGCTTGAGGTGGCTCTTTATACTCTGATTAGATGATGACGTTTTTACAGATGGTTAAATCTTACACTCTAAAATAACTTTGAATATATTTGATGCTTTAAACTGCATTTTTGCATATTGCAAAATAATACACTCTAAAGTAACTTTGAATATATTTGATGCTTTAGACTGCGCAATGGTATGGATAGTCTTTTATTTAATATCTATTTGATATGTCCAACAAATTTGGGTATGTAGAGGTTTCTTGGAAAGGATTTAGGATGCATCTGGTCGCCTGGAATTGTTGTTGCAGTCTATGCCCAACATAATATCATGCAGTTGTTGGCTAGAATATGCTAATCCAAAATAACGTTCCATGCCATGTTTCAGCCTTGTCTGAATTCATAGATTGATAATTATATATCAATAAAATGTTTTCCACTTTGTTGAACAATCCCTACACAACTCCCAGGCCCCAAAAGGGGCAATTATTTTTTTAAGTTAACACAAACTATTACATCCAACACCTTTAAATTAAAATCCTCCTGAAATCCCCCTTTAGTTTGGGGTGCATAGTCACAGGGGGCGTGATGGGAGCAGCGAGAGCCCTTTTTGTACTCTCTGAAATCATATAATATATGTATAAAATTAACACCAGTTAGTACATTGCCTCAAATCTTATAGTATTTTGCAAATTTTGCCATACAGTACACCAAAACTTGTACAAGTATACCCCACAAACAAGGATCGCTATCTACGGTCTAGATCGAGAAATAACTTGAATATGCCCATCCAACAGCTCTCGATGCCCAGAATAACCCCCTGTGTGAATATGCACCCAAATCAAAAGGGGTTTCAGGGGGATTTTAATTTAAATATGTTGGATGTAATAGTTTGTGTTGCATAGGCATTTGATAAATGCTATTATCTTATCCAAAATTTTAAGTAATCACTCCAGGATTAGATAGAATAGAATAGGTTTTTAGCGTCCACGGAGACCAATTGGAATTATTGATATGAGAGCATGCCATCTCATCTTGTTAATTGATGTGCTTTATTAAGATATGTTTAAATGGTGCAAAATGCACAAGGCACGAACTAGAACAATATTGGCTGCCTAGAAAGTTAGATGTTATGATACCGATTGGGAAAAACAGTTGTATAAGTTAGTGCATTACTCTCACACAATTTGCAGCATGCAACCAATGATCCTTGATGCTTCTTATACAATTGCAGAAAGATCATGTCTCAACTCCCCTATGGATGTTGTAGTAGCATTGTTTTGCAACATTGCAACATTCCCTCAATATGTATATACCATAATATAACAAGATAACAATAAAAAGCTAGTCTAAATAAATAAAAAACTAGTGTGTTTACATCCAGCAGCAATTCACTGATGTTGGCAGGTTTGGCAAAACAACATCCTCTAGATAAAATTCTAGTGAAGAGCAATTTTCAACCTATTTATATATCATAAGATAAGATAAGATAAGATAAGATAAGATAAGATAAGATAAGATAAGATAAGATGATTTTTTACGTCCACGGGAACCCAACGGGTTATGGGACGGCACATGCAAGGGCAACAGCCCATCTAGAACCTGGGGACTAGGCCCCACAATAACCAAATATTAAAAGGCTACCAAGAATAAGATAAGATAATGTTAATTCTAGTGGTAAGATAATGAGGACCTAAAGGCAGACTTTAATTGAATTCTACTAATCATTGTAAGAACGTTATGCAACCAGTCTAAGATGACACAAAATACTCCATATTCCAATAGTGTAATACAATGCCGTAACTTGGTGTTGGCAGTTGCATGCACATGTCACCTATATGACATAACTACCATGTCAATACCATCTATAATGAGTATCTATAATTGCCGATGCCTTACCCAAAACTATTTTAAGCCCAAAACATACCAATAACTTACCAAGGGACTGTAATGGCTTGCTGCATTACAATTCCATAGATTTGACAATTTTGTACAAAATCTCCACGTAATTGCTCCATTTCATTGTGACTAAAAGCTGGAAAAAAGCTTATGATTGCCCAATAACCTCCATCCCGCAATACATTTTTCTATCATATTCCATAACCATTTCTTGTATTCTATCATTAGTATATTTATCTGCAACATGGTTACCCTTGTTAGCTTTCCCAGTTGGAGTTAAATAAGATTGAATAGCATATTTATCTTTGAGATCTTTGTATTTGATTAGAACAGATGTTTTTTTTTTTTTTTTTTTTTTTTTTTGAGAGAGAGAGAGAGAGAGAGTAGATTTTTTCATTAATCAAGAAAAGCCATTCATTATTCTGCTAAAATAAGCAAAATAAGGGCATTCAGTGCTCAAGTCTCCAACCTCGACCCCAACTATATGTCCAGATTCCATTGTCTTAGGTGACGAGAACCTGGAAAACAACTTAACCAACCAAAAACTCTTACAGGATGATGAGTTAAAATAGAGCAATTAATGGCAGAGCTTGAATTCCAAAGGATAGCAAAAACAGAAGGCATGGAAAAGAGTTTATGAAGAAACAGAGTCAAGCTTAGCATTGAAGAAGGAATAAAAGGAATCTGCAGAGCCAAAGGTGTAGTAGTCCAGAGTGAGATCATCAACATCATCAAAGGAGGAGTCAAAGTCCTTAGAATCACTTAGTAGCAGCAGAGAACCATACAAATCTGCCAAGAGAGAGAGAGAGAGAGAGAGAGAGAGAGAGAGAGAGAGAGAGAGAGAGAGAGAGAGAGAGAGAGAGAGAGAGAGAGAGAGAGAGAGAGAGAGAGAGAGAGAGAGAGAGAGAGAGAGAGAGAGAGAGAGAGAGAGAGAGAGAGAGAGAGAGAGAGAGAGAGAGAGAGAGTGTGTGTGTGTGTGTGTGTGTGTGTGTGTAGTACAGCTCCCTATATCATGTGAATTGCCTTTCGCACATGTAGTAGTGATAGATGAAGACAAAGCCAAACATGCAATATACTTCGACTACTTCCCTGCAGAAAAGCCTGGCCCAAGCAATTTTTCTATCTGAGTATTCCTTATCCATAAATCTCTCCATCAGTCCATTTAGATCCATATCTTTTCCTTTCCTTATGAAACTGTCTTCCAGATCCCCATGATCTCCATTTCCTTTGCATTATTTTAGATAGACTATCATGATCAAGGAAAGTAGAATTAGAATCAATGACATTTAGATTAGAAACAAATAAATCAAAAGAACCCTTAAATGCACCAATAGAATTCCACTTCCTGTCATATTTATCAGCATATTTCCTTTTGTGAGCAGAAGCAGTGGCTTCAACATCAAGCTGAAAGTGCATTTGAATCCAAAAGATAGAAAAAAAATTATTGCCATACACAATTCTATTTCTAGCTTTCCAAATATTCCATAGAATGAGAATGATTTTTTATCGTCCACTGAGGCCAATCGGCCTATGGGACCCATAAGCATGATAGTATTAGCAAAGGTGCACTTATTTTGAATGCAAGATAGTAAATTACCAACAACCAAAGTAGGGAAAAGCATACCAAATCTATCTCTCAACCAGAAGGGTGCCAGTTTAGGATAGAAAAAATATGGTCAATACTTTCATCTTGCAGACAACCCGAGTGGCATAGGGCAGAAATATTATTAAATCTTCTTGAGATAGCAAGAAGATTAGAGATACTTTTTGAGCAATTAGCCAAATGAAGAAGCTAACCTTAGGGAGACAGAAAGAGTTTCAAACTTCTTAAAAAAGGATTTTACCTTCTTCCTCAGAAATAGACCATTTAGAGACAGCTTTAACTGGAAGGTTAGATCTGCTGATGATGGAGTATACCTTACTAACCTTATATATGCATTTGCCATTCAAACTCCAATTTGTAGCCTTAGGGACAGAATGATTCAACCAAACATCACGGAGAATAGACTTGAGATGAAGATAGATTTTCTTGTCACTAGAGGTACCTTGAATAATATTTCTCAAGGAAGTCCAAGACATAAGTTTATTGTTGATGTAGAGATCATTTATAACGAGTAAACCTTTCTCAGATCATTTTTTATAAATTTTAGGATGTCTCAAAGCTAAAACTTTATTGGGGTGGTTCTTAAGAATAGGTGTCCAGAAAATAGTCATCTGCAAATTAAGATCCTCAAGGATAGCATGATCAAAACAGATGTAAGCTTTATTCCAAGCCATAATAATATTTCGCATCAAAGGAGATGTATTTGAACCTGGATGTAACTTATTGAAACAAGAGTCAGGAATGATATGAGCAATCGAAGGATGACCATCAGGATAAGCAAGATAACCAAAATCTGATAAAATGGGAAGAAGGGCTGGTATTATTGATAATAGATCTCCATATGTATTTACTAGCTAAAACATAAGCTTGCATGTGTAGGTCTTTTCAACCTAACCCTCCTAAATTCTTTGATCTAGCCACCGAATTCCAATTAACCAAGTGAGAGCGATTCCAGATGAAATTTCTGATAGTTTTTTCTAGCTCATTATAGATGTTCTTTGGAGCAACCAGAGTAGAAGAGAAGTATATATGAGAACTAGCCAAGATCGAATTTGCAATTAGAGTTCTGTCTGCAGTTTCTATAATTATTCAACTTCCTCTTAATTCTATCAACAATGGGCTGCCAAAGGCCTTTCAAGCAGGTATTTAGAGAAAGAGGCATGCCTAACAACATAGAAGCTTGATTGCAATTTAGAACCTTAATATCAGCAATATTAGAATGATTGATATCACCAATAATAGTACATTTGGACAAATTCAAGTGGACACCAGAGGCAGCAGAGAATTGGCCAATAATCTCAAGAAAGAACTCAATGTTAGATACATTAACATCCAGAAAGGCATAGGTATCATCAGCATATTGAGAGATGGTGAGAGAAGTATCAGTATTTGGCATTTTAAGACCAGTGATCCTACCTAAAGATTGAAGATGTCGAATGGCTCTAGTTAACATATCTGCGACAATTAGGAAAAGATAAGGAGCAAGAGGACAACCTTGTCTCACACCTCGAGATAATGGAAAGAATTGAGAAGGGGAGCCATTTAATATAACATCAGAATTAGAATTGCCATTAAGACCATGAATAAGAAGCTTGAGTTTCGGATGAAAACCCATTTAGTGAGAGCATAATCCAGAAAATCCCATCTAACAGTATCAAAGGCGCGTTTGAAGTCCAACTTAAGCAACACACAATTTTGATTGGAGATTTTTATTCCCATGAAGACCTTCCATAGCCACAATGTAATTGTCCAAAACGAACCTGTTGGAAAGAAAGGCAGATTGATGTCTGGCTAATGTTTTTTTGAAGGAAAGCTTTGATTCTGGAGGCTATAATTTTGGCACAGATCTTGTAAGAGGTATTAGTTAGAGAGATAGGTCTCCATTCAGAGAAGATAGAAGGATTATCCACCTTAGGAATAAGAGCAATTAAACCCGCCGAGATGGAGGGATGAAGATGATTTGCATTCTAAAAGCCTCTAACCATAGAGAGAATATCAAGTTTAACAATATCCCAAAAGTGAATATAGAATTCACTAGGGAGACCATCAGGTCCAGGAGATTTGCTTTTTCCAAAGGATTTCAAAGTATTAAGGATCTCATCTTCATTGGGAGGAATGACTAGAGAATCATCCATACAGTCTATAGAAGATGGAATAATAGTGCCATAAGGGCTAAGAAATCTCTTTCTTTTGTAATATCCATCTGGCATGGAGGAAACTTTGTGAAAAAGGATGCATAATTATCCTGAAAGAATGATTTGTTTAGTTTGGGATCATCCAAGGTAGTACCTGCATCAGTTATGACCTGAGTAATAGAATTTCTAAGAAGCCTATTTTTGGCCACTTTGACAAAAAAATTAGAGCTACCATTGTCCATCTCATTATTATACTTGATTTTGCATTTTATTGCAGAACTCTTAGCCTCCTTTTATTCAATATTCTTTAAGTGATTCTCAATAATCTGCTCACCAATATGAAGATTTATATTATAGGGATCATCTTGAAGCAAAGATCTTATTTCTCTCATTTGAGAAAGAAAGTTTTTTTTCTCTTTTAATCTCAACAAGCGTATGTTTTTAGACCACTCTTTGATCCAACTCTGTACCACCTTTATTTTTGAGTAGAACTGTTTCATGGATTGACCATTGCTGTTAATGTGAATATTCTGATCTAAAATCATTCACAAAGGAGTCATTGTTATTTAAATTTGTAAGAGACACTCCCATCTCTTGGGATTTGAGTCAAATGGCAAGTATTCAAAAATTGAGGTTGATGATCAGAAATAGAAGTATAATCATCACTGGTAACATCACAATTATCCTAGAATGAAGAATCTGGACTGCAAACATAGAATCTATCCAAAGCACAGTAGACTCTATTTTTTCCTTTTTGTTTGTTAGACCAAGTGAAAGTAGCAGTGGAAGAAGGCACATATACTAAAGAGGAATCGGAAATAAAGGTATCTCAATTTTGTCTCCCTAAGATGGACATATTAATTCTGTTGCCAAGCTTCATGTTCCAGGATGGAGTGTTGTTAAAATCACCAGCAACAATCCAATCAGTGGTAGACTTACTAGATATCCAAGAATTTATCTCAGTCTAAAGAGATTCTCTGTCCTTAGGATTGGTAGAAGCATAAACATTTACAACACCAAAAATAGAGTCCTCAATAGTGTAAATAACAGCTTGCCACATCTTAGTTGGGGAATTGAAAAAGGAAACATGTTTAATGTTTTTCCAAATAATGGCCAGACCACCACTTGTCCCACTAGCTTCAATCCAAGTAGATGAAGCTCCAGGGTAAATCCAATCACCAAGATATTGGAAGCTTCAAACTTTGGGAGTTTAACTTCCTGGAGAAGGATAATGTCAGTATTATAACTTCTGATTTGAGAGATAACTCTCCTTTTAAGAATAGAATAGAATAGAATTGTTTTTATCGTCCACGGAGACCAATCGGCCTGTGGGACCCAATACAAAAAGCGCAGCGATCACATTCTTGCCGGATTAAAAACCCTCGCCGGAAGAGGTTTTCGAGGAAAACCGCGGCGACAATAAGACTGCCGACATCAATTAAATGGTTGGATCGGGGCATATCCGAGCCCTCAAGTCCAGTACTTCCTGAATGTATGATCCGAGTGAGCGCACCGAAGTCGTGCCCAGTATCATGTGTAGCGGCTCATCAGGTCTAATCAACTGAGCATAGCGTGTCCGAATCTGATCATATGCTGGGCACTCTGGAAAGTGTGACCATTAGGGATTTTTTGAGATCATAAAAGGGCCTCCTAAGAACTGCTGACTAAGCTATATGAACTACCAATCGAAAAACGAAGGCGATAATCCAAATCGAAGAAAGCAGTTTATAACTAACTCACTGGATCACATTTTCTAGCATAAGTGTTGATAGAAAAGTCCAAATGAGCTCTTGTTTGGTGCAATAGATAGATCTCATTGAGATCTTTCCAACCTTGGGTGGTTTGCATATCTTTTAGCTCCGTAGGATAGTAAAAAATGGTAAAAACCATATTTTTTGGAGTTTTAACAATTATAAGTGGTTAAAATATGTGCAAAGCACCTAAGGTTGGAAAGATCTCAACGAGATCTATCTATTGCACTAAACGAGAGCTCATTTGGACTTTTCTATCAATAGTTATGCTAGAAAATGTGATCCAATGAGTTAGTTATAACAGCTTTGGCCGACCGACCCGTCGGCCGATTTCGATTGGTAGTTCATTTATCTTCATTTGGCTTAGTTGGCATGTTTTGAAGACCCTTTTTTAATCTCAAAAAAACCCTAATGACTCATCCTCAACAGCTCCCGTCTGGTAGCACTAACAAACCCTATCCTGACGTGGCTCCCCAATCCATCGACCTGTCTCAATCCGGAGATGGTGGGCACCTGTGCGAATGGAGGCGATATGCCTGCGCTTTTTCATGGGCAGATGTGAACGTAGGTAGCGCTGTGGGGGCCCGCTCTAATGTGGGATTTATGTGTTTGCTTGTAATGTGTCTTTTTTTGACTTGCTCCGAGCCCCAAAATCCCAAAGCTTGCTGGAGAAACAAGCATCAAGGTAACATCTCGTGCATCCACGACCGCCTCTGTTTCTACCGGATGCACATGTGCTCCTGGACATTCCATCTAGTTAGCCAATGCGACTCTTTTTTATCCTTCCAACAATTCTTGAGTCGTTGTGGTCCCATTGCCACCGCATAAGCCAAGTCGCGGTGAGACGATCATCATCCATATTTACCACCTTCCGGAAATAGACGATGTGTCTATCAAGGGCCGCTTGAAGTGGCGAAACCCGTCTCCCGCAACAAAAATTTGATATGGGACCGTGGATTTCACTCCGAAAAGCCCGCTAAGAAGGCCTTACGCACTGTTCTAAGTCGCTCCAAGTAGCAAGGGACACCACTGGGCCCCAGACTTCAACTCCGTACAAAAGAACGGGCTCTACCAATACCCTGAACAGATGTGCCTGATGCCCCCAATCATATAGTTCTGCTCTGTGGTTATTGTTCTAAGCATTGCATAGAGCGCTTTCCGGCCTGCTTACACGCGCAATCTTATGGAAGTGTCCCAAAGATAGTGTAGAAGGAAACTCCACTCCCAGATACTTGTAGGTGGGTGTCACCTCCACTTGTTGCCCTCGATAAGTGAATGAAGGGGGCCTTGGATGGTGCGAGGATGAGATTAGGACCACCTTGGTCTTGGCCAGATTGACGTTCATGTCTGTGGCCTGGCAGAATGTATCCAGAGCATCTAAGTGAGACTGCATATCCTCTGGAGTGTGAGCTAAGAGGTCAGCATCGTCTGCATAGATGAGTTGTCTGATGACCTGATGCAAAAGTTGGGTCCCGCCACCCCCATTGTCCATGAGCCAGTGTTCCAACTGGTCAATGTACAGACCAAACAATGTTGGGAAAAGAGGACATCCCTGGCGGACCCCAATACTGCTAGTGAATGGTTGTCCCGTCATCCGCATCTGGCCTGTACAACTCTCGTACAACCTGTATACTGCATTTTGCATATCCACAGGAACCTCTAGTTGCTGCAATCTTTCCCATAACTTTTCCCGAGGCACGGTGTCAAAAGCCTTCGCAAAGTCAACAAAGCAACAATACAGTCCCGCCCGACGGTTTCTGCTATCCTCAACCAAAGTCCTCAATGTGAAGATATGATCAATGGTTGAATGCCGGGGTCTGAACCCTGCTTGTGTGAGAGAGCTCGCACACACTGTTTCTTCCGCCCACCGGGTCAATCGTTGCTCAATAATGCCGCCTAGCGGTTTGGCAAACACCGAATCACCATGATTGTTCGGTAATTGGTTGGACTATGTGGATCTCCCCGCCTTGTAAATGGGGACAACTCGCTTGTGGTCCACTGGCCGGGGAATCCTTCCCGCGCTCTGTTGAACATAGTGGTTAGGACTGGTACTATAGGCTCCCCTGCCCACTTGAGCAACTCTGCCTGCATACCATCCAGGTCCGTTGCTTTCCCATTGGCCAAACGCTGCAGACCCTGGGTAACATCATCCTCTGTGATTTCTAATGTCGGACCATTCTATGGGGGTATGAGTGCTCGTGTCCCTTGAGGATCATAGAGTTGCTGCAGGTATTGTTCCCACTGCTCATTAGTGATGTTCCCCGTAGGCTGGGCTGGCTTTCGAAGAACCTTGCGCCAAAAGATTCTAGGATGGCTTTCAACATGGAAAACATTTCCCTTTGATGACGTGCAATGTACTGAGATTTCTTTGCCTTCAAGAAAGCACGATACTGTGTGGTGGCATGTGGGCGCATTGCAGGATCTGTGATCTGGCGGAGCCGGCATTTGTATTCCTTACACTCAGCATCAAACCACCGATTACGGGGGAATGTTGCAGTCCCTGTGATACCTCTCGGGCAGGCTATCCCAAAACATCTTTCTGCAATAAGATTACCAGGAGCTCAATCACCGACCCGTTTGCTTGCTCCCAAAGATGGGGGGCCTCGCAAAATTCCCCGAAAGGTCATCTATGAGCATATCAGCATAATCCTTTGCCTGCTCATAATCCAATCGCAAGCGAGGTATACAAGGAGCTGCCGTAGAAGGGGTTCTAGCAGCCTGCCAAGCCAACTGTAGGTAGAGTGGAAGGTGATCTGAGTCTGTCTCCTCATCTCTACCGCCCGTGCCCTGCACCAAAGTGGTTGATCAAATGTACATCCCTTTCGGCGACTAATAGATAGTCCACCACACTAGATCCTCCACCCTCGATTCTCTTGTCTGCAGTGCACTTACGGGGAGGAAGGCCACCGTGCCGTGCCATTATAAATTACCAAGTCAAAGACACCACATAGTAGTAGCAACAGCACGCCAAAGCGTGGACGACTATCATCCGATGTCTGTGGGCAAGCCGCCTCCGGAGGGCAACACATTTGTAACACATCCCCGAGCCAAAGGATCAAGTCTCATGGGCTGCTCTACTCCTGTCCGTGCATTGAAGTCCCCAAGGAGTACCACACTACCCAACTGTCTATGTTGCTGTATGTCATCATATAGATCGACATATGGAGCTAGCCTGTCCACATCTGAGTGGGCATGGTAAAAGTTGCTTTCTGCATGTGGAAAGTAGCAAGTAGCCAAGAAGAGAGGGTTGCCACTACAATTCTGCACCCGCACCCACAAGTACCGGTTGTGTCTGTCAATCTTGTGCAGGAAGACCGACTGTGCCAAAGACTCCTGGTAATAACAGGTAATAAGAGGGCTCTTGATACCCCTAACATTCCAAGTGAGGATCTTTATAGGAGGATCAACAACAAGGTCAGCAGAAGACATAGAGAAAAGAAGTAGAGAAGATCAAACTTTGGCAAATCTTCTTTTATCCTTCCCCTTTTTACTTTTACTTCTAGTATTGGCAGCAGGTGTGTTGTTCAGATTAGTGAGGTCTACTAAATATAAATCAGCTCTTTTAGCCTTAACCTTCCTACTAGAATGCAGAGATATAGCCTGCTTGTTTATGTCAGAAGAAAGATGATTGTCTAACAAGAAATCATCATTTTCCCAATTTTCCTTATCCAATTCACAATCACTATCATTTGAGACCGCTCCCGCAACAAACTCAAACATTTTGTTTTTATATAGAGGAGAATTAGAAGGGACATTTAAGTTTATATTTTTATCCTTATTACAAACGGAACTAACTTGAAGTTGCCTTGAGAGGGTAGAATCATGACCTATGAGGTTTGTGCCAGCTTCATTGTGTTCCCTGAACATATTATCCCAATCAGCAGCCAATACTTGATCCATATTTGCCTCCAATTCTCTTTCGGGAGTGTCCTTGACTATTTCATCATCCTTCAAACTCACTGAACGCTGAAAAAATTGTTGTGAATCCAACTTCAACCCTTCCTGTAGTGAAGCTAATTGCTCTGCAATTTCTGTGGAAATAATACAAGGTGAAGGATTGTCTATTTCAATTCTTCGGGAAAGATCAATGAGAGCGTGGTATGTATGTTAGCAGGTTTATCAATGGGAGGATACTTTGGAACAGATAATTGCTTGGGTGTAGGAAGGAAATTGCTCAACATTAAGTCATCATGAAGATCAAAGTTAAGGTCAGCTAATACCTGGAATTGGTTAGAATTACCAATTATTTTACCCTCCTCCATCTGGCCATCATGTTGCACAGGATCAATAGTAGTAGCTTGCTTTGCTGAATGGCTATAGTTTACATCTTGTATGTTAGCCTCTTTGCCAATTTCACCATGAACTATTTTATTCAAGGTGACAGCATTTGATGGTGGAGCAGGAACAACTTCCACAATAGTATTTAATGGATTTATTTTACAGTCTTCTGCATAGCCCTCATTATTGATATTTGCAGCCTGCTTCATTATTTTCTTCGAATAACGTTTGCTTTTCTTGCATAATGAATCACCCTTACCCTTGTAGTGGTTTGAAAAGTCAAGTATCTTTATCATCAACAAAGGCTATCATGACGACAAACACATGTGAGATCTTACTTTTAGTGCTGAGGTTATTATCCTTGCTTTCTTCTATCATTACAACTTGCCTTATCACTTTAACATATTCTAAATCATTAGCAGCAGATTGAACATTCGCGTAGGATAGGTCAGCGGGGCAAATGGTTACGATGGTATAATGCATCTCCGTCGTATAACCACTGCATGTGTTATAGAAGGGATTATAGTCTTCTTGTGACCATCTTGTGCCTCGGCTATCAAGAATTAAAAGAGTGGTATCGCTTGGTCCATCACCCACGTCTGGTAATGCACACTTATAACCGGTGGACACTTGGTAAAAAAATGGAGAATCATCTATCGGCGTCAGTTTCACTAAAGCAACTTTTTTTTTCAGTTCTGATAGCACTTTCGTGTGAATCCCAGATAAGTGTGCAACATTTTTAGACTTCTGTTTTTTTACGAAGTCCTTCGACCAGAAAATATATTTCTTTAGATCATCTGTCGATATGTTGTATTTCTCCATCAGACCTATCTCTGACAATGAAGCCTCTTCTGTAAGTCGTTGCAACTGTTCTCCAACTACCTTCTTTAGAACGCGAATATTTTTCAGCTCGTTGCAGGCTCCTTCGAATGATGTCTGGTCCTTCGCAGCAGATGTTTTCTTGTAAAGAACTTCTTTTCTGATGCACCTGTCCAGGACTGATATCAAGACTTTCCCACTAAACAAAATGCGCCAGGCCCGAATTAGAATTTCATTATATGAAATGTGGCACAGGCCTAGCCTTTTCCACCAAACAAGATGCGCCAGGTGTCGTTCAAAAGCCAGCTTTCTCACAAAATGTTTCCTCATCCGCGAGAAACCTCCAAAAATCCCAAATAGGCCAATTTGAGATGATGGACTCATCCCAATCTTCAAGAACATATATGCGCCACGTCAGCACCCGACGGCGATCTGCAGCCTCTCGGATTAGACTCTCATATTTATTTGTAGGCATAAGTCGAACGAGCAGGATGAGGTTTTCAATAAAGCCCGTGATGCAAAAGTAGCCTGCCCATGGATTGTAAAGGTCGTCATACGACTTCTCCACCTCTTCTTTTAGGTTCTGAATGGCTCGGAGAAGTATTAACTTATAAAGCGTCCATCAGTCATGGTCAAAACGCGCCAGCCGTGGTTACTAATGGCCCTTCTACAAGGATGGCTGAACGCGCTTGGCGCGTTTTGATAAGTTTATTCGGCAGACACCAGAAAACTGGTTTTTTGAAATTGCGCCAAGCGCGACTTGATACATTCTAAGCATTTCTACTCATGTAGGCAATTCACAAAAATAAAAAACATTTCATTAAGGTCTTGTTAGGGTAGAGAGTATTACTAACTAGATAGTATTCTAATAAAGAAGAACCTGGAACTTGAACTGTACGGTTCCAATTTGAACTACAAGGTTTGAATTTGAATCTGCAAGGAAGATTATGAATAAGAACCCAGAATAATAGGTAGATCAATGAATTTGTCATGATAGAAGAATACAAGATGCAGAATAAAAGAGAATGTTAATCTAAAAGAAGCAGAAATAATAGATAGAATTGAAATGCAGAAGAAATGATCATGCAAAAGAATTGAACGGCAGAAGAATAGACAAAAGAGATGATCATGCATTCCAAAGAGAATAAAAAAAGAAAGGAGTGCTGAAACATCTATCTCTAAATATCTATTCCTGTTTTTGCTATTCCTATATTCTATTTAGAGAAAAACCTAAGCCAGAACAAACCTAAGCCGAAAAAAGCTAAAACCTAAGCCAAACAAAATAATAGGTAGATCAATGAATTTGTCATGATACAAAAATAGAAGATGCAGAATAGAAGAGAATGCTAATCTAAAAGAAGCAGAGAAGCAGAAATAGGAGATAGAATTGAACTGCAGAAGAAATGATCGTGTAAAAGAATTGAAGTGCAGAAGAACAGACAAAAGAGATGATCATGCATTCCAAAGAGAATAAAAAAAGAAAAGAGTGCCGAAACATCTATCCCCGAATATCTATTCCTGTTTTTTCTATTCCTAAACTCTATTCAGAGAACAAACCTAAGCTAGAAAAAAGCTAAAACCTAAGCCAAAAAAACTTGGATTCTAACTAGAAGTCGCGGAAACTTGGATGCGCCAGAGAAAAAACTAAGAAGAAGATGAATGATTGCAGAAACTTGGATGCGCCACAGCAGAATGCCAGAGTCAAGCATGCCAGAATCGAACACCCCATTGAAGAAATTTTTGCAGAAGAAATTTGATCGAAAAAAAAAATTTGCAGGTTTTAAATGTTTCGATTTTTGGACCAGCCATTATAACTGGCGTGAACAATAAATGTAATTGTGCCCTTAAAAAAGATTTGATGTTACATTTTAAAGTTGTTTTTTGAAATGCTTTTAAGGCGTTTAACACTTGAAAATCAAACAGAAAAGTAATTGGAACTAAAATAATATATAACTTTCTTTTATTATGAGGTAACAATGGTCCTTGACACTCAAAATCCGAGTTTCCAACTACTCATAGTCTTTAGAAAATCTATGCCTTGACATCTCTGCTATTATCCCACGCTTCCCGCTGCACAAAACTCACTTAGCTACTAACTCTGTCTGTAAGAAGGAAGAAGAGAAAGGTAGGGTCAGTCCTGGGAAGGACTAAGTGGGTAAATCATTACATTAACCTGAGGCGAATCGTTAGTCACACAGACAATAGGCACACAAAATGTTAGTCACGCATAGAACATCTTCTTATAACTTACTGTGATTCAGGGATGATCAATCCCTCACCCGGGTTCACACGTATATCGTTCCGGACACGACTATACGCTGGTATGCACGTTGCTTTACCGTCCAGCCCTTCGGCAACGACAAAGGGGCGAGTTCTTTCATACAAGTTCATTCTTTAATGTTTTATTATATTTGCAAACTCAAACACAAAGGATCAATCACAAAATAAAAACATGTAAGTTTTTCGACAAACTACTAAACAAAAGAAAAGATAACTCCAAACCAACAGAAACTCCAAAGATCCGGCTCCGGCTACCCACCAAAGGATCTTCCACGTGCAGTCTTATCTGACCCCTGTCCACCTTTTCTGTGATATCTCTCTAACCGTAAGGAGTTACGAGATGTGCCACCCCAATTCTGAAACTAGACACCGAGAGCTTTCTCTCCATTCTGATAAACTGTCGCCGAGTTATCATGTTTTAAAGTCTTCCCTTCTTTTATACTATCTGTCTTTTCTAAAATTAGAAAATATCCTCTCCTTTCCAATTATAAGAAATATCTTCCTATTCTTACAAATTCTTATCTAGTTTATCTCCTCTAATCATAGATCTGTTTATTCTAGTTCAGATATTACCTCTATTTTCCTCAGATATCTATCGTACCTTAGTATAGACACCCGTATTCAATTTGTTTCCCAACCGTTGCAATTCTTTTAAATATTCCTGACTTGAGGTTAAGAATAAAAAATTATTTACTTATCCCTCAACCACCTAGGTGTGTTACATTTTCTCTCATACTAAAAATTTACCCATGTCCTCATGGGGATAATCTGTAAATTCCTTGCAAAGTCATTAATTTCTGTAGATGAACCAAGATATCCAAGGTACAAGACATATCTAAAACTATGATCCACTCCATAAAACCTTCGGGGTTGACTATACTTACCGCTACAACATTTAAGATTAATTTGGATGACTACTAATGTTTGGGGACTTCACAGTTAGGTACTAGGTTTAGAATGTGAAAACTAAATTTTGAACTCTCCCTTTTTCCGTTGCTGGCCACGACTAGATGTCTCGGCTGCATAACTTCCCCAAGGAGTTTCTTCCTTCTTGGTTTCCCATAATTTCAATATTGATGACTTCTCATTGTCTTTGGCCCAATAACCAACTATGGTTAATAATCGGAAGCCTAGGCTCTGATACCAAACGAAACGCTCCTAAGGCATTTAACACTTGAAAATCAAACAGAGAAGTAATTGGAACTAAAATAATATATAACTTTCTTTTATTATGAGGTAACAATGGTCCTTGATACTCAAAATCCGAGTTTTCAACTACTCATAGTCTTTAGAAAACCTATGCCTTGTCATCTCGGCTATTATCCCACGCTTTCCGCTGCGCAAAACTCACTTAGCTACTAACTCTGTCTGTAAGAAGGAAGAAGAGAAAGGTGGGGTTAGTCCTGGAAAGGACTAAGTGGGTAAATCATTACCTTAACCTGAGGCGAATCGTTAGTCACACAGACAATAGGCACACAAATGTTAGTCACGCATAGAACATCTTCTTATAACTTACTGTGATTCAGGGATGATCAATCCCTCACCCGGGTTCACACGTATATCGTTCTGGACACGACTATACGTCCACATACCAATCACCTGGTATGCACGTCGCTTTACCGCCCAGCCTTTCGGCAACGATAAAGGGGCTGGGTTCTTTCATACAGGTTCATTCTTACACAAAGGATCAATAACAAAATAAAAAGATGTAAGCTTTTTGATAAACTACTAAACAAAAGAAAAGATAACTCCAAACCAACAGAAACTCCAAAGATCCGGCTCCGGCTACCCACCAAAGGATCTTCCACGTGCAGTCTTATCTGACCCCTGTCCACCTTTTCTGTGATATCTCTCTAACCGTAAGGAGTTACAAGAGGTGCCATCCCAATTCTGAAACTAGACTTCGAGGGCCTTCCAGAATGCTTAAGATCGCTCCATTCTGATAAACTATCGCCGAGTTATCATGTTTTAAAGTTGTCCTTTTTTTTATATTATCTGTCTTTTCTAAAATTAGAAAAATACCTCTCCTTTCCAATTATAAGAAATATCTTCCTATTCTTACAAATTCTTATCTAGTTTATCTCCTCTAATCATAGATCTTCTATTCTAGTTCAGATATTACCTCTATTTTCCTCAGATATCTACCGTACCTTAGTATAGACACCCGTATTCAATTTGTTTCCCAACCGTTGCGATTCTTTTAAATATTCCTTATCTGAGGTTAAGAATAAAAAATTATTTACTTATCCCTCAACCACTTAGGTGTGTTACATTTTCTCTCATACTAAAAATTTACCCATGTCCTCATGGGGATAATCTGTAAATTCCTTGCAAAGTCATTAATTTCTGTAGATGAACCAAGATATCCAAGGTACAAGACATATCTAAAACTATGTTCCACTCCATAAAACCTTCAGGGTTGACTACACTTACCACTACAACATTTAAGATTAATTTGGATGACTACTAATGTTTGGGGACGTTAGGTACTAGGTTTAGAATGTGAAAACTAAATTTTGAACTCTCCCTTTTTCCGTTGCTGGCCACGACTAGATATCTCGGCTGCATAACTTCCCCAAGGAGTTTCTTCCTTCTTGGTTTCCCATAATTTCAATGTTGATGACTTCTCATTGTCTTTGGCCCAATAACCAACTATGGTTAATAATCGGAAGCCTAGGCTCTGATACCAAACGAAATGCTCCTAAGGCGTTTGACACTTGAAAATTAAACAGAGAAGTAATTAGAACTAAAATAATATATAACTTTCTTTTATTATGAGGTAACAATGGTCCTTGACACTCAAAATCCGAGTTTTCAACTACTCATAGTCTTTAGAAAACCTATGCCTTGACATCTCGGCTATTATCCCACGCTTTCCGCTGCGCAAAACTCACTTAGCTACTAACTCTGTCTGTAAGAAGGAAGAAGAGAAAGGTGGGGTTAGTCCTGGGAAGGACTAAGTGGGTAAATCATTACCTTAACCTGAGGCGAATCGTTAGTCACACAGACAATAGGCACACAAATGTTAGTCACGCATAGAATATCTTCTTATAACTTACTGTGATTCAGGGATGATCAATCCCTCACCCGGGTTCACACGTATATCATTCCGGACACGACTATACGTCCACATACCAATCACCTGGTATGCACGTTGCTTTACCGCCCAGTCCTTCGGCAACGACAAAGGGGCGGGTTCTTTCATACAGGTTCATTCTTACACAAAGGATCAATAACAAAATAAAAACATGTAAGCTTTTCGACAAACTACTAAACAAGATAACTCCAAACCAACAGAAACTCCAAAGATCCGGCTCCGGCTACCCACCAAAGTGCAGTCTTATCTGACCCATGTCCACCTTTTCTGTGATATCTCTCTAGGGTGCCACCCCAATTCTGAAACTAGACTCCGAGGGCTTTTCAGAATGCTTAAGATCGCTCCATTCTGAATAACTGTTACCGAGTTATCATGTTTTAAAGTTTTCCCTTCTTTTATACTATCTATCTTTTCTAAAATTAGAAAAATATCCTCTCCTTTCCAATTATAAGAAATATCTTCCTATTCTTACAAATTCTTATCTAGTTTATCTCCTCTAATCATATATCTGCTATTCTAGTTCAGATATTACCTCTATTTTCCTCAGATATCTACCGTACCTTAGTATAGACACCCGTATTCAATTTGTTTCCCAACCGTTGCAATTCTTTTAAATATTCCTTACCTGAGGTTAAGAATAAAAAATTATTTACTTATCCCTCAACCACCTAGGTGTGTTACATTTTTATAAAGTTAAATTAGACTTATATAAACTTATAGGATAGGTTGAAGGTTATTTTGTGGTTATAGGTTATGTTATAGGTCCTCGCCATGTTAGGAAGTCTAGGTCCTAAACTTCTATAAGGTCCTAGAATTTTATAAACTATAGGTTATGTTGTGGTTATAGGTTATGTTATAGGTCCTAGACTTCCTAATCCCACATTAGGAAGTTTAGGTCCTAGACTTCTATAAGATCCTAGACTTTTATATTACAAGAAATTTATCGCGGCGGCCAAGGCCGCCATGAACATTTCTCTTACCCAACTCACGATAAAGTAGATTTTTGTATCAAGTCGAAAAGGATCTCAACTATGGGCTTGCAAAATGGGGCTTAAACCCCCATCATGGATCGATAGCATTCATTAACAGAACTTTTTTACTTGCAAGAAGGAAGTGGTAGCCATCTCTACAAATAACTGCTTGTTATCTCATTTCTAGCTTGCAAGGGTCTAGCTTATCTCTGTATCATCTCTGTATAAATGACAACTTAAACATCGTTGGAGAACATTTTAAGGTAACAGAGTTACACCCTTTATCTAAGCAGTGACAACAATCTTTGGAGACATGATGCCCCATGTTTCAATATCACACTTTGAATATCTAGAAAGTGAACATACTCTGGTATTTTTTGTATTATGAAAACCATGACCTCTATGCAATTTGCAAGTCTAAAAATATTAATATGATAGTTGAGAAGGCTAAAGTCTTGCAGGTTGATATCACTCAATTTTACTTGATCAGAGTCAACTGGAAAGCACTGAATCTATCAAATGCAATGAAACGACAATTTGGAGGATCCTATGGGCATATTTGGACCACAAAAACTGCAACTTTCAAATATCTGTTTTTGACAGCACTTTGTTATTCTATGTTAAAATGTATGTTTCCAATGCACAATTATATACATAAATAACAACATACAAAATTCTTCAATGACTGTTGGATGTGAGTAAAGCCATCATTCACATTACAGAAGTCTGCATAAGTATATTCCAATTCATATAATCTTGCATAACCAATTTGTTCACACAAAACTACAATACCTTCTGTTCGAATTGTTTCCACATTACAGGTTACCAATCCGAAAGTAATAGAGAATCGGCAGTAGGGCGGATGGACTCCCGGCAGAAGCACCTCCCTGATTGGTTGGCGCTGGCAGATCGTTTCTAAGGCCCAGATTCCATCTAAGGCCGGCAGTTGTTTTAAGTAGGCTACTAACGAAAGCTTAGAAACTGGCGATGTTGCAGAATCTCAGTACTGGGGAAAAACTCCCTTTTCCTCCTAAGGCTGTGTCTTCTCTCAGCTCTTCTTATACTCAAGGTATTGAGATTTCTTCTTCGTGTAGATTGCAAGGATCACCAGAAAGAGGAGATCCTGCAAGAGGAGATAATTTGTTAAGGCTGCTTCAGAGATGTGTGGCATCTCATGTACTTCCGAAGGAAAAATCAAACGACCCTGAAGACGGCTCTAAATCCAAAGGTGAGGTGTTAAACCCTCCTCTTGAAATTGTTCACGCTCCCAAGGAAGGAAGCCACAACCATGGCCATGGTCATAGACAGTTTTTTAGGGGTTAAAATTCTAGAGATTTGCTTACTATGTTAGTCGACTGTGCTCATGCTGTAATGAAGAATGATCTTATTAATGCCAATGGAATGGCAACGCTCATCAGAAAGGATGCATTTGCTCTTGGAAACGTTTTCCTTCGCATGTATTTTTGTGCTGCTTAGAGAAGACATGGGCTTGGCAATAAAAGGCAGAATGACGAGAGGGCATAATGGAAACACCGGGGTTGCGGCAGAATGGCGACATTCTTGATTGATCGCTTCTGCTCCATGGCAGTATTGCAAATCGAGCAAAATAGGCTAGGCGGCATTTTTTTGCACAGGGAATCAGGTAGTCTTTTTAACTAAGAATAGATCTAATAATAAAAAGCAACAGTGTGCCTTCAACCTAAAAAACAGAATCGAAATCATTTTTGAAAAGCTTGCATCGGAAACTACGGAATCGAAATAATTTCTGAGAAGTCTTCTGTATGAATAACTTAGCAAAAAGAGAAACCACAATAGACATACCTTCTTCGCCCTTGAATCCAACCCGGTAGTTAAAGAAAGCTATTTATGCATGTCACAACCCATTCCGAAGCTGCCAACTATTGCACAGATGTCTACGTAGCAGACCAAGAAACGTGTCGGTCTTTGGATTCAACCTTATCCGTTATCTGGTTTACCTGATTGACTTGTCGATTATTCCGTGGTCGTGACGAAGAAGCAGGCCCCTAGCTTTTGCGCGACCAAAGATTCCTCCCGCCAATAATTACATATGTTAGATAAACTTATAGGTTATGTTGTGGTTACAGGTTACGTTATAGGTTATAGGTTATGTTATAGGTTATAGGTTCTAAAACTTTTAAAAGTTTATATAGGTTTTATTGTACCCTCTAGGTGTGTTCAAAAGTCATGTTATAGGTTATAGGTTCTAAAGTTGTTTTTATATAGGTGGTTCTTTTAAATTTCTAGGTTTAAATGTTGCTTTATAAATTTTCGAAAGCCTGTTTTTCTTTAGAACATGTTTTGTATTTGTTGGACAAAATCCCAAATGGTGATGATGATGCCCAATGAAAGGAAAAGACCCCAAATGATGTTGATGATGTCAAAAGAAAGGTAAAGATCCCAAATGAAAAGGATGATGACAAAGGAAAGGAAATTGTACTTTATACTCGGGTCGATTGGAAAAATAAAAAGGTCAAGATCCTACATGAATGCAACAGAGAGGTAGTAGGAGAAGGGATTATTCTTCTAGCAGATCCTATCAATGCAGTCAATGTTGAAAAATTAGGGGAGGACAGGTTAGATGTGACAATCTCAAAGTTATATGACAATTGGAAGGAAAACGGGTCAGGTGAACAAGAATGCCTTGTTTGTGTGAAGCAACTAGAGGTTGCAACTATTGTGGCAAGGCCTAGAGACAGTATTGTACTAGAGGGGAACTACACGTTTCCTATAGATGTAGAACCATTGTCACAACGGGGCACACAATATAGCAAGAGTCCACTTCCAATTTTCAAATATTATCCCACCAAGAGGTGCAAGGCAGATTATGATTGTTCTCCTGAAGCTATGATGAAGGTTAGAGGGTGAATGTTGTTGGGCCGGCTATGTTAGCATGTTCACAATAGAGGAGCTGGTGGAAGCAAGAGCTACGTATCAAGAACATGCGTGTGATAGCAGGAGGACTTTCATGTACAACATATTCAGCTATGCAATTCAGGATGAAAGATCAAAGAATAAAGGATTTCCATTGAATGGAAAGTGGATATGTTCTAAAGCATGGATGGCTATACATGGAATTCCAACCTCTTCCTAGTCTAACTAGAAAAAGAGAGTGGCAGTAGAATTGCAATGCATGGGAACACTTGCTTGGTAAGACCAGCTGCAAGGACTGTAGCTGCAAGGAAAATATTTGAAAACTACGTGGAGTTCAATGCAGAAAACATGCCACATAAGAGTAAGAAGGATGAGTCGGGTAGAGTCGTTGAGAAGAGATTGCCATCCCATTGTACCTAGAAGAGCATATTAGAGGAAATAAATGAATTGCTTCGGGATATTGGAGTGGCCTCTATATCCCAGCCCAGTTTTAATAGGCTATGGAACAAGAATTTCAAGCATGTGACCATAGTAACTTCAAACAACTTTGCAAAGTGCAATTTGTGTGCTAAATTGAAGGAGACTCTTGATAAGACTGTGCAACCAAGTCTAAGGGCTAAGATACGGGAACATATGAAGGACCATATGACTGATCAACTATCATGTAAATCAACTTATTGGATATGGAGGACCTTATCTGCTATGGAGCCCAATAACTATCTATGTACTATACATGATAAGTTGTTTCGTGCCAGTGCACGTATTGAAGTCTCCAACAAGCATGACTCTAGCCAACTATCTGTATTGTTGGATATCATATAGATCGACATAGGAATCCAGCCTATCCACATCCGTGTGGGTGTGATAGAAGTTGCTCTCAGCATGTGGGAAGTAACAGCCCGCCACAAAAAGAGGGTTGTCATTGCAGTGTTGCACGCACATCCATAGGTATTAGTTGTGCCTGTCTGTCTTGCACAGGGAGACTGACTGTTACAAGGCTGCTCGATAGTAGCAGGACCCCTCCGTGTCCCCTCCTTCTAGTGCATTTATTGAGACATCGTAGCACTGGTATCTTGGCAAGTCAGATAACCTGTGTCCTGCATGCTCGCATGTTCCCACGAGGAAGATAAGGTCCATATCTGCAACAACTGGGTTGAGACTATCTCACTTTTGCCATGGGAAGCCCCGACAAGTTTAAGAGACCATGGGAAGGCACAATCCCTATTTGCTGTTAGAAGCTGCAGTGGAGGCTGCATGTAACGTGTAGTTAGTGGTAGTTGAGGCAACAGAGGCAGGGTGGTGGGTGCAGCAGTGGCATGGGCTGAGGCAACTGGGGCTTCAGCAGTAGGGCCCTAAGGGTTTGCAGCACTTGCAGTAGTGTTTGATTGTTGAAAGATTTGCATCTTGCCTCGGATCAGTCATGCAGCTCCTCTATATTTTGGATGCTCTTGACCTTCTCAAAGTCGTGTATGCGGTTTTCTTGCTGTGTAGGAGTCAGATCTCAGTCAACGTACACGGCAGTCCCCTGCAGCCTTTCCTGATGTAGAATGGCTGCTCGTTCTTGTGCATCCCCAACTATGAACATGGCTACCTGAGGGCGGTTAGGACGATGGGCTTCATGGCGCCTTGTTCTGACAATGTGTATGGGCATATGAAATGTCATCTGAGCAAGGATCTGCGTCTGAAGCTGGTGGATAAGGTTCTCTCCTGCCTCCTCTATCAGGGCGCACTACCATATTTTGGCTCCTTCATCTCCACTCTTGGAGCTTTCTGATGGTCGGATCAATGCTGGTTTTCATGGCAGGCGTGGCGTTTTTGTGGCCTGCACTTGGGTGGTGGTGGTATTAGGTAGCTTGGTAGTGCAGCCATAGGTGGCCTTGACTGACATTGTTTAGGATGCTGGGTGTGTGGGACTGCCTTGGCCTATGCACTGGCCTCTCCTTTCTGGAACCGAGAGCTAAGCTTCTATTGGATTCACTGCTGTATTGACAGTTCATACATATACTACTGAAGCTGCTCATGAGCTTCTGCGTTTAGGCCTTGGCTTGCTAGTCAACGACTACCTGCAGCTCCTGAAATTCGCGATCTCAAGCAATAGAGTTGTGCTTGAGATTTTGCAAGCGGGTGTCCAGGACATAGTTCATCTCTAGTGAAGGCACTTCGTATCTCGACCCTACTCTGGAGGGCTCTCAGATGTGATTGGTATTTTTGAAAGGCATCTTGGATGGCTCTCATCATGACAGGGGTCTCCTCAGCTTCTGATTGAAGGCAGGAGATGATTGCCATTGTCTCCTGTTCCGCATGCTCTCTGTCCTGTGTCATGGCTTCTATGGTGGTGGAGAGGAAGTTCATGCGAGTCTGTAGACCAGTGAGACCCTATTTCTCCTATTGCCACTAAAAGTGCACTAAGCAAAGACCATCTTCCAGCTGTTGTGTGTGGGTCTCCAGCTCTGTGACCCGCTACTTCTATGCTGCCAACTGTCTACTCAGCATCCAGGGTACCAAAACCTTCACCTCTTTTGTTAAGCTTGCAATTCGTGTCCTGTGACGTTCCCCACCAAATATATAATGCCATGTCGTATATCTCGCAGAAAGTCCCCCATCCAGCACACTTGCCGCATGGGCCCTCCGTCTATCCTGCACCTAGGATGGCCATGGTGCGGGAAGGGGACACGAAAGTGTCTTGCGCAACCCTTCCTCTATGCACTCCTATAACGGCAGAAGCATAAACATAAACATCAGCACTAGCAATAACAATACAACCAGCTATCTCGATGGGTAGTACCATCTATCCATCCATAGGCCCATCATAGATATCAATACATCACAAAGCAAAATAGCTCCTACCCAGGCTCAGACTCATAAGGGAGGTAGATTGGCGGCTAGGTCTCAAGATAGAGCAGACCGAGATATAACAATGTTGGGGCTGGCGATAGACAATGGCTCGGGTTGACTATTCCATTCGCCCCTCCTGTGTATACTTTGCAGATGGCTAAATCATGCTTTAACGTGACTGTAACCTGCTGGAGACGCAGTTTCATGGTATTGCTCAACAAGACTACTCTGGATTGCATCTCCCCAAACTGATGAGGTAGGAAGGGTTACATCTCCACTTCCTGAAAAATAGTGGCTCCATGGGCAGTTAGAGGATCGTGGCGACCCACGTCTGTACCCGACTGAACTCCCCAAAACAAGAGCTAGACCAATATCTGCAATTCTTGAGAGTTAGGGCGATATCATTGACCTAGGAAGTGTCAGACCCATACCCGGACCACATGAAGTGACTGACTATAGGCCTAGCCCGCTATGGGTCCCCAGAAGCTGCGCTCAGCAGGGACCTCCCTCCACTTTGCCACTAACCCCATTATGTGGTGCTCAACCACTCTATAGCCTCCATAGCCTGGTGGGCTCTATGCACAGGCCACAACTAATAGGAACTAAGGGGTCTAAACTAGGAGCATCATCTAAATAATGGCTACTAGGTTCTACCCCCCTTTCCAATACAAGAGGAGCAAATATGATCAACCATCATCATATATCCATGTAACATGATAACAAATGAGAATAACATCTAATCCTAGTCACATGCATCTAACTTACAGTTAGGGTTTATTGATTAGGGTTCGAGATGCAAACTGAAGGTTCTAGAATGGCTCTACTAGAGATACAAAATGCTAACTCATCTGGAATCCTAACTTCCAGATGATCTGCAAAGGACTCTACTCCAAATACCTGCTCCTAAGGAACTCCCTCTTGCTTCTGGCATCTCCATGGCCTTCAAGGGGTTCGAAGTAGATCCCGTTCCTTCTGTTGCGAACACACTCTGGGGGCTGCTGTGCTATGCTATATCACAACAGATGGTTCTCCAAATGAGGTTTCAAGCGTGAACAAGGTTCCCAAACTGTTGGAGCTAAAAATATGGCCTAGGGTTACGGTTTGGCCATTTATAGGTTAGGGTTGCCATGTCATGCCACATGGCTCTAATTGGGTGCGTCTGTGTGGTGAGTGGCCAATAGGATGGGACCATGTGGAAATGAATCCATACCTAACGTTAGCTAAGTTATGTAAATAACTTAGCCATGCTCCCTTATCCACACTACGGTATACAGGGCTACTAAGGTAGGCTTGTATGGTGACGTGGCCTATAAAAAGATATATTTATACCATATATTTCAGGAGAATGTCACATTCTTTCCACCTTAGCATAATGCTATTCTCAGCATTACGGTAAGGTGATGAACCTGCATCAACCTTACAAGGTACAATAACAAGTAATATAACAATTTAACTATGCTGAAATGATCGATCTTCTCATATTTACTTATAGCGCTAATTATATGGCTATACTTATATGTTTATACAAAAATTATACAACCTCAATTATTAGTATCATAAAAGTTAACACCTAATATCATAACCACCAGTTTAGGAGTTTATAATTAAGTACAAAACTTATAACTCCTATTCTTCTCGTAATGTGCTCCCTCCCAATGCTATTCTTTTAAGGGCCTGCAATGAGTAGCACATTACGTTAGTTTAGTTAATAAGTTGTGGTTTTAGGGGACCGCCCCCCTAATTATTTCCATGAGATGAACTACTAGCTCAAGGTTACCCCTAATATCTTGCACTCGATCATGGCCCATAGGATTTGAGCTTCATAACCGTTTAAGACGATCCTATCATCGCCCATGATTGGATGCTACCTTGTGCAGGATCCCCTCGATCGTGTACACTCGCAATGCCTCATGCCCCTAAGGGTTTAAGCTAGGGAACATCCCAGACGATCACATCATCGTGCATGATCACACTTACCTCATCATGATCCCCCTGTGGTCATATGCACATGTCGTGCATCATGGCATAGAGAACATTCAAACGATGATCCCATCATCGCCCATGATCCTGTGCCTACTCGTACATGACCCCTTCGGTCATGCACACCCGCGGTGCATCATGGCCTTGAAGGTTTAAGCTAGGGAACATCTCAGATGATTCCATCATCGCCCATGATTACGCGTTCCTCTCACATGACCCTCTCGGTCATGTGCACTCCTAGTGCGTACTGGCCTAAAGAACACTCAAGGGGGATCTCATCATTGCCCAAGCTCCTAGACTTCCACGTATGCATCCCAACTAGCCTAGAATGCATACGTTTTTTAACTTGACTCTAAGCCATACACAAGGTAAGAGCACCTGGCGGGTTGGCAACGACCAATTCGGAGATGACTTGGCGGTCGAACTGCTCCATAAGTTGTAGGTACTTCCTTATTTAATCTTGTTTTAGTACCCACGTTGCATCTTCCATAGGCAAGTGTTTCCACTTGACCAGGTCCTGAAGAAATTCAGACCTTCTTGTTTTTTTGAATGCCTTGTCAAGAATCAATTCGGGAACTATTTTAATTGTTCCTCAGTCCTCTCCAACAAGGTTGGAGTTTCTAGAACCGCCTCTGGATTTGAAGTATGCCTCTTAAGTAGGCTCACGTGGAAGACCTTATGAACTTTTAGATGAGCGGGTAAGTCGCTTATGACTGGCTCCCTATTCGCTTGACAATCTTAAAAGGCCTCGCATATCTTGGAGCAGGTTTCTTACAATTGCCGATGTGGAGCTTCGCTTGCTTCACCTTTACTTGAGCCAAACTTTATCTCCCACAACAAACTCTCAAGGAGTTTTATGTCTATCTGCTAGATTTGAAGATATCCTCACACTTCTACTACAAGCTGCTGTATATCTGCCGAAGTTGTTGAGAGACTTCCACCTTGGATACTAGATTGTGCCTGCATTGATAATCATAATTGATCATGAAGGGAGACATCTTCGATGACTCTTGCTTCATATTATTGTACGCAACTCGACTAGGTGGATGTAATTGGCCCATTTGGATTGCTTGTTCCAAACATAGTTTCTCAATATGGCCTTCAAGATTCTATTGGTATGCTCCATTTGCCCATTTGTCTGTAGATGATAAGCAAAACTCCTCCACAACTTGGTGCAGATCGTGTTGAAGAAATCTTGCCAGAAGGCACTGAAGAACTTCGGATCTCTATCAGCGATGATCGCCCTGTGCATTCCATGCAATCTAAAAAGTCTTTTTGGTAGACAACAAGGCTAGATCCAAAGCTGTGTATGTGGTGCAGCATGGCAAGAATGTGCCCTTTTAGATAATTTATCTACCACAACCATTAAGGCATTAAAGCACCTTGTTGTCCTTGGAAAGCCCGCTATGAAAATGCTGACAACTTTTCACTTGGCATCTGGCACTCCCAAGGTTCCAAAAATCCTGGGATTTGAAGTTGTTCTGCCTTTGTTTGCTCACACAACTGGCATTCTTGGATATACCTGGCTATCTACTTTTTCATGCCTGGCTAGAAGTAGGTCTTTATAAATCTCGCGTGGCCAGCAATAGGGCTATTATGCATGTCATTAGCTTCCTTACTCATGATGCTTCAAGTACGCATAGCTTGTTCTTGTGATATCTGAGATAGCCTTCCTTTTTAGCACGTTTGAAGGTCTCTCTTTCCTTATCCATCCTTACGCGCTTGCAAAGAGTAGCCCATATGTGCTTGAACTTCATGCTAGAGGAGATGGCTTCTCTTATCTTCTTGCCAAATTCGCTTGTCGAAATGGAGATGGCGTTGCAAAATGATACTTCAAAAGCTTGCCAACAAATAGCACCATCTTAACTTTTTGAAGACTCTCCTCAATCCTCCACTGATTTGCTTAGATCATGATGTTGTCGAAGAAAAGTTGATGATGAACTCGTCTAAGAAATCTCTGAAGATGTTCATCAAGCATATAAAAGTAAGGTCATGGTACAACATTTGAAGTGTGGAATAGAAGGCATACAGATTGATAGAATTCATTGCCTTAATTCTTTGCACTTTGATACATTCTGGTCCTTTAAGAGTTAATTCTAGATGTCTATGCTTGAATCCCCTCTACCATTTCTTTCTTGGTAGTCCATCCTTAAAAGATATTGGTCTGCAGATACACATTTCAGCAACCTTCTCCCTCAAGAATTGCAATGTATGAAAACACCATTGAAGAAGTTCACTCTTCTCTTCTTTGGTCAAGGCCATTTGCTTTGATCCATGCTTTTAATTTGTCTCACCTATAATCCATCTCCTAAAAGTAGTACTCATAAGGCTATCCTTAACTTCATCAACATCATCTTTCATTTGGTCTTCAGTCCATGATCCTCTAACCATGCTTCTAATACTCTTTCCACCAAGAGAAGTAGAAGCAGGGTTGGGATAAGTAAGGCCAGGGTTGTTGCCAGATTTCTTACTAATGGCTTTTGTTGGGGGAGCCAAAGTTGCAACTGATCTTTTTCCCAATTGCATCTTGAGGCAGTGTCAAAAGTAAGGAAAACAAGTAGCAAATGCAGAAGATGAATGAAGAGCCCTAAACGAATTCACAAAATTTATAGTACCATTGAGCAATATGATTGAAGCAAACCGAGAAATTTGGATCAAGTGCTATGCAATCAATCCTAAAGACCCGCCAAAACCAAGCGTGTTAAAAGAAGCACAAAGATCTGAAGACATGGATTCAAAGACCTCTCCAGATCATGGAGGGGAATTTTAAATGACTAGTTCATGGAGGGAAATTTGGCGCCAAGCAAGAGTAGGAAAAATCTAGAATATAGACCTTAAATAGTTGAATACTTGAAATATGGAGAATACAACATCAAAACTTTTGATTTCGGTTCAAATTTGGAAAAATGCTGGTCGTTGGTCTGCCATCACGGTCAGATCAAAATCCATGTAGGTAGATACGCGTTCCTTCTGTGCATGTTGTCGTGCCGTGGAAGATAGACTCTAGTTGGACTGGAGTTCTAGAGTGAACGATTAGGGTTTTACAAATAACCCTAAAGATTAGGTTAACATTTCACTTTTGGGAGGTTTTAGGGCCACAGCAGTGCCACCTGATGGCAATTGCATGGCCCTTATTCCATTGCCGGGCACCCTTCCTTACAGTCCTTGCCAGGTTTTGAGCCCAAATTCAGCCTCAATGCAGGATAAAACAACTATTAGAATCAAACAAAAATGAAGCTCCATTATATAATACAAGAAATTTATCGCGGCGGCCTTGCGGCCGCCGCGAACATTTCTCTTCTCTAACCCGCTGCAAAAGAAATTTTGTGCTAAGTTGAATAGATCTCAATTCTGGACATCCTTGAGATGCGAAAGAACTTGCGGGAGTTGAACCTTGGGATTCGTCTGCAAATCTTTAGCCCAAAAGGTCTGATACTAAGTTTGCAAATAGAAAATTCTTTGATAACTAGTTATGGTGCCCATTGTTGATGGGCTGGGTTTGCTAGATTTATGGGGTTAGCTATCTGGACTGCTTGCTAGCGGACTTCCTCGGCCCAAATGGATCGGATCTCAGGAAGAGGTAGGGGTAATTCCTACTTGCTCCTAGAGTTCCTTAGGGCCGTGCTCAAAACAAAACTTGCCAAGACGACTGTCAGAAAGCTCCTCACACCTATGAGAACATCTTATCTCCCCTAAGCTTGTACTAACTTCATGCATCTAAATGCATTTTTACTCCATGTAGATAGAAAAGAATTTCTTATTGTCATGCCACGTTGCCAGATAAAAAAATACATTCAGCTCCGTAGAAAATGAAAAGTGCAAGAAAAAGCTTGAGCCTATGGATGAAGTATGAAATGTACAGGCAGTGACCAGTCTTGTTCGCGAGGCCAGATGTGTGGTGTATGAGCTGCGGCTATGTCATGCTTGGTCGTGGCTTTGCAGCCTCTTAATGGGCCCGACGTCCTTCTTCAAACGTAAGCTTTTTTTCCTTTCTTGTTCTGTTTTTGTTGTCTTGTTTGTTTTTAGCTTTATGGAACCAAGAGATCACGCGTTCTGCACATCAAAATTTGGCACCCTGAACTTTACATATTACTATAACTATGTTTCAAGTGTTTCCCGACTACCTACCATATTGCAGACTATGTAATTGCGCCCTCGTTCTTTGAATTATTATATTGGATATATTGGACCAAAAAGCATATTTTTCCCAATTCGTATCTTTTAATAACAATGTCGACAATGGATTTGAAAGAACTATACCTTACACATTGTAAATTTCACAGACATGAGTGGTTGCATCCAGCAAGGGCTTCATATGCTTCTTCAAGCTTCCGGTCTATAAGGGCTGCTTATTCAGCTGGGAAACAGATAACCAGTGATTCCGTGGTAATCCAAGGGATTCCTTTACATAATATGAACAAACCTTGTGAATAGGACAAAATATCCCACTTTCCTATTAAATTCACTAACACTAAGCAAATTGACCAAAGGTCTAGGAATCATCAACTCTAAGTGTAAGACAATTCTCCATCTGAAAATCCACTGTGCCTTTGCGTTTAGATGTTGCTATATTTCCATCAGCCATCTTTACCACAGTTGTATCGTGAGAAGACATTTCATGAAGAACATCCGGTGTTTCTGCCCAACTTATGAAGATCCAAATAATCCAAGGGATTCCTTAATATGATCAAACCTTTCTGTGAATAGGACAGACACCCTATTTTCCTATCAAATTCACTGACACTCAGCAGATTGACTAAAAATCCAGGAATCATAAACTCCAAGTGTAAGACAATTCTCCATCTGAAAATCCACTGTGCCTTTGTGTTTAGATGTTGCTATATTTCCATCAGCCATCTTTAGTTGTATCGTGAGAAGACATTTCATGAAAAACATTCCGGCGTTTCTGCCCAACTTATGACGATTCAAATAATCCAAGGTATTCCTTCGCATAATATGAATAAAACCCTCCTATGAATAGGACATAATACTCCATATTATCAAATTCAGTAAGACTGAGCAAATTGACCAAAAGTCCAGGAATCATCAAGTCTAAGTGTGAGACACATTTCCATCTGAAAATCCACTGTGCCTTTGCCTTTAATATTTCCATCAACCATCTTTACCACAGCTGGAGAGAGAAAGCATAGTAAGATATGTAAAAAGAGAAAAAAGACAAAAAAAAGGTCTGGGCCACAGCCATTACACTTGCAAGAAGAAGGGAATGTATCCTCCATTGCCAAGACCTGCAAGAAGTGAAAGGAGAGGAACAAATCTAAACTAAGAAACCTCAATCCAGACCTTCAGAATAGGGTCCCTCTGTTCTTGCATATCTTTATATCATCCCGCCCACTTCCTAAGACCTACATTACGTAACAGTTTCTGTATCATCATTTTTTTTATCATAATCTGAGAAGCAAATCGTCCGAGCCAGACAAATCCCCAAAGCACAACCTGCTTCTATGATCGTCGGCCTGCCAAGACATTAAATAGCTTCACACGGCTGCCACGCACATTGCTTGTAGAGCAAGAAATGGGAAGATTCAACAAAAAAATCCCCAAATCCGCATTGAATCTGATTCTTTTAAGGAATGCCATTATGCTCCACATTATTGCAATCAAAGAAGAATTGAATGGTGTAACCGTAACCCCAACAACCCTAAATCGATTCCATTCTATTTATTCTACAATCCGCAGCTCTTTACCTGCTCCAGATGCGCCATAGAAGAAGAAGCTAGAGTCCTTGAAGAACCACCACAGAAGCCGAAGAAGCCCTTGAAGAAGCGCCGAAGCCAGTGCCGGAGCCAGGACTCGATGCCGGATCAACTGGGATTTTGCCAAGGCGGCTTGCTCTCGAAGAAACCCCATTTTCCATTATTTGACGGCATCCTCAGCACATAGCAAAATAGCCTCAAACATATACGTGTCACTACCAGAATGCTTCAAACAAAATAGCACCAAATATAGCTTCAAACAGAAAAACAAACTGAATTATATATGGTGATATGGTGGCGCCACTAAAAAATATGTTAGGTATAATATACGGGTATCGGCATGCAAAGCATAAAAAAACAAGGTGCTGCGCACGGAGGGTTGCCCTCCATGGCCGGAGGGTGAAGTGGCTTAAATCATAGTTCAAAGTCATATTTTGACAGTCAATTTAAAACCATAACCCCGAACATTTAGAAACGAAATCCTCTGTAGCCAACGAACTACCTTTATCTTCCAAAATGTAGCTAAAGAGTTTAGCAACCTGTGAAATAAAGAACACACGAATTTCAGAACTATAAAATATACGGGGCTATTTGGGAAAATATTTAAAATTTAAGGGCATTTTGGGAATTTTAAAAATACGAAGGGCTTTTTGGGAATTAAGTCAAGGAAGGGAGCCCTTGAGAAATCGGTGCAACCACACGCATGTAATAGCTGTGGCAAGATCTTCTTTGGCTGTGAAATCAGAGACCAACCATAATGAGCACATTGTCATTGAAATTCAACGAAAATACCAGCTTCTAATGCTTAATGGCAGAACTGACAGACCAGAAGGAAGCTCAAAATGGAAGTTCTGTCTTGAGTCCTAAATCCTCGACCCATACATCGTGGTCATTATGCACTCTCATCCTTACGATAATATTCTCAACAATGGCAACAATCCAAAAAGGAGTGAAAATACGTAAAGAACCATCATTCTGCTTAAACAAATGCAACTCGGGCAAACACAAATTTCCAAGGCAAAACCCAATGACGAGGAATGGAATAATTTGAGGCAGCGCCCAGGATGCTTATTTGCCTCAAATTTTGCCTCATATCTAACAGTGCTGAGAATATATGGATGCACAAATGACGTGATCGACTTGCTAACCTCCCCCTTCAGATAGGCTTCAGATGGAAGATGGGAAGGCCTTAACACTCAACTAGATCACCTCCTTTAAAACATAAGACACCTGATGTTCACCAAGTGTAATAACTGGTTCAAACTACAATAGCAATACCAATATGGCCATTTATTAAGATTTGTTGCCTCAATTCCTTGCCTACTTATTGTCCCACAACCAAAATGTTACTATTATAATAGATCTTAAATGTCTACTGAGACCATAAAAGATCTTAATGTCCACTAAGAACATAGGGTTGGGAAAACAATTCATTTACCAACATAAACTCGTTACCAACATTTACATTTTCTATTTCTACTATGCTTTATCTACCTCCCTTTTTTCAAGGATAGATCTTCATTGCAGGACACAAATGTGGAAAGAAATCTAATTAATTTCAAGTCAGAACTTTCAACAGGGAACGGGCTGCGGTGACAATTGAAAGGGATGGCAAGATGAAAAAAAAAGAAATCGTGTTTAATGATCGTATTCAATACGTAAATATAAATTAGTCAATGGTAGAAAGAATAGTGAGTATAAAAGAATTGATAGGAAAAAAAATATTCATTTAAATTCCAATTTATATTCATGGCTATATCCAGAGATTCTAAAAAAATTCAAGGATTTAGAGCATTGAGACTTTATTTTCTAATTAGGCTTAAAGGTTTAAGGGTAGAAAAATGTTAGCGTGCCCTTGTGGGGATAAGAGGGAAAACAACCACACTAGGTAATATTCTCTAATGGACTAAATGCAAATGTACCATAATGTTGAACCTAAATGCACACACTTTGAAACATGGAAGGCAAACTACGAATTGAGGAGATAAATGCATCTCTTAATAAAGGTTAAGCAAGGATGTCTGCGATGAACTAATAAACAAACCATCTTATTTAGAAACTCATCTAAAATAATCAGCAAAAAGTTGAAAATTGTTAAATACTTTAACTTGTCCATTTGAATATTAGTGTATGAATCAAAAGTAGCACATACTGCAAGTAATCTTTTCAACTTGATAGAAATATGTCATATATACAAACACATACGTGCCACACCTCACTGACATTCTTCAAGATTGAATTGCATGGGTTGGAAAAATTCCAATTGATGGCACATCTAATTCTGCTGATATTTGCATTATTGAATTTGAATTTATTGAACAGGGCAGTGTAGTTAATATATACTAATGCCAGAATGTCTTTTGAATTTCATAAAATGATTTGAATCTGGCCTCATACGTCTTGTGCATTCGAGTGAGATTGAGGCTATGCCGTTTGTCGAAGCTTTGAGAATGTTTCAAGCACATGGTCGCTTGGTTTAAATTTCAAACGACTTTCCAACAGTACACAAAATTCCTCACGGTGAGCTTGGATGTGAAAATTTTGGGAAGCATAAGTTGACCAAGTGCTGCTTGTTTCTATTAATCATCTTCTTTTGACACTGTCTCTTTACGTTTTGAGCTGGTTCGTTCGAAGAAATCAACTATTCTACTTTAATAAAATACTTACACCATATGAAACTGGTTCAATTACTTTACAGGAATAAGGTGATAAAGCTTTGTTCAAATAGTAAGCTCCTAGTTTGGTAAAGTTGACGTAAGTTGCTTTCATTCCGGGCGCAAATACTTGAATTGACCGGGGATCGCATATTTTCCAGCCCTTGTGATTTACGATATCCAACAAATATGCCTCAACCTTTGAGAGAGTTTGACTTCCTTTTGAGATGCTCCATAAGTATTGTTGTTGCATAAAACAAAGAATCAAACACCTCAAAATAATGGACATCCGCTTATGAGCATCATGTTTAGTTAGATCCACTATTGGTGTTCTATTCCAATATATGCCGCTATATGAGTATCATGTCCGCCCGCTATGCAACAGAGTACCATCGAGAGGCAAGAGACGTGAAGCGCCTTCATATTTTGAGAGCGGGAGAGAATTCACGAAGCGCCAACACTATAGATGCACAAACCGTTATTGAGGCAAACATATAGACTCACGTTCCCATTGATTGTGTCACCTCTAACAAAGATGAATTTTGAATGATCGAAAGGTCCAAATATCAAGCTAATTTGGCAATGAATCACTAACTTTAGAAATATGATTCAGCTGACCTCCAGTCGAAGGTTTCTATAGTAATGTTCAGCAAGCTTGCGTTGCAAACGGTTCTTCTGTCCCTTATAATTGCATTTTAACCTGCTATTATACATTATTTTCAAGAAAGAACTAGAATGCAGCCCAAACTTGTGCCAAATGTCAAGAAAAGCTCGAAATATTTTTATGCAAGGCCCAAACGAGTCAGGGCATAAAGCAGAACAAATGCAGAATAAATGCAGAACAAATGATGAACATACTTGGCTGTTTTTTCTGGAGTTTTCTGTCACGTTGTGCCCAGGTGTAATGGGACATCACAATCCCACAAAAGAATATGCTCAGGATTCGCTCAATTTACAGAGCTGTAAAAATAGACGTTAGAAACTATGGTTTCAATGCCTTCTACACTTAGAACCAACCTCTGGTATGGTGTATGAAAGATAAGCCAAAAGTGCCATCATGGCAATCTCACGACCCGTTGACTGCCTGATAATAAATATGTTGTCAAACAAAGATATACTATATCAGCATCATGCTTGCTATCTATGTGAGAATCGCAAACAGCAGACAATGAAAGAGCAATATCATCTTCCATAATCGCTTCAATAGCCTCTCATGATAATTTAGATAGTTGTCCTTATCCGCATCCACAAAAATGAAATCAAAAGAGTTGAGATGATTTTCCTGTAAAATCAAATGGAACCATGTTAATCTCTTTATGCATCCTTTTCTCTTGTAGACATGAATGAGTATTTACATCTTCGAGCATTTTGTCAAGAGCTTCCAAAGCAGGGCCTTCGCGGAAATCTATCTTGTGATCAACCCCTGCTTCTACCATATATGGATAACCTAGTTCAAAGTTTTCCCCGTTGATATCCATGGCAATAACCCGCAAAGAGACCGGTATTTAAGCTTCTACTCAAAGCAACTTAAGCCCGAGTGTTTCAAGACAAACCTTGCCATCTTCCGGCGAGAGCAAGCTGTTGTGCTAAGCGAGAATAACCAAAGATAAACGCCAATCTCAAGAGTATTTTTTGCATTGATGATCTTAAGAAGCAATCCTAAAAATTGTCCCTCATCTGCGGAAGTTGTCATCAAATTCTGCACAAATCTTGCATCAATTAACATCTACAAAGGATCTAAATATCAAGAAAGGCAAGCTTCAAGGAAGGGGAAATTACCGGGGAGATCATATTCAAGGCGGGTGTTTTTCTATTTATTTTCCATAATATAAACCCTCTAAAAACATGCAATTTTTTTTTTTTTTCGATGGCGAGATCATATTCAAATACATTGATCCGCCCGAACATATCATCTGAGAGACTCAAAGCTCGATTTACTTGGCTTGCCATGTTTTGCCCAAATGGAAAGTGCCATAGGAAATGAACTGCCGGATCCTGGCCATTCTTTGATCAAGCATGGCTATAAACGACCACACACACTACTTGCACAAGCAATCGAAAAGGATGAGGAAAAGCTTGAGATATTTCTACAAACTTCCATGACTCAGACTTTTCCAATAAAACAACACAATAAAACCTATTGCTATCAATATATGCAAAATTTGCACCATTAAGCGTGTTCAAACGAAATACATTTACGAGCTCTACTACTTTTCAAATGCCAATTGATGCACCTCGCATTTAGAGCAAAGGATTCAATTCTTCAAAAAGGGGCGTAAGGCTATTGGATTCGGATCTTAACCATCCATGGAAAACAATCGCCATGGCTGATAGCTCAAAATGCAAAGCCATAATAAAGATCTTGGGCTTCCCAAACTAAATAAATCTTAAGATGCTTATATCGAGAAATCAAAGCTCGTGAGAATCGGAAGAAAATAGAGGAGTAAATCACCGAATGGCCTCCAAATCCGTTCTTGAGACACCTAATGCTAGAACTTCAATCTATTCTTCTGTCTATTCTTGCCATCATCCGCTAAATCGAAAGTGTTTTATGACCAGTCCTCAGATCACAAAAAGGAGTCGAATATTAAATTCGAACCATTTTCAATCTTTATAAAAGAATAGAAATCATTATTCAGGCTACACCTCGTGAAACTCTAACTTCTATTTTTTCCTTTGATACAGCTGCTTCCATGGCATACCTAGATCTTTCCTCTATTCGTCCACCCAACCACAAAGCAAGCAAAGCATCTGAGCTCCAAGCTCGGCCACTGCATCTCCAGAGACGAGCGAGAGAAAAAGCTGAGGTTCTATTTATTTAACTTCTAGAGTGTCCGTAATATAGAGATTGATAGCGGCATTCTCTTCTTGCGCCAATTGCTTCTTGTGCCGGAGAACCGTAAGGACCTGGAAAATCTATGGATCTGGCTCAAAATACTTGCCATCTGCCCAAGATACCTCTCCGGTTAGCCGGTTTCGAGAGCGGCTGCCCACCAACAGAAGTGACCTAGCATTTACAGCCAATCATAAGTTTTTAGCAGTCACCAGCATCCTAGGGATATTTTAGCATATACCTAGGATATGCCAAAAGCCCACATAAACAAGGGTTTGCCCCCTAGGGGCAACCCAAAAATACCCGGATGGTTGATTGACGGAATGTTCGCAATGTTGTGCGCTTAACGGCGTTTGCAAACGGTAACTGCCAACGGCGCTGCCGTCCAGGGCTTTCATTCTTCCTCTCTTCCGTCTCCATAGCCAAATCTTCGCTCTCCAAATCTATCTATCTATATATCCTTTGCCCCTTTGCCGCTCCTCTCTTCAACCCATCCCCTCCTTCTGTTGCCCCTTGCTGTTATCGAATTTTTTATCGTCCGATCTCCCCCCTAGGTTCCTCATTCCAGCTCAAAATCCTGCTGCTAGGGCTTTTATTCGAGCAATTCAGCAGTACGACATTTGTATCAGGTATGCCCCTTCCATTGTTGTTCTTCTGTTGTTGCCCTATCAACTTGAAAATTGAAATTGGGGTTGTTGTTTTACAGGTTGTAATCTGATTGGAATTTGCAGTCAGACAAGTCTTCCTGGTATGCAATGAGTTTAGCTGTTAGCTTAATGGAAGCTGTACAACCGTAATAATTTTAAGTTTCACGAGGTAGCCATGTATTCTAGGTATTGTAATGCCTACGCATAAACGGATTCATGTTTTTTATCGTTTTGAGCAACTCCTTTGTTACAGCTCTGCCTGTTTGTTGTTAAATTCGAAATGTTGTTGTGGACAAGACGTGTAAAACTCTTGGAAGCCAGGTTGTCTAGTTTTGACGATAATGTTGAAAGCTATTCTAAATGTTAAAACGGCATGATAGCAATTTTGCAATTTATTTCTACTAGGTTAGAACTGCAAGTATATTTAGATCTTGAAAACGAAATCTATCTTTAGGGCATCGGTTTGATGGGTTGGTTGACTACGGATCGTAAGTTTATGCATTTGCCTATCCTTCTTTCATTAAATATTGGCTGCAGCTATATCTGTGAAGCAAATCCACGTCCTCAAGGGGCAGGGTAAGCCTTTTGCGCAGTTTGAGCTTATATTTGCCAATCTATTTTGCTTATGTATATTATGATGATTTGTATACATGTGCTGGATTATTCCCGTGCCATGCTGAGCAGAAACAATCTTTTATTTGTCATTAGAAGATCTGTATTTCTTTTTGTTGTAGGGATAAATACATGTTGTTTCCTTGGTTTAGGACCTTCATCTAGCTCCTTACCTGGTCTTCACTTGGGATTAAAGGAGTATCTTCATGATGGAAAGAGGATTTTTCGTTGAGGTATCTGGTTCCTTCTACAATATCTGTAACACATTTATTCCATTCTTATACCAGCGGAGTGTAATCTGGAATAAATGCAAGAAATCTCAGGTAATATCTTTGTCTTTCTGAGATCAGATCATCAATCGGATTTATATTTGGTGGTTAGAAGCAGGATTAGAACTTCTGTTATGGCTGCTCATTGCGTAGTTTTCCTTACTGATAGTAAGTCATTAAACCTTGATATATCGCTGGAAAATGCACTATCTAGAGATTGGCAAGTTTTAGAATTCAATCATTGTCTATTTTTGGAACTTTGATCACTCAGTTTCTTTTCACCTGATTTTATTATCTAGTTGTGCAATTTTAGAAAGTAGCAGAAGAAAGACTCCGATCTGATTTATCATGTCCTCCTGGAGGCTATGTGGGGGTCCAATTCCCCTAGGGGCAGCATATACAGAACAGAGTAAACAATGCGCTGCAAAATTGGATAATGAGCCGTAGCTTAATTGGGAATTAAATGCCAGTCAGAGTATTATGCAGTTTGTGTGGAGTATATGGTGAACAATGATATATTCGTTTACTAATGTATTATTTTATGTATTATAGCTGCTAAAAGAGGACTTACTATATGTTGGAGAACTTTTGCTCATTATTCCAACATAGGAAGAGCAATGTACTAAATAATATCTTTTGAACAATTTCCATGAGTTCAGTAAAGATGATTCAGAATGGAGAAGAGGTGTTGAGAAAAGGCCCATGGATGCCTGAGGAGGATGAAATATTAATTGAATATGTACGACAATATGGTCCTCGTGATTGGAGCTCAATTCGAGCTAAAGGATTGCTACCAAGGACTGGGAAATCGTGTCGACTTCGCTGGGTGAACAAATTAAAACCAGACTTAAAAAGGTATCTAAAATTTTTCGTTATAATCTATTTTTTCATTGTGTTTTTCAGACATAGATGGTACTTATGATTGCTCCCTTTGTCACAGAAGTGGGTGCAAGTTTTCCCCAGAGGAAGAGAAATTGGTTGTGGAAATGCAAGCCAAACTTGGAAATAAATGGGCCAAGATAGCATCGTGCCTTCCAGGTCGTACAGATAATGATGTGAAAAATTTCTGGAGTACAAGACAAAAGAGGCTTCAAAGAGCTCTTCAAAGGCCAAAAGGATCAAATAATGGCAATGAAGAAGCAACCATTTTTGGCAAAGATTCTCCATTTGGAGAATTTTCTACTTTCGAGGTAAATTAGTAATTTATTTCTCATATGCACGAGCTGTCAAAACATTGAAATGTATTGTATATCTCTTTTTTGAAGGTACAAAGTCCCATAGATGATAACCTGCTTATGTCATCTAGCTTTGGGGGCCCCTTATATTTTGGAGGAGACAACAACATGTTTAGAGAGGCTTATTTGAGTGAATTGCCCGTGCCTCAAGATGATGTCTTCAACATAAAGCTTCCAGAAATTTCAGGAGATTTGTATATCCCTCATCTTGAGGGTAATGACTTCAAGCCTGATGTCTCTCCACAAGCACAACCCAGGATCAAGTCCGGAAAACGGAAATCAAGGTCTAAGAAGGATACAAAAACAAATTCTGTTCAACCGACCACAACAAATGAAGGTGCAGAACCATTGCCACTTCCAGATTTGGGAAGTTCTCTTCTTCCAAGCAGCAACTTGGATTTTGATGTTAATTTCCTGGAGGCTGCATCGACTAGTCCGATAGATTTAGATATGTTAATACAACCAGGAGAGCCTTTGATGCAAGATAACACAATTTTGTCACAAGATTTGCTTTTGGGAAATCAGCGATGGGAGAAGTTGCCTGTTTTATGTTCTTCAGACATGGATTGCGACCTTCACCTTGATGAGCAAGTGAAGAAGGAGATTGATTCTTGTAGTCCTGACAGTGTTTTAGCGAATTTTCCCACAGATGTATTTGATTGTTTGGAGCCTCTTTGTACTGCTCCTTCAGAGTGGTAGATTAACGCAACAATAGTCAAATGATTTGCGATTTTACCTGATTATGAAATTAATTGTATCTTTCTTGAACTGCAAAATGTGTCATGGCATACTGTTAAATGGAATATATATGAGATCCACATCTAACTTTGGACGCACCATGTGCCATCCATTATGCATGCCATGATTGTCCAGCTGAATGAATGTATCTTGAGTTTTGTTTGTGAGATTGCACTGTGGTTAAAAATCTGAAATCACGAGTGCGTATATATAACTAATAAGCTGGGATTGCCTTGGCAGCACAGTCTGTCTTAAACCATGGCGTGTTTACCATTGCGGTAGTTGACATTTAATTGTCTACATATCAATCAATAGTCACCCTTGAGCTTGATCACCTGTCTATCAATAATCAAGCTGCAGTTGCATTATCATCAAAATTGCAGTTTGATTGAATAACCAAATTGCTATTAAGGTAGATTTTGAGAATACCATCCTCCAGAGACACCTGTCACCTAGGGTGTTCATGTGGGCCTTTGACACATAAGCAACAATTTTGCCCACGTCAACAGTAAGATTAGAGACTACGGATCCCCGGATTTTAGTCATAGCCAGGAAGATGAAGCTCCTCATGGCAGCCACAAGCGCGCCAACCTGGGCTCCATCTACCTGTGCAAGGCTTTCAAGCCAGTGGGTTTCGACCATTTCGACCCCTAGCTCTAGCGTTTCAAATATCTCATTCTGCAGATTCAATTCAGTTTGGAAACTAAGCGCAGCAACCCCAACTATCCCTGGAAACATTGTTACCGACGATACCGTCCCAGAAGGCCATGCAGGTCTCCATGGATTCTTATACGGAGAGGGTGGAGCAGAGGGCCAACATGGTAGCATTACTTCTACCAGTAAAGGATTCACAGGTCTGGAGGGCGAGGATGATGGGTCGGGCGTGGTTGAATTTGCCCAATATGTTTCTGCAAGAGATGGTGCCAAATTCGTAGGTGTGTATGAAATTCAGAACTTGAATGGTGAGACCCAGTATGTAGGATATTCAAGGAATGTAGTTCTTGCTTTAAAGGGGCACAGAGAAAGAGTAGGGCAGGAAAAATGCCAGTTTGTTAGGGTTAAGCTTTTTGCTGATGAGTCCATGGTTTCTAGGGCAAGGTTGGAAGAGGAAAGACAACAGTGGTTGCAACAATTAGCAAAGCTTCCACCTGGTAATTGCCCTGATGATAATAATAACTGGGAATTGGATGGGAACAAGGGCAAGATTCACCAAGTTATGTCTGACCAGGAGAGGGAAGAATATGAGGAAAAGAAGCTGAAGCTGAGAAAAGCTATGGGGGAAAAGATACATGAGGATGATGTTGAAGAAGGGGACGACGACGCCCGCACAAGAAGGCTCAAGTTAATGCAAGCTGTTGAAGGTGATGATTGGAGTAGTGTCATTGATGGCCAATCTAAACAAACAATTGAGAAGGATAGTTCTAATAAGAAAGACATGGATTTAGGGAAAGTAGACATAGTGAGCCCCTTTCAGAAGGCAGACGTTCAACAAGAAAGCACAGGACTGTACTCTGCTGAAACATTTGAATTGACAGTGCAGAATGTAGATACTGTATTGAATGAAGTGCGGCCCTATCTTATTGCTGATGGGGGAAATGTTGAGGTTCTGTCTGTCGATGGTGGCATTGTTTCTCTCCGTTTGCAAGGTGAGTACTCTGCATGTTACTTTAGAATGTTTCAATTGTGCTGCACAATGCATTAATACGGAAATAACAAATGAATTGCAAGCTTAAAATATTCTTCCACAGCAGGGCTTCTTAACTTATCAATCATAGTTACAGACCTGAACGTTTCAAACTTCCTGTAAAAGAAGGAAACACGCCTTTGTTTCTACGTTGACAACCCTAAATTTTGAGAGTTTGCAGGAGACTATATGTTACATTGGCTTGCTGGAGGTTTCCAGACTCCAATCTGCATGGGTTTTGGACTTAGTATCCCACACACTGCTCCTCCATTTATAGAAATGAGATCTAGATATTATGGTAGTTTTGAAAGCATATACTGAAGTCGCTGAAAAATTGAGGAAGAGACAATCAGCAAAGCATGTCCAAGCAAATCTTCTAGCTATTACATGGTGACCCACTCTTTGATTTCTGTGTGAGAGTGGAATTTCATTTTGGCAGCCTCCACAGATTCTCATTTTCTTCTTATAAGTTAAATCAAACTGGTTTGTATGTCATTGTGAGATATGTGTGGTTTAATAGACCCTCATTCCTTTCTCTTCTGCCTATACATGACTAGGTGCTTGTGGCACTTGCCCAAGTTCAACTTCTACAATGAAGTTGGGAATAGAGAGGGTTATTAGAGAAAAGTTTGGAGATGCTGTTCTGGATGTGGTTGATGCAGACAAAGGACATGCTATCGTGAATGTCGCAGTAAGTATCTTTGTGAATGTGATGTTGGTAGTTTTGTGCCTTACTGCTGTTTGCCTTCTTCCAGGCTATCAATTCTCATCTAGATATGTTACGGCCTGCGATTCAAAACTATGGTGGTGCAGTTGATGTTGTTGGTGTTGACACTGCTACAGGAGAATGCCAGGTCAAATACAAGGGCCCGGCACCTCTTGCTACTGGAATTCAAGCCGCTATAAAAGACAAGTTTCCTGATATTACTAAGGTTGTGATATTGAGTTTTGACTGACTTGAGAGGGGTTTACAGGTTTAGTGCAACCCAAAATGTTCACCATGTACATTTTTGTATCTGTATTAAAAAAACAAAAAAAGTGAAGCATCGAGATCGATTTTTATGTCAAGTCACAGTTCTATGCATTCTTTTCACATAATTTTTACAAATGACATATCCAATATTGTCTTTATCAATGTCCTGACGCGTCCTACAAAGGTGAGCTCAACAAAGTTACAATTTGTAGAATGAAATGGGCTAAATTGCACTTTATTCTAACTTTCTGTATGCGAGCTCAACTCTTGGCCAAACTATGGTGTAGAGTTGCCTTGAGATTCATTTTCTTAGGCACATCACCAGCACAGTTGGAGCAAAGAAGTCACACCCAAGTAATACAAATACCAATTATGTGTCGTTGATGAAGTATGTCAAATTTTATTTCTTCTCTATGGATGTTAAAGAGTTTAGTGCAATTCCACCATGCAAAACATCATTGTAAAGCACGTTAAATTTTATTTCTTCTCTATGGATGTTGAAGAGTTCAGTGCAAATCCACCATGCAAAACATCATTGTAAAGCCCAGGGGGAGAGGTGTTTGTAAAGCATGCATCACTATTATGTGTACGTGATGCCACAAGAGTACAAGTACACAAGTAGAATATCTTTCCTACAAACGAGAATTATTCAACTTATTTTTGCAGAATAAAAGGGTAACTTTGAGGTTTAGGGATTGCTATTGGTAAATTATACCCCAAGATTAACTTTTGATTAATAGGAGATCATGGTTAGTTTGGATAAAATGCCTAGTGCATCTCAACAACCATTGAATTCTGAAAGGTATGACAAAGTTATTGTACCATAATAGTGTATGTTGACATTTTGTTCTTCATATTAACAAAACCATATTCTAAAGTTTCTTAACTTCATGTTGTTGTGTAGTATGTATTAGTTGTTATAGATGGTTGAATCTTTGCTTTTATTGAAAGGATTTAGATGTGGTTTCTGAATTGGATCTAATCAGACCGAAATTCATCCATATGTGAAAGTTATAACAGAAAGAGTGGTTGTAAGGATGAAACATATAAATGATATCTTGTATAGTTCAATTCCTAGAGCTAGGAGTTAAAAATAGGGGATATCTTAGGAAGAAACAACTGGAAGGTGCCAAAAGGACATAATTCTCAGATTAGGTGGTTAACTCTTACACACTAGAGATTGCTCTTGAATTAATCTTGCAATATCATCCAAGAAGATAACCCAGGCCAGAAGGGGCAATTTCCATTTTTATTACGAGGAAAGAATAGAATAGAATAGAATAGAATTTTTATCGTCCACGGAGACCAATTGGCCTATGAGAAGTTGTCTTTTTCTCTAAGAAAATTATATGATATAGTAAATAGTAATACATAATGCATTCTATTCTTTTTTATTCTCTATCTAGCATAATAATAGGGGGTTTCCTTTGTATTTTTGTACGTTGTTTTATACGTTTTTCTATTGTTTTGAAGTCGCACTGCATGATTCTACTATTCAATACATCTAGAGTGCGCACTACATTTCATTATTATAAATTCCTGCTCTTTATAGTTTACCCCCTCAATCATAGCGCATATTATTCATTGCTATAGATCTATGGGATGATCTCAGTGGGATGGATGTTGCTAGAAAGGTTAGTTAAGTTATGGTGTTTACATTTTTTAGACTTTTAATAATGCAGTTTTTGTTTTTAACACTTACAAATCTTGGTACAAAGAGTCTAAAATATGTGTGATGGTGCTTTTTAGATCCCGTTAGCACAATCTTCAGACTTGGCGATTTAATGGGGTATTAAATTGGTTTTCCAGGAGCCCTGCTGCTTGTAAAGCCCCAGTTAAAAACGTAAGTCGTGAAGATGAAGGGAAGTTCTTTGAGGAATATTGAGTGTGTGTCTGCACTTGATTCTATTCAGTTTGAAAAAGAAACCTTTGTGATAATTGTATAAGCAAATTCTATTTGAATAATAGAAGGGCATTATGCACTTGGTATTACGGCCTGTCTTGTTTTGGATCTTTCGTCTAACCAGTCAAAGATGTGGTTATTTTAGAAGTTTGAGGGTAGCATGGCATTGTTTATTCTCGTAGATTGTCACTGTCAGATCATGTTCTACTTTGGCTATAATTATAAAATCACAACCACCAAATCTTCATATATGTCCAAAACGATTAACGGATTTCCCCTTCACAAAGGCAATCTCGAAATGGAAAAACGATGTTGTTATGAATACTTGATTTGCTTGACGGGTCTTTGCAAGAATGTAGGTATGGCATGGCATTTGGATTGTTGAAGTCATCGTAGTGGGTAGTTCCAATATGAACACTAATTTCTATTTTCGAGATTGATGGCTAGTCTATCATCAAATTATGTTGGAATTATCTCCTCAAATCAAATAGTTACATATTACATTTGGAAACAAATAGACTAAAATATTCCCTTTTTATTGAACGAATTAGAATATTCATAGAGAAGATGTGCATGCCATGAAAAGGTGACCAACTCTTAGACCATAAAACAACTGAATGAGCTATTTCGGAGGATAATGATTAGAAGACTCACGTGCAGAGAAGTATTAGGGGAAGGCAAAAAGCTAAAGGTAACAAAGGATAGGAGCCCCAAAAAATAGCTGTGTAAGTGTGACAAGTTTTTAACAATAAAAGCATAGAATTGCACAAGTCACGTCTAGAACAATAAAAGAAGAAGTATAAAAAACTGATTGTCTTCTACAATCAGTCTCGAATCTAAATTGAAGGGTGAGAAGTACAAAATAATAAGAAGATTTACTTCAATTTTTAGCAAATATAAATATTTTAACTTTGTGATAAAGTATTTGCCTTTTAAGTAAGAGTGATGTATCATGAGTTTTGAATCTCATTTAATTCATTATTTTAACTTCAAACGAATAATCAATCCACATGATAATAAAAAGGGAAGGAAGACAAACATAGACGCAAAGAATATTCCTCTCAAATAAATATCCATCTCAATTTAAAGGAATATCACGTATAAAAATCACAACCTCAGTCCCAAACAATCTCTCAGAAAATCACCACCCTCAATTCCCAAAAGCATCTCTTAAACCAACATATTCCTCTCTAGTGGTCAATCCAAAGCTCCAAACAATCTCTCGGCAAATCACCACCCTCAATTCCCAAAACCATCTCGTAAACCAACATATTCCTCTCCAATGGTCAATCCAAACAATGGAGAATCACGACCTTTTATGTCCTCAAAATGGGAAGCACTTTCGGAGCTTGTTCTTGATCTAGCTCCATGAATGACGTGATTTGCTGGCGTGGCCGCTTTGCAATCATCTAGGTAAGGCATGATGTATTGTCTGCTTTGGGTTCTTGAAGTTAAACCCATTGAGTAGCTCCACTATGAATATTAAATTCCAATTCTCCAAATTGATGGCTCTTATATCATCAATTTATGTTGGAATTCTCCACATCAAACCGAATAGCTACACGTTACAGTTAGAAATAAAAGAAGCAAAGGATCTAAAAGCAAACTAAAATATTCATTTTTATTGAAGAAATCAGAATATTGATGGGGAAGATGCAGAGACCATGAAGGGTGACCAACTCAAGGACGAGAGAACAACTGGGCAAGCCATTTTGGCAGGGAAAATGATTGAAAAGCTGACGAAAGCACAGACAGATAGGTGCAGAGAAGGATCAGAGAAGGGCAACGAGAAGGCGAAAAGCCGAGGGTGGCAAAGGATAGGATGAGTGTTGTGGCCCCAAGAGCATAAGTGTCACAAATTGTTTAAGCAAGAAAAGGGTCAAATTGGACAAGTCAATTCCAAGAAAATAAAAGGAAGAAAAATTAAAAAAATGGTTATGTCTATTTTATAGCCAGGATGTCGGTGTCGAATCCAAGCCGAAGGTGAGAAGTTGCATTCTAGGCCCCAGTACAGTTCCCTAGACATAGTTGCACGTTTACACCAAGTCCTTGTCCCACCAGACATGAAGGCCTCGCCACTGTTACACACCATTTTTTTTTTTCCTGTGCATTATTTCTTCGCCCCTGTTTCTGCCCATCTGCAGCATATTTGTAACCTCCCTCTGAATCCAGCGCTGGGTTTTTTTATCTCCTTTCTGCCAAAAGTTTTCCAATGGGAAATGCCATTGCCGGTTGCCTTGGCCGGAAACAGGAGGTTGATTCTCATCCATGGGCTAATGAGGCCCATGGAGTCACTCCTGAAACTGCTGGTTTTGCAGCTCTAGCTCGTGATCTGTTTCATTTTGAGACTACTGGTCAGGTGGGGTTTCAGCTGATGATTTTTTGCCTGGGAACTTGTATTTGAGGATGACTTGCTTACTGTTGCCTTTTGGATTTTTTAGGTACCCGCAGCTTTGAAGGGTTATGTCAAGGCAGCAAAGGCCAGACAGGCCATCTGGTATTCATTGTTCTGTTTCTATGGTGGCATTTGATATCCATGGCTATACTTCCATAATTCGAAGTCTTGGATATGGCTTTTTGTACTTTTTATGTCATACTTGCCTTCATTCTGGAAATTGAATTGTGATCTATTGTTAGGTACGGTAAGTTGCTCAGTGCTTGGAAAGACGCTAAGCCTCCCCCAAGAAATGCAGCTGATGCATATCAACTGGTTACTCAGACTCTGAGTCGTATTCGGAAAGTAGATTTGCAGGTCTGGTCCTTTCATTGGCTTTTTTCAAAATGTAGAACTGGCATGGTCCTTTTTGAAGCTCAAGTTCAGGCAATATGATGATAGTTTCTTTGTTGCACGCCTTTTAGGTGTTTTAAAGAAGCAAATACTATGTTGTTGCATATCTTCGAAAGTAATTGCACTTTTATCTGCTATATATCAGAGGGTTAGTCATCTACAAAGCGTACTTATGTCATGTTAAGGCATTGACAGCTGCCTTCATGCAACTATCATGACGTAATGGGATTTTTTTTCCTTCCGGGATGAGAGAATTTTAGAAGACTATAAGGATCCATCAGTAGAACAATGATATGTATCTCAAATAGTTTTCTGTTTGTCTCTACATATGTGCATTAATATTGTTTTTATAGATGAATGTGTAACATATGCTACTTTGATGTTTTCTTCTTGTTGAAATGTGTAGCAGGATTTCTAACTAGTGATTACATGTTATTGATTCAGGGGCTGCTGGATTTCTATGGTTTCTCACAGTATCCTGAAGCTCCAGTTTTCTCAGAAGAAAACTCCTCACCACAACCAGTACCTTGGCCAAATGGAGTGCAATATGAGTTATGTACTTTACCAGTAAGATCTTTTATACCTCAAGCTTATCACAAAAAATGATCTGATTCCTTCAGGGCATAATTTATGTTTGCTGGAGCAGGCATTTTGGTTTGATTGCATGTAAATGTTGGGCTTTACAAATAACTGGTGAATTTTTCCCTTGTTGGCTTGCAGATAGAAAATCGGCAGGTAGCGGATGGAGACACGATAACGGTCTATGTGGAGGTGAAGAAAAATCCTCGAGAGGCAGCATCTGTCCCAGCTTCAGTTTTGGAAATTGCTGAGAAAAGACGGGTTGCGAGAAAACAACGGAATTTTAAGACTGCGGATGCTCTGCAAAAGGAGATTCTATCTGCAGGCTACAAGTTGTATTCTATCCCAAGCAACCCTCATATTCTGTTTGTTGTTACATGTTGCATTTCTTAGATGAAGTTATAAGTATTTGTATTCACATTTTTATAAGGAAAAAGATGTGTATTCATTGTTATTTCATACAATGCAGGATTTTTGATTCAATAGATGGACATGATGATGTATTAGCCCACAAGTACCGAATCCGTTTAAGGTTAGTATGGTATCTCACTATCATGAAAATATGATATGTAAAAGGTAGGATGATTTGTAAGAGTTCATCTACATTCTTGATGGGACATATTAAGTAGCTTATTTACAGGGGTGTAGATGCGCCAGAGAGTGCCATGCCGTTTGGAGCACAAGCAAAGGCTATGCTTGTAAGTCTAGTAGAGGGCCAGAAACTTCGAGTACTTGTATTCAACACTGATCAATATGGTCGACATGTCGCTGATATCCATTCTAAACAGGGATTCATCCAAGTAAGTTCCTCATAACTCATACTTTCTTGTTCAGCATGGCAGAGATACAACGAAAGCACTTGTCAGAACTGGTTGAGTGCTTTGCACTGCAGTTTAGCACTACAAAATTGAACACAGAATCCTACTACTAACGGTAGGCACACAATTATGGAGTAAGAAGAGAATCTCTGCAAAACAAAGTAATTGCAACTCGCAGAACATATAATCAGAAATGATTGCAAGGACCCTTTACCCTTTCACTGAAACTGATGGTAAAATTGCCTCACAGAAGTTAGTTTGAGAGAGAGGTCAACAAGCGAGCCATGTGTCAATTTTATGAAGTTCATGCTAAATCACAGTAATTAAGCAATCTGATCGCTAAGAAGACCATCTTTGCATAAAGCTAGCTTTTCCATGATGAGATCTTGTCCGTTTGTGCTCACAGGCTTGGAGGTGGTCCAGGAATCAGAAAAAAAAAACACTTTGCATTGTGCATTCAGCAATCCATATCAATCACATCACACACATTTACCCAATATGCAGCATTCGCATGCATTAAAAGATAGAAAACCAGTCGGTTTGACAGGCAACTTCAAATACTGTATCCACCAGTGAAGAAATTTAAGAACCAAAAAAAGGTCATAGAACAGTTAATCATATCAAATAATTCCAAAAGCAATATGGTTTAACCTTTTCTTGGAAGTCATTATTAATAACTTTAAAGGGCATCGGCTTTTTGGGTTTTGTAATCTAGGAGTTACTGTTAAAGAGGGGAGGCGCATGGCATTATACAGCTTATGATCATCGCCCAGAGTTTACAAAGGTATATTAATACGTGTGTAATTGATAATAAATGGATAATATTCATTAATATATTTGCATACCAGTGGGAACAAGAAGCACGTAACAATCGAATAGGCCTCTGGGCATTACCCAATCCACAAAAGCCTTGGGAATATCGAAAGAATCAAAAGTGAGATGAAGATATTGTATATAACTTAAATTCCTTTGTATTGTAGTGATAATTGAGTAGCCATTCTTTATTAAGTTGGTCCATCCAAGTTATCCTTTGGATTCAAAGGAGTGGATCAATTGGTCCCTTCATTCTTATGTAATTAGACATTCGTCATTATTTTTACAATGTGATTTCACATAGTACTTGCATTAGAAGGAATTTACAAGAAGATAACTTATGAAACATTTATAATCGCAAAGTTTTCACTTACCTAAAGGGAGTTGCTTCTTCTTGGCTGACCGCCTGGAGAAGTATAAATGACGTCTCAATTGCTCATTGCAACTTTTGCCAAATGAATGTAATTTTGTCCACTTTGTCGTAGTGGATAAAGCTCATATTGTAAAATTTGTGAAGGCTAAAGTGGCATATATTTTACGCTTAAATTTATGAAAAGCATATAACTCTTGCTTTATTCATGTTCATGCATATGCAGAGGGAGCATATTTCTAGCTCCACATACAAGTTCCTTCATGCTTGGACAATTCTCATCTTATATAGAAATAGATGTGAATATAGAAACCCAATGGTCAACTCATTCTAGAACAATGATGCTATCAATTATCAAGCTATCGGGTAGAATGCACTTCTTCCCACATTTTACTGAGAGCAAAAACTTCAGGATCCAACTTTCTCCTTATTGATCATTTGCAATGGTCTCTCACAATGGCCATCCTCATCCTTCTACACTTGTCGACGTGAAAATTAGGATGTAGGATCTAGTATTGTAGGGTAGGACCTTTATCTTCTCACACGTGTTAAGTGATATCATAGGACCTCATACTTCTATACCATAGAGAAGAACTAGCTCAACCAACACCCGAAACAAGTGTGGCTGAAGGGCCCAATAGTAGAGCCTTGCTTGGTGGCAATTATTTTGCATAGCATACAAAGCCGTCCAACCTTGCAGTGGCCCTATTTGATACATGGTGGTCGTAAAATCTATACCAAGGTAGGAGCCACCAAAATGACCAGCGCCATTTTTCTTGAATATTTTGTCTTTATCCCACCTTTTCTGTTACAAATGTTTTCTTGGCAAAAAATGTGGGAGAAAGCAATTTCACTGTGATCTGAAGTAGAATTCGAGCACATTAATTGCTGCCCTTGTAGAGGGGTGGCTCACACGCGATTCTTCTCATTCGAGCTACAATTTGAGTATAACATCTCTATATTTATGAAGCAAAAATTCAATCTTGATCGACTCCCTTATGGAAACAGAAGTTGTTGCAATCATCAGAGAGAAGACAACATGTAGTTTTTTGAAAGGATCTGCTACTGAACTTTGGAATTCTCTAATCACTCAGCAATTTTTTCCTGATAACCTTTTTACTATAGAATACACCTTTGTTCCTAGTACAGTCGAGTTTGAGGTCGAAATTACCAATTCTTGTCTTGAAAAGAATTTGTGGGATCAAGTGCTGTTGCCTCTTTAGGAATTTTTCAGGTGCATTGTGACTCGATAGTTCATAAAATTTTTGTCGAAGTATACTCACAGCAAGACACAATGCAATTTGAAGGGAATTCGCCTTAATCCTCTGTGAATTGAAGTTCTCAGTATGATTGACATTGATCTGCATAATTGTGATGGTTATCTGACCTCTGTTAGTTAATTTAGAATCTAATTAAGGGTTTCTTTCTTCCCTGCTCTTTTTTTCCCCTTTTCTTCGTTCAATTCTTGCATGTACTTTTGTTGTTTTCACCTGAAATTTATGTTATGGATTACAATTGTCCCAAAAACCCTAAACATTTGGCATTCCTTCACTCTTTTGTTAATCTTCTGGCACCGGAACACTCTTCTCTGCTTCAAAAGCTGCAATCTTTTCAAGAAAAGCCTGAGGATACCATTCTCTTCGGAAATTTAGATAATTCGCTTCAAGAAAGTCTAAAATGGATCATATTTTTCATGAGATTCCCTGCTGGGATAATCTATCTGCTCATCCTGATCATAGAGGCATATTACAACCGATCAATCCTGCAACTCAAAGACCTTTTTCTTATGGAGTTACTCGGGATCACCCAGACTGGATGAAAGATTGAGGCGCGCTAAACCTTTATACCTTCATGATCGAAAGCTCAGTATCTATAATGGTATTTCTTTGAACCTTCCTATTGTTCATTTGAAAATTCATGCTTTGTCTCAGTCTGCTGTGATTATCAAAGTACAAAAATGTGGTATCAAACTTGATAAATTATGGGCTTTTCTTCTGAACCTGCACAAAGGAATCATTATTCAAGCTGTTTATTGGCTAAATTTTCCATATATAATGCTTGAATGTGGAAATCCGAGATCAGCCAACTTCGTCCTGAATTATGGTCCTTTGACTTTTGAGACTTTCCAGCTCACTATTTTGAAATGGCAACCTAAACTTGACAATGACCAAATGAATAATCTATGTATTGCCTCAACATCCCTCTTCGGTCTGAATCCTATCTATTGGGATGAAGAATGTTTTAAGCTGCTTTTCAATTCCATTGGAACATACATCTCCACTGAATACTCCCCTTTTAGACCTCCAAGACCTTTTGTACAACTTGACTCATCCAAAGATATTCCTCTTTCCATTCCTTTCAAAGATGCCTTTGGTCTAGAATCTTCATTAACTCTCAGATGGACTGGCTTGCCTTCTCAATGTCAGAAATGTCTGTATAGACATTTTTGGTACTCTAATTGTAGATCAAGTTCAGATGGACAGCATGGAGACAAAATTTCTCAAGGGAGTCAGATTTTAGACAAGGTGCCTGTTGGGCATATCTCAGGAAAACAATCAGTTGAGGAGTATGATAAAGAAAGTATTGATGAAGATATTAATGTAAGAAGATAAAATCACTTCCAAAAACTGCCAGAAAGTGACAGATTTAAGTAGGCAAGAGTGAATGGTAGCCATAAGAGAATTCAAAAGCAAAGAGCAGCAAGGGAGCAAATGAAAGACAAAGGGAAGACGAAAGAGCAAGATGGCTACAATGCTATGAAAAATAATGGTGCTATAGTAATTGGGGAGCCTAAGCTGCTAGTCAAGGGTATAGTTGCTGATAAGCCAAGCTATGCAACTGAAAATTAAGCATAACCTTGAACAATATAATCAAGGAGGCTAAACATCAGGACAAAGGTCAATGTTCCTATAATTCATGGATTTTCCTATCAAAAATCTTAGTAAGAGTGGGTCTTTAATTATGAAAACTCAAGACAAAGCAAAGTATCATTTGAATTCTAAGTACCAGGTATCAAATTTGTAGAGAAATTTGCCAGTAATAGGAGACACAGCAAATTCAAAAGATTCCAAAGCCTATAAATCTCAATGATTCACCTATTGTTGGACTTGAGCAAATTATTGAAGAGTATACGGGGGCATCTTCTCAGCATCAGGTTGCTTGTCAATATCCTTATCAGGTATTATCTAACCTTAATGGTGAAATAGATACTTGTTTAGACATGAGCAAATCATGTGACCCAATTCATAATCCAATACCTCATATAACCTTCCTAGCCCAAAACACTGAATTAAATGAGCCTCCCATTTTGATTCCTGCTCCTTTGCCTTTCGTGATTGACCTGGACTCCCCTATAGTGGAATGCTCTACATGTCCTCCCAAGATATCAAGCAAGTTTGCAGATCATATGGCCTCTTTGCAGGAAGATATTAGTCTTTTTTCACAAGGACAAGAAGTTTGTGAAGCTGTTGTGACTCAAGATAATGACAGAGGCTTACTTGCTAAGACTCCAGAATATAGAGTTAATGAAAGAAAGGAGCTTCAAGAAAAAGAGAATTCCAGGCAAGTTAATGTCTCTACCTTAAATAATATTAAAAATAATTCTATGTTTCAATTTTCACCTGGCGGATTCTCTGACTCAAGTGATAGTGAGGGTTATGGAAGTGACAAAGAAAATTGGGGCAAGGAAGAGTACTTCTTAGAGAATCCTAATAATGCTCCTAAGCCAGATCAGAATCACAATAAAAAAACTGCTAGGAGAACTGAGAATACTTTAGACAAAGTCCTTGTCTTGTCTGGATTACATAAAACCCCTGCTCAAAATACTAGAAGTAAAAACAATAAGAGGAAATCCACAAGAGCCAGAAAGTAATCTATCTTTCTTTTGTCTTCCTCCTTTTTGGATCTAATGAAGATTCTATCTTGGAATACCAGAGGCATTAAAGGTCCCTTAAAAAGGAGACGTATCATAGCTCAAATTAGGCTTTACAATGCAGACATTATCCTTCCGCAAGAACTGAAGCTGCCTTCTTTTGAGTATGGTAATTTAGGTGATTGGATATATAGAGAGATGTCACCCATCATCACTTTTACAACAGCCCTTCTAGGATGTGGCAGTCAGTTACTTTTTCTATTTCCAATTCTTCTTTTGGAATTATAAATATCTATGCGCCTACTAATCCTAAGGACAGAGAGCCTATTTGGATGGAAATAAATAGCTGGTTGGCATCTCAAAGCACTGATAATTGGATTGTTGCTGGGGATTTCAATAACTCCTTCTTGGGGTCTCAAGTTGGGAAATAAAATAAATATGACAAAGGCTGAAAAACTCAACTGGGATTCTCTTATCTCTGATAATGGTCTGATTCATCCCATCTTCAACTTCAACTTATACTTGGTCTAATAAGCAGAAGGATAATGCAAGATTCTACTGTACACTTGACAGATTCTATGTGTCCAATCCCTCACCTGCCATCTAGGACAATAGTTATGTCATTAGTGATGAAGGAACCTCAATCTCTGACCATCAGCCCCAGTTTCTTCATATACTTCTCATATTACTAAGATTCAAAGAAATGGAAGTACTTCTTATAAATTTAATGCTTCCCTTCTTGATAATGAGTCAGTTCAGGAATTTTTATGAGAATTTGAATGAGAATGGTAGATTTGAAACTCATCCCCATTCTATGAAACATTTCTATGAAACATTTCTATTCAAAAGTCAAGAAAATTAAGGACTGGATTAAGAGTTGGTCCAAAACTAAGCATGAAGAATGCTGTAAGGAGAAAGATCAGCTTTTGATGTATATGAAAGAAATTAGATCTCTTCTTCAAAATGATCCTTGCAACTCAAGTTTACAGATGGGTGAGGATATCCTAGACAGGAGAATTAGAAATATTGAAGAAATGGAGGCAAAAAGCCCTGCTATCAGATGCAAAATAAAATATATTAATGACATAGATTCTGGTAGCACTAAATTCTTCTTCAGGGTTGTTAAAAGAAGAATGTTAAGAAATTCCATTACTGAGATTATGGATGAGAATGGTAACACTCACAACTCTCAAAGTGATATTGCCAACATCTTTCATGGCAGATTCAAGGATCTCTTTCATTGTAATCCTATTCCTGCTAATGACCTTCAGGATGCAAATGATTTCATGTCTCTTATGGATAATATTCTTCCTATTGCTCCCGATATTATAGATGCCTCTATGATTGGTATGCCTTCTCAAGATGAGATTTTTAGCACTCTAAACAGTTTCAACAAAGGGAAATCTCATGGCCCTGATGGTCTTCCTGCTGAATTCTATATCAAATTCTGGGATATTCTTAAAAAAATGACCTCATTTCACTTGTGCAAGCTTTTTTGGAATGCAGAGCATCTATATCCTTCTATCTCTAGTGGATTTATTTCCTTGATTCCTAAGATTGATCATCCTACCAAAGTTCAAGATTGGAGACCTATCTCTCTCACAAACACCACTTACAAGCTTTGTGCCAAAATCATTGCCTCCAGGATAAAAAACTTTTTGCAGAAGAGTATCAGCTATAATCAGTCTGCTTTCCTTCCAAATAGATATATTCTTGATAATTATGTTGCTGCTATGGAAGGTTTACATTGGAATAAGATCTCAAAACACAATTGTGTTCTTCTCAAGCTGGATTTTGAGCGTGCCCTTGACTCAGTCAGATGGGATTTCCTTGACTTTGCTATGACCAAACTTGGTTTTCTTCCCAAGCTAAGAAATCTCATTTTTGGCCTTAATTTTAGATCCAACTCTGTTGTTCTTATTAATGGTGCTCCTTCAGGTTTTTTTTCCTCTTACATGTGGTGTTAGGCAAGGTTGTCCTCTTGCTCCTTATCTTTTTCTTGTGGTAGCTGAATTGCTTACTAAAGCCATTGTTCATTATCAGCATCTTGTTCTAATTAAGGGCCTTAAACTTCCAGAATCTGATGAATCCCTTAGTATTCTTCAATATGCTGATGATTCTTTCTCCTTTCTGGATGCTAATATTGCAAACATTGAATTCTTCTTGAAAATTCTAAACCAATTCTCAGCTGCCTCTGGTATCCAGCTTAATATTGATAAAAGTTTGTTCATTGGAGATATTTCTCATCACAATTTGGCTGGTTTTAAAGTTCTTTCCCGGGTGCAAGCCACTGAATTATTAGGTATGCCTCTTTCTCTGAATCACAATATCAAAGGTCTTTGGGATCATATTCTTTCAAAAATCAAGAAACTGAATAATTACAGGACTTCTCTTTCCCTTGCTGGTAGAACAATTATTGCAAATTCTGTCTTAGCAAGTTCTCATGTCTATTTCTCCACTGCTTTAGTTGCTTCCAAAATCATCTATCTGGAATTGGAGAAAATCATTAGAAATTTTATCTGGAAAGGTAGTCACCTTGTCAACTGGGGCTCAATTTATAAATCTAAGAATTTAGGAGGCCTTGGTTGCAAGAATTTATTCCTTCAAGCTCAATCTTTAGCAGGCAAGTTTATCTGGAAGGCCATTCATGGAAATCAGTCTCCAGCCTCCAAGTTTATCAGATTTTAAATCAATAATATCCATTCTTATGGTCATCCATCTATTCAGCATCTGCTTCCTCATTCTGCATTCTTTTACATGAAACCCGCCATCAATATCTCCCCTTTAACACTAGAGTTGTTACTGGAACTATTCTGGGTTCATCAACCAGAATTGGTCCAGCATACCCTCTGCCACTTAAACCCAGGTATCTAACAAGAGAAATTTCCATTTCACAAGATACCACCACTTTTGGAATCTTCACTCGATTCTTTATGGCTATGGAGAATTTCATGACCAATAGATTTACTGATATGTTGTGGTGATTGCCCAAACCTCATTGAATTCAGCAGTTTTTACGCCAGGTCAGAACTGCATTCTTCAAACTTTCTAGCATAAAGGGGTCCAAACATTTCTAAAATTGAAAGTAATTGACGTTTTATGATAAAATATATTGATTTGCATGTTTTCATGTTTCGTTGCTATTAGATGGCATTATATGAAGTCGTCAAACCATTTTTAGCTCAAAAAAGCTGTTTGAGGTTGTGAATTGTTTCTCCTTTACTATAACAAATTTTGACGTAAGACTTGCGGCCATAAGTTGTCAACTCTAAGAGCTATAGTCCAATAATTTTTTGAAATGTCTATAAGTCATGTTGATCTCAATTTTCACTAAAGAAGATTCGATACAGAATCCAGGACAAAACTAGAACTAACGTGGTTTAACTAAACTCATATATAAGCTTTCTAAGGGCAATAAATGATGCACTCCATTCATTCCACTTATACATTCATAATAAAGAATTTTATGAACTTAAATATAGTGAATAACCATGTATTCTTTACATTTAGAAGTGGTTGCCACTACACAAAATTAGAGTTTAGCTAAGGTAATAATACAAAAAACTCATCTTTTATGGTAGGCAATATTTTTTATGAATGTCACCCTTCCTTGGCAACATAGATCTTGAATTTCATGTTAAAGTAACATATTATGTACAAGATTTGATTTAAAATAGACATGGACCATTTCTGGTTTGTACTTAGGCTTGCCATATTTTAAAGCAAGATAGCATTCTTTTTCAACTCATGATTGACGAAACATGTGATAGAAGTTTAAAATATAGTTTGTATCGTCTTAGTGCAAAACACACGATGAAATCTTCTTATTTTTTACTATCATAAATTTAGTACACGTGTTTGCTGCTTAAGAGTTCCTACTTTAGGTATAATAATAGTAACTTTAGCTTGTCTTTCATGATAGGCTATAATTTTTATGGGTTCAAGCTTCATTGGCAACATAGATCTCCAATTTGATGTTAAAAATAATATACTACTATATGTAAGATTTGAATATAAATGGGCATGGACCATTATGGTCCACAATTAACGAATTGGGTATAGAATTAAATCTCTCTAATTATGATTACCAATTTTATTTATTGTTCATTTGTCACTTATACAATGCTATGGCGATTTTCTACCTTCTCTAACATAATTTTTGGAAGGGTGAGTGGAGATTCATATAGGTTCAGTTTGCTTGTGCTTCAACTTTACCATTAAATAATGCAATTCTAGCAACCAACTAATTAAGATGAGGATGTTTTGGCTTCTTGAATGATCATAAGCCATGTGGACCAGCAATGGAAGGAAGGAAGGAAGGAAGGAAGAAAATTTTAACGTCCACGGAACCCAATCGGGTTATGGGAAACATATATAGCAGTCTATCTTTATTTTTCATAGTTCTAGCTTTTTATATTTGTTTTTCATTCTTTTGCATTGCTTCCACAACTTGAGAAGATAAAAAATACAAGTTTTGAGTTCACCATTCAATACATAGGTTTATGAAATCCATGGAACGCATACTCTAACAGATAACTTGGAATGAACACTAGAAAGTTTATGCTAAACCTCAAGATCAGGAGCATTGATTATTTTTAATGAATAGAGTAGCTCATGAGGTGCTTATATCCCGCAATTGAAACTGAAATTGATTAACATGAGGGAGTTCTTAATTTTAAAAAGAAGGTGGACCGGTAATGGTCTCAGGTAATACGAACCTTTCTTGATTTCTTGAAAACAAACGCTATGCTTTTTTTACATGTTTGTTTTTTGGGTGATTCCATATCGTGGTAACCTTTCATAATGTGATTTTTTTGCGGATGACTTTGAATCAGTTTACTCCTATATAGACATAAGTTATCATTCACTTGTAATTGAAAAAATAAAAGAAAATCAAAACCTCATCATCAAGGCTAATGGACATTTTTCTTAGATAAAGCAAGTTTTCTAATACTTATATTCAAAATTTTAGGTCAAAATTCATTTTCCTACAAAAGTTAGAGATTTGATTTGGGAACAGCTTTCTGGAAACCAGTATTGGTTCACAGAAGACAAGCAGCAGTTTTGACCCTGTCATGTTCAAACAACCCTATCTCCCTTCTCAGACCTCGGATTGAGGTGCAGTTTTTTGTGTCTTACTCTCTAACTTGTGTAGAAAAATACAAAAATAATGAAAAAAATCATAAAAATTGTCTTACTGAGACAGTTTTACTTTATCTAAACATGTAGCGAAACAGACTTGACCCCCTTGGGTTTACCTAAGTGTAACTCTCATGAATGGGGACCAATAGATTTTTAGGTATTTTTCCCATGCAACATGACTGCCATATATTAACATATAAGAAGGGTTTGACTGATTATTGAACCCTTGATTTTATGTGAATTTTAACGCGAACAGTGCAAATGCACCTTTTCTGGTTCATCATGTGACGACTCTAGTGTTAATGTGCAATTTAATTAAAGCTTGGAATTCTATTTCATCTAGCTTTGATTTTATCTCTAAAGACAAACTTCATGGAGATTTACCTATTTTTTGGAATCCAATTTTGGCTGATCACAATTCTACTTTGTTAGCAATTCGACATCCAAGGATTTGCAAAAAATGGATTGATGCAGGTCTCATATATATCATAACATATATATGTTCTTATGTTTGTCCTCCTGAATTCGGCCGTTGATCCGAGATCCTACGGCTCACGTGGCTTTGGGACGTATCCTACGGCCCAGATGGCTTGGGAGTTTGTTTGTAGATTATATGTAAGCGATCCTACGGTCCAGGTTGATCTGATCCTGATCGTCGATCCGAGATCCTACGGCTCACATTGCTTTGGGACATATCCTACGGTGCACATGGCTTTGGGAATTATATGTAATCGATCCTACGGTCTAGGTTGATCCGATCCTGATCGTCGATCCGAGATCTTACGGCTCACGTGGCTTGGCACATATCCTATGGTGCACATGACTTTGGGAATTATATGTAATAGATCCTATGGCTCATGTTGCTTTAATTATTGTCACGTGATGAGATCTCGACCCTTGATCGGGTCCAAGATCCTATGGCCCAAGTTGAATGCTCATCCCTTAGGAAAAGGCTTTTAAATTTTTTATGTTGTGTGGGGAATTCAAACCTGGCCATTGACCCGCCAGCCCCCCATTCTAACCACTAAACCAAGCATTAATTCCAAGAATAATTTATGTTTCAAATATGCTTAGGGTAATGTTCCCATTAAGATAAAATAGACTATAACATTCTAGCTAGTTCAAGAAAGTTCTAGAATGTTCTGGAAGGACTCTAGAAAGTTCTAGAATCTTCGAAAAAGTTCCAAAATATTCTAGAAAGTTCTAGAACATAAGAGAATCTGGGGGGAATCTAAGAAAATTCTTTCAAAAAGTTCCAAATTGTTCTAATAAGTTCTAGAATGTTCTAGAATGTAGGGGAATCAATAGGAATGTAAGAGAATCTAGGGAAATACTTCCAGAAAGTTCTAGGATATTTTGAAAGTCTCAGAATGTTCCAGAAAGTCTTAGAATGTTCAAAAAAGTTCTAGAATGTAAAGGAATCCAGGAGAATGTAACGGAATCTAAGAAAATCTCATAAAATGTAATCTAGGAAAATATTTACAAGCCTAAGGGAATCTCTTAAAATCTGGGGGATCTAAGGGAATCATCATAAAATCTAAGGGAATCTAAGAAAATGTTAATGAAATCTTAGAGTATCTAGGGGAATCTTTATAGAATCTCTTTGAATCTCATATAATGTAAGGGAACCTAGGGCAATCTCACAAAATCTAAAGGGATCTAAAGGAATCTAAGGGGATCTAAGGGGATCTTCATAAAATCTTGGAGAATCTATAGAAATCTAATAGAATCTAGAGGGAATCTTATAAAATTTAGATGAATCTCCACGAAACCTCTAAGAGAACCTTGGTGGAATCTTAGAGAATCTATGAATTTAGAGTATCCTCAAGAGATCCTTTTAGAATGTAGGGCACGACAAGAACTTGCACCGTAGGAACATGCTAAACCTCGAACATGCACCGTAGGACGCATTAAATTTTCTTGTATATATATGTATATGCATGCTATTAGTCAGCAACCTCCCTATCAGGGATCTATAGTGCAACTAGTTGTAAGAAATTTTTACCTTTGGTCTTGATATTTATCCGCTAGAGTTTACAGATTCCAAATATCTAGATGCTTCCTTATAATCCATGTAATACTTAGATTCCAACCATGATAAATACTCGATTATCGCTTAAATTTCTATCTTCTCGTATTCAAGTGGGAAAAGCTCACATGTCACCATCCAAAACCAAAAACATGTGTTAGTACAGATGCATGGTATGGGAAGACAGGTGTCAGTGCTTTTTATACAACCCCCCTTGTTATCGGTGTCGAGAATAACAAGAAAATTTAAGCTTATTTTTACATTTTCATGCAATATTTTCAATTCTCAGAACCTTTTTTTTTTTTTTTTTTTTTTTTTTTTTTGAGAGAACGGTGGTGGTTTTTTTATATTATATAGAAAAGAAATTACAATGCTTCATTACAGCAAGAGAACTACTACAGGAGTAGACTCAACATCTTCATTCCCTTAACTGCAGAAACTTATTAAAAGCTCTAATAGCAAATCTGCATTAAGGCACAGAGATGTCTCTCCACATCGGAACCAGAAGCTGCAAGATGATCAGGAAGAGCCAATGGCTCCCGAAATAATTCCTGTTGGCCTGAGACACACACAAATAACCTGAATTGCTGAAGTAGAAAGAAGATGTACGTCCTTAGACTATAAGACAGCAGCCAAATATGACACGAACAGGCATATCATATTAAGAAGAAGAAGCACATGCTCGACATAGCAAGATTCCGCATGCTAATTCCATATGGAAAGCCAAGGTAATTTGGCATCAGTACCAAATTTTCAGCCAAATTTAAGTATTTGAGTGGCTTCTCAAGCTTAGCAGTGCTTAAAAAGAAACCTAGGTGCTTCTGTGCTCAATCTTCTATGCTCAAGCTTCAGTACTTAAGCATTTAGATTTTTTAGCTGCTGCCATATATCTAATTGTCACTGCCTCTTCAATATAAATCAATAATTCTGGATTCATCTGCATAGCTCCCCTGACAAAACATAATCTTTCTAATCATCATTTGCAAAGACTGGATCTTCCTGCTAGTAAGAAAGAGTGAAGAGATAATGGCAAAATAGAATTCATTCCAAGAAATTCCATTCGGATCAGAGGGTTTTCACTGCAAAAATTACATGATGTCACATCTCCACAACCTGAATCTTGCTGAGAAACTATTCTTCTCTTCACCTTATAGGCCAGTGTCCCAATTGGGCAAACCATTTCGGCGTGACCATCTTCAAGAAAGGAGATGGAAATAATGCAAAAACATCAAAGAAGAGAACCACGTTTGTGGTTACCTGTTTCCCCAAAAAAGATCCAGATTATGTCCGCCAGAGAGGAGAAGAAAAATGCGATTTGTGCAGATCTTTTTCCAGAAATTTTGAAATGGATTGTCCTGCCTTGCTAGCACTTTCCTAATATCTGCAGGCACCAGGATGGAGGTGACAGTGCCGGATTGGAGAGAGGAAGGCGACTCTCCTCTCTTCTGCCGCCCTAGCCGCCGAAGACTGCGCCAAGAACCGTAACCGTCATTTCTCAGAACCATTTACGTCCCCTCCACATTTTATTCCTTCCTACTTAAAGACGACCCAAAACAAATATTCAAAATCGCCTCAATAATATTATCCCCGTAGCAAAGAGTTTATGCATTCCCTTAACTATTTTACCAGCTATTAAACAACTAAGATCACAAAATAAAACACCTAGTTTTTAGCCTGGTAAATATAGCTGCTTATAATCTCTTCAATACAATTTAAATTGGGAATTATCCCTGTTCTTACATATTTCCATCATAACCGCTAACCTGGGTATTATCATTGAAGTGTTCAGGCTCGTCTTCAACCTCTTTGATTCTGTCACCATTTATGAAACAAACAATTACGACGCTTCTCTATTTAATAACTATAACAAAGGGAACCAGCTGTGTCCTTTATAATTCATTAATTGTTTCAGAGAAAGCATGCAATATTCCTTATATTCACAGCTTATAATCCATAAATAACATGCTTACCTCTGAGTTCTCAATGATATTTAGAGACCCAGCTACTTATGGCTAATTCCATATAATAATCTGATGATCCGTTTCTGCATAATATGTAAACTACGAGCTGGTTACATAAGAGTCAATCACAGTGATTCAAATAGCAGAACAAATGTTCCACATATTAAATCCATCAAACCCTAACTTGTATTAGAAAACCGGCTTGCTATGATGCAGATATCCAAATTTTGATTTTGTGTCCAATCTTAGCCAATCAGGGTATGAATCGGATCTTTTTATGATCTCCCAGCCTGGGCTATTGCTTCAGATTCATAAATCGGCATCGCAGGACCCATCCGGATCCATTTCCGGCCATATCCCTATTTGCCTGATTTTTTCTTTAAACCCATAACCCAGCATGTCGGTTTTTGCCCATAATTTTCATTTTGTGACAACTGTTCCCATATAAGATTTTCAAAAAACGCCTTATTTGCTTCTATTTTCCATGTTCTTATTTGGTAGGTCTTCATGTAGCCTATATTTTCATGATTTTCCCTTTGAATCATCTTGTAACTTCAACAACCCATTTAATATAATATTTATGTATCTTTCTTGCTTGTCCGCTATTGCCCCTGGGGTTCTAGCATTTAGAATAGCTTTTTTAACGGTGCTAACCAGTCTATCCAGAGAGAATCCATTTTTCTTGAATATCATCATGGTCCTCTTTATCTCTTCCAAAAACATGTCTGGGTAATTACATAAATAAAATAGACTAATTACTTGAGCTATTATCAGATTATAGCATTGACTGATTTTCCTATTTGACGCTAATTGTCCAAATTGAAATGGAAAGCCATCTTCTCTTATCGAACTTTGTCGTGATATAGGATCCTTGCTCTTGGTTCATAACTTGAATATGCATATTGAGGAAATTACACCTTGGTAGTTCTGTGGCATATTGGGTCAATATTTGTTGCGTTTCCTCCTTCTTAATGTCAAGGAATTCCAATGGATAAATCCAAAAGGGATTCTCAGCTGCCCTAGATCAACAAATAAATCCATTATTGGATTATTAAATGTGCCGTCATCCATATATCTAAATGCATCAAGGATATATATACAAAAGGATCTTTTCTTAGGGGATAGGATAATCTCTTGGACTGAGTTGAAAGAGATCATCAAGGGAACTTCTTCTGATAAGAAAATCTTCATTCATATTAGAAATTTCCTGTGTAATCTATCTCCAAATTCAGGGAAGGGAGACTGGACTATTAATGGTAAAGTGGAGTACAAAGTCAAACATATCTATAATGCTATTTCTGCTAATGGTGGTGAGAGTAAAGCTTTAACTAAATGGTCAATCAATTCTGATCAGCTAAGGGTCCTATTTCATAATGTTTGGAATTCTTATTGTCCTCCCAAGATCTCTTACTTTATTTGGCTTATTGCTAATGGCAGTTTGAGTAATCTTCATTCCTTATCGAGAAGAAACTCTAATATTATGGCAAACTGTCCCATGCTATGTGGAAATGATGAGGATATGAATCATATCTTTTTTTGTAATAAGCTAAATGGTTTTTTTGTCTTGGTTTTCTAGTAAATTTGGAATTCCCATTAATCAGAATCTTTTATCGTTTCTTCAATCTGATGACAAATTTGTTAATACCATTGTTCATACTGCTCTTTGGAACATATGAAAATCAAGAAATCGTGTCTTATATGGGAATAAGAGGTCTTCTATCTTTTGGATCAAACTTCATCTTCAATTTGACTTTGAAACTCTTGCTACTGCTTATAAAAATAGATATGGTACTAACTATGACAGGAAGTGGGATGCTTATGGAGAGTATAAGGGTCACTTTGATTTATTTGTTTCAAATTTGAATGTAGTAGATACTAATATTCGTTTCTCTGATGATCTTAGAGTATCTTGAGTTTCTTCGAGGATCAGGAAGGACCAAAGTTGACGATCACTCTCTTTTCTTTCAGTCATCAAAGGATCCTGTCTTTCAGAACAATCTGGCTACTTCAATGGAGTCTTTCCTAATGAGAACAAGTCATAGACAGTATCAGAAGGATAATGAAGACTTGTGGGCTGCTATCTTCTGCAGGGAGGTCGTGCAAATCCATTGCTGATGGACTTTCTTGGTGAAAAACAACTTCAGCCTCACTGAGAGGCAGTTATCCAGATACAGGTCCATGTATTATAATCATAAGCTGCTTGCTGATATGTATGGATCTCTTTTGATTCTCTTGGAGGATAAGGACAAATTCTGCCTATTCTACAACAACAGCTGGCCTGCAGAGTCCTACACTTTAGGATCTACTGATGCCTTTAATGCCTACTTTAATTCTATATTCTTTGCTAAATCCTAAAACTTTCATCCTTTTTTGCTCTCGCCTCATCCTTCTTGTGCTCTTTTCTAAATTTTTGTCTAGCTTCACTATTTTGGTTTGTTCTCTTGTGGACAGGAATTAAGAGTCAAGAAGACAGTCAGATATCGCGATTCAAATCTTTTGGAATTTTTGAACTTAGGATGCTTATCATATTCAAGAATCTATCCTTATCTCTTATCTGCACTTCATAGATTTTTAGATATTATTAAGGGATCATAGTTCAATTACACTATGAGGCTCTGTACTGGCTTTCTATTTCTATCTTTTATGGCATGTTTTTATATTAAAAGCATGAATTTTGCTATGTACTTGAGGATTTATAATTAATGACAAAACCAACTCTTATGAATCCATCCACTATCTTATCAATCCAACAATTTGAATTTGCATTCAAACTTGGTGTCTGTAGCCTATTAGCCCCATTGACCCAAAAAAACCAACAAACAGAATCTAGATCATGGATAAATATCCTGTTATAGTGTATATCTAGTGTAAAAAGGACTACTGGACTAATGGTCCAGAAAAACATTATTTAAAAAAACTGTTTGGGAAGTAACTGCATAAAAATACATTAAGAAGGGATAAGAATATAGTCTACCAGTCTAGATCAAAGTTTACAAACATTCATAATTATTTTGTTAAGGTAACTATTGACATGTTAGGTTCAGAAAAAAAAACATTGTTTTAATGACGAAAGTTTTCTTTTGATACTATTAAATCAATGCAGGAATAAAGCAGACATCCATTATTTAATAAAAAGCCCATGAGGTATTAGCACTTGATCCAATCATAGTTCCTAGTATGAGATTATTATTATGAACTAAAACGAACATTTAGCAATGTGAAACGACCAGAAGAGCAAAGCAGAACTGGCAAGTATTAATAGGATACATCACAGAGATTGACCAGCTTCTAAGACCATCAAATAATAGAATAGAAGAGAAAGTTTAGAGTCAGCAAGAATTGAATGCTTAAAAGGGTGAAAACTCATCAGGGAAATAGTTAAATTTTTGACAGCATATGTTTAATGCAACTATAAATCTTTTTTTTTTTTTGAGGAACGTGGGCCTTTATTACTCAAAAGAATACAAAGAGTACATGGGGGACTCAAAACCCAGTGGAGAAGATATCCACTAGAGCAACACTACCCACCACATACATAACATGGAAAAGCAGAGAATACAGATCACCATGAGCACAACTGTTTGCTATGAGTAGGTGTGAATCTGAAGATATTGTTCCCAAATGACACTTTTGATGTCATCCTTCAAGGAAGAACATTTGTAAGCCTTCACAATGCGACTACGGGCATCGCTAAGCACTTGTGTATCTGAAAAGAGCTGACCCTTGAAGATGAGGAGATTTCGTCTCTTCCAGATGGACCAGATGATCCAAGCAGATGCTAAGTGGAAAGCCCTCTTTGCCAACTTGTCCCAAGAACTAGGATAGACTGACAAAAGGACCTGGCGCGACTATTCAAGTCACAATGGAAAAGACTTCGGAGCCACTGCCAAGCTGGTCGAACATGGTGACATAAGAAGAAGCAGTGCTCAATTGTCTCATCCCTCTGCGTGCAAAGAGGGCAGATCACAGAGACTTCTGGACGAAATCGATGAACAACAGTGTTTACCCGCACGCATCTATGAGTGATCTGCCACCATAAAATGGATAGCTTAGGATGAAGCAATTTATCCCATACCCATCGCCCGGTATCGCTTTTACGATGAGGCTCGGGGATAACTAAAGGCCACTTTGGTGATGGAGGCAACACCTCAGGATGAAGCAGGACCACATACATCGAGTGCACCAGGTGCTCCTCCTTAACACTGCCATGAACTATCCAGAGCTGGGGAGCCACGTCTTGTGGGTGTGGAGGAAGTGTAGCAGCTACTTTTTCCCAAATGCTCCGGTCCCAACGAAGGAGAAGGAACTTCAATTTGAACTCATTCCACGTCAACAATCTTGTCTCATTATACCATGCAGATACCGTGAGCACACCTGCGGCTCGGCACCGACGTTGCGTCAATGGATGGACAGAATAGACCAGGGGACAATCTGCATGACCGTCACCCAAAGGGATCCACTAACAACCGGGTCAGGATATGGATATGTGGGGCCATTGGATGGAACCCAAAACAAAGTGCGCCACATCTCCCAAGCGGTGAGCAACCCCTTGAGGAAAGGAGATGCATTAGGATATGGAGAAAGTGGATAGAATAATGCCCATGGGAGGAGAGGCTTAATGGATGGAGAGCCAAAGGAAATGCACCTCTCAGAAGACTGGTGAATGAGACGCTTGAACCCTGAGAATTATCAGCATTATTGAGAATCCGCCACATGAACTTAGAGATCAGCACCTTGCTCGGAGAAGAAAGTGAATCATCCCCACCCCCACAAAGTTTAGGCATAATGCACTTCAACTAACTTTAACATCAGCTCCTTCTTCGCCACCCCGGATGAAGTTTCGGACGGTCACGAACAATGAGTCGCATCTTTGATCAAGGTGCCCGGCAAGATGGATGCCATGTAGACATGTGTACCACTCGAACCCGACTTTGCCCGCGCTTACCACGACCAGCCATGGATAACTTAGCCGTGGACCACCGAACAAATGCCTTTCCAACCCCTTAATAATGACATCCCACGCATCACCGGATGAGAGGTGTATACCAACCGAATGCCTAGAAGCTTAGTTGCCTTCCCATGAGGAAGAACCTTCCATGGAAATGCAACCACGTAAGACGGCACCGAGAGTCTAGGGCCCACGAGGGCAATACACTTTTGCCACCCCACAAAGATACCGAAGCCAAAGAGAAATCGTCCAACAAGGAAATGGCATTACGCAAATTACGCTCATCACCATCAAGAACAAGAAAGTGTCATCATCGCGATTCTGACATGATCTCTTGTGAACCATTATTCATGGGAAGACCATGCAGATACCTTCCCACTTTGCAAGAGAGAATAATTGAGAAAGAATCTACGCCACAATTGTAAAAAGCAACGGTGCCAAAGGACAGATACGGCGAATGCCACGTCCCACCGAAAAATGTTGATGGTTCTCCTTGAAAAGAATCAAGAACAAGCGTAATAATGAAGTTTCATAATATCCGCTGCGAACTGGGCACCAAAACCAAGGCGTAAAGGCCGCGCCCAGAAACTCCAGTCCAACACCGTCATATGCTTTTGCAAAATCCAAACTTCAAGTATACAATGGGGTAACCATGCATTCTAGCCCAATAGAGACCCTCATATGCTGCTGCCACATTATTCAAGATACACCGGCGAGGCAAGAAACCTGACTGCGTGGAGGAGATGGACTCGGTAAGCACGCCACAAAGCTTCTGAGCAACTGTAATGAGATGATAGCAGTAACAAAAGGAAATAGAGAAGTATTACTTGAATATTAATGAAGCACAGATTGAGACAAAGTTTAATGAAAAACCTGGATTTTTTTTTTGTTGTAACATATAAAAGACGTAAGACAAAATATATATGCCAGGATGCTTAAAGGAAAAACAAGTGTTCCAATATAGAGCCATCATGACTGGAAGAAAAGATGTCAAACTAAATAACTCAGGTAAAGTATCAAAATGAAGAACAATTTTGCCATATAAGAGGAGAGCTAGAGGTGAATAAGAAATGAAAAGTGGCACAAAAGAAAAGATAAGTGCCTGAAAAAAAATGATAACCGCCCGCAAAATTTTGAAATTGGCCCGCAAGTCTGCCTCTTCAAATTTTTAAATTTTGAAATTTGAATTTGCCCGCCCCTCCGCCTGTCCAAATTTTTGAATTTTGAATTTGCCTGCCTGCCCGCCCGTCCATCTCTCCAATGTTTTGAAATTTGAATTTGCCCGCCCGCCTGCCTACCAACTTTGAAAAGTTAACATTTGCCCGCCTTGCCTCACTGTCCCAATTATTTTGAAATTTGAATTTGCTCGCCTGCCCGCCTGCCAATTTTGAAAAGTTAAAATTTGCATGCCCATCTGCCACTCCCCAAATATTTTGAAATTTGAATTTGCTCGCCTGCCTGCCTGTCAATTTTGAAAAGTTAAAATTTGCCCACCCGTCCGCCACTTGCCAAATATTTTGAAATTTGAATTGGCCCGCCTGCCAATTTTGAAAAGTTAAAATTTGCCCGCCCGTCCACCACGCCCCAAATATTTTGAAATTTGAATTTGCCCCCCCGCCGACTTGCCTTTATAACTATCTTGAGTCAGAAGGTACAGATGGTCAATAAAGGTTACGATTTTATGCTCCACATCATCGCTTCAATATTCGTAGATACTTGCATCTGAGAGCACTTGGAAGAGAAAGAAGGGCATCCATCCAATGTCTATTCTGTCTTAGACGTTGGTTTTTCAGACGATAATAGCAGGCGCTTGCTTGGCCGCTTCAGTTTCTTCGAGAGCGCTTCACTTATTTCTACATCGCTTCACTTGGTTCTGCAGCTGCATCACCCTTTTCCGCGGGCGCTTTACTTTGCTTGCAGGTGCTTCTTTAACAGTTGCTAGATGCTTCACTTGGTTCTGCAGGTGCATCACGTTCTTTGCTTGTGCTTCTTCAACAGTTACCATGCGCTTCTTTGATTATTGGTGATTTTCACCAAATAGCTGACGTTTGGATTAATTCCTCTGATGACAGATCCTGAATCTACAATGACCTCCAGGTTACGGCTATTTTGTTTATGTTAATTCTAAACAATTAAAGGTTTTGAAGGGTAGATATTCTCTATTTTGTTTTAGTATATTAGTTCTCAACAATGTCTTAGAGGGTACATATTCTTTAATTGATGAAGCAGATAATTAGTAAGAATCCGTAATCTAGTAATTAGAGATCAAATGCCTTCTATTTTTCTGCTTGTCAAATAAGATTTAGAGCAAATGGCGCCAGCGCGCAATTTTCAAAATGGCTTTGGCGCGACTGCGCGATTTAAAAAAATGGCGCGGGTGCGCCATTTGGTCTTTGTTGAGCATTTTTGCCTCAATATTCGCGGTGTTCTTTACTATATATGTCATTGAGGATTGCATGTCTTTAACAAGTGGACATCATTGAATTTTATAGAAAAAGGACCTTGCGTAACCTTCTCTATGGGGAAGTGGTTGTTGGTAGGGGACATGAATTGCATAGAGGCCACCTGCATGGCAGGCATTTATCAATGTGGTCGTGGAAGTCACTGAAGCCATAGTGTCCTCCCATGTGCTTCCCATGTGCGGACGCAGATAACGTTACTGAAGCCGTGGAGGCTGCTGCCACATTTTGGCAGCATAGAAGAGCAATGCACACAATTTGCACATCTTGTCTAACATTTGACTAATACATGTGTGCATGAGTTAGAAGTTTGAAGACTCCCATTTTTGAAGACTCCAAGTTGACACCTATGATGAAGAACCAAAGGAAGGGCATTAATGCAAGGATAGCAAGGAAGATGAGATTCAAACAAGATAAGTTGAGTCTAGATATTGGAAGACTCCTCAATATTAAAGTTTGGAAGATCCCTCAAGATTCTTTGGTATATGGCTAGTTCCAAATCATTTTGGCATAAGTTCTATTTCCCAAGGCTTCTTTCATGATCCTACCATCTCAAACCCATCCATGAAACACCCTACATGCTCCACAATCCACATTTCCTTGCCTCATCATCACTTTTCCTAGCCAAAGTTGGCAAAGAGTCTTTTTTCTAGTCAAAACACATCACACATACATCCCCCCCCATCATACATTCACCTCCTTTGAAAAAAGCTAAAAATTCCACCAAATTTGGTTATTCTCATGGTCTAAGACCATTTTCTCTCTCTAAAACAAAGCTAGAGAAAGAAAGTGCACATTTTCTTCAAGCAAGTTTGGAAGAGCAAATTATCCTAGCCATTATTACATTAAAGCTTTAGTGGTATATGCACAAGTGCCAAAGTGGGTGCCAAATTGTCCATATCATCTTAAAAAAATGTCAAAAATCATCCACATCATCATCCAAGCACATCTATGTCATCATACACATGTCACCTATCTCATCACTCATCAAAAACATTTGACGTAAGAAAAGTCATTTTGATACCTTAGATGACATGTCATCTCTTCATGGTGCAACATCATCCCAAGTACATCCACATCATCATACACATCATCTCCACTTGATAAAACATTTTGACTAGAAAAAAAGTCATTTTGCCACCTTACTTGACACATCATCACTTCATAATGCCATGTCACTACCCATTTGCCACATCACCCCACCAACTTGCCACCTCATCAAATTTTACTCCCATTTTTAGCCAAAAGATCAAATGCTCATTTTTTCAAAAAGATTCTCCCATCTTGTAGACATCAAAAAAGGTTCCTTGTGGAAAAAAGAATTTTTGAAAAAGACCCTATATTGATATTCATTTTTCATTTCTTGCGAATCGTGCCAAATTTGAAAAAAAAAAAAATTCCTATCTACCCTTCTGGCCTAGTCACTTCCCCCACCCAATCTCCTCCCGCCATGTGGTGCCCCCGGCATGTGAGTTGGCAACGGGCCAGATCTCACGTGGAGGACAACACGCAAATATTAATAGTCGAGCTGGACTTATCCTTATCCAAGCTCCTTTTTTCAAAAATTCCTGTGGGATATTGTGCTCGAGATCTTAAGAACTCTAAAAATTGATTCACGCCAAGATCCGGATTTACAGATCAATTCAACAGCCTAATCATAGCTAATACCTCCCGGATTAACCTATTCTATACCAAGAAACATAAAACTGACAGGGATTCGAGCAGGATTTGCTAAGATTGGGACTGAACAAGGGATTTTCAAAAAAGGGATTTTGGTTACAGAAAATTTTGAGGGCTTTGGGCAAGAGAATCAATCTGCACAACACTAATTTGGGCCGGATTGACCTTCTTCTGCTTGAATCGACCTTCCTTGCCTTGTGAATCATGGATTTATGAGGCAATTTGACTGAAATATCTTATTTTTCCTTGATTTGATCCTGGGCCCAAGACATTAGCGATTGATTGAAAAATTCTTGTATGATGCCTCAATGAATGAAAATCCGTTCTCTTGGGAGAAGATTCGTGTCTATTTCTTAGAACACTTCAGGAGTAAAAAATATACAAGAGAAAGCAAAAATGATTTGAGGAAATTCTGTTATTGTGCTAAAGGTGAAGTAAGTGGATTATCTTATCTAGTTAGAGTTGCATTGTATAAAAAACGAAAAAAGGGTAAGCCTAGGCATTTTATATTTGCATTCTAAGCCATTAAGATAAGTAATATTAGTAAATAGAGGCATGTACTTGGAAAACATGAGTCATTAGCACACATAGCATAGAATGCACATATCCAACTAGTACAAAAAACATAAAAAGGGACTCATAGAAGAGCTTGAAGAATCACAACGTACAATAGGTCATATTATACAAGAATAAGCCATTAAAGAAAGATTTTCTGCAAGCAAACTAATAATCTTTTGGCTAAAACTACTTGATGCAACTCTTATGTAGACCTGTCAGAGTTGTTGGGAGCATTCAAAAGCTAAATAGACTGCTTGAACTTGATTTACGAAAAATTTCATGCTGGTTCTTGTTTGTAACAGAATTCTTGGAGAAAAAACAATTTTTTTGGGCAAAATAACATCAATCTTTGACAAAGAACTGAATGCACTTCATTTACAGATCTGTCAGAGCTGTCAGGAGTTGCCAAAAGTGAAAAAGAATCACTAGAACTCGATTTGCAAATATATGATTGCTGTTTTTTGCATTATGACAGTCTTTTTGCAAAAAATTTAAAGTTCTGGGCATTTTTGCATGATTTTTTGGCAAAAAATTTGATCTATCTTGTGTGCAGGTTTGTCAGAGTTTGACTCAAGTGTCAGAACTGGAAAAAGAGTTGTACTTTTTCATTTGCAAAATTTAGCTTGCTACCAGGGACATTGACCAAGTTTTGACTTGGTCAAAAATGTAAATTTGAGAGTCCTCTGCATATTTTTTTGCACCTGACTTTTAATCATAGATTCTTTGAGTGGCAGAGCATATTCTTGAATTGGAATCATGTCAAAACTCGAGTCTCTTTGCAAATGGAATCTGTTTTGCTAAGAGCCATTTTTTCTGGTTTTGGGAAAGCAGTTCTAACACAAAGTTTGAGCATTCTTTTTTGCAATCTTCTTGATTAGAGTGGTTGTTTAAAGCAACCTGGAGGTTAAGTCATTGAGGTTGAAGGTTTGTCAGGAACACCTTCAACATTTTGGAGGTCCTACCTAGATTTTTACTTGGATTTTGAACTCATGGCTCCTAGGAGAAACAATGAGAATTCTGAGCATGATGAAGCACAAGAGAACCTTGAGATCTCTATAGTAGCACCAGGAATAAGTATGCAGGTATACCTTGCCACTACTTCGAACTAAATATGCCAATTCCTCCTCCTACATTTGATCCAAGTATGAATGCTAATAATTTCTTGAAGACTTTTGAGAAATTCTATCAGGAATATGGATACAAGAAGGGATGCAAATTCTCTGAATTCAAAAAGTGCTTCAAGAATGATGAGGTAAGAGCATGGCTGGAATATGTCATGAGCATAGGTGCTAATTCATGGGATGAAATTGTAAAGAAGTTCTTGGCAAGGTTTGGTAAGCTTCTTGACCCCGAAGATTTGATGTTTGAGTTGCAGACCTTCCATGCTAAACGTGATGAGAGTGTACATTAGTATGTTGAAAGATTTAACTTGTATCTTGTCAAATGCCAAGTAAATCAAGTACCTAACCACACTTTGCATCTTGTGGCTTCATTGATTAGAAGGTTGAGCAGTAGGCCAAGGGTGCATAGGAAAATGCTTAAAATACAAAAGCAAGAAGGATTTGATACCATACATAAAGCCTTTACCAAGGCTACTGAAATTGCTGATATGATTTTCTATCTTCCTGATGATGTACACTCACCTCATAATCCTTTCTTTCCAGACTATGAGCAGGAATCCAAGGGGCCTGGACCAGTGCCAATCTACGCTATTCAAAAGGACAAGAAGAAGCCAAAGATGGAGGATCCAGACAGTCCTGTGGCTGATGTCAGGGCTGAGATATCCAAATTATCCGAAGCCTTGGCTGACGTCACAAAACAGCTCCAAGAAATGAAGAGTTCAAGACCCGAAAAGAAAATCCATCCCCCATGTGCTCATTGCTCAAGAAACACACATTCTTCAAACTATTGCTGGTATAGGCCATGCACTAAGTGTGGTAAGAGAGGGCATTTTGGTAAAGAGGCCATTGTGAAGATAAGTGTAGTATAAAAGAGTACTTTGCAAGGCAAGAGAAGGCCAAGACTATTGAACTAAGTGCCTCAGTAAGATTTGTGCAGGAAATAGACAATCAGGAAGAGATTATAGTTGTCCATACCAGAGGGATGCTCAACTCAAAAGGTAAAGAGCCAATTCAAGCCAATGAGGAGACTAGTGCACCTAAAATCAAGGACAATGAAGCAAATCAGGTGAGGATTTTGAGTCTTTGTTGAGGAATTTCAAGATTAGTGTGGATTTGGTAACTTTGTTCAAGATTGCTCCATCTTATAGAAGGAAAGTGTTGAATCCAAAGAGGATGAAGTGGCTCTCACAAATCATATTGAGAAGCATGTCTTGACCCAAGAAGAGTATGATCCAGGTGCCTTTACATGTGTAGTAAGGATTGGTAAGAAGGTTTTAACCAAAGTGTTGCTTGATGGAGGATCACCACCCAATGTGATGCCTCATCACATTATGAGGTTATGTGGTTTAGAAATTGATAAGAAGGCTCCTATGGTACTAAAATCCTTTTCTCATACTAAAATCAACCCTATAGGCATTGTGAGTAATGTTCCAATTGATGTTAAAGGCATTGTGGTGGCTGCTAACTTTGTTGTAATTGCATTTGAAGGTGTTGATGAGAAATCTGATATTTATGACTTGCTTTTGGTAGAAAGTGGTTGTCTACAGTGGATGCAAGGCCTATATGGTCAAAGGGAGAATGTACCATATCTGATGGAAGGAAGAAGGTGACCCTTTATAACAAGGTTGGAGAATCTGAAGCCTTTATAACAAGGTTGGAGAATCTTTTGATACTAAGCCCTTGTGGTGAGTATGAACTTTCTGCCCCTACTCAAATACCAGAGCCAAAGCTGTCCATGGAGGTCAGCACTTCTCAAGGTGAAAGGATTGCTTTTCTGTGGTTTGATGGAGGAGTATCTAAAAGGTTAAATGTTGCGTCTTCTGCTGCAATTCTCAATGATCATTCTAATAGATTATTGGCCAAAGTAGGCAGGATTTTCTCTAATATTACCTCAAACATGGCTGAGTATAAAGCTGTCATAACAGGCTTGCATGAAGCCAAGCATTTAGGCATAACTAGCATTGTTACTTTTGGAGACTCACAATTGGTTTGTAGGCAGATTTTGAGAGAATACCAGGCTAAAAATGAGGATATGATCTTACTAAGAGATAAGGTTTTGGAAGAATTAGCAAGCTTCAAGACTTGGAAGTTACATCATGTGCCAAGAGAGCAAAATTGTGAGGCTGATGCATTGTGTAGAAGTGCTCTTCTTGAACACTTGGCTAGGGGAGCAATAAAAGAAGAGGACTTGGAAAAAAGATTATTTGTAACAGCTCTACCCAATCTTGGTCATCAATGCAAGTGAAAAAGCAAGTAAGAGGGGTAAAAGTTCAAAAGAATGGTCAAGATAGAGTATGTTGGTGACTTGTTTAGAGAAGAAGATAAGGCTTTTATTGTTAAATTCTTTGATGAATGGAAGGATGTGTTTGATTGGGACTATAATGAGCTGATAATTGTTGATAAAAGTGTGTATAAATTTGAAATCAAGATTAAGGAAGGCATGAAACTTGTTATGCAGAAACTAAGAAGGATAAATGCATCTTTGTTTGGTCTAATCAAAGAAGAATTATACAAAATGAAGGATGCTGGTGTTATTTCAGAGATTGTGAATCCTGAATGGTTGTCCTTGTAGAGAAAAAGAACAAAACAATTAGAATATGCATTGATTATAGGGACCTAAACAAGGCAACTACCAAAGATTGTTATCCCTTACCCTTTTTGGAGGAAGTTTTGCATACTGTTGCAGGTAAGGAGATGTATTCCTTCCTAGATGGCTTTTCAGGATTCAACCAAATCAGCATCAAGGAGGAGGAACAGCCCAAGACTTCTTTCATCACACCATGGGAAACTTTTGCAATGAGAAGGATGCATTTTGGACTTATGAATGCTTCAGCCACATTCCAAAGAGCAATGGATACTATTTTCAAGGATATGCCCTCCTCATTGTTTAGAGCATTGCTTGAGCACTTCTTGCAAAGATCATTTTGCCTATCTCACCAAGTTGTGTTTTATGTGCAAGAAAGGAGGTGTGAGCCTAAATCCAAAGAAGTGTGTCTTCTTGTGCTCAAAAGGGGGTTTATTGGGTCATGAGGTCTCCACCAAAGGCATTCAAGTAGCTGCAAATAAGGTAGAAGTCTTATTTGCAAGAAGGTGGATGACTTATGCTTGAGCACTTCTCGCAAAGATCATTTTGCCTGTCTGACCAAGTTGTATTTTATGTGCAAGAATGGACCAAGTTGTCAAGAAGCCTTTGAGAGAATCATAGATGCCATATGCCAATTTACTTTGCTAAAAACTCTAGACCTTAAAAAACCTTTCTAAGCCTACATTAGTGTTACCAAAAAGGCCATAGGTTTGGCATTGCTCCAAGATGATAGAATTGTCGCCTTTGCACGCAAAATGTGGTCTAAAACTGAGCTCAGGTAAAGGTTGGAGAAGATTGAAGCAGCCCTTAAGTTCATGATAGATAGGCAAGGACATCTCTTGCAAAGTAGCCACATACAAGTGTTCATGAAGCAGAACCCCATGTCTCTTCTCTTCGCAAAAAACCATCCAAAAACTATACTATGTAGATGGGCTTGCAAAGTTCAAACCTATGATATTAGTGTGAAAGTAGTCAATCTTGTTCGCATGCCATGAAGGTTTTTTGTGGAGGCCATTTTGCTGCTGATACAACAGCCAAGAAGATTTTGAGATCAGGGTATTTGTAGCCTACTCTCTTTAAAGATTGCTATGATGTAATAAAGTGTTATCATAATTTCCAAATCATTGGCAAAAGAGTGTTGCAGCCAGCTCCTTTCACTGCCATAACTTTTCCAGGCCCATTTCAAGTGTGTGGGCTTGATTTTATGGATCCCATAGACCCTTCTTCATCAGCTCAATATCAATTCATCCTTGTATCCACTGATTATTTCACAAAATGGGCTGAGGCAGACCCACTTAGAGAAGCTAATGCTTTTACTACTGCAAGGTTTATGCGTGAAAACATTTGTGCTAGATTTGGAATCCCATTCAAGCTTATATCTGATAGGGATCCCAATTTATGAACAAAGCCATAGCCACATTGCTATCTACCCTCAAAGTCAAACACACCAAGAGCTCAGCCTTCTATCCTCAAGGAAATGGCCAAGCTAAGTCCACCAACAAAGTTCTCAAGTTAATTCTTAAGAAAACCATTAGTTTCTCAAAAAGAGATTGGCATATCAAGTTACATGATGCCTTATTTGCATATAGGGCCATCATCAAGGCATCTACCAAGCACACACCCTTTAGCCTTGTGTATGATATTGAGTCTATTGTCCCCATTGAGCTTGAATTACCCTCTCTTAGATTGGCACATCAAATTAATTTGGAAATGGAGGATGCACTAACGGAAAGGTGTGTGAGATTAATGCAGCTAAAAGAGCACAGGTTTGAGGCTGATGATGCAATTCTTATCAAGAAAGCCAAAGGCATTGCAGCCTTCAAGGCTGCTCACAAGCTTCAAGGTACTCTCAAAACTGGAGAAATGGTGCTCAAGTGGAACAAAGCAATGCGGATGTTGCTGCCAAGTTTGAGAGTTTATGGGATGGCCCTTTTGAATTAATTGGAGCATCAGGAAGAGATTCCTATTGGCTGAGATCTGTTATTAAAGATAGAGAGTTACCAAATCCGATTAACATCTTGCATTTGAAGAGATATTGGCAGCACATGTTGTCTTAAGCTTGTTTGAGTAAAATTAGATTGTGTTTGTAGATAGAATAGTTTAGGTTGCTTTTGGAGTTGCTGATCATACTAAAATCTAAAAAAAAAAAAAAAAAAAAAAAAAAAAGGGAAACAAAATAAGCTTAGGCATGCTAGAAAGTAGTGTAAGAGTTGGTTTTAGGAGTTTTCAACAAATAGGCAAGATTTCTGAAGAGTCTAGGTGGTCTTGCATGCTTTGAGAAGTCTATTGTTGTAACTAATGCAAGGAACAGTGGAGTACATGCAGGTTTTTGCTCATACAAGGCCATCCTCTTGAGTTCTCTTTACTAAAGTGATTGATTTCTATGCAGGAGCACCTATCATGCTCATTCATACATCTCATTCTCATTTACACATCTCGCTTTCATCACACATTCCTTCATATGGTGCTACTGCCATCCCTGCCATAATAGCAGCCCTCATGCTAACAAACACTTTGTCATATGCAAGACCATCCTCTCATACCTCCAATTACATGATAATCTGCTCAAGAGTTGTCCTCAATCCATGTAAACCTCTTCTATCTCATCATTTCCAAAGACATCCATCAAGTTGCCATCACACCTCCATATGACAACTCCATTTTACTAACTACAGACTCACCTGTCATGCAAATTCATCAGATTTTTGCTTCTATGATCATTTTGCACATCGTTTGGCTTGCCTACCATACTATCTTGCTCTCATCTCTTGCAAAAACCTATGTTGCCAACCATACTTCCACATTGGCAACCATCAAGAACTTTAGAGAACTCATGTGCATAACTAGAGGCTGGGGGACCAGCCTCTTTGTTTGGCATGATGCTGCCACATTTTGGCAGCATAGAAGAGCAATGCACACAATTTGCATATTTTGTCTAACATTTGATTAATACATGTGTGCATGAGCTAGAAGTTTGAAGACTCCCATTTTTGAAGACTCCAAGTTAACACCTATGATGAAGAACCAAAGGAAGGACATTCACTAAGGATAGCAAGGAAGATGAGATTCAAGCAAGATAAGTTGAGTCTAGAGATTGGAAGACCCCTCAAGATTGAAGTTTGGAAGACCCCTCAAGATTTTTTGTTATGTGGCTAGTTCCAAATCATTTTGGCATAAGTTCTATTTCCTAAGGCTTCTTTCATGATCCTACCACATCAAACCCATCCATGAAACACCCTACATGCTCCACAATCCACATTTCCTTGCCTCATCATCACTTTTCCTAGCCAAAGTTGGCAAAGAGTCTTTTTTCTAGTCAAAACACATCACACACCCATCATACATTCACCTCCTTTGAAAAAAGCTAAAACTTCCACCAAATTTGTGTATTCCCATGGTCTAAGACAATTTTCTGTCTCTAAAAGCAAAGCTAGAGAGAGAAAGTGCACATTTTCTTCAAGCAAGTGTGGAAGAGCAAACTATCCTAGTCATTACATTAACGCTTTAGTGGTATGTGCACAAGTGCCAAAGTGGGTGCCAAATTGTCTATATCATCTTCAAAAAATGTCAAAAATCATCCACATCATCATCTAAGCACATCCATGTCATCATACACGTGTCATCTACCTCATCACTCATTTTAAAAAAAAATTGACCTAAGAAAAGTCATTTTGATACCATAGGTGACATGTTATCTCTTCATGGTGCCACATCATCCCAAGTACATCCACATCATCATACACATGTCATCCACATCAACTCCACTTCATAAAAAGTTTTGATTAGAAAAAAGTCATTTTCCCACCTTACTTGATATATCATCACTTCATAATGCCATGTCACCACCCATTTGCCACATCACCCCACCAACTTGCCACCTCATCAAATTTCACTCCGATTTTTAGCCAAAAGATCGGATGTGCATTTTTGCAAAAAGATTTATCCATCTTGTAGAGCATAAAAAAGGATTCCTATGGAAAAAAGAATTTTTGAAAAAGACCCTATATTGACCTTCATTTTTTCATTTCTTGGGAACCGTGCCCCCCTCCCCCCCCCCGGGGGGCCTAGTTTCTTCCCCCACCCAATCTCCTCCCGCCACGTGGTGCCTCTGGGCATGTGAGTTGGCAACGGGCCAGATCTCACGTGGAGGACAGCACGCAAATATTAATAGTTGAGCTGGACTTATCCTTATATACCCAAGCTCCTTTTTTCAAAAATTCCTGTGGGATATTGTGCTCGAGATCTTAAGAACTTTAAAAATTGATTCACACCAAGATCCATATTTACAGATCGATTCAACAGCCTAATCATAGCTAATACCTCTGGGATTAATCTATTCTATACCAAGAAACAAAAATCGAGTAAAAAGACAGGGATTCGAGCCAGATTTGCCAAGATTGGGACGGAACAGGGGATTTTCAAAAAAGGGATTTTGGTTACAGAAAGTTTCGAGGGTTTTGGGCAAGAGAATTGATCTGCACGACACTATTTTGGGTTGGATTGACCTTCTTCTGCTTGAATCGACCTTCCTTGCCTTGTGAATCATGGATTTATGAGGCAATTTGACTGAAATATCTTATTTTTCCTTGATTTGATCCTGTGACCAAACATTAGAGCTTGGGATTGAAAAATTCTTGTACGATGCCTCAATGAATGAAAATCGGTCCTCTTTGGAGAAGATTCGTGTCTACTACAAGCTTAGAACACTTAAGGATCTAAAAATTGACAAGAGAGAGCAAAAATGATGTAAGGAAATTCTGTTATTGTGCTAAAGGTGAAGTAAGTGGATTATCTTATCTAGTTAGAGTTGCATTGTATAAGAAACAAAAAAAAAGGTAAGCCTAGGCGTTTTATATTTGCATTCTAAGCCATTAAGATAAGCAAGATTAATAAATAGAGGCACGTACTTCGCAAACATGAGTTATTAGCACATTTAGCATAGAGTGCATACATCCAACTAGTACCAAAACATAAAAAAGGACTCATACAAGAGCCTGAAGAATCACAAAGTACAAGAGGTCGTACTATACAAGAATAAGCCATTAAAGAAAGATTTTTTGCAAGCAAACTAGTAAATTTTTGGCTAAATCTACTTGATGCAACTCTTGTACAGACCTGTCAGAGTTGTTGGGAGCATTCAAAAGCTAAAATAGGTTGCTTGAACTTGATTTACAAAAAAATTCATGCTGGTTCTTGTTTGTGACAGAATTCTAAGAGAAAAAACAAATTTTCTGGGCAAAATAGCATTAATCTTTGACAAACAACTTTGTTTGCAAACCCTGTCAAAGCTGTCAGGAGTTGCCAAAAGTGAAAAAAGATCACTAGAACTCGATTTGCAAATATATGCTTGCTGGTTTTTGCATTATGACAGTCTTTTTGCAAAAAATCTAAATTTTAGAACATTTTTGCATGATTTTTTGGCAAAAAACTTGATGTACCTTGTGTGCAGGTAAGAGTCTGAATCAAGTATCAGAATTGAAAAAAGAGTTGTACTTTTTCATTTGCAAAATTCAGCTTGCTGCCAGGGACATTGATCAAGTTGTGATTTGGTCAGAAGTGAAATTTTGAGAGGCCTACTGGTACCTCTGCATTATCATCGGACTCAGTGTCAATTGCTCCTCTAGTTCAGACAATAAGTAGCACAGAGAATATGGTGAACCTAGTCAGTGATAATGTTGTGGTTGGCAGAGGTCACTGGCTAAATAGAAGTTGCATCCATCCATGGAAAGAATGTTGACGCACTGAACGTAGCAGTGCAAGTTATCGAGGCTATAGTGCCTACCCACATCCTTCCGATTGCATTGCGGGTGCAGACAACATTGCAGAAGCTGTGGGGACATTTATCGAATGGCCTCGGCAGGATATAAGATATCATGCCACTGATCTAGCACCAATTGATACACTAAAACAATACATGCAGAATCCTTTCTCGCTGAGCTCAAATATAGAATCTGCAGAGGCAGTGCCAGATGCAGATGAAGAAATTGATCCTACAGTGGACCTAGCTACTCAATTTTCTCGCAGGATAGCATCAGATGATGATGAACCACCATCTAGTTTCTCAAGAACTAATCTCTTGGGCAAGCATTGCCATATTCTTCATTCATATGACCGAACTAAATATGCAGAGGCCATAGTTGTCTTCAGTGATCCCCAGGATGTTGTTGATGATGAATTTTTAGGAAGCTCAAAGGTGGGCCTTTGTGTAGGAAAGATGCTTCCTGAACTAATTACAGAGGATCTCAAATGTCATGCTTGTGCAGAAAGGCCAACTGAAAATGCACTTGTTCAATGGAAAAACAACGATGTGATGCTGCAGGATGGAAGGACTATCTCACAACATCTGCAAGCTCGAGAAGCTAAAGATAATGAGGATATAGAGCTAGAATCATTTAACGACAACATTCAGGCTCAATTCACGCGAAAAAGGAAGTACACATACACAAATAGGATTCCAAGAGAGCCCAAAGGAAAGAGCAAAAAGGAAAGGCTATGCACTACAAATTCCATCAAGAAGTTTACGAAGACACGCTGCTGTAAAAATACTTGCAACAAGAAACTTATCAAGCATCAAGTACGTGCATTAAGAAAGGAATTTTATTCTCAAACATACAATGCAAAGGTTAGATATTTTTTTGATGTGCTGAGTGTGACTTACACAGGACAAGGAGAGGACATGATAGTGCTCAAGGGGCTGGAATTCTGTCTGACTGGGTGGCGCATGGATTTAGGTATCTGTCAGTCAACATTCTAGAATTGGAGAAAGAGATTTGAAGCAGGTGGAAAGCTAGCTGAATATGGTAATACGGGCTCCAAGAAGCCTAAACAACTGTAGCCGTGAACTCTTTTTATAGTATATGGAAAAGGGAATTTCCAGATGTTAGCATTGCAAAAAATACAACCTTTTCTAAATGCAACATCTGCATTGTAATTAAGCAGAAGCTGGAAAAAAACAAAAGATACAAGAGAGACAAAATCTTGCAATTCACCGTCGGGCTCATATACTAGAGCAACATTCTTGCAGAAGTCAGTACTAGCATTGGAGAGCATTGTCACAACGGTCTCCTAAAAATCATTTATGTATAATACATGATAAGATGAATCAGGTTAAGTCTTTAGTGCCTAAAAGTCATCATCTAGCAAAATCTGTATGGAGGGGTGACCGCTAGAAGAGCAGTTTGACAGCTTTGACTCATGGGCATGGTGGTCATGCCTATGGTCATTTTTCACTTGATTTATAGAAAGATGACTCAAATTTCCACATCGGTTCACTTTCTACGATATTGCATAACTTGGAATTGGTACAAGATAGGTGATTTATGTGGAAGTAAGCCTACAGATTGCAAATGGATGCAAGCAGTCAAAGGATTAATCCTTTGAAGAACAAACTTGCTTCCATGCCAGAAGTATTGCCAAAGACATCAACTACAATAAATCCTGAGGTATTCAACCCTCTTCCCCGAAATCTCTATTTGCAACTTGATAATGCATCAGACCAAAACAAAAATAGCTACATATTTTCGTACTTATCTTATTTGACTTGGCTTAAGGTCTTTGATGAGATCCAAGTGGGCTTGATAATGGTCGGCCATATCCATGATGATATTGATGATTTATTTGGAACTTTTTCAACCTTGATGAGTTCATCAGATGCTTTGACACTACCAGAGCTACTTTACTTGTTAAGCAAGTGCAATGCAAAATCTCCAATTTCATACTTCATTGATGAAGTCCTAAATTGGAAGGTTTTTGTGAAGGGATTCATCCCTGATAAGGGACAATGCCTAGTTGGACATACTGAACCATTGCTCTTCAAATTTAAGATGGTAGAAGATTGGCCTGTTATGCAATACAAAATGCATCCTACACATAAAGATCGGATGCCATCAAATTCTCCAAGAGTTAGAATTTAGAAAGAGGATGAACATGGTCAACCAATGCTGCCAAGTGGTGTGCGACTTTTACCTTCTTATTGTGGCCCTTCAGATGGGCGTCCAGTGATGCCTCTTGAAGAATTTGATCCTCATGTACATATTTTAAAGGGTATGTTTGTTCTAGTCAGGCGTGGAGATGACAACACTGCCACTTGGTTAGGATATGCAGAGAAGAATGTTGTTCTTGATCCAGAATCTACAAATTTTGGCCATATTTATATATCATGGTGGAAGCCTACTGAAGGGGACTACACATGTTGCTTAGCTAAACCTTCCGATCCTATAAGGTACAAAAAATTAGATGCTATTCATTATGCTTTGAATGCCAATGGCAAGAGGCTGAAAACTGTCCAAATATATTGTAGACATGTAGAAAGACATAGCACATTCATCTTAAACATGAGATCTTGTACTTTACTATATATATCGTATTCATGTTAATACATTAGATCTTGTACATTACTATATCTTATGCTCACGTAAATTAATCCCATTAAGCTCATAGGCGTCGCGCTCTAGAAGCTAAATAAGATGGATAACAGCACGATGGAGGCCGGGGGAATCTCCCTCGCGACCCATGGCCATTCCTTATAGGTAGGGATCAAGGAGGACACCTCTTAGTGTGCATTTAATCATCAAAGCTCATAGAGCAAGTAATGGAGTCGACATGCTCGGGACGAGAAGGCAATAGCGACATAGCAGGGCGTCCAGACATAGCAAATGAGTGCTATGTGCCAACAAAAACATCTATTTGTATACCTAAAACATTATTGATGTGCACTGTAGCAACATTATTTGGTATATACGAGTATCATGTACGCATCTTTACTATATCTTATTCATCTTAATACATGAAATCTTGTACATTACTATATCTTATGTCACTTATAAATGCCTTATATCTAATGAATAACTACATAATACACTTATAAAATATATAATTCATAGCAGTAATCCATTCATTTACTCATCATGCTGGCGTAGAGTGACTGCATTAAGCTCAAATGCCCCGTACTATAGAAGCCAAACAAGATGGATATCAACACGATGGAGGTCGGGCTCGCAACGGTTAGCCATGCTTTCCAGGTAGGGATCAATTTTGATACCTCTTACTAGGCATCTATCTAGATCATCAAAGCTCATAGAGCAAGTAATGGAGTTGATATGCTCAGGAGTTGATATGCTCAGGACGAGGAGGCAATTGCAACATAGCAGGGCGTCCAGACATAGCAAATGAATGCAATATCCCATCGAAAGCACCTATACTTATACCCATAAAATTATTGATGAATCCATTGTTGTTGCCAACTTAGCTCCTCTTCAGCTGGAGGAGGTGATCAACAAAGGGTCTTTGGAGGCCTTCAATGATGAAGTTGCCATTTCTAGTATTGAAGCAACACTAAACATTAGTGAAGAATTATGTAATCAGAAAATTGAGCTGGAAGTTTGTGCTCTGAAGAAGAACCTTATCACTAATGCAAAGAAGAAAAAGGGCAAACAGCATAAAAAGGTCTCTTTTGCTCCAAGTTGCATTGCTAAAGTTCTTCATGAGCACTCTATATCAGAGGATACTCGTAAAGGGAAAAAGTTTGCATGAACCAATGTTTTTTCTACCACAGATAGAGGGAGACATATCCCTTATCTCATGAGCGAGGTAAGTATTTTGTAAGTTTATAAGTAGTCCAGCTCTTACAAGCTAGTGACTTTTTCCTTTTTACCCTCAAACTAGTCACTATTGCCTAGTCTACCCTCCTCTTGCATTTTATGGCAAATCCAATATCTTTTTCCTTTGCCCGCTTGAAATTGTAACTACTGAATACATCGATATGAGGAGGAGAAAAAGTTCAGGTGTCTTCGAAAAAAAACTCATGTATCTTGGAAATCTACCATAGGGTTTGGTGGTTTTTTAGTACTAAGTGATGCAAACAAGTACAAGTTTGAATACAAATTCATAAGGGAGGATATGACTGTAATCCTCTATGGTGGGAAGGAAGTGGTAAGGGGCAATGCCGTTTAAATAAGTCATGAAGATTATTTCGTGGAATCTTTGGGGAATTAAGGGTCCTCTATAGAGGGCTAGAGTTTTAGCGGCAATGAGATCAATGAATGCTGATATTTTGCTTATGCGAGTAGAAGCACGAAAGGCTGTGCTAAATTCTTTCTTAATTTATGAAAAAAATGCAGGAATTTGGGGTGCATTTTTCTAAATAAATTATACAACAAAATCTCTCACGAAATTTGGTGCAGCTTTGCCTATAACGAGTGCAAATTTGGTTATGCATTAAAGAAAATCATGAAAAGGGTTGCTAAAGTTGCACAATGCATCCAATCTGAGCCTCAAACATTGCATCTTGACCAGAGGAGTATAATGGCAGCAAAATTGTTGGAGTATCCAGAGTTTCAATCGTAATCCGAAAGAGGCAGTTGTCAGGGGTATGTTCCCCACAAATTTGAGAGAGAAGGACTTCAAGCCGTGAAAAGCTCTAATAGTGAAGACAAATTAGCATGTTCCACTCTCTATGGTTGTAGGAAAGAATGGTGGCCTCAAACAAAAGGGATGGCATAAAAATATTAGGCTTGCAACCAAGAAATATTAGGTCGCCTATCAAAAGAAGGCGAATAATTATGGCAGGTAGGCAATTGTGGGCTCTTGGGGGAAGGAAACCAAAAAAACATAGAATGTCACGGTTTTATTGCGAAGGGATGTTGCTTTTTGGGATCGCATTCCCTATGCTCTTCTTTTCTAGTTCATTTGTCATCAGTGTTCTCTTGAGCTAGTTTCTCTACTCTATTCTGTTCCTCTTAGCTTCTTAGAGTTCTCCTTACCTTAGCTACTTTCATTTATTACTCCTAGAATTATTTCACGGCAAGATTAATATTCGGGCGTATGCCTCAAGGCCGCTTTGCTTTTATTGTTGATGCAGTTCTGGTTGTTCTATAATTTGTTGAACTGTTTAGTTTGGATGGGATTGGTTCATTCTTGCAGACTGGGTTTTTTGTTTTGATTTTTGGTTTAATGGCAAAATCCGTTTTTAGGCTTGTTTCCAGGTTTGCTCGATCCTTCTAAATCCTAGGTCTTTTTTAGCTGGGTCCTCTGCTTCGGATTTGCTCTATGTAGCTAATATTTGGCAGCAAGATTTCTTGAACAGCATTCCTCCTCTGGTGCTTCTGCCATTTCCGAATATGACCAGACGAGGCAGATTTGGCATAAAAGTTCGAGCTTGCTAGCTATTTATGAGTCTAATTTTGTGGCTAACAGATGCCATTTGACACCGGATATCAAGTTAATAGAGTCCCAAAGATTAACGTTCTGATCTGCAATATCTCAGCCAGAGGTAACTTGTTGGATTTTGCCTGTTCATTTTTCTGTGTGTCCATTGTAGATTACTTAGACTTAGCCTGACCAAAGATGTCTTGTGCTGCTTTGTATGGAGCTCGAATCTAGCCAAAGGTACCGTGCTACTTTGTCTATCTTACAAACTAGATTTTATAGCTTCAGTTGATTCTGCAGGGGTGATTTGTTCATATGCATTCTATCTTGTTTGCCCTATCAAGCATATTTTTTGACAGATCTTCATATAATGGTTCTTGGTTGAACATCATGTCTACATCAGAAATTTGTTGCTCGGATGGATAGAGGTTCCCATATTCTTTTGATGTGAGTTTGTGTTATGTTTTTCCATTTCCATTTCGACAGTTGCCTTTGACATTACAATCAGCCCATATTTACCTTATCAAGCAAGAATCTATAACGGCTTTTAATTCCGGCGTGGTTAACCTATAATGATGGTCTTGTTGCAACAGGCTCCAACATATAATAGTTATAAATTCTTACCCAAGGAGTATGTTTGGTGTAGTGCTAACAATTTCATCAATACATTCAGCCAAAATCATTCAAGCAGCTCTATTCGAATCTTTGCCTTTGGAAGTATTAACAGATCACCCAGCCAATCTATGTTTTCTGAACGTTCTGTTATATAGCCTTTTTCTATCAATCCTCTGTAGTTCAGTGCTTGTTGCCCACTATCCCAGAGGTGGTAACTAGTACACAGATGTGCAGTATTACTTTCTTTATTGGACATGGCTTTCCTTTCTTCTGGCTTCTACTTATTTTTGTGGCTGCAGCAGCAGGTGCATCTTCTGGGTACATCTAGTGCATTTTCTGGTACATCTGGGGATTTGGTTTTGGTCCTATCAAGGGCGAATGCTGGCCGTGAATACCGACTCCTACATACGGCTAATAAGTTTGTTTCTGAGATTATTCCTTTTAAGTAAGATTTTTTCAGTCTTAATTCATATCAATGTTGTTGACTTGTTGATGGGTATGCATGGTTTTCCCCCTAGGTATGGGTTTTCCCTTACATGCCTCTCGCCTCATAGGATTTACATGCTATTAGTGTTGTTGGCTTGTTGATGGGGATGCATGGTTTTCTTCTTATAGTTTCAAGTTTGAATCCCTTTCATGCAATTGTTTCGTTCTCACCTCATGGGATTTAGATGCATGTTTATTCTCCAGCCTCACAAGGATTTGCAATTGAGTTTTATTTTTTGTAAAACTTTTATTTGTCGTTATTGCATTTCTTATTCTCTTGAATTTTACATCTCATTGGCTCTTATGCCCCTTAGTTTCACGTTTTGTCCTCTTGTAGTGAAAGAGTTGTATGTTTGTGAATTTTGTACAAGTTTTTGCCTCATGGAATTGACATGCATTTTTCGTCCTCTCGCCTCATAAGGATTTGTATATCCCTTACATTACTTCTTGTGCATGTTTATTCTCTCTTGTGAGGATGCAATTGAGTTCTAATATTGGTAAATTTTGTATTTATCATTTTTGCATTAACCATTATTATACGTGCTATACGTTTCTTATTCTCTTGAAATTTACATTTTATAGGCTCGTATGCCCTTTAGTTTCACATTATGTCCTCTCTTAATGAAAGAGATATATGTTTGTAGATTTTGTGCAATGTGCATTGCATTGAATTATCATACATGGGCAAATATTGTCCACAGCTTGGATTTCTAGTTAATTGTCCCTATCATAAGTTTGTTCCTTGCATATATGTTTGGTTTGCAACATTAACCCCACCTTGACATATGAGCATCCTTGTGGCTTGCATGCCAAAAATGTTGATGTTGGGTGGTTTCCATGCCAAAACATATAGCTTTGATGATTTTCCAAGTCACATGGTTCTCCTTTTTTAAAGTTTGAGGTGGGTTGGAATTATACATTTTTTCTTATGTCTTAATTTTGGTCTAGTGGAGTCGTCTCGTGCATTGTGGAAAATTATATGCCTAGAACACGTTTGTCTATTCTAGAATGGGGCCCACATGAAAACGACAAAAACCTCATAGGCTTCTCATTCATCTCAGCAGAGTTTCTACAATGGTGGATAGCGGATAGCCTCTCATATGCGAACTACCCAGGAAGAAAAATAAAGGAAATGTCCAATTATACAACTTGGACCCCATGAAATACAATGCTAATAGATGTTTGGTCTGTGTACCTACCGAAAGCTTATCATTGGGATTAAAAAACCCCGCCCTTTTGGGTTTTCGAGGAAAAACCCTAGTGATAAGCCTTCGTCAAGGGGCTTGGACAAACGTAAGGCTGAGAATTCGCTCCCAAAAAACCCACGAATGGAGAAGTCGAAGCTGCTACCGCTTGCCAACCTGTACCTGCACATCACCGACATTAGAACAAACGTGACAAAACAAACCTCCCAAAGTGGAGGGGCTGATCACGCATGCCACGCGACAACAAAACCAAAACCTCTTCAAATAGAGGGGCTGGTCATGCGTGACAGACGACAAATACATTAAACAATTAAGGGGGGGGGGAGTGTGGGTTTCAAAGAATAGAGAATAAGATAAGATAAGATAAGATGAATTTTTACGTCCACGGGAACCCAACGTAAAAATAAGGTACTGCTGAGAGAGAAGAGGAAGTGTCGATGAGACGTTGATGAAGAACCTCCCCTAATATAGCGATCTCCCAACCAGAGAAGGCATGCAATGCATGTATGCGAGACATGCATGCTCGCCCCCTCTAGAATCTCGATCCGAGGGCTCGGATCGATGGAATTCTAGAATGGGGCTCGCATGAAAACGACAAAAACCTCCCGAATAGAAGAGAACTTCCTTATTAAAACGGGATCGAGGACGAAGGTCAAAGGATTGTGGCTAAAGAAGAGGCAAGGCCGAGAAAGGACATGCCACAGCATGAAAGAAACACAAAATTGGTCAATCCAAGCAGAGAGAAGCCCCTCCCCTGCATAGTTTCAAAGAATAGAGAATAAGGTACTGCTGAGAGAGAAGAGGAAGCACCGATGAGATGTTGATGAAGAACCTCGCCTAATATAGCGATCTCCCAACCAGAGAAGGCATGCAATGCATGGATGCGAGACATGCATGCTCGCCCCCTCTAGAATCTCGATCCGAGGGCTCGGAGCAATGGAATACTAGGTTGTCATTCGCCTAATATTAGGTTGTCATGATATGAGGCTTATCATTGGCCCACTCATTCGTCTTCGTTATTTATATTCATTGTCTCCACCCTACGTACAAGGAAATCTATTATCTTAGTGCCTTCTCTTCATCGGTCTTTTATCTAAGTAGGTTTAGTGCCTATGTACAAGAAGTTCGTCTTCTCAGTGCCCGCTCTTTAGCATTCTTTGCCTAGTTATTTGCCTAGTTTATCTATTGATTTTGTATCTCTCGACTATTGATTTTTCTTCAGTTCCTTTGCTTTCATCTGTTTTCATAAATCTCTTTGCACTCTATTCTTCCAAGTTGTTCATTGAGATCTTCTAGCTTGTTCTCCATTGAGTTCTCCAATTTATTCTATTTTCTATAAAGCTCCTTCTCTCCTATCTATCTATCTTTTTTCGTAGTCCCATATGTTTGTTCCTTGTTCTTTTGCTCATTTCTTGTTTCGTTCAATGGTATGGCTTTAGTTTTACACTACAATTATTTTTTGTGAAGGTTAGATTCATTCAAACTTTTGTTGTGTACTTTTCATTCATTTATTGTCATCTTACAAGAATGGAGGTATATATATTTTTAGATATTTTTCTAGTGGAGCATGACTGCCATATATGAACTCCTAGGAAGAGTTCCAATCGATTTTGTGCCATTGATTTTATACGAATTTTAAAGTGAGCACTGCAAATGGACCATTTTTGGTCGATCATGGGACCATTCTAGTATTAACAATTTTGTCTGCATGCCATTTAGAATTGCTTAGCGACCTATGCCTCAGATATCTATTTGTGTTGGCATATTACTTGCAAACCCTTTTAGGATCGTAAAGCTTCATCAAGTACTAAACCCACTGTTTTAAAGGGATTTACTAGTAGGTCGCATAGGTTTCTTTAATACTCGCCTTAAAAATGTTCTAGACGATCAAGGAGATAGAACATTTCCCGTTGATGCTCTGAACATTCTGTGCCTTCTTGCCCATGATATGGCCAACAATAAATTTAAATGACAAATACATGGCGGCGGCTCCTCCTCCTCCTCCTCCTCAAATTTCCAAATCACATCCTCAAATTTTCAAAGGTTCCCCATTTTTCCTAAAGGTTCCATGTGGGACGTATGCCATGGCCTTTGAACATCTCAAAGCAATTGTCTAGATAAGACTTTAGACAATTGGACTCTAGAAAATCCCAAATGATGTAGTCAAACCATTAGGGCTTGTTTATGAGCAAAGATTCCCTATAGAATACTATTTTTGAAGAATTGACAATTGTCCCCTCCTCCTAATGACAAAAGATAGAGGTACGAGAGTGAGAACATATATCTAATCTTGCAATATGAAAGCATGAAAAAAGGATTTGAAGGGTTATTCTATGAGAGTCATACATTTTCAACAAGTTGAAGTACATGTTAATGCTAGTAATGCTTTGTTGAAAAGGTCGAGAAATCTGTAGCCATGTAGCCACACAGACCACATGAGGGTAATAAGTTACTTCTTTGATAAGACTTCAAAAAAGTTAGCGTTGAATATTCTCAATAATGTCCATGGGCCTTTGGCACATCAATATAAATAAATACATGGTTGGCCAATTGCATGCATAAGAAATTGTTGGATAAAAATAAAATATGAAAAGAAAAGCCTGATTTTGCTTTGCCACTCTAAAATTCAACTGCCACCCACTAATTATTCAATCTGCATATCTGTCTGCAATGAGGATGGACAAACAATGAGCCAAACAATGGTGATCGTTCCAATGGTTTGAATTGGATATAAAGCATATATTAAGACATAATTTTATGATTACTAAAGATTTTCTCGATAGACTAACAACTTATTTTAGAAGGCTTGCAACATAACGAATGGATGCAAGATCCAATGTGTTCTTTTTGCATCTTTTAAAAGTGACACTTCTATAAAAATGACACTTCCAAATGTGCATACTTATCAAGTTTACACTAAAAACATATGCACTAAATGGAGCGAAATACTCTAAAAACATCTAGCAATTGCTAAGTTACTTTCCATTGTACTAGAGCAAAGGAGGCCCAACACATTCACACACATGAAACATTGCTAAAGTTCCAAATAGGGAGGGTATAATGTTCCATCACATAAGTAGCCAAGACAAATATGCCTAGACAAGATAGAAATAATGGGCTTCTTGTGGACCAAATTATAAAAGCCCGGACCCCAATGTAGAGCCCACAATAATCAAGAAAGTGGATTAATATAGACCACATTGATATTATTTGTTCAATGGCCAAGATTGTTGGATCTGCATTAGTGTGGTAGTGTAATAATCATTTGATCCCCCAAAATACATTGTAGCTTGGAAGAGGCTTTGAAAATGAGTGCACACCATCCACTCAAGCACTATAAACGAAAAGAAACTCAGATATATGACTTAGCAGGTATGTTTATTTGATGCCTCAAACGTGCTGTAAACGAAAAGAAACTCATATATATGACTTAGCAGGTATGTTTGTTTGATGCCTCAAACGTGCTGGACCCCCTTGATTTGTTCATGTCATTTAGTCTTTACATACTAAGCGGTCTTTACATACTAAGCATAAATCTGAATATTGGAAAAAGGCATTGAAAATGAGTGCACACCCAACTTTGATTGGACTATTACATGGTGTCTAGTATCAAAGGGCTCGTGGTACCCACTGCGGATACATCAACCCTTTTCATTAGTACAAACTAAAGACTGCTGCTTGATATGGTCTGGCCCACTAAAAATGTACCGAACTTTCATAAATAACATCATCCATCCAGAAAACATGCATCTCCATATGAGGGCACAGGTACACAATATACATCTTTAATTGGCACTTCCAACTTATTTTTTAACAAAAGTTTGTCCAATTCTCAGCCAGAAATCTGGCCATAAAGAATAGCCCACATGGTGTGGTACATGCAGCAATTATTTCATTGGTTACATGATTATGTTTTGTGCTCAAAATAATCTTCCACAAGTAGTGGTTTTGTCTTTGCTAGTCATCTAGTACTACAATGTATACTACTCCACTCTGCTGGTCTATACAGTTATACTTGGAGATTTGCATCCTCCTCTGAGCCTCCTGGCTGTGTATTGATTACTTGTACACGGATAATTTACGATCCAGTATAAGTGGGAAAAGGTTGACCAAGGATGGATCTCAAACTCCTTTTCCAGCCTATACTGCTCTTGAGCACATGACAACCTCCTAAAACGGTTTGTACCCACTTAAGCTTGCCTCATTAGTGCTACCACTCTTGTAATAAGATTTGTACCATTTTACAAATTGTTTCAAACCAGATTCCAAATCTGTTGAAGGATTATAGCTGCAGGGCAAAAACAAAGATCGTCATCAAGTCAACTCTAGAAGATAACTGTTTACAAAGCAGCTTTACTTACCCAAGTGCAGCATGGGCTCTGCTTACATTTGCATGAGTGAACATCACATCCCCAGTGCTTGGCATTGGGATCACCCTGTAACCGTGTAGATGAGATTAGTAATGGATGAAATTGAGTTTTAAAGCAAAAATGATTTGATAGGTTAGCTCATTACTGGCGTATGGCTTTCTTATTCAAATGTTTTTCAAGAATGCTGACAAAAGTTCCAACTTTAACAGGTTGTGTATTTCCAAGATTGAACACTCTATACTGTGCCTTTCCTTTCTTCTTGCCCCCAGTCCCTGTACTTGGCAGAGCAGTATCCAGAGATGCCACACATCCCTTCACCACATCATCAATAAAAGTAAAATCTCGAGCGAGCTCTTCTCCATGATGACCTTGGAATATTTTAATGGGCTGGTGCATGCAATTGTGCAATGACGTTAGAAATTTGCCTGCGATGCACAAAGAAAACAAGGCCAAAACAACTCAATTTCATCATACCCTGCCCTCCATGATATTTCTCGTAAATGAGAAATAGGCCATATCTGGTCGACCCCATGGACCATAAACAGTGAAGAATCTGTATGCCAATAACGTGTTATTGCAGCTCGTCGGGCGTAAAAAATAAGGAAAGCTACTATGTGCATGGCACAAACCTGAGTGCTGTAATTGATAAGCCATATATGTGATTATAGGTATGGCCCAGCACCTCGTCCGCTTTCTATAACAAAAGAATTATCCATATTACTTGTCTTCATAACACTGACACTGGTGCTTAACAGGGCCCAAGAAGATATTGCTCATTAATTTTTAAAGTCTAATTTAACAATGCTAATACGATTTATGACATGGAGTTAGAATCTTTACCTTTGTTGCAGCATATAAGCTAGCAGGATGATCCGTTCTGTCATCTTCAGAGAAAGGGACCTGCAAAGTAAATCCTAATTTTACTAACTTCTTTAAAACACATTAAAATTAATGCTCGGAAAATACCTTTGAATTCAGGCCATAAACACTACTAGATGATGCATAGACAATAGCTGGCTGTGGATTGCTGTTCTGGAATAAGAAAAGCAAGATACTATTAGTTCCATTGTATGGTGCTGGAAACAAATATAACTGTAGGCATTCATTAACATGCATGTTCTATTAGCCAGATCCATAGATAACTGTTTCTGACACAGTCTTTACTTTAATCTTTTGCTATGACATTAAGGCCTTGTTTTGACATAAGGTGTATGTTATACCTTGCATTGTTCTAGAAGTGTCACAAATCCGCCAACATTACTGTGGACGTATGCCAGTGGATTATGAACTGCATAACGTACTCCAGCCTACAGAACACCCAAATGAAATTAGACCAAACACAAGATAGCTAGGTCTGCGAAATGAATAACCTAAAGGGAGAACAATTGAAACCTGGGCTGCCAAATGAAGCACATGCGTGAAGACAACCAACCCAAAGAGTTTTCCCAGTAATTGTTGATCGTTAATATCACCTTCTACGACAAATCTGTCATCAGATGAGGAACACAAATTAGTTAACAAAGAAGGCCAGATGGAAAGCAATAAGAGGGTTTCGTGGGCATTTACATTCCAGCCTTCTTGAGGTTCTCTGCCCGGGCTCTTTTAAGAGCAACATGGTAATAATTATTGAAATTATCAAGACCTATGATGCCATCTCCACGTTTCTTGAGTGCCAGTGAAACGCCAGAACCAACAAAGCCTGCAGCTCCCGTAACTAGCACAACAAGGTCTCCACCTTTCTGCAAGGACCCGATAACATGGATCAGAGGATTATAATATTAAACAATGTGCTAATTAAGGCCCAATTATTGAGTCCAATTGCCAAATCAAGAGTATGCGAATAGACAAATGATGAATTCACAAGTTTACGCATGTGTGGTAAAAAAAGGGTCTTACTTCTTTCAAAGCGGATCTGTGGACCTCATTTGCCCAGGCGATGTCATGACAGCGTTTGATGGGATGGGTTGGAAGTGATCCAATTATAACACATGCAGCGCTGTTTCATGATGCAAAAGAAAAATCAGTCACGATGTGCAAAAGACTTGTAAAGCCAGCAAGAATAATGTAAAAAAATAGTCTATGGAACTCACGTTACAACGAGAAATACAAAGAGGCAGAACGCCTTGAGAAGACCCATCTGCCGCATGGTGCTCCGGCTGAAGATGTAAGATGTTTGAGGTTTTAGCTTGCTATTTCCGTCTGATTCTAAAAGCTTCACAAGTTGGGGCGGAATTGCCGAGCCCTTTGATAGTGCCATCATCTCTAAATGCTGCCACAGAGACCGGTTTGCTTCTATTTCCGCAGCACAGTCACAGCTGTTAAGCAATTTTCTCCTCGTGTCTTCTGTTAGCTACCTTCTTTAGGTTGCTTGCGGAATCACCATAACAATCTACAACCACAGACAAGCTTAGCATATTAGGTCAAGAATAAAACCAAAATGCAAACTACCGAACATTGTTTTGGTGGCTATGAAGGACTACGATATACAAGAAAATGTGACCTATCCGCTGCAATTTCCTTTCCCATTTCTGTGTGAAAGGATAAGTCCAAATTTCTGTTTACAAAACACACCAAACCAAAACTAATTGCAAGTACTGCTCTATCGAAGATTCTTAAGCCGGAAACGGATCACAGGACATCGAAATATGTAAAATGCGGATAGTAGATGCAAATTTCCAAAGCAAAAATGGGAGGCGGGATATGGAAACAAACGAATGAGCCAAAATCAACGCGGAAAAATACAGTCTAGCTACCTAAGAAAGGACTGTTTCAACATTCCGTTGGATCTGCAGGCCGGAAGAGGTCGACCGAGGATTAAATGGGCCCTGGCCTGAGCGCCGCAGATCGGATCGTCTTACGCTAGATAGCTCCCTGTGCTCGATCGACGAAAAATGGGAGGGCATGTGTGAATGTAAAGAAACCAGGAAGCGACTGGAAAAATTTCCGGGGATAGATTTATGTATCGGAAAAAGGCGGACGGCAGCTTATGTGGCACGACAGTAAATCGTGAATTGGGAAAGGTCTGCCAGTTGGCGACTGCCACGTGGTGGGCCCTTTTCCAAAAGCAAAGGTAGTTTATTTATGGTTTTATTACAGTGTCGGTGGTCGCGGCAAAATACGTGCTTGCGGCATTATAGTTTTTTTTTTAGCAGGCTTGCCTATTCCCCTCTACAACTATTCTAGTGTCACACAAGTTGTAGATCAGTTTCTTCGACTGCCAAATCTATCCCCAGAAATGTATATTTTTTTAACCTTTGGGGATTTTGGAGGTTCGCCTGGCATTTTCATAAGTCACACTGCCATGTCTCCTCCCCATGTTTCTCCTTCCTCTCACCCAGTTAGCCACCCACATGTTCGTCTTCACACCTTCCTTCCCAATTTTCTACTCAATCATCCATGCCTATTAATGGCTCGGCCCCTGGACTTCTCTTCAATTCGTCGGGGACTCCATCCCCTCTTCCATTATTATCTTGGTCTCTGCTCTAGTCCCCTTTTCTGCTCGGATGTCAATTTCATCGAGAACAACTTCTGAAGGCTAGGCCCCCATGTTAGTTGCCATAACCATGGTTTCATCTAATATTCAACAAACTCCTCAAGTCCACATGCCAATATTCTTGTTGAAAGCTGCTTAAAATGCATGTAGTCCCCTCCAAGCTCTTCAAGTCCACAAGCCAAGATTCTTTCTGAAAATATGTGAAATTGAAGTAAAAGTTTCTCCTATGTACATGCATCTACGAGCGGGCCGAACCAATATTCCTTCTGTCTTTACCCGCATGTAAATCTATCCTTCGCTCAGGCTGTGCAACCTGCATTTTCTTTTTGTGGACCCTAAGGAATGTACCTTTAAATTGATTTCTGGGATGCAACAAAATGAGATAAATCACAAATTTCTCTCGCCCTAACGGTAAATGAATACATGTTCTTGATCATATTATTTTGTGTCATATTCTTTGGTCACATCAGCTATGGGACCAAATAACAATGTATAGTGAAATTTTACCGTTGAATTTAAACTGCATTTTACCACATACAACAAAAGGATAGTTCATAGAAATAAGGACTTTGAGTCATCCCTAGCATCTTGTTTATTAGGTCAACTGCATTTTACCACATACAACAAAAGGATAGTTCATAGAAATGAAGACTTTGAGTCATTCTTAGCAACTTGTTTATTAGGGTGCTGGTGAACCTTCCCATCAATTTTGGCATAACATGACGTAGTGTTACATTGGCCTCATCTCTAATGATATTAACATTGATGATACGAAGGCTAACATGTCAATTAAGTTAATGTGTAAACAAACATAGGTCTACATGCTTTTCAATGCAATGACATCACGTGCTTATCTAAAATTGCTTCGACATATCATTTGGGTTGGAAGTGTAAATATGGTTTGTTGCACTACCATTAAAAAGTGATCAAAACTACATATTTATGTATTCATGATTGAGCATAATTTGAGACAATATTCGAATGTGAACCAAAGGGGCATGCAATAAGACAAATTTGGGACATGACATAAATACAGATGTCCATTCTTCTCTCTTTTTTCCTTTTATCATTTTTGAAAAAAGTAGAATGCAAATCTCAGAAGATATTAGAGGAGTTCTAGGTCTTATTAGTTGATCATGCCTGAAAGACAACATAGAGATATTAATCTATGTGAGGATTTTCAAAATAAAATACAAACATTACATATTCTAAACGAGGTGCACCTTGGACTACCGCAATCGTTGGATCCAACGGTGCACCTTGGACTACCGCAGTCGTTGGATCTATCGATCCTACGGCTCAAACCATATGTTGGGGCCTCTGGGCACCTCTTGTTTTGCTTATGGTCATGATGGAATATGGAATCTCTATATGGCTTCGCCTACGGTTTTAGAATACGAAGCACGAGGGCTCGAACCTCTACCAAAATAATTCAATACCAAAATAACTCAATGCCTTAATAAGACTACATATCACATGGAAGCCAATCCACTACCTAGTCGCGATATCTTATGCTAGGAGCTGTTTTGCATGTGATGATCTAGTATATAATGCCAATCCACTACCTAGTCGCGATATCTTATGCTTTTGGTGTTGTTTTGCATGTGATGATCTAGTATATAATGACAGGTTTAAGATCTCTACCACATGATCAGTTGGTCATACTTGAACACTTGACCTTAGGGCAATGGATTTTTAAGGTCCCTATTACTAGATCGATGTTGGCCGTACTTGAACCCGTGACCTCGGGCATCGCGATTTAAGGTCCTGCCACTAGACCATGCCTAAAAGGCAAGACAGTGCGAAGTTTGTCTTATAAAAGGCTTGAATCGACATGTATTAGTGTTGTGCATAGGGGCGGATATTTGCCCCAAAGCGAACATTTGCAAATTTTTAAAAAAGTTCCACGAATCTCATGTAGGTTAAAAATGTACTAAAAAAAAATGTTTGCCACGATTTCTTGCGATTTTTTGTGATGAGGCTAGAGTTCGCCTAAGCCTAGAAATGCACAGGAGCTACTTTCGTCATGTTTCTATAGCCTTCAAGGATTAGGAGCCATGGATTCGCCATTATCACTTTCTCTGGTCGTAAGGAGTTTTTTATTCCGTTTACAAAGGTGTGTTGAAAGTTTCTTCCGGAAATAAAAGTTTTTCCTCCTTATTTCCTGTCCTTTTCTGATTTGCGAACATATTCTGACCCTGTTTTAGTCAGTATATTTGCTCAGAGATTGATCTTGTGTGTCTGCAGGTATGCCATCATTATCGAGTTACATCGGGTATTGTCAAATCTTCCTCTGGAAATATAATGTTTGCTCGTTAGTCCCTCTCTATTACTGCTGTTAGCTGAAAAGCCCTTTGATGAGTCGAAGTACAGATGCATAGGTCAGAGAAATAATATTTTTTGCATAGGTTTGATTTATCATTTGATTTTGCTCAAATGGCTGAATATTTTGGGATAAGGTTTACACGTTTTATGCAATTTATGAACTAGAAATCCTTGTATTAGTATGGCTTTGCTGTTTCATATCCAGTCCACTAACCATTTTCAGTTTCCTAAGATTTCCCAATACATTTATTGAATGGTTGCATCCACATCCATATCATGCTAGTTGTTCTGGTACTTCTTGGCTTGGCTTAATTCATTATATACCTTTGTCCTCAGTTCATGTCTATGTTTTATGATATATCTTATGCATAAATATATGTGTTGACGAAATGGTAATGAAATTCTCGAATTCGTTTTCTATGGCAATTTCCAGTTCTACTTGCCCTACTATCTCACACATCATGCGAAGCTTTTCAATACATTAATATATGAACTTATACAATGCCTTGATAGAGGGATGTGTGAATATTGTTCACTTCACGTCTTGATAAGAAAGTAACTCTGGATTGGTTTAGGCAAGGTGGAGAGCTCTAATGCTCGGAATAGAGCGAGAAGAAAGAAGAGTTTATTCTGGAAGAATTTTGTGCTGAAAATTTTGTTTGTTCTGGAGGTATTTTGCTGGCAAATTTCGTTGTTTTGCAGGGCAACATGCACAATGTACTTCCATTTCTTTTCCTTATTATCTCCAGACGTTGCCTTTTGAGCTACGTGAAGCTAGATCAAAGAAAGCCTTCTACAAGATGATATCCACACATGGGTCAAAATGAAGTTCTTCAGAGGACATGGAGAGATGGGGCAGTAGAAAAGGAGTTTTATAGGACGAATATTAATTCTAGATTCTAGGAGGCAAAGTATTTGGCCGAGGGGATTTCCACAAAGCATAGGCATGCCATCTGCAGGATGAGACTGAGGCTTGGTGTTGAAGTAGGCATGTGGAATGACATTCCTGACAAGCTTAGATTCTGTAAGATATGTTAGGTAGGGATACTTGAAGATGAGGAGCATGTACTTTTACATTGCCATGCTTACAGAGATATTTGAGACAAGTTTGATGTATATGCTGACGCGTTGATGACTTTCTTTGATTGCCCAGGATCACGTATTGGGAGATGTATCATTGATATTCTAGAGTGTAGGGACAATGTTTTAAGAACCTTAAAAGTAGATGTGTTAGAGATCGCAGAGACTAATGCATTTATCAGAGGATGCATTAGATGATTTATTTTATAACGTTGAATGTACAAGTTGAACGTCTTATAAACCTAGCGGTCTTACAAATGTAATAATCAAACTTTATCTCTCCCTCCCTCCCTCCCATGCCCCTCTGAAAAGATCCAAAAGAGTTTTCTACGTGTCATAAAAATAGAAGTTATTAAGTAGACCGTTGATTGGTTCATTTCATTACTACTGTGTGTAATTACTAATTAATTTGATATATGCACACACCGATATTGACAAATTAGCTATTAACACATTTTCAACTTAACGGGAACATCACATTTTCAACTTAATGCTAGCATGGTTGGACTGACTTATTGAGAAATCATGTAAATAATTTCGTAAGTGAGAGTTTTGTGATTGTAAGGTACCTTGCTAGTAGTCAAGATTCCTTTTTAAAAACTTGTGTTATGACCTTGCTACTCTCATAAATGTCATTTTTTAATGTAAGATTCTCCTCAAATATCTTAAAGCCAAAGAATATTCTTGTACTCTTGTCTATGAAATGATGCGTATCTTAATTCAACTTGGGGAAGATGAAGAGAGAAAGGATGAGAATTATAGCTCAAAGATGCAAATTGGAGGAGGATTACAACTTGGCTTTTTAGGACATCCAATAAAAAATATTCTATTTTTTCTATTCTATTCTATTAATAAAAAAGGAACGATGTATAGAATATTGGCATGGTCCCTCCCCAAAGAGTGGCGCGCATAAATTGAAGAAATGGTCTAATTTATTTTGCTTTTTTGGGGCTTGGTCATATTGTAGGGCCTTAATTCTAACATATCCAAGTCTAGTTTTGGAGACTTCCATTTCCCTAAGGCCACGGGTTCGAATGTGATCAAAGTTGGTTCTCTTGGTAGGGACCTAAAATTTATCACAATATACAATCATGTGACATAATAATCATCTGGAGTAGCTAAAAAATATCATAAGTAACATACAATAACAAAGTTATTGGCGAAAATAGTAGATAGAATTGTTATAGAAAGAGCATAAATATATGGACTTACATATTGATTAATGTAAATTTCATATTGTGTTTACCTTATATTTGTGGTTGTTGTATATTTAATGCCACTAAGGCCAAATTATTTACAACATTAATCATACAACATAATAATTCCTCCTAAAGCTTCCTTTTACTTAAGTGCATATTCACACGAGGGGAGACTGGGGGTATCTAGAGTTGTTAGATAGGCATATTTTCAAGTGTCCCTATTATTTGACTATAGATAGTGATTCTAATTTATGGGATATGCTCCTACAAGTTGTGGTATATTGTATAGCAAAAATAGTGAGATACTATAAGATTTTACACAAATATACTTGATGATATACATGTGAATATGTAGCATGGATTAAACTAATGGCTAAAGGTAGCCATACTGCTATTTTATACCCTTTATTTCAAAAAAATTGGCTAAAGTAAATAGTAAAAATGCCAAAAAAAAAAGAAGAAGTTATGTATGCTATATTATGTTGATTTCCATTTATTTGTCCATGTTGAATTACGTGGAGGCCTTGGCCGCTGCGATAATTTTTTTGTAATTATAACCCATATAAACTATAAGTAAATATCAAATACTTTGAAAAAGGTAAGATATCACGAACCATAGACAATCTTAAAAAAACTCTTGATTTTGCTCGAGCTTGAACCCCCACCATTAAGCCAAAGCCCTTAACCACTAAACCAAAACCACTTTTATTTTCATTAAAAAAACTCATTTACCCTCTAAACTTTATATTGAAATGAAATAACAGAAATATCTTGCTTCCTTTTCTAATTTCGACGAATCCTGAAGGGTGGATACACGGCCGAACACTGAATGTTATGAAACAAATCCATAAGGCTTTGTTTTTTTTTATTTTTATTTTCTTCCTTTCTTGTCTGCCATTATTAAAGATAGAAGCATCATGGCATAGATCCTTATATCCGATCAGGCAGATATCATCGGCAAAGAATTGGAAGAGCAGATTTGAGATAAGGCTATTGAAATCAAGCACAAGCGAATCAGATACTGTTGAATAAGAGGCTGCCAGAATCAGGTTTGCCGACCCAGAAGCTCTTAGAATCCAAAATTGAGATGGAAATATTCATCAGCATGTTTCTGAAACAGATTGATTTTTTCCTTCTCTTCTATATTTTGTATCAGAAAGATTATTTTCTTTAAAACATCAGATATAGTCTTACCTCTAAATCGCTTCTTCAAATCCTTAATTACCAGATCTTATACAACGTTGTCTCTTCTCTCCTTTCCCTTTTTTACGTTCTAGTTTTCCATTCTAACTTCTCTTATTTGAGTCATCGTTTTGCCATGTCATCATTATGCCATGTCATGTATTCTCTATTATTTAACTATCTAAAGAACTTATAGAAATATCTTAAAGGCACAATATAATTCACATCACAAGCCTGATCTAATTAGACATGGTACAATAAAACCTACCAGTTTCTCAAAGGAACCTCTCTTCATTCTGTAAAACTGATGCCATATATCATCTTCGAATGGTGGTAGGCAATTCCATGCATGATTGTCAACGTTATCCCATTGAGTGGTTTGTCTTGAACAAACCCAGAATCTTTTTGGTGGTCTTCTAAACCAAGATGCTGCGGCCAATAAGATGGAAGATGCACATTGATAACTAGTATTATCTTTGAATGGCTCTTCCTTGTCGATTGTTGCCATGGGATCTTCCAGTTCATTTTCTTGTATAAGATCCAAGCAGAACTTCTGAAATGCCACTGTCGATGTTTTGATAGGGCAAGGATGTAATCCACAGATTTCTTATAGAATCTGGCCTAAAAAGAGATGCAGGAACCCTAAAGATTGTTGCTAAGAAGCAGGCTCAAAGAACTCGAAATATTCCATATCTTGAATCTTGAAGAATGCTTTAAAAAGGAAATATCCCATAAGATCAGACCTATCAGAGTGGAAAAGAAGGGAAAAAAATCCGGCAGGGACCTCAAATTTTGCTCCAAATGGGACCTGTTATGAATCGAGAGAAGCTCGTCTCTCATCTTCTCTCAAGCTATACCGTATAATGTTTTATTCTTGGCGTATAGCGTGAGAGACAAAAAATTAAGTTGCATGTGGCCAACGATTCCACCCACATGTAGCGATTATGTCTGTCTATCTTGTGAAAAGAGACTAATGGTGCCAAGGCTATTCGATCGTAGCAGGTGATACCCCTATGTCCTCGCTTTCCTGTGCACTGGAATATCAGATGAACAAACCACTATTAAGTGGTTGAGGAGCACCACTCGGGGCATGACTTACTAGCTTCTTTGTATGAGAATACGATGGATCCTTACATATAAATACACATCAAACTCAGGATGAGAAACATAAAATAAGTTATTTTGTAATATTACCACTACAAAAAGTAAATTGAATGCTATAGTAGAATAAGGCTGGATATTAAACATGTAAGGAAAGCTCTAGAAAACGTGCAAGGAAGACATTAAAATATGATGCAAAATCTGTTAAGAACAAGTAAGACATATGCTCAAAAAGATAAGCAAGCATTAAACTCAAATGGCAGAGATCGGGAAAAACTAGGAAGGAAAGAGGTTTGATAATGTCTCCATCGCTAAAAACATGTAGAAAAAATCAATTTTTGAAGAAAAGGATTCGATAAAAAAAAAAAATCTATTCTAGACTAGGAAACTTCTATAGAAGAAAAAGGCAAAGCTATTCCAGAATAGCAAACTTGCCTTCCATAAAGAAAAATCCAATTATCAAATAACCAAAGGAGGCCTTTAAGAACAATTGCACTATTCTGAAATAACATGCACACAGCTTTTGTATTCTGAAATAGGCCGGCTTTATTGATTCAATGCTTTTGTATTTCCAGAAAGCTATAAAAGATGAAATTTCGAAACAATTGGAATAGGAAATACGAATTTTGTATTGTATAGATTTTAAATTTATGCATATGTACATACCTTGCTATTGATGCCCATATTTTGAATCATTTAGTATAATATGGTACCAACTCAAGGCATTTTGGGTTGGGTTTTTTTGGGGGGAGGGAGGCAAATCAAGATGCTCATTCTCATTGCCAATATTTAGAATAGAGAATTAAAAAACAAAAATCGAGAGTGGATTTTTATGTTGTTAATTTTTTTATGCCAGGTGTTAACATTTTGTATATGATTGCAACTCGTTGGATATTCCAAAATATGTTCTTGTTTAAGTCTTGAACCAGAATAACATTGCCTTGCCCTGAAATATTTTTTGCTTAAATTCGTATACAAGTTATGTGTTCTTTGTCTTGAAGCCCTATTCCAAAATAGGCTTCACTGTCGTTAGTGGATTCTCTTCTATTCCAAAACAACATTAACAACTTTAAGAATTTTCTAATTGCTTGTCCTAATCTTCACATTGTATTTTAATGGACATTATCAATGTTAAGTTGCCTTCTACTTTGGTACGTTCAAGTTCTTCATGCGTGGAACAGACGTCTACTCTTAAACGTTTTGCCTTCTACATTTGTTGGAAATCCAACTCCAACATCCAGGAAACTTGAAGACATTCAAATTATGTTGCAAAACCTTTTCGGTACAATAATTTTGAACATGTTAATGCTTGCTTTAGAAAGTTATTCACTCACTTTGAAGCTCCTAATGCCACCATCTTTTATAGTACCTCCTAGGGACATGCTACCAGCTTTCTAACGAACTTTCTAGATAACTGGAGTGATTGATATAGTTGGAGACGAAGAGATGATAACTAAAAGTGCATTGGTTCTGCATCCGAGTAGTGAATGCAAATGAAGCAATAAATGCGAATACATAGAAAAGGAAGGAAGGAAGGAAGGAAGTATATTTTAACGTCCACGGAGACCAACTGGCCTATGAGACGGTTTTACAATATAGCGGAAAGTTTCCAAACACAAAATAAAACCACAGAAACCCTGTACAATGTGTCTCTACCACTGGTCCCTGACGGTGGAGACTTGCAGAATGTAGGACGCAAGACGTGCCACCATTGGCGAAGCCAGCAGTTGGTGAATTGCTATCTCAGAGCATCTGAGATCGGCATGAGCTGCTCGGATGTGTGCATACGCTGGGCATTCCTGTAGAGCATGGTGTTCATCTTCTACTATCTGCATGTGACAGCACTGGCTCTCATGCCGGGGGATTCCCTGCCCTCCATCCGTACCCCAGCGGCCTGTCTCAATTCTGAGATGGTGGGACCATGTCCTTATTGCAGCTATAGCTCTTCGTTTCTTGGTGGAAATGTGTGCCTTCAGATACTGGTGGGGGCCGTGTTCAAGCGACGGATTGACCTGTGTGTGGTAGTGCTCGTTTTTGGGCTTTGCAAGAGTGGGCGCATCCCATAGAGAGGCAGCAAAGCGTGCATTCAAATGCAGCTCCTGCTCTGCGATATCCGACATATCCACAATGTGTTGATAGTCTATGGACCATCGTGCGAACCATCCCCTACAATGCTCTTGCCATACTCTCTTCAGACGTTACGGCCCTTGTGCCAATAACAGAGCCCGGGGAGGAAGACGTTGTGCATCCATTTCGTCAACCTTATGGAAATACGCAAGGTGCCTGCGCACAGCAGAATGTTGCAGGGGCCAAAAGCCAGTCTCATACAGCAAAATTGGATAAGGCACCGTGTCCTTGACGCCTAGGCTGTATGTCAGGAAAGCCTTCTGCACCCTCTCTAGCTTATCCCAAGTACCCTTGCTAATCGCTGGCCCCCATACCTCTACCCCATGTAGCAGTACTGGTTCCACGAGTGCTCGGAACAAGTGTGCTTTGCGTGTCCAATCGCAGAGATCTATTCTGTGACAGCTAATCTGCATTGCATACAGGGCTTTCCATTCCACGCTGACCCTTCTTTCTCCACAGTCATCCCATAGCATGTTAGCAGAGAAATCGATTCCCAGATACTTAAAGGTCCTTACAACTTCCATCCTTTGTCCTCTGTAATAGAAGTCTGGGATATCATGCTGCGCAGACAGGATTGGCAACAGCTTGGTTTTCTGCTGGTTGACTGTCATTCCTGCTATGTCACAGAATTGACTGAGAGCATCCAAATGTTCCTGCATACTCCTGGCTGTATGGGATATAGAGCAACTATTTTACTGTATATGCCTCTGGCAACTGCGGGCCACCACCTCCATGTTCTTGCATCCAGGTCTCCAACTTGTCAATATAGAGTCCAAAAAGCGTTGGAAATAACGGGCATCCCTGTTTTAACACCTATGGTGCTGTTCACCCGGTGGTCTGACGCAGGCAAAGTGGCATATATTCCGGCATACAGCCGGTAGATGGCATTCTGCAAATCCTGTGGGACATGTAGCTCCTGCAAGCATTGCCACAACAGGTCCCGAGGGACTGTATCATATGCCGTCTTAAAATCCACGAAACAGCAATACAGGTCACGTCGTGTATTGCGACTAGCTTCCACAAGGATTCTGAGAGTAAAAATATGATCACTCGTGGAGTGGGCAGGGCGGAAACCTGCCTGGCCAACTGCACGCACTCCAGTTTCCTCCGCCCATTGCGTTAACTTCTTCTCCAGCACCCCTGCTAGAAGTTTTGCGAGTAACGGGCTCACCATGATCATACGGTAGTTGGTGGAGTCATCCCTGCTTCCCGTCTTATGAATAGGGGTGATCTTGCTAACCATCCATTCCTGTGGGAGGCCCTCTCTGATGGCCTGATTGATTATTCCTGTCAAAGGTCCGAGCAAAGCTGGCCCACCCCATTTCAACAGCTCGGCCTGAAGTCCCTGCAAGTCCTTTGCTTTACCATTAGCAAGATGCCTAAGACCCTGGTGGATGTCCGCCTCTAAGAGCTGCAGTGTTTCTCCTAGTTGATCTGGCACATCAGCAATTGCTCCTGGGGGGTCATACAACTCCTCCAACCACTGTCTCCACTAGTCTGCGGTAACATTTCCAGGTGGTTGATGCCTCTTATACAGCACTCTACGCCAAAAGGCTTTTGGCTCAGTCATCAATAGATCAAACATGCGTTGCTGATTTTCTGCAATGTAGCGATACTTTTTGGATTTCAAGAATGTCTTAGAGTCCCTAATGGCCTGTGGCCGGAGCTGTGTATCTAAGATGGTGCGTAGCTGACTCTTTAGAACCTTACATTCCGCGTCAAACCAGGGGTTTTGAGGGAATTGCACAGTGTCCCTGCGCGAGAGCTTTCTTGCTGCAAAGCATTTACTGGCTGCTGCGAGTAAAGCCTTCACCAACCATTCACACTTATCATGCAATGTATAGAGGGCATCAATCCCCTGTAGCTCACGTTCAAGCTCCACCTCATATCCTGCTTGCTTCCTATAGTTCGGGTTGTATCCCAAACCCCGGGGGTGCCTGTCCTGTGGCCATGCCACTGAGTGCCTCCAATTCAAAGTGACATAAAGTGGATAGTGGTCTGACAAAGTCTCTTCATCTCTTGTTCCTGTGCCTGTCAAGTTCTGGCACTGGAGCTAGGAGATAGTCCACCACACTGGCTCCCCCATCGCCCCCGTCGCTTCTGCAAGTGAAGCCCCCTGATCGCGGCCACCTGAGCATACCGTTGCAGATCACCATGTCAAAGATCTGATATAGCTGGACCAACTCTCTTCCAAAGGCTCCGGAGACTGTATCCTGGGAGCGTCTTGCATGCTGGGATGCCTCCGTTTCTAACCAAAGTGGGTTGGAGTCAGCATTTCCCTGAAAGGTGACCGACTGGCACTGTGCTGTACGTGCGTTGAAATCTCCCAATAAAAACACATGACCCTCCTGGCGATACTGCTCTATCTCATCATACAATTCCCTATAGGGCATATGCACATCTGTGTCTGCCTGATGCACCCTGTAGAACTTAGAAGTTTCATGGGGTATATAACATCCTGCGATAAACAGTGGGCGGTGGTGAGGCTGCAGCACGCGTATCCACAGGTAGCGGTTGAGTCTATCAGCCTTGTGGAGCGAGACTATGGATGCTATAGCATCTTTGAAGTAGCACGCGACCCCTCCATAGCCTCGCTTGCCATGACGCTCATTGGCCAGTGAGAAATGATGGTACCCTGGGATGTCTGGCAACAGATGACCACTATATTCCCATGTCTCTTGCAAGAAGATGATGTCCATCCTGCAGCAATTTCAGCAATGCCGTCGCCGCGCTTCCAGGGAAATCCCCTACAGTTCCACGACACAATTTGAAGGCACTCTTCCTATGCTGTCTGTGGTGACTGCCATGTCCCAGTCCCCATGGAGGGTGCAGGAGTTGGGCCATTGGCGGTCTTTGGGGCTCTCATGTGCGGCTCTGGCTGGCGTGGGTGGTGCCCGGGACTTGGTCACGGCTGGCGTGTGCGATCCGCCATTCTGGAAGTGGGGGATCCAGAAGTGCTTGGTCCCCCGGTCGCCGGTTCTGCCACTGTTGGCCGTGGAGGCACAAATATCTTCATCTTGCCATTCACCAGGCCTGCCGATCCTCCTGCCTGCCTGATCTGTCTAATCTTTGCGAATTCCTCCTGCCTCTCCTTCTGTTGAGCCAGGGTCAGATCCGTGTCTAAGTACACCAATGTCCCCTTCAAGCGACTAGCGCGCTGCAGCATCAACGTCTTCGACGCTTGGTCGAGCACTGTGAGTTTAACTAGTCGGGGTCTCATGCTTGGCGTCCGGACTACGGTCGGGTTTCTTCTTGTCAAGTCTTTTAATCGGGCGCCTTGCCAAAACCAGGGCATGGAGCTTAGCTGGGAGATCTTCCCCCTGTTCTTCAGGCAAGCCGCGAACGACAATGTTCAGTCGACGAGACTGGCGGTCCTTCTCCTCGCGAAGGACCCGTCTAATTCCCTGTGCAACCTCTGCCTCAGGTATTGGGCATGGTGGTGGTGCTGCCCCTGTAGTGGTACTTGTCTGCTTCATCTGCATGCGCAGATCATACATCTCCCGCTGGAACTCGGCCATCCTCTTCTCAAGGGCCGAAAGCCTGGGCGCTGCCTCTTGACTTTCAGGTTGTCTCTTCTCCAAGGTGTCCACCCTCCCCTGCATCCGAGACATTGTAGCCTCCTGGTCTGCCAACCGGCCGTCTAGGGCAACCAACTGTGCAACCTGCGCCACTGCCTGTCTGAGCTCGTTTTGCAGCTGTACCACATCCTCTGACATTTGCCGTTGGAGCTGCTCTAGACGTCGGGTTGCATCGCTGAGAGTGCGGGACATCGCTGTCACTTCACTTCTTAGCTGGGCGACAGTATCACGTGCTTGTCTGCGCTCAAAGTCAGCGAGGCCAAAGCGGTCATCCAGTGGCCTGATGCGCTCTTCCAGCGTCGAGATACGTTCTTTCTCTTTCGCCAACTGTTTCTTGAGAATAGCTGCCGGCTGGGTATCCCTTTGCATCTCCACACCTGCCAGCTTGTCCTGAATGGCGTTCAGCTTTCCCTCCAGGACATGTATTGCCTCTGTCTGTGTGATGAATTCCGAGGGGGAGGAGCCCTCGGCATTACGTGCCCGCTTCTTTAGCGCATGCAGATTCCCCTCCATCCTTGTGTGCTGACTTCCAAAGGCTATGGGGTCTCTGGCTGTAAAAAGTGTGCTCAGAATCCAATTTGGGGACCCAAAATCGCGGTCAGATCACCTTTTAGGGGTTTGGTGGTTTTGGGGCTAGAGAGAGATTGTAAACCCTAGAGAGAGAAAGTCAGAAAGGGGCAAATCAAGGGGGCTCTATGCAAGGGCAGTGAGGGCGATTCAAAGACAATGGCTTCCAAGAATGTGCTCAATCTGCAAGAAATTACCATTTCTACAATGACTCACACAGATCTGTGTCATCAAAGTTCCATTAGAGCAAAGAAGACGTGCTAAGGGCAAGGGAACCACCTTCAGATTTGATCCTGCTGACAAGGCGAAAATACTTGTAACTTACCAGATGTCTTGTCTGATGACGAATAATTGTAATTCCGTTCTTTCTAAGTATCCCAACTTTTCTAAGTATATTTCTCTAACTTTATTCTAAGTGTTTATATCTAAATAAATAAGCATTATGAATAAAATGTCATTGTTACATGGTTATCTATATCTGGATTATTTGGCGCAACGGCCTAGGCCTGAAACAGACCTAGCCCCTTGGCCTAGGCCGTTGCGTCAAATAATCCAGATGTAGATAACCATGTAGCAATGACATTTTATTCATAATGCTTTGCTAGATATAAATGTGATAAGAATGGTAATGAGGACAATGACTTTGTTCCTTCCATAGACAGCAAAGAAGAGGATCATTCAAGCGTTCCACAAGTGACAGTGAAGCAATTGAAGATGATGATATGGCATAAAAAAAGTAATATCCTGGCGATAGGTACTCTTAAATAAGATTATCCTTTTAGATATAAAGGAAGTGTTGTAAAAACTTGTGATTCATTTAAACATTTGGGGTTATTGATAAGCGGGAATCATAAGTGGAATGCGTGCATTACACAAAGGATTGAAGGGGAACAAAAAGCATTGTATGCCATGCAACGTATGTGCATGAGAGCCTATTTCTGGTCTTGGCATTTCAAGATGACACTCTTTAAGGCTTTGGTGCAAAGTATTATCCTATATGGATGTGAAATTTGGAGTCCAAGTTTACCACAATGCCTATAGGAAGATATTAAATATATCCGAAAGAAATTCCTATGGCTTGAACAGGGTGTGAAAGTTCAAACCCCTTATCCATTGATGTTGGCTAAGAGCGATTTTATGCCATTGGAAAGGAAGGCAATAGTCAGATGCATTAGATATCTCAAGAAGATGAAGCAAATGGACGATAACTGAATTCCACATCATGTGTTGATATTGAATGAAGGAAGGATGGTTTTATGATTTAAAAATTCGGCTTAAAAAGTGGGATATTAATTGGGAGAAAGCAATTCTAGTGGATGATGACTTAAGACGATGAGTACATGATGAAAACTATGGCAAAACTCTAAGACAAAGATAATTCAATATTGAAAGTATATGAAACCCACCTTGGGCACAACAGAGCATTGAAAGAGAATATTCAAGAAGAGACATACTATCTGTAGAATGCACCTTAGTTCTCATCACCTTGGAGTAGAAATGGAAGATGGGGCGAAATCATCTCACGGTCAATGAGAGAATGCAAAATGTAGCGAAGGAGATGTAGAAAATGATGTCCTGCTAAAATGTCCTGCATATCATATAATACATGATATATTTGACTAGATACAAAAAAATATCAAGAATTTCTTCAAACTAGAGGGAACAGGATAGGATCATATGTGATAGAAATTTTGCTATAGGGAAAATTGGGTGGAACCTATAAATGTTCTATTGGACGAATATGAGACCATGAGCGAGAGTCATAAAGTAGATGAGGATTCAGAGACTCATCTACTCTTTTATGATAGTATATAGAAAATTGTTGTCTTTTAGACCCATGAGGCCTCCATAGATGTACTACATTTCATTTCAATTCATCTAAGGCAAAATAAAATACCAGCTCTTTGCTTTCAATTAGCTTTTGCCTTCAAATACTATAAAATCTGGCATGGCTTATCCAAGTTATTATCAATGGACTAACAAATTAGCAGATAAGGTCTAATAGATAAAACACAGTATTTGGCCATCTCTCTTTTAATTCTGAACCTAAGGGTTTACGAAGCATAGAAAAGGTTCTACGATTTCAATGGACTACCAAGTACAAATCTAGTAGGGCATCGCTTATTTGAGCTCCTATTTGGACCACTAGAAGTTTAATCTACAAAAAAAAAAACCAATGAAGAGCCGTGTTTATGAAGACGCTCCACTTAAACTGTTCTGAAAAAGCCATATTTCTTAATCTCTGAAAACGAATAGGGAAAAGCTATGTTTCTGAAGCCATTTTTTAAGAAGATGGAAATGGGACTGTGATGGGCGGATGTGAACCATGCAACCAACTTCTGTAGACTTCTGCATTGGCTATTTTTGCACAAGTGACTTCAGATGCACCAAATTTTCCAAATTCATCCGAAGCCCCTGTTTCAAGATAATCTATGCTAAAGCTTTAAAGGCTTGAAAAGCCAAAGAAAAAATGGTTGTAGAATTGTTAAGCATGCTATGCTTTTCGAAGAAAGCCATAGCACAACGACTTCTGCAACCGCCATAGCTGCAGGCCAAGATGTCTTTTAGAGTGAACCAAAAATATCTCGAAGGGTACTTCCCTTAACGACCGCATTTCGATGGAAATTCCCCTAACAACAGTTAGGGCAAAATCCCTCTCAAAATCGAGAGTTGTGAAACCCATTCTCGACCTTTGGTCATCGTTTCTTCCTTAAAAATCCCTCTCGCGCCATCTCTTGCCGATAATGTGGCCACGATATCTCTCCCTCTTCATTCTCTATATAGTCTATCAAACAGAAAAAGAATAAAAGGATAGCAATGATTCTTTGGTGAGGGTGATAGAATGAGTTTTTCCGCAGATCTGAATTTTTTTGGCATCGAAAGGGTCAAAAACCTTAGTCCACGATCATTCAACTCATTAAAAATGCCCCAACAACAGTTAGAAGCAATTAGTCTCTCAAGGAAAGAGTATCATCTCTCATGTCCCTCCAACTCTCACATATCGTCTCTCACATGCTCGCTCGCTCTCTCTCTCTCTCTCCCTCTCTCTCTCTCTCCCCCTCCCCCTCCCCCCCCCCCTCCCTCTCTCTCCCTCCCTCTCCCTCTCCCTCTCCCTCTCCCTCTCCCTCCTCTCCCTCTCCCTCTCTCTCTCTTTCTCTCTCAGGTCGGCCACATGATCGGAAAAATTTGTCTCTCATCGGATACGGCGAGAGACGAAAATTATACCGTATAGGTCGAGAGAAGATCAGAGATGAGCTTCTCTCGAGCCTTACCAGCGGCCGTTTCGAGCTGTTTTTCCCTTCCCTGCCGGATTTTTTCCCTCCAATTTGTCTCCGGCTGGCCATCCCATATGGGATAATTCTTTCCTCATTCGATCTTCAAAATGAGTGATATGGGATATTTCGAGTTCTTCTTCCCGCGTCCCATTTCCATTCGATTTCTCTAAAAAATCCATTCCCTACACCTTCGAGGCAGGAAATCTTCACCGATAGCGTCATTCAAGCATGAATCCGGTCATTTTAGGTATGATTGCAATGCTTCTTAGGGCTATTTTGCTAGGTTTAGCAATGCAGAAGTTCTGCTTGGATCTCATTCAAGAGAACGAGCTCGAGGATCCTATGGCAATAGTCGAGGAAGAAGATTTTGAAGAAGACAACACTAGTTTTCCATGTGCTTTGGTCATTTGACAAATGCTTTCTGTCATTGTAGCCATTATCTTCAAAGTATTGGTAGACCTCATGGACTCCAACTCCCTGATCAATTCATGCTTTTTAACAGATTCTTCTTTCATGAAATCTAATTTCCTTTTTTCATTTTCTCCAAAGCTATTAGCCATGTTTGATATCCCTGCTGCAATTTCTTCATCAATATGAACCCGAGATCTCTTTTTAGTTGTTGGCTTACCATTAACCCCTGGCTGATTGCATGCAGCAGACCGAGGACTTGTGTCAGAAGGATTGAAAGCACTCGGAGTATATTTGCTAGAATTTTTTTTCATGAGCACTTGAATTGTCTTTGCTTCCATTTCCTTCATTTGCAACAGGGCTGACAGGGTTATCATCTGCAATGTTTATAAATTCTTCCTCCACGAAAGAAGCATTTGTTCCAATTGTCTCATAGAATGCATCAGATATGTAGGTGTTTGGAAATATACCAGCATCCTCAAATGCCTCGGCCCCAAATTCCCCATCATCCCCTGCACCTGGAATGTCCCTTTCATTTGTAACTCCATGTTTCAAATCCTCCATAGCTTCAAACCAAGGCTAGCTAGATGGCTCAGAGCCAGTTCTTTCGGATGCTTCTTTCTCATCCCTGAATTTTATCTGCAATTTATCCCACTTGTTCCTTAACTGTCTCAAATCTTCAAGCCCATGAACTGTGGGTTGTAATTTCACCATAATCTCTCTCCATTGGCTTGAAGAAATATTAATACTTCCATTATTATGAACCTTGTACTCCTTCATCAAAGCAAGCATGGTGGAGATTGCATTGTCTGACCAATCTACAGGAGCTTTCCTTTTCTTGGCCGGGTTAAGAGCAACAGAATTGTTTTCATGCACAACTAAGGCTAATTCATTGGGGAGGGGTTCAGGTTGAACCTCAGGCAATCCATCTTCTGGCTGATCCCTCTTCTTTCCCCTTGCACTACAATTGGAAGCCCGTGCAGGTTCAGAATTTATCTCAATGGCCACAGATTGGGAAACTGATCCAATCATCCTTTTAGTTCTTCTAGGAGCCAATTTCTCGGTCCTCGAGGGAACAAAAGGCTTCTTAGCATTCAGCATGGAGGATCTGATTGCCTTCGTCATGTTCTTGAGACAATTTGTGTCTAATTTTTCAAGCAGTTAGATGCTAAGAATGTGGCTATTACCAAAGCAATTAATGAATTGAAGTAAAGAAATTCAAAAAATTCTTACCGGATTCACAATTGGCGTTGAATGCGATGCTAGGAGGGAAGGATTTTGGAGCTCTGATTCTTGGAGCCCGCCAACCTTGAACAGAGCCCGGAATTAAGGTCAGAAATTCCGGCCTCCAAAAACTGGCTCCATAATTTTTTCGGGGCGTTAGGCTTAACGGCCAATTGATTAATGGAAACGCCCCTAACAGCAGTTAGGGGCGAATTATATTCCTCTCATAATCTCTCCTCTCATTTTGTCTCTCAAACCATCTCTCATGGTCTCTCGGCTCACATGTGGCTGAGGCTTTTCTCTCTCTCTCTCCTCCCTCCCTCCCTCCCTCCCTCCCTCCCTCCCTCCCTCCCTCCCTCTCTCTCTCTCTCTCGTCTGGCTCACATCGTCTTGGTGTAGAGGTTGGGAGATGGGCAGACATTGCACATGAATGTAGATGCTGTAAAATATGTGATGCAGGGGTAGTGGAGGATGAGGTTCATGTTTTGCTCTTTTGTGATGCCTATTCCGATATAAGAGCAAAGTATGGGATTGGTGCTGATTCACTTAGTGATTTTTTTCGGTACCCATGTTCATGTATTGGAGGGTGTATTGTTGAGATTCTTAAGCATAGAGAGGAATGGTTGAAAAGAAAAAATGTGGAGGAGATAGATGTAGAGGAGCCCAGTGTATTATTCTCAGAGGATGCACTGAATGATTTGTTTTATGACTTTGATGGTGATGTGTAAACGTCTCATTGGCCTGGTGGTCTCGAAGACGTAATAATAAATTTCATTTCATTTCTCTCTCTCTCTCTCTCTCTCTCTCTCTCTCTCTCTCTCTCTCTCTCTCTCTCTCTCTCTCTCTCTCTCTCTCTCTCTCTCTCTCTCTCTCTCTCTCTCTCTCTCTCTCTCTCTCTCTCTCTCTCTCTCTCTCTCTCTCTCTCTCTCTCTCTCTCTCATGCTATATGGCGAGAGATAATTTTTATACCGTATAGCATGAGAGATAAGGAGAGAGAGTAATCTCTGGTCGTTTAACAAGGCTATTAGGGAGCAGACTATAGCCCCCTACCAGATTAGGGCATTCCAAAATTTGCCCCCTGTTTCTCTGAGCATAGTCAGGAGGCTATGTGGAATTTTGAGACGGCTATGGCAGATTTTGAACCTGGAAGCCGTAACCCTTTCGGCTTTACATATCTTTGCAAAGAATGACCAAGCCTGCTTTAGATGCTCTATTTTTTGCCTCTTAATTCTTTGCTCCTTTAGATCCTCCCCCCTTAACTTTACGTTAGAAAATGTTCGCCCGCAGGCCCTTACACGGGGTGCAGACCAAGCTCGCCCTGCCGGACTCGCCATGTCCTTACCCTGCGTAAGGGCCTGCGGGCGAACATTATCTCTAACAAAAATTTAATGGGAAGTCCTTATCCTTAAAACAGGTGCGATCTGCTTGCTCACAAATCCTTCATAATGGAACCACCAATGCACTGGTCGTGATCTAATATTCCATTGCCATATCTGACACATGTCATAGTTCCTCTTGGCAATCTTAATACATATGTTAACATTGACCAAAAAGGAATTGTGGACGTGTTTTCTCCCTATTCATCATATCCTCATAATCAAGAAGCTGATGCTCAATCCTCATGATCAAGAAGCATGATCATTGTTGTCGCGCCATCCAGATCTTCATTTACACTATAAAAAAAGCTCATTGCAATAGTGACAACTTCCATTAATAATGCAATTAGAAGAACAATATGTGGATATAGCTACAATCTAACCCAAGCGCTCTAACAGCAACTCAAAAAAAGTTATCCTCAAGAAAGTCAGGTTGCTTGATGCCACTGGTCACGAATCCAAGCCTTCAAGCTTCGGCCTGTGCCGGGCCTGTGTAGATCAATCCGAGAAGGTTCCTCTTCAACAACCGATTTCGCTTTTGCAAAAGGCTCTGCGTTATCTGATCTGTTATTCCTCCCTCATATGGTTTTAATCCATGAAAATCACCGCCTTACCTGATTTGCCCATGTGTACGTGTACTTTGGATCTGCCATTTTGTAATAATATGCCATGTGCATATATTATAAAGGCTAATACCAACACAATTAAGTTTGGTCGATCAAAACAGTCTATTGTTCAAGGGGAATGCACTAAACTGGTAGAGTGAAGTCTTAATGCTTGATAATAGTACCTTGTATGTGAAAATATCATTTATGGTTTTAAAATAAAGGACAACGATATGATGATCACCCCCAAGCACTACAAGTTTCATACTGGCCTTGTTGAAGCCAACTTCAAACAACATTTTGGTTCTTCTACACAAACTGGTTATGGGAACTGTCAGTGAGTTTGCTACTTGTTTTGTATTTTGGAATACATCTTCTTTTTTATTTTTGAAGTGGGTTGGGTTCCGTGCCAAGGGAACGCCGCATCTTACGCCGCATGCGGCGTTTCTCTCTCCCGCTTGCGGGACTTTATTTTTTTGTGGTATTTTTTTTTGGGTTTGAAATTTTTGTTGGAATGGAAGCCCGCCATTAGCCGCAACTCAGAGATCTGGCATACAACATCGATTCTTAGCTTCTTGCTCCCTAATTCAGGCTCAGTTGTCAATAGGAATGGGCAACACCAGAACCCAATACAAAACATAAAGAGCAACATATTTCTGCTACGTCCCGAAGCCCAGGTCTAGGTCCCCGAAAAACTCTGCTCAGGATGTTCTGAGATATCCTTCCCAAAGAATGGGCGGATAGAGAGAAACGGGATTCTAGGGATGCTGCTATGGCTTTGGATCACAGAAGGTAAAATTTTCATCTAGGTCCGACATAAACTGTGTGTTGACCCGTTTGCATTTCATGCATTTAACTGGGGATGCAGGCAGCGAGCGTTTCAGATGCTGCTAAGCATAAGAAGAGGTGCAGCAGCTTAGGGGTTAGTAGACTTTTATAAGGAGAACGAGATTAGTTGCACTTGCAAGCTGCTGTGCGGATTTTACAAGCAGAGGTCGCCAAGCAGAGCAGAGCACAGCAAACCTTAAATTCTTTGGGTAAGTTATATGCTGTTCTTCATGTATTTTTTCTGCATTATGCTACTGTGGATTGAAGCATATCTTATATATTCTGCAGGTACTGTATAGTTACGGATTGAAAGTTTTATGAGGTTGAATGCCCAACATTAACCATCTCTTTGCACATCTCCGAGCACCTTACAAAATCGGCAAATCTGTACAAGCATGGTCGGTAAAAAAAAAGAGCTGGGAACTGGTGTTGATTTCTGTCCAGAGCTCAGAGCAGAAAAGGTTTCTATGCTTTGGCCGTTTTAGTCAAAAAAATTCTTACTACATGAAGGTTTTTGAAGTTATTTTTGACGATTTGCCGAGGTCTATTTCTCAATAGGGACAAGTATACTCTAATATTTTTTCTCACGGGGGATGTCCGATGGAGCAAGGCAACAGCCATTGTCGGAGGTGGGAGCTTCTATGAGGCAGCCTATAGCCATTCTTTACTGGACCTACAACAGATCATCATTTCTTATCACGAAGTCAAGCAACCCAAATACTGCCCTACCTGTTTCTTGATTGAATAAAGCAGAATGAGAGCCCATGTTTTTGGGAAGCCAAAATGATTCTGGCATTGATCATGTATGTCATGAAGTGTAAATTTTTTTGTAGAACTAGATTCTTTTGCAAATGCTTTGATCGTTCAGAAAACTGACCTTTGTGGCTTTAATGTAGATCCATGGTCGACAAATCCAATAAGAGTGAGCTACGAACATTAGTAATGGTTTGCCATCACCAAAGCAAGTCGTGGGCTATGATGCAAATCATGTGGTTCTGAATCTTTTTGCAAATACAAACTATGAGATAGTAACAGGGATTGGAAATGGACAATTTTTGCATTATCAAATCTGTGAGTTTCAATGTGAGTTGCAATCAGACTCGGTAAGCTAGAATTTTGCAAAACATTTGGCAAACACAAGTATATTTGTGTTGGAAATGAAGTACCAACCACTCTTGGCTTATGCAAATTTTATTTTTTGCAGGAGGTAATATCATGGGGGCTCTGTATTTTGCATGGTTGCATGGTTAGTCCTTCCTTTTTTTGTTCTATTTAGATTTATATAGTGATCCCTTTTATTATGTAGTGTGGTGGAGTTCACCAAACAGCTTGATGTGAGAATATAAAGTTTGCGCAGTAAGGTCAATCCATTTAGTTCTTGCTTTTAAATAGTTGCACATTGTGTAAGAATAGTAGCCAACAAGGCCACATGATGAAAGTCTTTTGTGGTCAGAAGCATGGAAAGCCATACAATTACCTTTACAAAATCATTGCTTTGCTTTGAATACACTGATGCCTTCATAAATAGTTGAAAAAGTCATCATGTTTGTAATATTTATTGTTCAAGCCTTCCATCATTTATGTTTTGTTGCAATGCAAGAGCAGATCACAGGAGCATAGCCGACAAAAACGGTCTTTGAAGCTGTTGATCCATCGCCACAACCATCATAATTGCTAGGCAGGTAGAACCCTAACACCTAAACTCTGTTCTATTTGTCTTGCATTTTATAGAAGCTGCAAGTTTTATGTTTTTTTGAGCAGAGCAGTTGGGACTCCATCAGTGGGGTCATTGTGGGTCAATATGGTAAGCTTAGGCTCTTGCAATAAATAATGTGGCCTTAACTGTATTTGCTAAACTGACTCACATGGTTTGCATGGATGTTCTCATAAATATTCTCTGCAGAATTATGGTAGAATCTCAAGATTTTATAAGATTTTTTTTTTTTTGCAGCCACCACTATTTTAGAAACCCAGGCCACCACAGTCAGGTTTAGGATTTTCAGAGGCCTTTCATATTCAATGTGATGGATGGATTTAGGGCCCACAATAGCACCTTGGCTATATTGGAGCAAGCTGCTCAAGGCCACTATAGATTGCACCAGACGATGGGAGATGAGGCGCGACAACATTCAATCGGGGTATTTTTATTTTGTTTATTCTTATCCGAAGCGAAGTTGGAGTTATTTCCTTAAAAGCACATACATGCAGGTTGAAACCCCTTGCCTTAAATCCTCTAAAGAGCTTTTTGCCAAATTAAAATTGAACTTTGATGTCCTTTGTTTTCCCTTTGTTTGAATGCACCTCCATTTTGCTTACCGTTATGGGTTTTTGCAGAGGTACTCCGGCAATTAAGAATGAAGGAAGAAATAAATTGCTCCACCAAAATCTACAAACTGGGCTGCTGGCCTTTGTAAGATACAAGCTTGATGTTGTACCCTTACTGCACATCAAGCAATTTAACATTCTGGTGGAGTGGGCTATTGTCATTTGTAAGTTAAAGGTTTTGGCTGGAGAACATCCAAAGGTTGGTGCAACTTTGCCTTCGAAGGAGATTTCTTTTTTTAAGGAATTGGTTACAGGGAATAAGAAATGCTTGGATGATGTAGCAGATGAACCATTGGAAGATTGCAAGGGGTTTGTAGCAGAAGATAGAGCCATTTCCCAAGCCTTGATGAATATTGCAGCAAAAGTTAATCAGAAAGGTTGGTGTGCAACAAAACCAAGTAGTTTAAGGGCATAATGTGTATATCAAAGGTGACAGGATATCTTGATATTTTATCATGGATAAAATCAGAACTTGGTGACGGTCATGGTATCCTTGCTAGATGGTGATGCTTACTCAGATTTCCAGTGCTGCATCGGCCATTTCTTAGCAATGGCATGGTTGCTAGCTATCCCAAAATATTATATTCTGTATTTTTAGAAACAGTTGATAGGTCTGGACCATTGCATTAGGCGGTGCTCTTCCACCATGAAGGATGCACAAGAAACTAGCGAGATAGTCACAAATCAAAGAGCATATAAAAGGAGGAGGAGAGAATTTAAACTGATTTAGAGCCATTCAGAATTTCAGAAACTAGCTGGATAAGTCACAAATCAAAGAGCACATAAAAGGAGAAGGACGAGAGAATTTGAACAGATCTAGAGCCATTTGCTAAGCATTTTTTTGTCTCACTAACTTTGTGCTTATACTGAAAGCAATCCCATGGAAGAGTTTATATCCTGACCATAAGGATTATATATTGGCACTTTGATTGTGTAATGTGTATGTTGTAGATCTATTATCTCTGCTTTAGTATCAGCTTGGCTAACCATCCTTTTGCCTGTAATACTTACATTGGACCAGGTGAAGGGGAATATCTCCTTTGGTTGATTAATTTGATGGCAAATGGATGAGACCATCATGCTAGGATACCAAGCAAGAACGGTTTGCCTTATGGACATGACTGCTGAAAATGTCGGGATGATAATATGCAAAAACATTATAAAGGAACTTTTATTTGTTTAACAAGATGACAAACGACACTGTTTCCTTGAAGCAATTACCATATGAGTTATTTTGTGAAGTACTTATGAATATATGCAACAACAGAAAGTGCATTTTCTTTAAACTGCCATACCCAAGGTCACGGGTAAGACGTTAAACTGCCATACCCAAGGTCACGGGTTCAACGCCTCGTTGTGAAAGTGGCCATGCAATGTAAAGTTGGTGGGGGAAGGACCCACTTCAGCAATGTAAAGTGGTGGGGGCAGGACCCATCTGGGTGTGTTGTACAGTGTCACATGTCCGATAGGACGCTGCCTTGTGGCGTGACGTTAAAATCTCTTCTTTAAACCTTAGATATGAGGACATATAGGCACAATCTTACTACCAAGAGTAGATAATGGGACAGTCCTAGGCAATTTAGAGCTTAATCAAAATAAGTATTTTTGAAATGCCTGGAATGCTAGATTGCAGGCTTCATCAATAGTTCAACTTTTTTGTCCTTGCACTTCAACAAAATATATAAAATATACGCTCAAGCACAATATAGATCTTCGACTTGATGGTCCATCTAAATAAGGATGGTAAAGTTTTTAAGAAACATATTCTTATGGATCTTCAACTTGATGGTCCATCTAAATAAGGATGGTGAAGTTTTTAAGCAACATTGGGATCCTATTGCTTTTCTATCATTTTCATCTATTGAGGTAACACACAACCCAATTTTCTTGGCTATGCTTTTTAGTCAATGCAATATCACATTTGTCCCTCCTCTTTTAAATGCTTTAACGAATCCTAAATGACACATATTTGACTTTTGATTGTAGGAAATGCATATGCCATATTTGCCCTTCCTCCTTAACCAACCCTGATTTGAGGAAAGACTATCTATTCTTCACTAAGTGTAAATGAAGAAGTCATCTCAAGCCCTATTTGCAGAATCTTAGGCAATGATGTGTGCAATGTTGCCATGTTTGTGTGGATAAGGTGTCAACCTACGAGGTTGTCAAGGTGGAGCAAATCATCCAACTAAACATAGAGAACCAGGTGTGCATAGAGAATCATCTACTAGAACTTTAGTTGACCCATTTGTTGCATCAAAAATAGTATTGGATGTTTCTAGAGCTTGATTCATTGTCAAATTTTGCAATCACCTATTTTAATCATTGTCGAGTCATAGTACATTTTGGGGCCTAATATAAGACTTAAAAAGATAGAGATATTCTTGAATGTGTTTGTGACCCTTATCTCCAACTTTATTTATGTGATTTAGCTACATGGACTGCAATCATCACATAATTTTTATACGATCAATTCCTGAAACAAATGTAAGTTGCCCAGTAAGTTGAACTAACGGGTTCACAATTATTCAATGGATTCATTAGTTGACCAATTAAAAATAATTTATAAAATCAACATAATTCCTTATTCCTTAAATTGGGCATTACTTTAAGCCCAAATTTATGCCTATGAGACCATTTATTTTTGAGAAATGTAGAATAGAAATGGGTCTCTTGCATTGACTCATATAAGCAACAATGTGTTTTTTCATTGCCTCATATAAGAAACAATGCGTTTCAATTGAAACACAATGCGAGGTGAATTATAATTTTGTTATTAGAGGAATATTTTGATGTTTTGATGTGATGTTCATCTATTTAGATTCAGGTTGTAGTGCATGTCTATAATGACAATGTCAATAGCATATCATTTGATGTTTTAGATGCAAATATGCCATGATATGACCCCATATATGCACTACAATATATCGTATCCATTCCATTCCACCTACGCATCCTATCCTATTCCACCCGAGAATTTTATTCTGCCCTACATGTTCCATTATATCTACCAATTACATTCAAGCACTCTCTTATCTACACAATCTATTACTCCACCTAAGCAGTCCATGCCCATACCACATGCCACGACTAATGCCCGGCATCGCCGGGCATACGTTTCTAGTGTTCTCTTTATTTTTTCTTCTCTCTCTCTCTCTCTCTCTTCTCTCTCTCTCTCTCTCTCTCTCTCTCTCTCTCTCTCTCTCTCTCTCTCTCTCTCTCTCTCTCTCTCTCTCTCTCTCTCTCTCTCTCTCTCTCTCTCTCTCTCTCTCTCTCTCTCTCTCTCTCTCTCTCTCTCTCTCTCTCTCTCTCTCTCATGTATTCTAGAATAATCTAGCCTATTCCAAAATAGAAAGCCTTCTTTGTTTTAATTTCTCATTTACCTTGCTATTTACTTACATGTACAACCTAACATTAACATGTGTATGATGAGGTGACTGAGGTTGTGAACAATGTTTACACGCTGGAGGAGAACCAGGACGAGAGTGAACACGAGGAGTAGGTGGCGCTGACTGAGCTCGTGAGCGAATATGGCCTCCTCAATATCATAACCAGTGTCATACATATCTCGAGCAACTTCGCGACGTTGATGGCGCTCCAAACGAGACGCCGTCTGGCAAAGGAGTTCCTCTGGAGTGAAAGCACGAGCAGACATTGTAAAAGAAAGAAGGAAAAGGAAATCAGACCCGGCAGCGGCGACAGTGTTTGGGGTCTGGGTTCGGGAACTCCTGCAAGACAGCCCTCTGTGAGGACCCTTGGATCAAACAGGAGAATCCGGTAGTTGTGTCACGCGGGATTTGCAAAAGAAACAAAGGAAAAGGAAAAAGAGAGAGAACAAAAGATGACAATGAGAACACAATGATGAGAACAAAACTCTTTGATATCAATGATGGTACATGAGCTCTCGCAATAGAGAGAAACAGAATGGAGACAAGACCAAAAACTCATCTAGCCCATGAATGCTAGCTCTACTCATATATATAGTACAATGGCCTTTGGCCCAATATAGATACTCTGTCAGATCTCGGTGCCGACTCCTGGAAAGAGGTCTGATTTGCAGGAATGTTGGCGGTGCCTCTTGAGGTTCCTGAAATCACGCTGACGCTGACGGCCCGTCACTTGTCTGTTCTCAGCCTCTTCTTTGGTGTGCCCGTGGCCTTCTGCGTGGTCTGCTGCTTGGTCTGCTGCTTGATCTTCTGCTGGGCTTTTGACGCCTGACCTTGACCTGACTGTGGCTCCTTGTTCCTGACCTGGTCTGTAGTGTGCATGAATAGTCCTGTACCAGGACGTACAGGACTAACAGTGCTTCACGAACTTCCTGTAATACCCTGCTACGCCGAGAAAGCTTCTGACCTCGTGGATGACTGCAACATCCATGGTGCCAGCCAATGTATGACTGCTTCGATCTTGGCAGGATCCGTCGAAATCCCCTCTGCTGAGATCACGTGCCCCAGATATTCTACCCTCTCCGTTGCGAAGTGGCACTTCGACAACTTAGCGTACAACTGGTGCCTTCTTAGCTTCTCGAGCACTTTCCTTAGGTGTTGTACGTGTTCTTCCAGGGATTTGCTGTACACCAAAATATCATCAAAGAATACTATGACAAAAGTATCTAAAAATTTCCTGAAAATGTCATTCATAAGCCTCATGAACGTTGCTGGGGCGTTTGACAAGCCAAACGGCATTACGGTGAACTCATAATGCCCATACCTGGTCCTGAATGCTGTTTTGTGGATGTCTTCTTCCTTAATCCTGATCTGATGGTACCCCGACCTCAGGTCTATCTTGGAGAAAAACTTCGCGCCTTGGAGCTGATCCATCAGGTCGTCTGATCTGGGGAGTGCATACTTATTCTTGATGGTGTGCTTGTTTAGCTGCCTGTAATCTATGCACATCCTCAAGCTGCCATCCTTCTTCTTCACAAAAAGGATGGGTGCGGACTAACTACCAAGTGTAGAGACTCTCTTATCATGTCCGTGAACTCTTTATGTTCAACGCGGCATGTCATGCTTTGTAACATGTCCTATATTATTGCACCCTATATCATATCATTAATGGCAATACCAGGTCCTGTTATTAGTCATTAAACTTTTATATGCACTTTTATAATTAGCTTTTATGTGGCATTTTTATACACACATTTGTATGCACCTTTATAATCAGCTTTTATGTGGCATTTTTATATACGCATTTATATGCAATTTTAATACATGTTCTGTAATAGAAAGTTCCAGTTGCCTTGATGTTGCTACAAAAAGATATAGTAGTATAGCAGTTCTTCATGCTCCTGCAATCATCAATTGCATGTCCAACTTGGGTCTTATTGCTATGAGCTAATTTTCATTAGAGGTATGTGACATATGGCTCGCAAAAAGTAATATAGTTGGTACCCAATATGACCAACAACCTACATCAAAAATCTCAAGGTGAACTTAAGGCTAATTGCCTTGTATATCTACCTAGATAGATAATATTATATTTCTTCATTTCAATTTACTATAAAGAATAACTTCTGTAAAATCGGCATTGTCAACAACAGATATAGGATTCCAGAAAAGCAATATTGAAACTACAAGAAGCACCACACCTTTTATATTCGTTGAGACCTACAATCCAATAATATATTCATCGACTTGCTTGCATGTAGTACTAGGAAAATAAGATGAAATGAAAATAAAAGGGAGGTAAATCCCTTAGAACTTCCACTGAGCAACTATAACGTGCCTTCGACAAAAGGGGAGTAGTTGTTAGAGAAAAGAATAAGGGTTCTAAGACAAAAAAAAGGGGAAGAAGAAGCATAATTGAAAATAGTAATAAACCTAAAAAGGGCCATTGATTGTATAATTGAAGAGCTCTGCAGTAAACTCCATTATTTTATAACATTACTTAAAAAATGGGCGAGCCCTTTTCTTTTGCACTGACTCCTCGGTTCAGCCTCGACTTGAGTTTGACGCTAACTCCTCGGTCTCGGCCCACACCCGTGCATGCACATATACATTATTTTTGTCACTTTTTGTTCATGGAGATGCAGTAGGTGGGCCCTTTTCTTTTGCACTAAGTCCTCCACTGATTCCTCGGCCTTGGCCTCTACCAAATCAAAAGTATCGCACACATATTGAGCTTATTGCCATACACCTATGAGGACCTTTACCATGTCTACTACCAATTTTAAAGTATCGCACATGAGGAGCTTACCCATACCTACCACTAATTCCAAAGTATATCACATGAGGAGCTGACTCACTTCTACTACCAATTTCAAAGTATTAACCATGTGAAGCTTACACACACCTACTACCAACACCTACTACTAATATCAACGTATCACAGCCATTATGAGCTTATTCACGTCTACTACCAATTTCAAAGTATCGCCTATGACAAGCTAACTCACACCTATTGCCAATTCCTGCTAATTCCAAAGTATCACGTATGAGGAGCTTGCTCATACCTATTACCAAATTGAAAGTATCACACAGAGGAGACGAGTCACATCTACTACCAATTTCAAAAGTATCACCCACTTGGAGCTTACAGACTCCTGCTATCGGCACTTAGTACCGATTTCAAAGTATGACCCATTAAGATCTTACTCACATCTACTATCAATTCCTAAGTATCACCCATGGGAAGCTGACCCAGACCTACTGCCAGTTCCAAAGTATCGCAATCATCCATATGGTTCAACATCCATTTGTCAATCTATGAGGAGCTTATTGCCATATATTGCCAATTCTAAAGTGCTGCCTATTGGGAAGCTTATTCACACCTACTACTAATTCTAAGGTATCACCCATGAAGGGCCTACTTATACCTACTACTATGCACATCCTATTAGGAAGCTTATTACAACCTACTACCAATTTCAAAGCATCACTCATGAGGAGCTTACTTATGCCTACTACCAATTCCAAAACATAACCCATGAGGAGCTTACTCACACCTACTACAATTTTCAAAGTATCGTCTATTTTGAAAACTCTCTATTCTTGGATGAGCATCTGAGCATATAAAACATTCTAGAAAATTTTATTTTGGCTAACCTTCTATTTTTAGACTGAGGTGCTCAACCACGAGCATCTAGAACATTCTAGAACATCCTATTTTAAGTTTTTGCAAAGTTTCAAAAAAAGTTTCTATTTTTAGACTGAGGTGCTTACCTATGAGCATCTGGAACATTCTAGAACATTATATTTTGACTCTTTGCAAAGTTTTGAAAAAACTTTCTATTTTTAGATTGAAGCATCTAGAGTCTTCCAGAACATTTTTGAAGATTTTAAAAGATTTTAGAGCTATCTGGAACATTCCATAACATTCTATTTTGGCCCTTTGTAAAGTTTCAAAAAAACTTTCTATTCTTAGATTGAGGTGCCTATCCTTGAGCATCTAGATCATTCCAGAACAGTCTAGAAGATTTTCAGAAGATTCTGGAGCTATCTAGAACATTCTTGAATTGGTCAGGCCTCAACCTTAACTACGTGTGAACTTTCAATTATTTCAATGTGAACTTCCAATTATTTCAATAAACCAATGCTTGAGGGGGCACGAGGTTCGAATCCCCCATACAACCAAGTGAGAAGATGGAGAGCTGAGATTGTGCCACATGGCGGGTAAAAGTATGCTGGTGGGTATCAACAGCATGCGTCCGGACGCATGCTTTTAGCACCCCTGCTTCCTGCTTTTTTTTGGGTGCTCGTGGGTGCTGGTGGGTTCGTTTTTTTACACTCTTCATTTGTTAAGAGGATTCTTCAGCCAAGAATCATTCCACATTGCTCGAATTTTCCATTAGATTAGCATCGATTTCATTAGATTGGAGTCTGACTAGTGCGCAGAAATGACCCAAACTCCAAATTGGCATGTGAATCTCCAATTAGTTGCTCAATCCATCATATTTTTTCATAAAACTTATCCACCAAGGTAGGATTGTCATTTCGACCATATTCAGCCTAAAAGCCCCATCTAATTTTGCTTAAATTGGGCTGACTTAAGAGATTTCTCACTATTTTACAAAAAACCTGTTGCAAGAATGGTTTTTCTTTAATTTTTCACTCAATATCCCAAATTAGGTTCTGAAATTTTGCAAGTAGGATATGGGTGCATGGCTGATTATGAAATTCTGAAAAGCCCCATCTGATTTAGCTTAATTTGGGCTGAATTAAGAAATTTTGTTCTGTTTTACCAAAATTGCTGCAGAAATGGGTTTTCTCTAATTGCTCACTCAATATCCCAAATTAGGCCCTGAAATTTTGCATATATGGTCGAATTGCATGGCCGATTATGAAAAACAAAAAAAAAAAGTGCTGGAAAGTGCTGGGTGCTGGGTGCTGCATCGCGTTTATTTGATACCCACCAGCATACTTTTGCCCTGGCACATCCTTGACCGTCGATGGGGCGGAATTACTTACATACACTATTTGACGATATCTAATAAACGATCACTGACACTATTTGACGATATCTAATAAACGATCACTGACACTATTTCCTTGTTTTGGTGTCTTATGGGAGATGATGTTATTTTGGTTTAGAAAAGAAATAAAAATTTAAAAAATATTGCAAGGTCATGAATAACATATAAACCACAAATTCCATAACCCACGAAAATAAAAAGTTTCAAATTTGTTTTTTTTTTTCGATACAACATGCGGCCATGATAATCTCTTCAATTTCTTCATACATGACCAGAATGATTCGATGTTGTGCAAATCATGCTTTATTAATTAGTGGGGTGTGAAACCCTACCAAATCCGCCTGAAAATTTGCTGCTTTGACCTAGAAAACTTAATCAAACATGAGCACACTATACGTCATTAGAAAGATCCCGAAGAAAGCTTTCCAAGCAATAAAAAGCACTCAAAATGGAGTCATGATTTAAAAGTTATGATAAAACGTGTTATCATGGCATGCACTTTGCAAAAAGGTTTCCGGATTAAAAAGTACAAAAAACAGGTATCTATCTTAATAGATATAATTATATGCCATGCAGAGCTCTCTACATAAGCTTTCTAAAGAGCCCAAGATCATCTGAATCTGACCTATATAGCTCAAGTTATGCGTGCAAGAATGATAATAGCTTCCTAATGGGTTAATAATAATGCATTATTCTTGTGTAGAGTTGCTTTTATCTGGACTATGATATTGGTCTAACTTGTTTGCATCATTTTCAATCTCCTCCCTGTGATTCCTATCATTACCATCATCATGGTCAAACTCAACAGGATGCAAAACTCTAGGTTCTTGGAGGTCATCCCATGGTCCAACTCGATGGGAGTATCTTCTAAAACTCTAGATTCATGAAGGTCATATGCATCGGCTTCTGACTTAAACCTAAAGAGAGAGAAAAATTCATTAGTAACAATTCACGGACTTGAGTCCAAGTCCGATCCATCAACTTCGAAAATCACTGACTCAAATCTAAAGAGTAAGAAAACAATATATTAGTAAGAGTTCACAGACTTGAGTCCGACCCACCAACCTCTAAAATCACTAGTTTTTAAAACACATGAAAAAGGATTAAAGATGGAAAAAGGACCATTCAACCACTTTTTACACACACAAGAAAAAAATAGTAAAGGTAGAAAAAAAGAGAGAATGTGAGAGACGACTTTTTAAGCACATATATAAAAAGAGCAAAGGTGGAGAAAAAAGATAGAGCATGATAGAGTACATGCTTACAGTATTTGCTTCCTAGCAGATAAGACTGATGCTGCTTTTGCATTGCTATCAAGTGACTTTGGTGGAAGGCCAACTTGATTAGTATCATCAAATTCAATGCCATCTTCAACAACTTGATTTTCAATAACATTTTTGTTATTGTTTAGAGGATCTGCCCTCCATTCATACCCACATCTGCATAAGAAGGGTTATCAGCAATATATTTTTGTTTGCCCAAGCCAAGTTCTTTTTTCTTGTTGATCATAAAGCACACTTCAATAGGATCTTTTCCAAGGTAACATTGTTTAGAATGCACTCCAGATACTTCAGGTTTTGAAATCATAATTATAAGAACATAAGAGATACCAGTTAAAGCAATATCTGACTTTGATATCACTTGATGCTCATACATTACATTGACAATTTGCTTATCACCTTCAATGGAATGAGCTGATGATATCGTCCTACAAAATTGAGGATCCATTGGAGACAAAATGTATACAACGTGCATGCTTAACAATGTCATGTCTGAACAATTTCTCCAAAACTTCTCAAAATCATTTGCATGCTATATTTCCTTGCTCTTATTGGAGTGCAAATCAAGAAAAAATAAACTTATTGGTGCCCTTGGAAGATCCTTACCACCTATGCCTTTGCATCCTATAGATAATTCAAAGAACTGTACATCTCCAGGATTGAACATCCGATAGTGCATTCCCAATTTCTTTCGCGATTCGTTCACTATATCTGGCAAATCAGCAGTCTTTGTATTCTTTTGCAAAAATGTTTTAAGATAATATGATGACATTGAGATATATGCCTTGAGATCCTCATTAGTTATGTTAAAAGCCTCTGCATGCTCCTCAAAATCGCTATTCAAGTCTTTCGTTGTGTTTATGTATTGGGTGATGCCTCCTTCCATGCCCTCTTCTTCTTATAAGTGTTTGCACAATCAGCCACATCAATTAGATCATTTCTACCCATTGTCTTTTTTAATAACACCTCACCACTTACTATTTTTTCTATAAATGGGCATATCATCACGTAAACTCTGTGCCAGCCTCATAAAAGGAATGTTAAAGAATAGAAGGCTTGGATTTTCAGGCAGGTTCCCTGTCCAGTCATTCAAATCTTTATCCATCCACCTATTCCAAATCAAATTCTAATTCTGCCATGCTTTGTCAGAAAGAGTAATAAATTCATAGTGTTCACCAAGTCTTGGTTTATTTGACCCATTCCTCTTTGTCGCTTTACTTATAATAGTATAATTCATGAATTCTTCAAATTCCTATATTGCATCCAAT